>JARHVA010000047.1:6297500-7017500 GCA_037957365.1 Torreya grandis | reverse complement strand
ACTTCTCAAATAAACACTTGTATTTTTCCTTTGGACTTGAAAAATATTGAGTTTTGCCTTCTCATGACTTTTGTCTAGTAGATGTGCTTAGTTGGTTGATGAGTGATTAGTGATAGCAAATGCTTCCTTCCATTTGTCCTTTCTTAGTTATTTCTATGCAAGTAATAGTCATATTTGTAGGTCATATAGTGTGAATATCAGCTTATGTGCTTGAAAATTAAATAAATCTTCTTTAGTGTTTTTAGATACCTATTGATCAGCTTTCTAGTCTATGCACCATGCACTAGCCTCTATGCAAAACTTTCAATGCTAGAGACCTTCTATTTTTTAGTAGTGAAATTGAATTCATGTTGTAGTTCATGTATTTAGTGTATGATATACAGGTGGAGGACACATATTTGTTGCATCACCCCCATTATAATAGGTTTCTCTTCTTTTTCCTAGAAAGTGGTAGATTAGTGTTTGAGCCTAAGTGACTCATCAAGGGGAGCTAGCCCTATAACCTAGAGATTCACATCTCCAATATTTTATCCACAAGCTTGAGGTGATTCCATGTTATTCAAAATTTAGAAGGCTTGAACTACCTTCCAAAGGATGAAAATTTGACTGATAATAGTTTTGGCATGCCCTATAAGACTAAGGTCCAAAGTAGTGGAAGGATTGTTGGTTTTGTTTTTCTACATATCAGCCTTTGGAGGCATTCAATAAACATAAATGGAAACTCAAAATGAACTACAACTGGCATTAGCAGTCCAAGTGCCTCAAAAATGAGAAATTGGTATGTATTCTCAATCTTCATTTGGTGAAAATGCATATTCCATACCTGCATATTCTTCATATTAGACAAATGATGTTCATGGCCTCTCCTTAAATATTCCTCCAATAGTATATAAATATTATCATAACATTTATTCCTCTCCTCCTCTTATTCATACTTTCAATTAGCCTTGGCAAGGTAATTAATTATCTTCCTAATCAGCCTAAACAAAGTGAGATAAATTTAATTCTTGACTTTGAGAAGCAAATAGAGGAGAATCATAGGATGAGGGAAAACTATAAGCAATAAGAAGAGCTTGTGATAGAGTTCAGAAGAGTCTTCAACCAAAATCTATCCATGAATCCATTATCATAGCCATGAAAGCTTCAACATTACACATATATAATAAACTATCTATTATCCACTCTATTCTATAGTTTACAATAGAGATATACAAATAGGTAGAATACAAGAGAATCCCAACCATCCCATGAATGTGGGACTAACTTCCCCAATATAGGTGGAAGTAAGGCATAAACTCATCATCATCATGAATATGGGATAAACATATCCACTGAAATAACACCTAAGTAAGATAAAGAGTAGAAAAGTAATATACTACACCAGTATCCCCCTTAAACGTAGCTTAGGTGGGTACAATAAAGGTTTTCGTGTGAAGCCACATATTCCTATGGATGTTCATCCATCCTGATGGAGTACATGGATGTCGAGTCGCTATAGCCTCCAAGAGAAATTAGGAATTGTGTTGAATATGAGGATCAATGGATATGCGCACTACACTCTAGAATATTGGGTAGAATGATGATGAACTTGAGGAAGCATTGCTTGAATACCCTCCAAAAAAATGTTGAGAAGTGAGTAAAAAGACTGGGGAGGTTGCCACACTAGTGTCACTGGTGGGTATACCACATTGGTGTCACTATAAGAATCACAAATAAGGTCATGGATTCAAGTAAAAAATCCTCATATGGGTTTCGATAAATGAAGTACCTGAATAATACACCCATGTACAAAGGAAGAATCCATAAAACATTCAAAAAGTGTAAAATATACATATAACTCTCATAAAGTGGAGAAAAAATAGAAAAAACATATGAAAAACTCCCCCCCCCAAAAGAGATAAAAGAAGAAGAGAGAGATAGAAATCCCCCCAAAGATGATATTGAAGTAGTCTGCACTCTAAGTACTTGAAAGTCACAAAAGAACTCAATCTACATGAGTGGTTTGAATCCACTACTTGATCAAAAAAATAATTGACACTGGTCTTCACCGGAATAGTTCCAATCAATAAGATTATAAATGGTGATGAAACTGAAAAAGTGTCTTGCATGTGCAAGGAACACTCAACACCTAAGAAGCAAAATCTACACCACACCCCCCTACTACTAACTGGATGGAGTGATGTTAAAAAAGCTATATGTATACCCCCCATAATTTTAAATGAGTTAAGTGGATGAAAAAATGTTGAAGAGTCTTCTTAACTCTATCATGGTATCATATCCTTTATTATGACCACTTTCTAGAAACCTCTATTCAACCAAGATCTCTCCATGAATATATTATCATAGTCATGAAAGCTTCAACATTACACATAAATAATGAACTATTTATTATCCACTCTATTCTATAGTTTACAATAGAGATGTACAAATAGGTAGAAGATAGGAGAATCTCAACTATCCCATGCATGTGGGACTAACTTCCCCAATATAGGTGGAAGTAAGGCATAAACTCATCATCATGATGAATGGGGGATAAACATATTCAATGGAATAACACCTAAGTAAGCTAAATATTATGAAATTAATATCCTACACTAACAACTTGAATATCAAAAATTTATCTATCATCAAGAGTTGAGGTTTGAGGAAGAGTCTTAAGCTAGACAAATTCAAGCTAGGAAAGAACAAGACAATCAGTTTCTCATGAAAATACAAAATAATGAAATAGTGATGAAGAAGATGGATAGAAAATTTGAGCTTGGCCATTTTATTCCTATCAACCTCTTGCAAAATCTAAAATACTCATTACACTTTGCAATAAGAGAGTGGCATTATTTGAAAAAGAAAACCAATATGTCTTAACAAGTGAAAGGCTGCAGTTAAGAGACATAATTCATTTTATGTAGAGTAGACTAGTGAGATGGGAAAATCAAAGGACCCAACCCAAGAAATCTCAATAATCATCTCATATCCTTAGTCCACTTCCTTTGATTCCAAGTCTTCCTCAAGCCACAACCACCCTTACTAAAGAATCTAATATCACTCCATCTTGGAAGCCTTCTTGGACTATGAATCCTAGTTACACTATGTCAATTTTTGTGAGTGAATCTTATCCTATGTCCACCAAAGACCAAGAGATAGATAAGATGCTAGAAATAAAGCATATGAATCCTTTTACCTCTCTTCAATAACCTCTCCAAGAACCTTCCAATAAGCCTAAACCCAAAATCTTGAGTTGGAAGGATACCTTGTAAAGTTTCTAGCATACCAAGGAGTTCTATTGTGATCCCACCCTCCTCTTTTAGCAATAAGAACCTATGGTTTTGAAGGTATAAGATGAGGTTACAGCTACAAAAGAAGATCAAGAAAGAGGTGAGGAAAAGGTAAATATATGCTTTGAATTGCCTCTCTTCATTGAAGATGATGATCCCATCTCTTGTGGAAAGAAAGATTTGAAGGAGTTAAGCGTAGTGGAACCATCAAAGAGCAACCTTTAAGAGAATATTCATGAGGTTGTAGCTCCAAGAAAACATGAAGAAGTGGTGGCAGTCCTTGACAAGTAGGATGAAGAGAACTCATGGTAGTAACTGTATCATGACTTCATGGGAGATCTTGAAGTGTTTACTAGTAGTGAACCTATTGAAGAACAAGATGAGAAAACCAATAGGATGGAGCATGAGTTACATATTGAAGGAGATGATATTGAGATGGCAGTCTTGAGTGAAATTGTAGTTGAGTATGAGGCAAGTTCTCATGAAGATGTTTTGGTTACTATCACTATTGAGCATCATGAGTGGATGATAGAGATTGTAGAGGTCAAAACTTAGCTATAATATGTTTCAATTGAAGCATTTGATAATCCTACTATCCATAAAAGGAATGAAAAGAATGGGATCCAAATTGACATTCTTTAAAGTGACCAAGAGGAAGCTACCTTTTGGGAAGAACTTGAAAATTTTTGCTTGAGTTTGGATGACCAACTTGTACTTTCAAGTAAACATGTCCAAGAAAAATTTGATCAAATTGAACACATTGACAAACATGGTCCTAAAGAGTCACGAAAAGTTTAAATTGTAGTTATGGTCACATTGGAGATTTATCATATCATATAACATCAACATGAAGTAAAGGTTGAAGATCAAGATGAATTTTTATTCATATGGAACATGTTTGATGCTAATGATTCACTTGAAGGATTGCCAAGAGGATTGATAACTAATAAGTATATGTGTTCAACAAAGAAAAGGTCTAAGAGGCAGCTTGTTTCACATTCTTATTCACCACATAAAGAGGATGATATCAAATGCTTCCCTTTTGATCCAAGAGGATCAATCTTGGTAGGCTAGTTTGTACATAGTAGTTTGCTTATGTTATTGTGTTCCCAAAGTGCTTTGTAGCACAAGTGTGGTGTGTGTTTCCTTTGATTTATATGTTTGATTTACCTTGTGTGTGTTAGAGGTCAATCAATTGTCTTATCTTGTCCAATACTCTTGTAGTCAAGGTCAAGGTCAAATCGTGTCTAGAATAGAGTTCAAATGACTCCATTACCCAATGGAATGACAAGGCTACTAGTATTTTAGCATAACAAGCATGTTACCCCTATGAATTGTCAATGTTTTTACCAATTTTGACCCTTAAGGTCAAAAATTTAACCCCTATAGGTGAAAAATTACTTGTCATGCTTCCATGCCTCGTTCCTAACCCATCCCATGCCTTATGAGGTATTGAAATGAAGATTTGTTAGTCTTTTTAGCATCATTTAAGGTAGTGTCTTTTTCATGCATTCCAATGCTTTCAAGGTCAGTATAGTAGGTCATAGGAGTATGTCATGAGGTGTCAAGATGATACATGGTCCATAAACTCAAGTCCTTTCACTTGGTCACTTGGTTTAAATCTTGTTAAATTTGTTTGAAGAAATTAAGGTATTTTAGCATTTTTTAAGGTTTTTAGAGAAACCTAGGTTTCAATTGTGGCCAAATTAAATTTTATAAACATTAAATTATTGCATGGATCATTAAATCCAATGTTGAAGAGGTAATTTAAAGTTTAAGGTGGCTTTTCAAATCTCTACAAGTCATCTAAAGTCTTCCACCATGCATATCATGCACTTTAAAGTCGTTTAATTCACCTTTTGGGCTAAGTATGAGGTAATGTACAAACTTTATAAAATACAAAACATTTAAAGATTAGATATAACATTCATGTTGTCAAGAGAAGGTTTGAGTATTAGTTTTCATGTTAGAATAGGTTAGTTAGTTCAGTTCTAGCTCCAAAGAGGTAGTTTAACTCATTTATACGGACTTCAAGAGCCCAATTTTAGGTGAATATGCTTTTAAAGTGTCTCTTCACATTCTATAGGTCTTATCCAATTTTAAGAATCTTACACAGGTCTCATAAAGTCAAAATCTTCATTCTCTCTCCTATCAATCTCCTTGCAAGATCATAAAGGTAGATTTCATATGGATGGTATAGGCCATATAGGTAGAGTCAGGGTCTAAGATCTTGACCAAATGTAAGGGTCCTAATGGACTTCAAATACCTAAAATCGGTGTAGACACTAAAATTTTCATACCTTATATAAAAATGATTTGGTGTTGTAGGTCCTTATTTTTATTTAGTCTCCTAAATAATCCTTATCCTAAGATTTAGTATATTTACCATTGATAACTCGATAATTTGTCTTTATTATTATCTTTCTACCCTCCCTAACCTCCTAAATTCATTAATAACTTAGGGAATCTACCTTTTGACCACTTTACCCCCATATAATTTCATTACCAACAACCTCACACTTACCAAAGCTTAATTTTACCTATGGTTGGAACAAACCTACTAATTTGGGTGAATCGATGCCTATTTGCTTGTGATTAATGCTAATTCTCTAGATAAACATCAATCCATAAATACCCAGCCAACCTTGGGATTCTAGATCGAGAAACTTAAAACCTTGAATTGCTACTATATTTCTTGGAGAATTAAGGATGCCCTTAATAACACTCTATTGGAATTGTGTTGCATTTAATCTTTAACCATTTATCACAAGCCCAAAGGACTGCCTACATTCATGAGGAAGATTTACTATCTTTGTAAATAAGTGCAAGGTAAGTAATCATGTTTTATTTCTATCATTTTCTAAAAATATTTCTACTTTTGTCTACTTATCTAGTCCTTAGAATATTATCCATATCCCTCAGTATTCATTTATTAGTCTCTATTACCCCAATATGGGAAGTACATCTGCAACATGTGAAACAGGTGTTGATAGTTTTGGAGAAGCATCAGCTTTATGCGAAGCCATCCAAATGTGCTTCTAGAGTACAAGAGGTAGAGTACCTAGGTCACATTGTTTCCCATGAAGGTGTCAAAGTTGATCCCCAGAAGATCAAAGCTATGATGGAATGACCCATGCTAAAAACTCTCAAAAACCTTAGAGGGTTCCTAAGACTAACAGGTTACTACCAAAGATTTGTGAAAGGTTATGATAGCATAGCAGCTCCACTCACTACATTGATAAAGAAGGATGATTTCCATTAGAATGATGTTGCCACCAAAGCATTTGAGAAACTAAAATTAGCTATGTGCACCACTCCATTTTTGGCTACTCTAGACTTCTCAAAGAATTCACTGTTGAATGTGATGGTTTTGGATCTAGGTTGGGAGTGGTACTAATGTAGGAAGGAAGACCCATTGCATTTGAGAGTTGTCAATTCAAAGGTAATAATCTAAAAAAACCTATCTATGAGAAAGAAATGATCGCTATTCTTCATGCAGTTAAATAATGGAGGCCCTATCTGATGGGTAGACACTTTAAGGTGAAAACAAATCATGATAGTCTCAAATACTTTTTGGAGCAAAGATTATCATCTGAGGAACAACAAAAGTGCATAACCAAAATGTTGGGTTATGATTTTGAAATCATCTATAAGAAGGGTAAAGATAATGTAGTAGCAGATGCACTATCCAGATGAGATACATCCACAGAAGCATTACTTTATGCAATGTCCATATTACAAGCAGATTGGGTGGATGAAGCTAGGTTAGAATGGGAGCAAGACAAGGATACACAAGTTCTAATTCAAAATATCCATCAAGGTACTTTAGCCTCTAACAAATTTGAATGGAAAGGTAATTTCCTATGGTATAAGGGTAGGTTATACTTGTGTAAAAATTCAGAGCTTAAGCATAAGATTCTTGTGGAGTTGCATGCATCTCCAATTGGGGGACAGTCAAGGTTATTGAAAACATATCACAGAATTAAGAAAGAATTATTCTGGGAAGGACTCAAGGAAGATGTACAAAAATTTGTGGTAGAATGCTTGATATGCCAATAGAATAAAGGTGAGATAGTTAAGACCCCAGGTCTGTTACAACCATTAGCAATTCCTAGTCAAAGGTGGGAGGAGGTTTCCATGGATTTCATCATAGGGTTTCCTTGTTCTAAAGGTAAGAATGTTATCTTGGTCATTGTGGATAGGCTTAAAAAATATGCCCATTTTTTTGCTCTCTCACACCCATTTTCAGCAAGTATAGTAGCAGCTATTTTTCTAGAAGTAGTTCTAAAATTACATGGAACCCCAAAAATAATTGTAAGTGATCATGATCCTATTTTCACTAGTAATTTTTGGACTGAACTATTTTCCTATTTGGGTACTCAGCTAGCTCATAGCTCATCTTACCACCCCTAATCTGACGGACAAACATAAGTGGTTAACAAATGTTTAGAGGGGTATCTCCATTGTTTTGTATCAGATAAATAAGAACATTGGGTTAAATGGCTACCACTTGCAGAATGGTGGTATAACACATCTATCCATACCTCTTCTAAAATGTCTCCATTTATAGCACTATATGGTTACCATCCACCTTCCATCACTTCTTCATTAAAAGTGCAAACCAAGGTTCGAGATGTGGAGGAGCACATTCAACATCAACAAGAGGTTTTGGCTAGTTTGAGAGAGAATTTGGCCTTGGCACAAAATAGGATGAAGCAACAAGCAGATCAACACCGTAGTGAGAAAAATTTTGAGGTGGATGATAGGGTATTTATGTGTTTATAGCCTTACAAGTAAATTTCCTTGAAGTAATAGAAAAAGGACAACAAACTTGCTCCTAAGTATTATGGCCCTTATCAGGTTCTACAAAAAATTGGAAGTGTGGCTTATAAGCTCGAGTTACCTCATTCATCTCACATACACCCAATATTTCATGTTTCTTGTTTGAAGAAGGTCATTGGACAGATAGTTTCAGCCCAGACAGAACTCCCAAAACTAGATGAAGAAGGATGAGTCATTTTGGAACCAGAGAAGATCCTCCAAACATGTACTAAGAGGTTGAGAACTAGAGAGATTAGGGAATATCTGATCAAATGGAAGAACCTGGGTAGTGAAGATGCAACTTAGGAAGGTGAAGATTTTCTGCAACATCATCAAGAGTTGTTCAACATTGAGGACAATGTTGGTTTGAAGGGGAAGGGCATGCTATGCCCCTAACCTATCTCATGTATGAGGATAGGAATAGCCAACTTGTGGCTTACTTATCCCTCTTTGATGCTTTATCACATTTATCTATGCATTCATTTGGTTAGTAGGTCAGCCTATGGAGTAACCATGGCCTAGATAAACTATATATAGGAGGTAGTGTGTAATTGTTTATCATGATATTGTGGATTCTGCTCTTATTGAAGCTTGTGGAGGTTGCCCCCTCAAAGTGGCCTATCTATTATCATATATTCTGATATATTTCAGTCATATTTGGATATATTTTTTATATTCTACTTTATTGTTGAAGTAATTTCATTATAGAGACATAATTCAGTTCATGGAGAGTAGGCTAGTGAGATGGGAAAATCAAAAGATCCAACCCAAGCAATCTCAATAATCATCTCCTATCCATATCTCAACAAAAATATGCCATGCATATAAATTGTAATAAATTTTTAAGGACATGTATACACAAATTAAAATATCACTAATGTTTAATTTTAATTTCATATTGTAAATACATTTCACCTAGTTACCCAAGATCTGATATGTGGCCAAAGTCAATTGTTTCTACCATTTCATTATCCTTTAGTGGTTGTAATGAATGACTTGCATCCATAAGCGTTCAGGGCCTATGAAACCATTATTCAACCTATTATTTTGTCTCACATTCATTCCAATAGAATTCTATAAAACATTAATAAGAACATGTCATATCCCTAGTATAAATAGTCCATGAAATGGAATTTGAGCTTCAGAATGAGTGAAAATCACTCGATCTAGGTATTATAATGTAATCTTCATACATTATCTTATTTTATTCCTTCATTAACTAGAATAATCTTTGCACATAATAATTTTATCTAATCCATGAGAAATTATTTCATTACACCAAGCCACAATACTTACAACACCAATCAAGTAATCATTATCCCTATACTTATTCTACTCTTTCTTAAGGGATCTTTTTACACATACACCAAAACTATCGTGCTTCCCTTTGCCATGCCAAACCTAAAATAAACTCCATAAATTTTGTACCACACTAGTTTTATGCATCCTACTCAACTAGTAAAACATTTGAGAAATATTAAATTATCCTACACAATTGTTTGACCAAATGCAATTTGTATTGGACATAATTTCTCTTGAAACCATATTATATCTCAAAACAACCTTGGATGAACATTGGAGAATATGATATTTCATCATTCATGTAAAATTGTGACTCCCTCAAAATATTTATACTATCCTCTATGCTATCAGGTGCACCTCTAAATGCAGTATGCATGAAAATTCTAGTTGGATTGAATTATAATACTAGGATTGAACCTCATTTAATGGTTTTAACGTATAGTTTTCATAAAAATACACAACTAAAACAATGGACCTGAGTTGTAAATTATATTTGCATGACTTTAAATTATCATCAAACTATTTTTCTTGGTGTGTGTGTCTTGCATATTGGTAAATAATACTATTTTTTAAATTCAACCATGAAATCAAATACAGATTTCTAGGTCTTAAACAAATCACATCTTGATGACTCTTTTCCATCTTTGGTAACATATTTTTACTTCTTAAGATCAATAAGTTTTTTTATAAATTAATGTCAAATTTCCTCATGTATGCAGGAAGCCAAATGTGACAAACCACCACAAGTGTTACATATTCCATCTAAACATTATTTGGGAAAAACAACTACCCTTTGGGTCCTTGACGCCAAAGACCTCAGATTAACTCTCTTGATGTTTTAGGTGGAAAAGCCACCATACATTCGTTTATAATCTCATCAATATGTAAATTACCATGTATATGATGAAAAACATTATAATGCATAACAAATTCAACATGGATTCTACAAGTGGTGCATGTTTAGTTGATTTTGACATAGAAAGGCTTGCACATTTCAAATGACCTTTGGCTAATCAACAGTTGTCCATTAAAAATTTCAAGTTTTTTTATAGAATTATTTTTGGCTCCAAGTGTTTCTCATGTGGCTTATCGCATTTTGAACATTTTCTTATTTTAACATCTTTTATATTAGGTGAGACCATTGTGTTTTCATGCCAATAAAATTAAATAAAATTTATTGTTGCTTCAATTGAGACATGGTCTTTTCATAGGAGTTTACCACTAAATTCCAAACAATTTGTGAACAAAGGGTTATCGAGTTTTGTATTTATTCCTATGGCATTAACTATAATTTTCCTACTCAAGTTTTAGTTTTTAATTATTTGACTAAGAAATCTACCTCTAGATCTTTTCTTACAAACTACAAACTTTGTTATTAATCATATTTCCACATTACTATCCTTGTTTTAAGTTTTATTATCTATTGAATTAAATACATTATTTATATTCTTTACTATTTCATATTTTACTCCCTCTATGTTTCTCGTTCTTAACCCTAAATTATGTGTCATAGGGCACATTTTATATTTTCATCATTTTAATAAATAATTAACATCAATTTATATGGGGTTTATTCTCAAATTCATAGTCCCATACAATTTGAGCATGATGTTTAACTCTACGTTTTGACACTTTACCTTACATATGTTCTAATATTTGCTCATCTATTTCAATCAAACACCATGGTATTTATCAAATTATCCTTTGGGGTGTTGCCCTAAGAGTTACATTATTTATTATATTTAATGGTGTTAGCACTTTAACCATAGAGGGATATTCAAGCCTATGTTAACATTATACTCTATAGGCAAAGTACATTCTTATTTATTTGGAGAGAATTCAATTGGGGTCATTATCTGATCTTTGTTATCATCATGTGAATTTAGTGTATCACCATACTCAAAAACTTCATTATAGATAAATGTTTCATTATATTATGGGTCTCCATATGTTTTATCATTCAATAAAAATTCACTAGCTACATGTTCTACATATTGAGTTTCATCATTCAACAAGGATTAATTTAACTCTTAACCCACTTGAAGATGTTTCTAAATTAAATTCCATGGAATTTGACATGTTATTTTCAATTTAAACATTACTTGGTATAGAATAAGTACCTTCACCTTGTCTAGAAGCTATTATGGATGCCCTCCTATCTATTTGTTTATTTATTTATTTTTCTCTCTTGTCTTCAATTTATTCATTTCTTATATCCTTAATTGTTATTTTGTAGTAAATACATGACAATATGATCTATCTTTACAATTTTAAATCAAAGTAGGATAAAAATCAAATAAAAATTGATGAATTTATCATAATTGAGACAAAGTAATGAGAAATTTGTAGACTTTTAGTTGTAAAAAGTAGTTAAAATCTTGTAAAATATGAAATTGTGGAGTAAAAATTATGGACAAAATAACTTGTGTGATAATTTTATGAAATTTTAAATGGTGTGCATCTTTTGAATACCACACACGTCCTATTTATGATTAGTTACAAATGTTAGAATGTACTTAATGCATTTACTATTGTAATAAGGTCATACACCATTTGTAAAGGGCATGCACCCATTTTAAACTTAAATTTTTAATTTCACACATTTCCCTCCAAAAAAACCTTGATTTTAGGCTTGGAAGATCTAAACCTAGTCCAAAAACTCATCATAGAGCAGCCAACAGGACTTTTTATAAATTTATATATTTTTTCCATCTTCGTGAACACATATTTGAGTATGCAGTTTTTTTTATTTTAATAAATTATTTATATGAGCTTATAGATGAGAAAACGTTGTTTCCAAATATATAATATGTATACATTTAATATATTTTGCTTTATCATTTACTAACGCTTTCTCTTGCAACAAGCTACCAACCTTCAATCTCCCTGAGTGCATGCCTTAAAACATACATCAAGAGAGTGGTGGGTAGGCCTTTGGTACCTTTAAATATATGTTGTTATCTCTATCATATTTAGATCATTCTTATTTCTAGTTCAACTTTCTCAAAATTCCTTCTTACCTACCTCCTTCCATCCCACCTCACGTAGTTTTTCTAGATCCTGTTAACAACCAAATATGTACCATTTAAAAGGTAGTTCAAACCTTCCAAATTTGGAATAACATAAAAATAATCCTAATTTGTGGGTGGCCTAAATTTGGATTGAATCTCTAGGTTAAAGGGCTAGCTCTCCTTGATGAATCACTTATGCTCACAAACTACTCTACTAACTTGTTAGGAAAAGAGAGAGAAACCTACTATAATGGAAGTGATGCACCAAATATACTTGATCGATATCAACTAGCTACAAATTCACTTCAACCATGAGACTAAACTAAAACAAACACTACTCTTAATCTACCTCTCTACATTAGTACTTCTCATAAAGGTTGTGAAATATGCTTGGGCTAGGAGGAATAATCAAGAGGTCATATGATGACACTAGTGAAAAGATAACTCACTAAACCTTTAAAACTTCACTTTAATGCTTCAAAAGACTTGAAAAAAAATTTTAAATTAAATATGAAAGCAAGAAAAGGAAAAACATGTCAAGGAAGCAAAGCTAGTCACTTGACAAGATCATCTAATCATACAAACATATTGAAATCAGTCAAAGGAGAAGGTAAAATAGAAGTTTATCATTAATCAAAGGATTTAAAATGGGTATGGCTTCACCATACCCAGGTGGAGGATACAAACATAGCCTATCAAGGCTGAATATATATAGAATTATGAGAGAAGAAAGAGAGAGGGGCATAGGAGAGAGAGATGACAAGTGTCTCATGAGTTACAAGCAAGAAGAGAGTTGTGAAATTGTCTCATCAAGACCTCAAGGATAAGTGTTGATATTTTTAATATGCTCTTCTCCTCCAAGTGGCGTAGGAGTTTCTTTTGGTTTCTTGACACCTTGCTTTGTTCTTCAAAAATACCCTTTGTCTTAGTTTGTGAATGGATAAGTGACACTCTTCAACATCAAGTCATGTTGGGTTGATCTCTTTCTTTGCTCTTGACACATTTAATCTTATTAATATCTCCTCAAATTGACATCTCAGTGGAAATCATCAAGTAACTCTATAGATGTCTTGAAACCCCTTTATCTCACTAGGATAATCTTGCATACAAGTGTAAAATATTGAATTTGTCATTATCAAGGTAATCTCTCTTCATGAATGGCATATTCACAACATATTAGACCTGGAATAATTTATTTGGAGTCATCAAACTCTCTCCAAAACTCCATTTTGCACCAAAATCTCTCATTTGGCCTCATTCTTTGTAGCCCTAAAAATGTGTAGACCTTCTTGTGTAGAATAATGTATAAACTCTATTAATAAAATAAAGATAATTTCAAGGACCCAATATCCCTTTACAACTCCATGCCAAGTTTCATGTCCTAACTCTGAGTGGAAGTGTCTTGTTTATGCTATTTATTATAGAACATAGAGCAATATTAATGAATTAAAGACGAAAATAAAATGCAAAAAACACAACATAACGGAGACATAAATTTAATTGGTTCACCTAGTATGGGCTATGTCCACATGGAAATAGCTAGTCTTTCTTATTATTCAATCCAAAAAATGAAGGAAAAAACCTACAATAAAATGATTACAACATATCCTCTTCACTCACACACTGCATGCCGCCATGATTACAATGCATTCATATTAAAGGAGGGTTACATATTAAGGAAAAACTGTAAAAAAATAATTTATATCATTAGATCTATAACCTAATAGTGAATGATCTATATTTACTACAAAATTATAATATTTTGCAATGCATTTTTAACAAATTTTTTCTTAAAGGGTGCTACCCCCCCCACACCCCACTTGTCAGGAACTGAGCATTATAATAAGATCAGGCTCCACCATCCAACACTTAATTAGGCCTCAATTATGCCTCCTTGCCTCAAAAATGAGTTTTGGCCCAAAATATCTCCCACACATGTGAAACCTTTTGAAAGTGTTTGATTAATTTTACCCATGCCAAGACCATGCTCCATGTCAATTTTTAGCTCCTGATACCATGTATGAATATGTGAACCATGAAATGGTCAAAAACCCTAGTCTAGGTGCTTGATAAGTGATTGAGGAATTTGGTGAGAAATTTTTAGGTTCTAGTTCTTGGAAATTATTTGTGGAGATCTGAAACACCATTATACGAATTCATACCTTGAGAGTGAGGTCTCTTATTGCACTCTATAAGCCTGCATCTAGGCTTCTTAGCTTGCAAGATAGTGCATCTTCTACTTTTTAGCCTATTTGACAATTTTCAAAGCCTAAATTCTCATTTTTTAGACTTGATAATTTTTTTTAATGATCATATAACCTCTATCAAATATTTTTAGACCTATGCCCTTGATTGTGAAGCCATTCCTTTCTTTGCACCCTCATAAACAAACATATATCCCTATTTTTAGTCCTATTATGTATAGTTATACCTCTTAAAATGCCATTTAAATACATAATAATGTGTTCATGAGAGTTTTTAATATCCTCAAATTCATTTGGAGGTTTAAATATTCCATTTGAAATCATTTGGGAGCATATTTCTCACATCGGGTCACTAGGAGGGGCTTAGGAGGGTTTTAGACATGTCAAGTTCTTAAAAATAGTTCATAAAGGATAGGTCCTATTTATCCTTAATAATACCACAAATTTAAATTTTTGGGATCCATAAAAAAAATTAAAATACCATTAATCACTATGTAAATTTTTAGGAAAGATATGAGCAAAATTTGGTGCCATTCAGGTGGTTGAACATGCATTCATGAGGTCTAGAAGTGAGTTTCAATTTGTAAAAGGGGTAAAAGTGTTTGAACTAGGTTATAGATACCTCAATGAGGTATGTGACACCCATAACCATATTTAAATGTGGTCACCCAACTAGCATATTTCTCCCAAATGTCTTGCAACTTATTACTTCATGCATTGAGGGTTTGAGTGCAAATAGGCTTTCTTAGCCCTAATGGCTCTGTTTTATCCTTATTTAAGATATTTGGGTGTTTTATTTACTCTTTTAGGATTATATAAATATTTATCCACCTTCCATGAGAGTTTACATGACCATATCAAGTCTTTCCCTTGTTGTTCCATCACTAAAAGGTGACCAATTTTGCTCATGTGCACTATACAGGCTTATGTGATGTCAATTTGACTGTCAGCTCTTTTATCCACTTAAAAAGATAAAAATAGCTTGAATATACTATATTATGAGCTCATTATTATTTCAATCATCTTAATTTCCAACCAAATCATCACTCTCTTCCATATTGTCTCCCTCTTCACAACTTTGAAAGGTAACTTGAACTACTTAGGCCAACTGTAGGCATGCATTTGGGTTTTAGTCTCTCTTCATGAACTTGAAAATTCAAAGATACTTAAAAAATATTAAAATTCACCTATATGTGGTTTATCCATTATAAGTAATTTTTAAACTTAAATCAAGTGAGCATCTATCTAAACAAGGCTAGACAGTCCTCAAGTTGCTTATATTTGGCCATTCTGCTTGTATGTATCTTGACTATAGTTTATGGTTTTGACTGTTCATTGAAGTTTGAAACCTTTTAAAAATTACTAGGCACTCTAGTTACTTTCATCACAATGTTTAGAGTTTAAATTTTTTCTTTCTATCCTCTGCAAACTTCTTCAAGAACCCACCTCTTTCTAAGCATACTCCTTATCCTTCATGCATCCTTTTAGTATATGGTTGTAGCTTCCCTATTAAGGTCACTTACATTGTTTGCCACTAAAAATGGGTGTCTCAAGTGGATTATGACTCATATGGTTTATTCATAAGGAAAATACTACTCGAGGCAACTTGAAACACCTATTTTTTATAAGGGGCCTTAATATTATCTCAAAAGAGTAGACCTACAGGTATGCAAACTTGTAGGTTTGCTCTTATTTTTTAAAGATCATTCATGATGTATCTATCATAACTCTTCCTTATTTTAGTCACTCCATCACTTTCCAATTCTTTTCAATCTTTAAAACACTTCAATTTTATAATTTTTCCTTTATCATCATACACATGCCTATGTATGAGTGACTAGCCTGTAGACTCTTTTAGTTCAAGTCAAATCTCTTTTGGATTTCAAATGGTCTAGGTGTCTTTATTTGTCTGTGTCTTCTCTCATACTTGCATTTATTTATGTTTCCACATCTATTCTTATTTACATGATAATTATTTTTTGTCCAAAATGAGGGCCTACATGTTTAAAACCTACAGGTATGCCTTTTACTTAGGTGACTATTGAGACAACTTCTTAAGCCTTTGAAACTTTGATTGTTTTAACCAATCATTTTCAATTTTATATATTATACCTAAATATTTTGTGTACCTCTAACTAAACATTATTCCATCTCAACTTTACTCACTTGTACGTACAGGCCTATAAAAAGTTAGTTCATGTACAAGACTTATGCATATAAGTTGGAGTCTCTTCATTCATTCATGCTCTTTGATGATGAAATGGGGTCAATAAGTATTAAATGAGTGTTTATGAGTCTATATCACATTTATCCATTTCCAAAGCACCTTCAATATTAAATCTAGAACCATGAATATTTACCTATAGGTTTGCAAACATGAGCGTGAAATGAGCTTGTTTAAGTCTTTGTTGGAGAGTGCATTGAGTATTATGCTCATTACCTTTGGATTCCAACTTTTTCAACAATGATCTCTCATGTTACCATTGGTTTTCATTACCATTTAGGCTAATTTAAACTTCTATCATGTAGGAACTATTTAAACACAGATCATGCTTCCAAAGAGCAAGACACTTGGTATCTCTTGTAGAATCATCTACAAAGAACCATTTTTAAAGAGAGAACACATGGATCACTTGAGGGTGAAGGATTATCAATTAATGATGAGTCACTTGGAGACTTTTGAGAGTGGTAACAATTCAAACCAACCCCAAAAACTTGTAACAAGAGTGATATGTTCCATATAATTGAGACACTATTTCCTTTGATGAATACTCCTCATACATTTTAATTGATTGGTTAAAATAACATCAAAAGGACTCATCTAATATCTGAAAACATCTCATAAAACCATTTTCCTCCATCAAACTCTGAAGTGAAGAAATAGGAGAAAAATTATACCCTGCTTGAATGAACAAAGCATAGTGACCTCCTTACACTCTTAATGATTATTAATAAAAGAGGAGGGATGAATGTGAAAACTAATGCCTCAAAATGGAATCTTACTATGACCCCTAACCTTTCCCAAAATTTTAGCCTCCAACTTTCTCTCTCCTAATTGTATAATGCATTTGAATTTTGTCTTTTTGAGCTTGTGAATGTAGCAATGGAGGAGAGAGAGTTATCTAAATATCTAAGACCTTAAAATAAATCTTAATAATAAATCTAACCTATAGAAATTTAAAGGATACTCCTAGGCTATTTTCACCTAAAAGTGAGTTCTTGAAGTGCATGCAAGTGCCTTAAACTACCCCTTTAGAGTGATTTCTAAATTAAATGACTTGTTGTGACTTCATTAACATGTGTGGAAGTTATATAACTCCATAAATAACCTTTTAAAATGTTATTTTATGTATTATTCACTTTTTAATCTTTATCATACATTAGAATTAGTCAAAAACACCCTTTTTCTTCACATAAACTTTACCTTAAAGTCCACAAATAAACCTTAAACTTTTCAAATCAACATGAAATGTTTATACAAGTTGATTAGGTGGTAAAGTGAATTTAAGAGCAACCTAAATACCTATGAAACCTCTTGGACCCACCCTTTCTACCTCATGACAAGACTATGCTAGTCTAAGACAAGAATAACCATTACCTTAATCTTTGCAAATTTAACTTAAACAATGCTAATAAGACCTTATAAAGACATTTTAAAGAATATTAAGGCATAGAAAGGACTAAAAAAAATATGTAACACATGACAAACAAGTTATTGCCTATAAGGGTTGACATTTGACCTTGGGGTCAAAACTGGTCAATAGTTCTTTTATTTCTTGTGGCATAAGCCAAGCCGATACCATATGTTTCATACTTATTACCTCATTGTATTGTATCAACCTAGTGAATGTAGTTATAATTCCATGCTTTTGGCATTTGCACTTCTTCAGCTTTGTTGACATAGTTTAATGTTATCCAACTCCTCCTAACTACATCAAGATAGTCGATATTGTTGGCCTAGTTTAAATTTGGGCATTTGATCACTATATACAAGTAATACTTAATTCCAAATCATATGTACACATAATATACACTTATTTTCTTTGTTTTTTCTCACACTTATACCCTGCATCACATTTGGAGGATTCATAGGTAGAATCTTGACTTGAAAGAAGCTTGTCTTGTAAAATTCTTGGAGATCCAATAGGAGTCATAGGGAGTCTTCTTAGGTATTATACCAAAAATTTGATGTCTTCACAATAAAAAAAATATTGAAATGCATATTGTCCAAGGGGGAGATTGAGGCTTGATGGGTCCCCATCAAGGTAAGTATTTCTAATGTTATGTTTTTTCCTTTATTACATTTAGTAGGTAGATGTTGCTTGTTATTTAGTAGATAAATATATGTGTGTGTTCTTGTCGAAGTTATCTCTACAGATATACTTAGTGTGGCTATAATACTACTTGAAATTTCTATTTATCTATTATTAGGTAGCCTAGACCCCAATTTATCTACCATGGTGTTATGCCCTTAACCATTGGTGTGTCTAGGGATATGTATGGTTGACTTGTGGCTTACATAACTCTTTTATTTACTTATTACATTTCTCTATGTTATTAGATAGGTCAGCCTATGAATTTTTTTGGCTAAGTAGACTATATATAAGAGGTAGTGGTTAGTCTTTAAGCATCATGTGAAGTATTCTGCTATTAGTGCATTATTGTGGAGGTTTTCCCCTCGAAGTGGCTTTGCTATATTATCCAATATTATATTCTATTGTCAATTATCATTATGTAATATTTCATTATACGTAATATAAAATCATTCTATACAAATATCTAAGTAATTTCATTACAATTGGTATCAGAGCTTTGATTTAGGCAAATTTATTATGGTATTTTTTTTGGATCTAGTGAGACATGGCTTCTGGGAGCAGTGAAAGTGAAAAAACATAACTTATAATCTGAGAAGAATTAATTTTTTTATTAGTGCAGTATTGCTTGAAACACTTTTTTGAAAAAAATATCTTAAAAAAAAAGTCTAGAAATTTTTTTTCCCCCTTTCAAGGTGATCACAACAATGTATTCTATTAGTACACTTTTTTGGTGCCAAAAATTTTACTCTAGTGTAGAAAGGTAATCATTGGATTCATCTTGACAAGGTGATCACAAAGGTACCATTTCTTGGTACACTTTTTTTCAGGGTCAAAAGCCTCCTAGGGTTTATTTATGACAGGTCGTTCAACTCAGGGAAGAAAAGGGGCACCAAGAACTCTTAAGACTCCTACCGATAACATGGAATATGGAACTTCAAATTCAGTGATTTCTCAACTTCAAGAGGACATAAAAAATTTGGTGAGGCATGATGACTTTGTTGCAGTTCAAGTTGATGTTTCGAAGATGTGCAGAGAGATTAATGGAGTTCATAGTGAATTACAACATATCACTATGCAATTTGCTGCCCTCACATCTCAGTTTCAGCCTAACAATCCTCCACTTCAGCATTTAAATCCTCCTCTCAACAACTCTCATACTGGTATGAAACTGATGTTGCCAAAAGTGGACATGCATAAGTTTGATGGTAAGGATCTTCTCACTTGGATTAACCAAATTGAGATTTTATTTGAGATTCATCAAACCCCTAGTTCTTAGAGGGTAATGGTGGCATCCTTGTATATGGAAACTGAACAATTCATTTCATATCACTGGTTATGTGCTCAAAAGAAAAATAATGGTGATCTTGTTACATGGAATATTTTTATTGAGGAGTTGATATCTCATTATCAGAATAATGTCTCTGAGAACTATTTTATCCAATTAGCCAAGCTACGACAAATAGGACCTGTGAAGGATTATATTCATCAATTTTAGATCTCTCTTTATGGGTGGAAAATACCACTAAGAAAAATTTGATATATCTATTTTTGGTTGGCCTCAAAGATAACATCCAATATGAGGTTTGAATGTTTAGCCCAACATCTGTATCAGAAGCTATCCTTAAGGCATGCATGATAGAAGAAAAAGAGATGCTCAAAAGGAAAACTTTCACTACTAGTCATGATCGCAACTTTCCAGCACCATCAATTTCATAGCCCACCAAATTAACACAATGAAAAATTGAGGAGAAGTGAGCCAAAGGGTTGTGTTATGGTTGTGACAACAAATGGAGCAGAGACCATCTTTTTGCTGAAAATAAGTATTTTTACATTGAAGGTGCCAATGATGGTGAAGATGATGCAAAAGTACATGATGCAAATGCAGAAGTTCTTGAGGAATAATTTGAAGACTCTCAACCTACTATTTCCTACCATGCCCTATCAGGTATTATTACTCCTCAAACTCTTAAGGTGATGGGTTTCCTAAAGAAACAGAAGGTCACTATATTTATTGATTCTGAGAGCACACACAACTTCATCCATAGTAAGTTGGCTGCTCATTTGAACTATTTCATTTATCCAACTCCAATATTTTAGGTTATGATTATAGATGGTGGTATAGTTAGCTATTCAAGAAAATGTCATAGTATTAAGTTGGCCATGGGAGACTACTTATTGGATTCTCCTATGTTTTCTATTCTGATGGGTGGAGCTGATATTATTTTAGGAGTCTAGTGGCTCACCACTTTGGGCACTATTAAGATGAATTTTCAAGAATTATTCATGAATTTTCATTCTAAAGATAGGACATTTGAGCTAAGAGGATTAAAGGCTAAATCTCCCCAACTTGTTAGCTCCCATCAAATGACAAAGATTCTCCATAAGGGTGCTAAGGGATTTGTAGATAGTTTGTTTTCTATGGAAGTACAACCAACTCAACCATCTCCACCTCTTAATCTACAACAAATAATTGATGCTCATTCTATTATTTTTAGAGACATGCAAAAAGGACTCCACCTAGTTGCATGCATGATCATGCTATCACACTTATTCTTGGTAGTACACCACCCAACATCAGTCCATACAAGTATCCATATGCCCAAAAAAGTGAAATTTAAAAGATGGTATAAGATATGTTGGATGCAAGAATCATTCACCATAGCCAAAGTGAATACTCATCACCAGTTGTCATGGTGAGAAAGAAAGATGACACTTGGAGGATGTGCCCTGAATATAGAAAACTCAACAAGTACACTATCAAAGATAAGTTTTCAATTCCTATCATTGATGATTTTCTAGATGAATTAAATGGTGCTATTTATTTTACCAAGTTAGATCTATGTTTTGGGTATCATCAGATTAAGATCCATGATGAAGACATACCCAAAACTGCTTTAAGGACTCATGAGGGCCATTATGAGTTTTTGGTTTTGCCTTTTGGCCTAACAAATGCACCATCTACTTTTTAGAGTTTGATGAATAGTATTTTTAAGCCATTTTTGAGGAAATTTGTTTTGGTATTCTTTGATGATATCCTCATTTATAGTAAAAATTGGGTAGACCATTTACAACATGTGAAACAGGTACTCTTCATTTTAGAGCAAAATCAATTATATGCCAAACCTTCCAAATGTACTTTTGGGGATGGTGAGGTTGAATATTTGGGTCATTTAGTGTCTTATGAAGGAGTGATAATGGATCCTAAAAAAATCCAAGCAATGGTGGACTGGCCAATTCCTAAGACACTCAAGCAACTTCAGGGATTTTTGGGACTTATTGGTTATTATCATAGATTTATCAAAAATTATGGTAGTATTACAACCCCACTTACCTCTTTGTTAAATAAAGACTCATTTCATTGGACTGATGTAGCTACTCGAGCATTTGAACAATTGAAATTGGCTATGTGCACTACTCCAGTATTGGCCACTCCTAATTTTTCTAAGACTTTTGTGGTTGAATGTGATGCATCTGGGTATGGTATGGGTGTTTTAATCATGCAATAAGGTAGACCAATGTAATTTTAAAGTCATCAACTCAATGGTAAAAATCAGCACAAGCCCATCTATGAGAAGGAAATGATGGTCATTTTGCATGCAATCAAACAATGGAGACCTTATTTGATGGGTCGTCACTTTTAGGTAAAACTGATCATGATAGTCTTAAATATTTTTTAGAACAAAGGTTTTCATCTAAAGAACAACAAAAATGGGTAACTAAGATGCTAGGATGTGATTTTGAAATAGTCTACAAAAAAGGCATGGACAATGTGGTGGTAGATGCACTATCTAGAAAAGATGAATCAGTTGAGGCTTTGCTATGTGCCATAACCATTTTGCAAGTAGATTGGCTAGAGGAAGCACAATTAGAATGGGAACATGATATTACTACTCATGATTTGATTCAAAATCTTCAACAAGGTTTAGATGGATTTGAAAAATTCACATGGAAAGGTAATGTATTATGGTATAAAAATAGATTGTACCTATGTAAGAATTCTCTTCTTAAACGAAAAATCCTTCAAGAACTTCATGCAACTCTAATTGGGGGTCATTCAATATTTTTGAAAACCTATCACAGGATCAAGCAAGATTTTGTTTGGGAAGGTCTCAAGGGGGATGTCCAAAAATATGTGGCCAAATGTATGATTTGTCAACAAAACAAAGGCAAAACCATCAAAAATCCAGGTCTTTTACAGTGTTTATCTATCTCTAGCTAGCATTGGGAAGAGGTCTCTATGGATTTCATTATAGGGTTACCAAGATATGATGGTCAAAATGTTATCATGGTTGTTGTAGATCATCTCAGTAAGTATGTTTATTTTTGTTCATTATCCCAATCATTTTTAGCTATTATAGTAGCTTCTAATTTTCTTAATACAGTTTAAAAATTGCATGGGACCCCTAAGATCATTGTCAGTGATATAGATCCCATTTTTACAATTGGATTGAGTTATTTACATGTTTAGGCACTCAATTGGCTCATAGTTCATCCTATCATCCTCAATCTGATGGATAAATTGAGGTAGTCAACAAATGTTTAGAAGGATATCTTCATTGTTTTGTTTTTGATAAACAGGATAAATGGGTTCACTGGCTGCCACTTCCTGAGTGGTGGTATAATACTTCTATTCATAGTTCTTCCAAAATGTCTCATTTTATGGCACTATATGGATACCACCCTCCATCCATCACTTCAACCTTGAAGGTCCATCCTAAGGTTCATGAAATTGAAGAACATATTCACCTTCAACAGGAGGTCCTTGTAAGTTTGCATGAAAATTTAGCTATGGCCCAGAATCGCATGAAGAAACAAGTAGATTAACATAGAAGTGAGAGGCATTTTGGCATTGGTGATTGTGTCTTTGTTTGCTTACAACCATATAAATAGATGCCATTGAAGAAACAAAAAAAGGATAACAAGCTATCCCTTAAGTATTATGGGCTTTATCAAATCTTCCAAAAAATTGAAAGTGTGGCCTACAAGTTAGATTTTCCTTCATCCACTCACATACATCTAGTATTTCATGTATCATGCCTAAAGAAATTCATTAGACATAGAGTTACTATTCAAACAAAATTACCAGAATTGGATGAGAAAGGTAAAGTTATTATTGATATTGAGGTGATCCTTCAACGATGCACCAAGAAACTACATTCTAGAGCAATTACATAATACCTGATCAAATGGAAGAATCTACCATGTGAATATGCCACTTGGGAGGATGAAGCATTTGTGTAGCAACATCTAGAATTGCCACAATATTTAGGACAACATTATTTTGAAGGGGAAGGGCTTGTTATGCCCTTAACCATTGGTGTGTCTAGGGATATGTGTGGCTGACTTATGGCTTACATACCTATTTTATTTACTTATTACATTTCTCTATGTTCTTATATAGGTTAGCCTATGAAATAACCTTGGCTAAGTAGACTATATATAGGAGGTAGTGGTTAGTCTTTAAACATCATGTGAAGTATTTTGCTATTAGTTTATTTTTGTAGAGGTTTCCCCCTTGAAGTGGTTTTGCTATATTATCCAGTACTCTATTCTACTTTCAATTATCATTGTGCAATCTCTCATTATGTGTAATATAAAACCATTTTGTGCAAATATCTAAGTAATTTTTTTTACACATGGCTCCTTATCCATTTTAATTATTCAAATTGTTCCCCTTAGTTTACTTTAATTTTTTCACAAATTATTACATCACCTTTGGCAATCCTTTGATTTTATCATTAAAGTTCTAGTTATATCTATTCCCTTACATCATATGCTTAAAGGATTTGGAACCCTTTCCTTTGATATGTATGAGTAGGTTCCTCTATTTATAGGTTTACAGATCCACACTTTATCACAACTTGAACATAAGGTATCATGAGATCTTTGATTAAACTTATCTAAGTCTAGATATATTATAATATGATAGTTTTAGTCTAATCATAGCTTGTGCATGCATTCTGGTAAATATGAAGTGAATCTTACCATTACCTTCACTCTCTCAACCGATTGCATTAACTAGATCGATACAATTATGTTCAAGTTTTCTTATCAGCCTATTTTCACTAAATCTTGCACCCTAAATAAGTTTATTCAAACCTCCTCCAGATTTGGGCAAAATGTGAATACTTTTAGGTATATGGATTTACCTATGGTATAAGTATACCTCTAGGTTTAAGAGCTAGCTCTCTGAATTTACCTTGAAGTGCTTATCACCAAAACTAACTATTTTTTTTGGGAAAAAGGGTAGAAGTATGCATGAAATAAATCTACTATAAGGAGGTGATATACCATGAAAATTTCCATAATGCTATCATACTTATTTCAATAAGAAACAAGACCTAAAAACTAGCTTCAAAGTCCTAAGTGGTTCTAACATAAGTGTTTCAATATAGATGTGATATGCATAAGACAACGCAAGGTAAGTGGACCAAAGGGCTGATTTCATACTCTAAGGGAACTTGTACACTTGAAGGGAGCCAAACACACTAGCTACACTCTATATGACCTGTTAGACTGAGAACTCTTGCATAAACATGAAAAGGTAAGGAGAAGTAAGGATAGAATCACTAGACTTAACCATCCATCACTTCACATACTTAGACAAAATGTTCATAATCTCAAAAATAGATTTTATTTATTGATCAAAGGCAAAGTACAATATCAAACTAGTAAGTATTTTCCATACATGGTTTGGAATTGTCTACAAGAGCCAAAAAGGCTAGTTCTTATAGAATGTGAGAGAGGAGAGAGGAGAATGAAGTCCAAGAGTCATTAGAACATGTGTCAAGCTAAGAGAAGGAGTTACATCTAAAAAATAATGAAGTATGAGATATAACATGCAAGGTCTCTTTGGATATATGTCCCTCCAAGGCATGAAACTCTTAAATTGTGGTGAAGGACTCTTTAATTGCTTGTTTGGAAACTACCCTCATCATTTGGCATTCTTTGAGAGTTCCATTATAGACTAGGAATAGATTAGATGATTTCACTATGAATGGGGGGTTATAAATAGGCCCTACCATGCATTATTTGTGCCCCTAATCACTGATATTCTTTTGGACATGAGTCATCACTTCTTGTAGTCACTATCATCCTGTTCAGACTTGTATTCACATTTGGAACTAAGATGCTTATCAATTAATCAAACCAATACATATAGATGAGGGAATGACACTTTTAAAGAGTCATCATGCCCTTATATCCATTATGAAAACCTTAAAAGGCCTCCCAATTGAAGTTATCACCTTCTCACTTGGTGGTCACTCTCTATCCACTATGCCATTCTAGATTGGCTGAAGTGAAGGTGATAAGAGAGAAACTTGTATACTTTATTAAATCAAGATATAGATATGATAGGTTATATTGTGTCCTAATCTATCTCTCCAAATGATTTACATCATTTGTGTTGGTTAAATATTTTGTCGATCAGCGTACTGATAAACAAAATAGGTCTGATCAACCAAAGTAGGAAGATTGGTCATCCAAATGTGTAGGTTTACCACATCAAAAGGGGACTAATCTCTCCTCTCATCAAGGGGAGGTTCCCTATATATATATATATATATATATATATATATATATATATATAGAAAATAATACTCAAAGGTAGGATAAACCATCCATCCCTCTTTTTTTAGAGATGATGCGTGTAAATAAAAGGAAAAAACTCAAGGGAAATGACATAAATCACTCCTCTTCTTTCAGAAGTACTATTTAGCGAACCACAAGAATACTCCTTGTAGTAATTGCAAAATGTAACCAAGGACGTAGTAACCAGCAAATTGAGATGTAGCACAAAGTCTCCACCTGAATTTCCCAAGAGTGAGATACGAAGGACAATAAGGGCACAAAGTCATCCCAAGGTCCTTTACACAGAAACAAAAAGAAAACACACTAAAGGCAATTATGGGGGCACAAAGTCTCTCCACAGTTGACTTCAAGACACTTTCCTGACTACTTTCACTAATTTTGCTTGTTGAATTAAAGGAACAAAAAATATATTAAGGAAAAGACATAAGAACAATTTCCCCAACAACAAAGATATCACAACACAAAGTCTAAAAAGTCACTTTCTTATTCCAATAACAAAATATGATCAACAATCTGAGTTCAAAGTCTCAGTAATGCTTTTTAATTTGGGCAAAGTTTCATTTCTGATTGTTAGAGAGAGAGAGAGATTTTACACTAACAAGAGAGTCCCTTATATAGCCTCTTCAAAAAAAACTTGGGAATAGTAACACATCATGTTGCATTTAACTTTGTTAAGAAGACAGGCTAGAATTTAGGGTCATCTACCCATTTGCTTTTCTCAATGCAGAGAAACAAGTCACGCTATTAAAAGTTTGCATCTTTCAATGTCCACCTGGCAATCTGATCCTTCTTCATCATTCCTCCTTTTCTAGTTAATTGAATTTGGTCCTTGATTCAATTTAATGCTCTATTCCTTAGTCACTTCCTTCTTATCTTGCCCTTAGAGTCTTTGAATGCGTTCGGGGTCTGTACATTTAAACTTACAAGGATCAATGACTATTTCATTATTGCAACTTTGACTTCTGCGAGCACGTCACTTTCCTTGGCAATTCCTTAGTCTTTTTCATTTGAGATTTCTCGAAGGGAACCTGCCCTTTGGGCCTTGAGAAATGATCCACTTTGGGTTAGGAAGAGCCCCCTGCAACAGTATCTACCCTTCAAACAGTCTTCAGATGGCCTCTGGGCTTCTTTCTTCCAGCAAGTTGCTAAGTTCTTGTTTTGCATCCTCTCGAAGGGAAGGTGACCCTTCAGCTTTGGGGAAGTGTCCTTTAATTTGGTAGCCCTGAGTCCCTCGCAAGGGCACCTACCCTTTGGGGTCCTTCAGAGCTTTCTCGTAGACCCTTTTCCCGCAGACTTTTTCTGCAGACATTTTCCCGCAAAGAAGTCTGCAGATAATTTCCCGCAGATAAAAAGTCTGCAAGAATTATTGATTTGTCTTTGGCCTTCAGAAATTCCTTCGAGCTTTCCTCCCATAGCCTTTTCGAATTCCTTCAAACAAAAATTTTGAAGGAATTATGCCTTTGTTCTTTCAACTGCCTTAAACAAAATTCTAAAAGAATTTACCTTTGCAGCTTCCTTGAAAATGACCCTTCTGAAGGGTGCTTTTGTCGACCAAGTGCCCTCCATAAGGGTACTTGTCCTTTGGGAGGCTCTCTTGAACTTTTGCATTGAACTGCTCCTTTGAACCAACCATTGAACCAAGCTTTGAACCAAGCCGATGAACCGTTTGAGTGAACTGAAGCATTTGAACAACTGAATTGAACCAACCATTGAACCAAGATTTGAACCAACCATTGAACCAAGCTTTGGTTCAATGGTTCAGTGGTTCATTCCCTTTGATTTGGCTAAGTCCTTTTGATCCTTGTTGAACCAAATGCATTAAACCCGTTGAACCTTGAACCCGTTGAACCTTTGAACCAAAGTGGTTCAATGGTTCAACGGTTCAATGGTTCAAGCCTCAGAAACTTGTTGAAACTTGACTGAACCTACTTGTAGAAGCCTTTGAACCAAGAAGTGGTTGAACTCTTATTGCTGATGTTGAACCTTTGAACCTATTGAGCTCGTTGAACCCTTTTGGTTGAACCTGGTCATTGAACCAACTTTGAGATCACCTAAGTGTTGAAAGCTTACTTCTTTCTTGCATAGTCTGTAGAAATCACCTTGTGAAGCCCATTGAACTTGGTCTGCAGAGTCCGTAGATTTTCTTTTCCTACAGAGTTCATAGATTTCTCTTCTTGCAGAGTTCGTAGATTCAAAATTGCAGAGTCTATAGATTCAAGCCTGTAGAGTCCATAGATTCAAGCCTATAGAGTCCATAGATATCTAAGAAGCTTAAAAAATGAGAAATTTGAATGCCCAAGACAAATTTTGAAAAGGGAAGAGACAATTTTGGTCTGTAGGACCAAAATAGTTCAAATGTTGTTCCATAAATGACTGATATTTTTGGGGGACAACAGCTGGCTCCAGTTGGGGAACTTTTATCAATTGTAAAAAGAATTGAAGGGAGTAGAATCCAGAATCTCCAATGTCTTCATGTGTACCATTGGGCTATGGAGTCATGTTACCCAAAAATGAAAGGCATCAAAAATGGAAACAAATAAAATAAAATAGAATTAAAAACTATACAAATATACATATGTACAGATGTAATAATTTGATACTTCAAGAGTTGAAGTGTTTCAAATGTTGCTTCCTGAAAGGCAGTGAAAATAGTGTGCCATCTTGGTAAACCAGTAGGCAACCATTTTTCCCCCAAAAATGGTGATGAGTGAATGGATCTCTCCACTAAGAAACCAATTTTCTGCATCTTCCCCTTGGCCTTTTCTTCTTCTTGCTCCATGGCAAGATGTGGTCTTCAAACTGAAAACCATAACTCCTTGTTCTCCCTGCTAAGAGTTCCTTTTGCTAACTTTGGAATACAGTAGTATGGTCCACCATCATAACTTGTTTTTTTGTTGGTTCAATCCAACACATGCTTTGATTGTCAGCATCAAATTCTTGACAAACCATCAGCTCAGCATCTCCTTTGGTGTGAAGGAGTTTGATCTCTTCATCTTGAGCAGTCTTCAATCTGAGCAATAGAGATCCGTATCCAGCTGTGGAAGAATTGCTGCCATCAAATTCCAAGATCCAAGCATCATCAAAAGCTTATCTTCTATCAGATTTCTCTTCATCAGAGATGGAAGATCCTTCTTGATTTGTACTGCACCCTACCAATTTTTCTGATGCCTTGTTTGGATGAATTCTTGGATTGTTAGCTATAGGACTTTCATCAGCTGAGACATGAGCATCCTTTATGGTCAAGAAGTAATTACCCCTACCTAAAGGCTCAAATAAAATTTGAGCTGTAGGGGCTGACGTTTGGGTAACCATAATTTTTGCCTCAGACAAGTCCACACTTGGTTCTCCACCAATGTTTAATTTCTTAGGATTGGATTGCAGGGATTCAAACTCAGTCTTCTAAATTTTGGATTTCTTGACATGATCAATCATGGTAAATGACTGAGATGGACTTGGAAGAGAGGATGGGAATTCATCCTTTTGGTTTTTGGGAGGGGGAAGACAGATCTGCAAATTTGAATTAAAAGGTGCAGAGATGTTTGATGTACTTCTTTGGCAATCACCAGGTCCTTTGACTAGAAAGGAAGAGGGGTTCTCTACTCAGCAATTAAAATTGTTGGCTGAGGCCACTCCTCTATCTTCTCTTTGTTGTCCTGCTAGGCTAACTAATTCTCAAACCTGGTGAATACTGCATATGATATTTTGACTGCTTCACCTTCACTTCTAGGTTCATCTTGGAAATTTAGGAAACCAATGTGGGAGTTGCCAGCTGATTCTTCTAGATCCTCCCTGAAGAGATCAGTGCCATTTTCTTGCTCGAACTCAGGTTGAAAATAGGAAACATGTTCTATTTCTATATATCTAACTACTGAGTTGGTTGGAGGTGTTTCAAGGGCAAGGTTCCTCTATGGGGGAGGAAGATGATTTGGTTGCCCTTGACTTTTGGCAGCGTTGCCTTGATATGATTGATTAGGAAATGTCTTCCTTGGTATATCTTTATATAGAGGAGTAGAAGACATACCTTATGCCATTTGCCTTTTCAAGGCTAGCAATTATTTGCCAGCTTTTGTACCATTGGGTCAGTGGTGACTGTGGGTGAGTATTTAGAAGATGAAGAGGGTTTTCCTCTATTTAGATCTCTCCTTATCTTTCCTACTAAGATAAGGTCACCTTCTACTCAGTAGCCAATTCTTGAGCAGTAGTAAGGTCTATGTGGCCAGCTTGTCTCAGTAGAAAACTCACTTTAGGCAGTTGTGAGTTAATGAAGAAGCATTTGAGGTTCTGAGGTGTTGGCTGGGCAAACATGGAAATCCTATGCCTCAACTTATCAAACCTGGCAATAAAATTCCTCATAGGCTCATGAGGCTCTTTCTTCATTTGAGTGAGCTAGGCCAATAAGACATGCACATTTTTTTTGGGCTTGAACCTTTGCTTTGAACTTGGCTTTAAGTGTATCCCAATCAGTCACTGATCTAGCTTGCAGATGGTAGAACCAGTCTACAACATCACCTTATAGTGTCTCCATAAAAAACCTGACTACCATGTCTTCAAATTCCACCCCTATAACTCCACAGGCTATGCTGAAGGCTGCAATGTGTTCATTAGGGTGAACTATCCCATCACCAAATAATTTGGGGAAATTCTTTCTTGGACTACGTGGGAGTTCATGCAGAGGTGGAGTCAAGTTGAGTGGGCCAAAAGAGTTACCCCAGGAGCCTCGAACTGCCATGATTTAATTAAGAAAAATAGAGATAACAAATTTGGATAAAGTGGCCAGATTATAAAACAAAAATGGAAAAGGACTAGCTCAGCTTTAGCTTGAGGCTTGAAGCTTCAAACTGTGCACTCTTTCCCAACAGCTCTAGTTTTGTAGACCAGATAAAATAACAGAGGTGGAGGAAGATGGTAAGGCTATAAATGGATAATGGGTAAGACATGAAATGGAGTCACCAGAGTCTATAATGGATAAGGGTTATAATGATAATGGGTTAGACATGGGTGATGTTTCAATCTAAAACTTGAGGTTCCAAATTGCACATAATTATGTATATTCCCCAGTGGAGTCGCCAAAAATTATTGGTTGAATATTTTGTCGATCAGTGTACTGATAAACAAAATAGGTCTAATCAGCTAAAGTAGGAAGATTTGTCATCCAAATGTGTAGTTTTACCACATCAAAAGGGGACTAATCTCTCCTCTCATCAAGGGGAGGTTCCCTATATATATATATATATATATATATATATATATATATATATATATATATATCCTACCCTTGAGTATTATTTTCTATTTATATATATATATAAATAGAAAATAATACTCAAGGGTAGGATAAACCATCCATCTCTCTTTTTTTAGAGATGATGCATGTAAATCAAAGGAAAAAACTCAAGGGAAATGATAGAAAGCACTCTTCTTCTTTCAGAAGTACTATTCAGCAAACCACAAGAATACTCTTGGTAGTAATTGCAAAATGTAACCAAGGACGTAGTAACTAGCAAATTGAGATGTAGCACAAAGTCTCCACCTGAATTGCCCAAGAGTGAGATACGAAGGACAATGAGGGCACAAATTCGTCCCAAGGTCATTTACACAAATAAAAATAAAACACACTAAAGGCAATTATGGGGGCACAAAGCCTCTCCACAGTTGACTTCAAGACACCTTCCTGACTACTTTCACTAATTTTGCTTGTTGAATTAAAGGAACATAAAATATATTAAGGAAAAAGACATAAGAACAGTTTCCCCAACAACAAAGATATCACAACACAAAGTCTGAAAAGTCACTTGCTTTATTATTCCAATAACAAAATATGATTAACAATCTGAGCTCAAAGTCTCAGTAATGCCTTTTAATTTGGGCAGAGTTTCATTTTTGATTGTTAGAGAGAGATAGATTTTACACTAACAAGAAAGTCCCTTATATAGCCTCTTCAAGATGGACTGGGGAATAGTAACACATCATGTTGCATTGAACTTTGTTAAGAAGATAGGCTAGAATTTAGGGTCATCTACCCATTTGCTTTTCTCAATGCAGAGAAACAAGTCACGCTATTGAAAGTTTGCATCTTTCAATGTCCACCTGGCAATCTGATCCTTCTTCATCATTCCTCCTTTTCTAGTTAATTGAATTTGGTCCTTGATTCAATTTAATGCTCTATTCCTTAGTCACTTCTTGCTTATCTTGGCCTTAGAGTCTTTGAATGTGTTTGGGGTCTATACATTTAAACTTACAAGGATCAATGACTATTTCATTGTCACAACTTTGACGTCTGCGAGCACGTCACTTTCCTTGGCAATTCCTTAGTCTTTTTCATTTGAGCTTTCTCAGAGGGAACCTACCCTTTGGGCCTTGAGAAATGATCCACTTTGGGTTAGGAAGAGCCCCCCGCAAGGGTATCTACCCTTCAAATGGTCTTCAGATGGCCTCTAGGATTCTTTCTTCTAGTGGGTTGCTAAGTTCTTGTTTTGCATCCTCTCGAAGGGAAGGTGACCCTTCAGCTTTGGGGAAGTGTCCTTTAATTTGGAAGTCGAGAGTCCCCCACAAGGGCACCTGCACTTTGGGGTCCTTCAGCGGCCTTTTATCTTTGGCATCCTTCAGAGCTTTCCCACGGACCCTTTTCCTGCAGACTTTTTCTACGGACATTTTCCCGAGGACAAAAAGTCTGCAGACAATTTCCTGTGGACAAAAAGTCTGCAAGAATTATTGCTTTGTATTTGGCCTTTAGAAATTCCTTCAGGATTTCCTCCTGTAGCCTTTCCGAATTCCTTCAGACTTTTTGTCTGAAGTAATTATGCATTTGTTCTTTCGACTACCTTAAACAAAATTTTGAAAGAATTTACCTTTGCAGCTTCCTTGAAAATGACCCTTTTGAAGGGTGCTTTTATCGACCAAGTGCCCTCCGTAAGGGCACTTGTCCTTTGGGAGGCTCTCTTGAACTTTTACATTGAACCGCTCGTTTGAACCAATCATTGAACCAAGCTGATGAACCATTTGAGTGAACTAAAGCATTTGAACCAACTGAATTGAACCAACCGTTGAACCAAGCTTTGAACCAACTGTTGAACCAAGCTTTGGTTCAACGGTTCAATGGTTCATTACCTTTGATTTGGCTAAGTCCTTTTGATCCTCATTGAACCAAATGTGTTGAACCTATTGAACCTTGAACCCGTTGAACCTTTGAACCAAAGTGGTTCAATGGTTCAACGGTTTAATGGTTCAAGCCTTAGAAACTTGTTGAACCTTGATTGAACCTGCTTGTAGAAGCCTTTGAACTAGGAAGCAGTTGAACTCTTGCTGCTGATGTTGAACCTTTAAACTTGTTGAGCCTATTGAACCCTTTTAGTTGAACCTAGTCATTGAACCAACTTTGAGATCGCCTAAGTGTTGAAAGCTTACTTCTTTCCTGTATAGTCTGTAGAAATCACCCTGTGAAGCCCATTGAACTTGGTTTGCAGAGTCCATAGATTTTATTTTCCTATAGAGTTCATAGATTTCTCTTCTTAAAGAGTCCATAGATTCAAGCCTATAGAGTCTATAGATTCAAGCCTACAGAGTCCATAGATTCAATCCTGTAGAGTCCATAGATCCAAGCCTGCAAAGTCTGTAGATATCTGAGAAGCTTGAAAAATGAGGAATTTGAATGCCCAAGACAAATTTTGAAAAGGGAAGAGACAATTTTTGTCTGTAGGACCAAAATAGTTCAAATTTTGTCCCATAAATGAGTGATATTTTTGGGGGACAACAATTTGAAACCCATTTGTACCTACACAACACATAAAACTGTCAAAAAAAGGTAATTTACACCTTGCCTATACAAGTAGGGTAGGAGTCAAATTGATGGGAAGGGGCCTAATGGAGTCCTATAAAATTTTCAATCATCTCCCAAGTCATTATATCCTTCATAGATGCCTTCTCTTATTTGTCTTTCCCATCGGGTCCTTATCAAGGGTTTTAGAGGGTTTTAGGTAGTTTCACCCCTTAAGGATTGTTCATGAAGTTGTGACATTAAAACTATGAATAAACTCCACTAAAAAATTATTTAGGACCATCTTCAACACATCCTATATCCTCCACATCTAATTTTATGTGTTCTTACACATATGAGCTTCTAAACTTGTCTCTCGAGCTTCTCTCTTCATTCTGCATACCTTGTCATGTTCTTGAGCCAAGAAATGGATTTTCTATGACATTACCTACAAACCAAAGGTTGTTTCCCACCTCATAACCCCCCATGAAGGTTATCTAATGTTTCTCAATTCTCCTCCAACCCTAGAAGTAGTATTATACCCACTTTTGGGCTTTAGGCCTAGTTAAGGCTTATAGGTTTGACTGCACCTATGTGTACGTAGGCCACCCTATTTGGATTCTAACACCTGTGAGTTGTTTTTTATTTTTGTATATGTCTATTATAATTCCTCTCACAGTTTTTCAAGGTTCTAATAGTCTCCAACTCATCCCATTCTCCTTTTCTTACTAAACCTATAGGGTTTTCTTCTTGGGAGTGCTCTCTATCTAAGATAGAATAGAGGGAACTTTCCCTATTGCCTCAAAAAACACAAGCCTATGAGAGGTTGGAGTGCATGGCATATAAATTTTTTTAAAAAAATTAGGGTTGTACTATCCTCCTAACACCTCCAAACCTCAAAAAACTCCAAGATAAATTCTTGGAAAAATGATTTTGTAGTATTGACAAGTATGGCTACATGTGTACTATGGGATTAGCTTTCATGCTCTATTTTCCTATGGTAATAATAATATGAGGGTGACATAATTTTTAAGTATATTTTAATCATGTCAACACTCACACTTCATTTCTAAACTCTTCTCAATTATCTTCAAAACTTTAGGCATAGTCTACAAATAGTGCACTGTGTTTCTACCTAGAAATAGGGGAAGCCTATAGGTGACCCTTCATCTTAGGCCTTGTGTCTCATGAAAAGGACCTTCCTAAATTTTTCAATGACTTTTCACATTCATTTAAACTTTTTCTCATCATGTATATGCTGGTCTCACATTTAGACTATTAGGTTTTAGCGTACTATCAACCTATAATTGGTTGTAGGTGACCCTTTTTTAGGGCAGAGGTAGACCTATAGGTGGTGGTATAGGTCCAAACCCTATAATTTCAACCCTCTTGATTTTATTTTAAACACTAATGTATCTATTACCCCAATTTTATCACTTTCCATGAATGTACACTCTTGTTAGGCCACCTTGGACCATAATGCTATTTGGAGTTGAAGATATTGCATGGAACATTAACATTCTATAGTGAATTAATTCTTAAAATGGAGACCTACTTACACCTTATTTATAAGGTCAATCAACCAAAATTTTCTTTCAAGGTCTTGACCCTATGCTAGTGATCCATCATGAAAACATCTAGACCAATCTATAATCCAAGATAATCTATCATGAAAAGATCAAAAGTACCACAAGGTCTCTGTTTGGAGATTTTAAGGTAAAAAGTCCCTAAACTATTTCTCCATATATGAAAATGACTTCTTTAAGCCTACCTATCTCTCTATGGATCCACAATGATGGTTATGACACCTTCAATACTCTATTACCTTAAGGAAAGTCCCAAAACATGCTAAAACTCCTCCATGAAACATTCTCAAGTCCTTGTGAGAGCCACCTATAGGTGAATGTTTAGTATATAGGGTAGTTAGAAGGCGATATCAACAATGTGCATGGTTTATTGATTCCAAAACATATCCTAGTCCTCCTTAAAGTCTTAAAATTTATCTTATCTACCTATAAGGACTTCAAAAATGTTAAATTCTTCTTCCAATGTGTTTATTCTCTTGTGAGGCACTTATAAATGCACTTTAATGGTGTAGAACTATGTGTGGTAGAGAACTAATTGTCATATCTAGTCTTATGCCATTTGGAGAGCTTATCTTAATTGTTCATGTTCCAAGAGTATGATCAACACCTTATAACTCCTCATTACCTCTTCATGGATGCTAGACAAGCTTTCATACACCATGACTCAGTTGACTGCAAGTAAGGAATTGACTGTGTTTTCATGCTTAACTACAACTCCATTGATGATCTCCTTTGAGGCTGAGTTTGGAAAGAAGGAGGTGAAACAAGACACATGTGACATGAAATACAACATAACACCTTCCTTTGAAACCATTAAAATGACAAGAACTTCTACAATTGGTAGAACATTCTTGTAACTAATAATAGAGATCATAACCTATAACTTGAGATGTTTGGCTTATAAAATCAACTCCAAACATGAAACCAAATATGGAAAAAATTAGAGAGAGATGTTCACATCTGATTGAAGAAATTTTAATAAGTGTTTGTATGGACCATCATAGACAAGGAGAAAACCTGCAAGGTGTAGGGATTATCATGCAAAATGAGATAATACACTTCTAAAGGATGGTTCATAAATCATAGGTATCCAATCCTTAAACTCCTACCATGAATGTGAATTATACCATGTGTGTTATCCACCACCAAGAGCATTTGACATGAAACCTCTCTTAATGGCCATACCATCAGAAGACCTATTGACCAATTTGGCATGTCTAGTGGAGTGATGGAGAAGCAAAATAGTTTTTAGCCATTTTTGACACTTATAAAGTAGATAAAGCATGTAAATACATTCAGGGAAGTTTAAGAGTCATTCCAAAATCTTGTCACATGTCACACTTTTTTAGAAGCTGTACAACTACTAAAACTACATAAATTTCCAATTTTCTTCTTATTTTAATGTAGTACCTAAAAGTTTCAATTAGGGAATGACATTCCTAAAAATTATCTAACATCATACACATTAAGAGAGAGAATTTAGAACATTTTTTAACCAAGGGAAATTTTACCATCTTCATTAATGGCCCAAATATGACCCTTAAGTGGCATAGAATGACTTCAGACTAGATTTAACAATGACCAAGGTTAATAACACATTATTTAAAATTAAATTGAACATGACACACATTAAAACATGCTAATATACCCTTATATCAAGTTTTTTACTATAGGGTGTTGACTTATTTTGACTTGTGGTCAAAATAATCAATATTCTTGGCAATTTCCTAGGGGTGGTATGCTTGTTATGCCAAGACCAATAGTCTAATCCTATCCATTAGGATATGGAGTCACCTATTCACATATATTAAACTATATTTTATTTTTAAATAGACCAAAACACAAGAAAACAATAATAACAAGACACAAAACAACACACTACACACATGTGCTTCATGATCACTTGTGGAACACACACACAACTCAAACAAACTAGCTCAAACAGAAACTAACATGAAAGAAAATCTTCCTATTACACAAAATGGAAAGTTTAAAACCTTTATTTCTCTATGAAATGAAGGAATGAATGAGGTATGTTTATTTTTGACCTTTGGTATTAATGCCTCCATCTTCTTCATGGTGTTTGCCAACCTCATTGGAATTATGTTCAGTGAAGTCAAGGCAGCTACAAAGAGATCACATATGGAGATGAAATCCTCTTGCATACCAATAGCCTCACATTTATCATAGGACTCCTTAAATGCAACCTTTAATGGTGGTTCAACAAGACATACCTTCTTAGTTTCTATGGTGCTCTCAATAAGATCAGGTTTCTTTTTGGTTGCAAGTTCTTTAAGCTCATCAAGGAGCTCTGCATAGTCCACCTAATCTTGGTCATTGTCATCCATGGAAAAGTCTTTCTCCACCTTCTCATGTTTTTGGCCCTTAACTTGGAAAAGTTCCTCAAGCTCTTGAAAAATCTTCATTTATTTCTACCAATCATCCTTATTCTCCTTGTCTTTGAGAATCACCACCTCTTCAAATTTATATTCTAGATGTATGAGGTGATTAAGATAATCTTATTTATGATCCAATGAATTTGAGGGTGATTCAACATCAGGATGATGTATTGAGTGTTCTTCAAGGACAACATCTTCTACATTGGGTTCATGAGACTCCTCATGGACTACAACTTATTAAGGAATGACTTGATCTTTCTCTTCATTATTGATAGCACACTTAACTTCATGCTTTTTATGATCATCAAAAACCTATTGATCAAGTGTGTACTTCTTATCATAATAATTTGAATCACTTAACTACTCAAACTCTTGATTTATGGCATGAAACTTATGCCATAGGGCTTCCTTCTCATGACTATCATGTTCAAGAGCTATTTCATCATGGGTAATAGGTATGGGGTCTTTATCAAGCACCTATTAATTCATTTTTTGACCAAATTCCTTGTATACAACTTCAATATACTCTTCAATGTGTTTTTCCTCATTCAAGAAGATGGATTTACACTTATCTTCACCAAGGGGAGTCCCTATGGTGATTTCTTCTTCATAGTCACTTGAAACATCCTCTTGATCAAATATGGATTGAGGTTGTTCTTATTCACTTTATTTCCTAAAAATGGGCTCTTTTTTAAGAAGGGATGAAGTGAGAGGTTTATGGATAGGCTCATGAGTTGGAGATGGGGTATGAGATATTTTAGAGGGCTTATAAATGGATTTAGGAAAAAGGACTTATCGAGTAAGCTCATGGGGAAGTGACAATTTGAGTTGGTTAAAATTAAAAAGACTTACTTAAATAGGAATTTCACCTTGCCAATAACCTCCTTGAGGCTCTTCAATAGTAGCATGTTCACTTTCAAGTTCTTTTCCTCCCACATTTTTAGCCTATTTATTGAGCATTAGGAACACTTCTTTGCCAAGTTCATTTGCTCTTTGATTTCCCATTGAGTTTCCTCTTCCCCTTCAACTATCTCTAACACCTTCATAAACATTTGAGTAACACCTCTTAACCATTCCATTTCATATTTAGGGAACACATCAAACTTATCATCCTGTGTTCCCATCTATTTGTCATTATCTTGCAACTCTGGTATGAGTGCCAACAAAGATTTGATATAATATGGGGTTGATGGAGGAGGAGGAATATGATATTGAGGATTATGGAGGGCTTCCATATTCACTACTATGATTTCATATCTTGTCTTATAGTATCTTTGTGTATAATCAATGGGATCATCTGATTCTTCATGACAAGTATCATAGGAATCCTCTTGAGGTTGATAGGCATCAGGGTATGGTTGGTAGGGGTCATATTGGGATTGATAGGAAGGTACTTCTTGATAGGTTTCTTGGTATCCTTCTTCATAAGTTTGTCCAAAAACATGATGTCCATATGGAGGAGGAAATGAAGGACCATAGGGCTGTCATGACTCATATGATTGGTAGCCATTGTGATAGGACTATTGAGGTATATAACATGGTTCATAAAAAGGTTGATAGGGAGGTTCATAGTAAGGATATTTACCACCATAGATATTCATATCAACCTCATAGGTCAAATGAGATACAATAACTTATCAAAACCTTCAACAAAATATAATTGGGTTGTTTAGAACTAGAATATTTCATTTAGAGTCACCATTGGTGCTATCCTCCTTGCTTCCAAACATTGATTAGAGGAAGACACACCAACAATCTTTTCACTCTCTTATAACTTGGTCCCATTAGGTGTGCCAGACCTATTGTCACCAAATCTTGCATCCTAGATGAGGTTGTTCAATCCTCCAAATTTTAGAAACATGGGAATATTTCTAGGTATGTGGGTTTACCTATGGTAGAAGTAGACCTCTAGGTTTAAGGGCTAGCTCCCAAAATTTACCTTGAAGTGCTTATCACCTATACTAAATATTTGTTTGTGGGAAAAGGGGAAAAATTATGCATGAAATAAATATACTTTAAGGGGGTGATACACCATGAATATTTACACAATGCTATTATACTTATTTTATTAAGAAACAAGATCTACAAACTAGCTTCAAATTCTTAAGAGGACTTAACATAAGTGTTTCAATATAGAGGTGATATGCATAAGACAAATAAAATTAAGTGGACCAAAGGGTTTATTGCAGACTCTAAGGGAACTTGTACACTTTAATGGATCCAAACACACTATTTACACTCTATATGACCTGTTAGAATGAGAACTCTTGCATAAACATGAAAGGGTAAGGAGAAGCAAGGATAAAATCACTAGACTTCACTATCCATCACTTCACACACTTAGACAAAATATTCATGAAATCAAAACTATATTAAATTTGTTAATCAAAGGCAAAGTACAACGTCAAACCAATAGGGCTTCACCATACATGGTGTGGAATTGTCTACAAGAGCTAAAAAGGCTAGTGCTTATAGAATGTGAGAGATGAGAGAGGATAATGAAGTCCAAGAGTCACTAGAACATGTGTCAAACTAAAATAAAGAGTTACATATGTATAATAATGAGTATGAGATATACCATGCAATGTCTCTTTGGATAAATTTCCCTTAAAGGCATTCTTCAATTCTGGTGTAGGACTCTTCAATTACTTGTTTGGAAATTGCCCTCATCATTTGGTTGTATTAGAGTGATTCATTGCAGATCAGAAATAAATGATATGATTTCACTATGAAAGGGGGGGTTTAAAATAGGCCCCAACATGCATTGGTTGTGTCCCTAATATTTGATATTCTTTTGGACATGAGTCATCACTACCTGTAGCCACTATCATCCTCATTTAGAATTGTCTTCACATTTTACACTAAGATGCTTATAAACTTATCAAACCAATCCATACAAGTGAGGTTATGAAACTTGTCAATAGTCCTCATGCCCTTATATCCATTAGGAAAACCTTAAAATGACTCCAAATTTAAGTTATCACCTTCTCACTTAGTGGCCACTCTCTATCCACTATGCCATTCTAGATTGGCTAAAGTTAAGGTGATAATAGAGACACTTATATCCATTTATGAAGTAAGATATGGATATGATAGGTTATATTAGGTCCCAATATACCTCTCCAAGTGATCTACATCCTTTGAAACCCTTATGTACCTACACGACACATAAATCTATCAATAAAAGCTAATTTACACCTTATTCATACAAGTAAAATAGGAGCCAAACTGATGAAAAGGATCCTAATGGAGTACTTTGCAAGTTCAATCATCTCCCAAGTCATTCTAGCCCTCCTAGATTCCTTCTCTTCTTTGTCCTTCCCATCAGGTCCTTATCAAGGGTTTTATGTAGTTTCACCCCTTAACAATTTTTCATGAAATTATGATGTTCAACCTATGAAAAAATTCCACTACAAAAGTATTTTGGGCCTTCTTCAACACATCCTAGCTCCTCTAGATGTCATGCTATGGGTTTGTACACATATGAGCTTATAAACTTGTCTTCTCAAGCTTCTCTCTTCATTCTACATACCTTGCCATGTTCTTGAGCTAAAAAATGGCTCCTCTATGACATTACCTACAAACCAAAGGTTGAATCCCACCTTATAACTCCCTATTAAGGTTATTTAATGTTTCTCAATGATAATCTATCCCTAGAAGTAGTATTAGACCCCCTTTTGGGCTTTAGGCCTAGTCAAGGCCTAGAAGGTCTGATTGCACCTATGTGTACTTAGGCCACCCTATTTGGCTTATAACACCTATGAGTTTTTCTACATGTTGTTTCATGTCCAACAAAACTCATATCACATTTTTGTAAGGTTATAATAGTCTCTAACTCATCCCATTCTCTTTTGCTTACTAAACATCTAGGGTTTTCTTTCAGGGAGTTCCCTCTGTTTGAGATAGAAAAAAGGGTACTTCCCATATTTTCTTAGAGAAAAAAAGAATATAAGAGGATTGAGTGGGTGGTAGAGACATTCTGTACAAATTTTTAGGGTTTGGCTATCCTCTTAGCACCTCTAAACCTCAAAAAACTCCAAGATAGACTCTTGGAAAGATGACTATGTAGTATTGGCAAATATGACTGCAGGTGTACTTTTGAAGTAGCTTTCATGATCTATTTTAATATGGTGAGAATAATATGAGCATGAAATCATTTTCAAGGAGATTTTAAGCATGTCAACACTCACCCTTCATTGCTAAACTCTTCTCAATTTTCTTCTAAATTACAGGCATAATCTGCATATAGTGCACTATGTTTCCACTTAGAAATAGGGGAAGCCTATAGGTGACCCTTCATCTTAGGCCTTGTGTCTCATGAAAAATACCTTTGAAAAGTTCTCAAGGCCTTTTCATAGTAATTTCAACTTGTTATCATCATGTATATGTTATGCTAACCTTTGGACTATTATGCTTTAGTGTACTGTCAACCTACAGTTGGTTGTAGGTGACCCTTTTTTAGGGTAGTGGTACACCTATAGGTGGTGGTATAGGTCCAAACCATGTCCTTTCATGCCTATTGATGTCCTTTGAAACACTAATGTCTCTCTTACCCTAATGTGATCACTTCTCATGAATGTAAACTCTTGTTAGGACACCTTGTATCATAAGACTATTTGGTGTTGAAGATACTGCAAAGAACATTAGCATTCTACAGTGAATTAATTCTTAAAATGGAGACCTACTTACACCTTCTTTATAAGATAAATCAACCAAAATTTTATTTCAAGGTATTGTCCCTATGCTAGGGATCCATAATGGAAATATCTAGACCAATATATACTCCAAGATAATCTATCATGAAAAGATCAAAAGTACTGTAAGGTCTTTGTTTGGAGATTTTAAGGTAACAAGTCCCTAAACTATTTCTCCATATATGAAAATGACTTCTTTAACCCTGCATGTCTCTCTATGGCTCCATAATGACTGTTATGACACATTCAACACTCTAAGACCTTAAGAAAAGTATCAAAACATGATCAAACTCCTCCATGAAACATTCTTAGGTCCATGTGAGAGCCACCTATAGGTGAATGTTCAGTATATAGGTTAGTGAGAAGGAGATATCAACAATGTGCATGGTTTATTGATTCCACAACCAATCCTAGTCATCCTTAAAGTCTTAAAATTGATCTTATCTACCTAGAAGGACTTTTAAAAATTCAAATTCTTCCTCCAACATGTTTATTCTGTTGTGAGGAACCTATAGATGCACATTAATGATGCAAGACTATGTGTGTTGGAGAACTAGTTGTCACATCTAGAATTATACCATTTAGAGAGCTTAGATTAACTATTCATGTTCCAAGAGTATGATCAACACCTTATAAATCCTCATTACCTCTTCATGGATGCTAGACAAGCTTTCATACACCATGACTCAACTGACTGCAAGGAGGGAACTGATTGTATTATCATTCTTGACTACAACTTCATTGATGATCTCCTTTGAGGTTTATTTTGGAAGGAAGGAGGTGAAAAAATACATGGGAGACATGAAATACAACATAACACCCTCCTATGAAACCATTACAAGGATAAGAACCTCTAAAATTGGTAGAACATGCCTGCAACTAGAAATAGAGATCTCAACCTACAAATTGATATGTTTGTCTTATAAACTCAACTCAAAACATGAAACCAAAGATTTAAACCATTATAGAGATGTCCATGTCTTATAAAATCAATTTAAACAAGTTTTTGTATGGACCAACTCAGACAAGAAGAAACCCTGCAGGGTGTGGGGATTAGCATGTAAAATGAGACAATCCACTTATAAAAGATGGTTCATAAATAATAGGTATAAAATCCTTGAAATATTATCATGAATTTGAATTATACCAAGTGTGTGATCCACCACCAAGAGCATTTGTTGTGAAACCTCTCCTACTAGTTGTACCATCAGAAGTCATGTTGACTAGTTTTGCATGTCTAGTGAAGAAATGGAGAAGCATAATGATTTTCAGCCATTTTTGACACTTATAAAGAAAATAAAGAATTAAAATGAGTTCAAGGAATTTGAAGAGTCATTAAAAAATCTTGACACATTTGTCACACTTATCTAAAAGCCGTACAACTACCCAAACTGTCCAAATTACCACTTTTCTTCTTGTTTCAACGTAGTACCTAAAAGTTTCATATAGGGACTGATATTAATAAAAATTATATGACATCATACACATTGATAGAGATTTTTGAACATTTTTCAACCAAGGGGAACCGTATCATATTAATTAATGGCCTAAATATGACCCTTAAGTGATAGAATTACTTAGGACTAGATTTAATTATGACCAAGGCTAATAAAAAATTAAATGACATAAAATTGACCATGACACACCATAAAACATGATAATAGACCCATATATCAATTTTTTAAATATAGGGGGTTGACATATTTTGACTTGTGTTTAAAATAGTCAACATAACCAACTGCATTGGCTAGCTCAATACAATTTTGTTTCCTATCATAAAACTGAATCAACCTACCCAATATAGCTATGTATCAACCCTTAATATTTCTTAAAATTACATTAGCCAATGTGATATAGTTCTATGTTATCCTTTTCCATTTTTCAATAAATTGTATCGACTAACCTGATATAGTTTTATTTCAATTTCTTTTTCCATACAACTGTTTCAGCTAGCCTGAAACAGTTCTATCTTAGTTTTCTTTTCTAGCCAACTATATCAACCAAATTGATATAATTTCATTTTTGTCTATGAATGGCATCAACCATATTGATTCATTTTATGTTTGCATAAAGTGCATCATCCAACCTTACAATTGTGTTATGTGTTTGTAACTGCATTGACCAACACTGATAAAGTTCTATTTGTTTCATTTTTAGTATTTTCTAGTTCATTATTGTCAACTACCTATTTTTTCAATTCTTTGAATTCTACAAAAAAAATGGTATTAATTTTCAAATTTTATTTTGTATTTGTTTGGACTTCCCTAGAAAATATGTTTTGATAGTTTTAAAACTACTTCGTGACTATCGTGTAGGGCTATATGGTGTCTTGTTTTCAAAGCATCATAGCTTGAGGGCATTGAACCAATACTCGTATCTATATTATAGTATTAAAAACTAAATTTAATTTCCATGTGCCTCATGATATATCAAAAATATCTAGGATTCCCTTTTTATTGAACCTTAAGAAGCCAATCATTTATTTGATTTGGTGGTGCACTTGAGAGGATAATATAACCTTGGTAAGTTACTCTCACCATACCCTCAAAACTAGGGTTAATGGGATACAATATTGGTTAGCCTCTATAATTACTACTTTGAAACATTAAGCCAAAACTAATCAATGAATGAGTAAATATATTTGAGATCCCACACTATCAATTAAATCCTTTTAACATATTCACCTAATATTGAATTCAAAAAATTAGTTAGATTCAATGTATTTCCTAAATTATTTATTGTATTTCAAAGTGCATTAGCTAGCATCGATACAGTTCTATGTTATGTATAACAAATCCATTAGCTATCTTGATACAATTATCTGCATGTGTGAACTACCTTGGCTAAGCTTGATAAAGTTCCCTATGTCTGTTTCATTTCCTGCATTAACTAGATTGATAAAAACTTATTGTTTACCATCCCTTTAGCCTTACTACATCAATCAAATCAATATAGTTTGATTTTCCTAGTACATGTCTTCCTGACTACATCAACCCACTCGATACAGTTTGTTGAGTGCATTTTCTTCTTATCTGACTGCATATAATGACTTGATACAATATGATTTTTCCTAACATTTACTTGTCTCACTATTAGCCAAGATGATATAGTTTTTTATATATCAACCAAGTCAATATAGTCTATCTATCTCTTATTTGACTGCATCAACAATCTCAATATAATTTGTTCTTCTTGTCTGACTACATCATCCAACTAGTTACAATTTGATTTTTTCCATCTAATTTATTTACTACATTGACTTAGCTAATACATTCTAATTTCAGCCTCTTTCCTTCCATCATGTAGTACATATTTTTTGATTCCAAATAGATAACCCAACAAGATATGATAGATTCAAAACATCTAGGTCTCATTGTCCTTACACTACTTTGGAAAATTAAGACATGAGTAATTGTCATATAGTTACTAGAACTAATAACTAATAACTAATTGTTTCCAAACCTCTTGATCCACTTAACTATCTTTCACACATGCTTATTTTAGAGGATGAGAGTGACCTTTAGTATAATCCTAGAATGATCATTTAAATTAATGAAAATCCTAAGTATAGGAGCAAGCAAGGACCCTTCAATGATCTTCATCTCATGATAGGCCTTTATGTGGAGTTTCCTCCTTCCCCTACACATATATTTTCTATCAGGTTTGGGGCAAGTCATTACACATCTTTGTATCTCCCTTCTTCTCCACCATGCCTTTTATTGCTATTAACATGGAAATTCTTTCCTTTGGTGGGCGTACTCAAAGTTACCACACTCATACCCATGTTAATTCCATAACTAGTGCATCTAAACAAGCTACACAAACTTCCTCTTCTATTCAAAAAATTCTTAACACTCATCAAATCTTGTTGTAAGGCATGAACTAAATGGCTAACTTTTAAACCACTAATAATAATCAAATGGTGAAAATGAAATGCAATTGTAAAATCATCCTCAATAACCTTAATGGGGAGTGTAAAATCTAAATTCCCCACACCCTCCCTTAGAGATGCACATGGGAATCTAATTCTCAAACTTCTAATTATTTATAAATCAATTAAATGTCTTCAAAATCAACCATTAGTCACTCAAATTACAAATATAGACATAGGTGGTATCACTCATACTACCACCTATAATAGATCTACTGATCCCAATTTGAATTTGAAATATTTTGAAAACCTTTAAAAATATTAGATTAAGTTAAAACACCTTTACGACTACCAAACTTATAGCCAAAACCTTTTCAATTGATTCCCTAGATTGGTACAATCAGCTTAAGTCTAACACTATCTATAGCTTAGAAGACTTGGTTAATGCATTAGTTAAGGAATTTAAGACCAATGATCTTTCTAAAAATAGATTAGCCCATTTCATTAATTGCAAAAATTAGAATCTAAAAATTCCTAAGGATTTATCAAGCATTGGAAAGCCTTATCTAATGAGGTTAAACACAACATGTTATAAGACAACCTCTTTCACTTGTTTACCAACACTTTCCATCCTATGCTCCAATATAAAGTCAAGATTCTCTCTCTAAAATCATTATAATAAACCCTTGATCAAGTTAAATGTCAAGACTTCCTCATAAGACAATTTGAGCCTTCCCAACCTATGTATAGAATTGGTATGCTTATGAAGTCTAAAAATAAACATGATCCATTAGTGATCTCATGGATACATATGAATCCACACACACCATCCATGTTATTTTCCCTAGTTACTTTGACAAAGTGAAACTTTACTAACCTATCATAGGAATTCCCTTCCAGTCTCCTTCATCTGTATCCACTTATGAATAATGTGGAAGGTCTCAAGCCTCTTTCCCTAGATTAACTTAAAAAACACATTCCAACTTTGATCCCTATTGCTATACCAAGCATTAGTATGATTCTCAAAAGTTTTAGTGGTATCATGGAAGTTTGGGACACTCCCATAAAACTTTTAGACAACTTAAGAACCTTGATCTTGACTATCTTCTTGGTTATAAATTTGATCATGAAGCTATGATCTAAGAACATCAATAAGTATATGCCAAGGTATCTAAAGCTCATGAATTTAAATTCAAGCATGAATCTCTCAATTAGGCTAATGTTCATCCTACCATCTATAAATATATGCTTCATAATCACACTTAAAACCAAAAAAACTATCCTAATAATCTCACTAACACCAATGTTGTTGAAACCATAATTAACCTTCCCTCTTTTACTAATGAATATAAATTGGTTAACATGAAAAATGTGAGAGTGTAGTCTCCTAAATTTAATCTTATCCTCATCCTACTCATACTCCCTATCCTACTTATCTAACAATTCATGATACCTCTCCATATCATTTTATAGATGTGGAGGATGAGGAAATTATTACCAACCTAGGTATTCCTACCACATCAACCAACTCAATGCAGTCATCATTTTTTATGACTATTCCTACTGTATAAACCAACCTGATACAGTCTGTCAATTATTTTACTACTATATCAACCAAATTGATAAATTTTGTTCATGTCTAACTTTATGGTATTATTGCATTAGCCATCCTAATAGAGTTTGTTATTTCTAGATCAGATTACATTCTTAATTCTATTTATACTAAATCATCCATCTCAATGTAGTATAATTATATTACTTAATCCCATATGAATGCCTCAATAATATCCATACAGTCTATCTTTAGCTCTTTTATGAAACAAACTTCATTAACTAGATCAATGTAGTCTATTCTCCTCGACCAAACTACATCGGTTGAGCTAAGACCACATATTTCCTATCCTAATTAGTTTAAATTCACTTTATCCCTCCTTTAGCTGACCTACTTCAGTAATATGCACCTTTTTCTTAGTCATGTCCAAATCTCATAGGATTTGATGAGTGGGATCCCATTGAAGAACATTTTAAGATCCCATATCAAATACACTTTCTTGAACTCATGAGCACTTAAATGCATCATCACAACTGAATGATGCAAAAATTATTCTAAATGAACATCCCTTGATGTCTACCTTTGGGCTAATAAGCCACCTTGCCTAGGCTTGGGGATAGTATCCTCAAATAGTGTGAATAAATTTCCATTTAGGTTGACAAAACTATGGATGTTTATCTCACTTAAATTTCCTATTGCCTCCATGATCCTCGATGAAATAGTAATTCTTGAAAATGACCCTCCTATTTTCATTAGTTTCAAATTTGGTGACATTCAAGTTAATTACACCTTGATTGATTAAGAATCTAGCACATGTGTTGCCTCCACTGATTTCATCAAAACCCTTGGATACTCTGAATACAACCTTAAATCTACCCAAATTATGTGTTAAGACTATGATAAAAGACAAAATCATCCTCTTGGTTGTGTTTAGATTCTTATCATCATTCACTTTATCATGGTTATATTGAATGTCATAATATTTAATTTTCCCTTATCTCACAACATTTTGCTTGATTGACTCTAGACTCATCACATGAGAGCACTTACCTCTTTTGCATGCCAGTGTGTCAAATTTCCCCATAATGCTACTATTTATAATATTCAAGGTGACATAAACCCTTAAATTTTTTAACAATTTCAATAATGTGGAATCTTTAAAATACTTACCATTGAACCTTTTCCTAGCATCCATTTTCATGAATCTCAATGCTTTAACTATTTTATTAACTGTAACCAAGGTTATAATTGTCACCCCAAACTTTTGGGTAACATATCACCTAACCTCTTAGACTATGATGATGATGAACCTGATAAGATCAATCTTAAGATAAAACTTCAGACCTCCCTTCTAGAATTACCACTAAGATTCCCCCTTCTTTGTAACCTCGATCTTGTAAGAAAGCAATTGTCGAGTTTTTTAATTCTATGGTCATTCATAATAAGTCATCTCCCCACTCTTCCTCTAATAATAGATTGGTTGATTCAATTCACATAGATATTCATACACCTAATTACAATGATGATTACACCTTGTATGACCCATTCTTAGCTATTTGTACCCAAGCTAAGAACACAAAATCCTTGATTACTTCTCTTCTTTTCAGTATTCTTATGAGTCTTTCTCATATTATCATTGCATTAATTTAGTTGATGTCATCCTATTTCCTTCTACTTTACCTAATGTTTTCCTCATTTGGTTAATGTTCATAGGTTAGAGACAAAACATATTCCAAGTTTTTCATGTGCTACCCTAGTTAATTCTAAGCCTCTTCGAAGTATGCTCTTTGATAATTCTATGACAAGAACTTATAGGATTTCTAATTGTTTTGATCCTTTAAGTACAATTCATCTTGAGATGTTGGATACATTGATACATACCACATCGAGGTATATCCTAAATAATTATTTGCATCTTCAGTAATAGAACTTAACCTTAGATGCTTCAATAATGATGACTTATTTGACAAGGCTCTCGATAGACCCCACTATGATTCTCCACTAAGATGGGTTGACAAGTTGTATTGTGAGTTTCATAAGGTAGTTGGCCATTAGGCCAAATATTTTTTAGCATACTAGAGATTCTTATCACAACAAGATCCATAAGACTAATTCTTTCATCAGATACTGGACCACCACATCCAACTACTTTTAGGTGAATTTTTTGTTTCCATGATATAAAGATACATTCTTCAACTCACTATCAAACTCTTTGACAATACTTAGATGTGCTTCATCCTAAAATAATTAAATTTTATAGTACTCTAATTTTTTTTCATCTAATTATATCTCTAGATTACATCCCCAAACATGGGTAAGTATATTTTTTATAGCATTAGTGCACTACACATCATAAAGATAGATGTAGATTAATCTAGCAACACTTTCATGACTTCCCAAGGCCTACACCTCAGCCTTCTCAGCAATGCTCCTAGGGTTGTTCTTAAAAAAAGGGTAACCTTCTCGTAGATCATATCTATCCATTATATCAAAGGATACAAACCATCCAACACTGCATGTTCCTCAAATTGAGTATCCTACCATACTCCTTCCAGTATTCCTACATTCTCCATAGAGCTCATCATCTAAGCAGTCCTTGCATGAATCTTTGATAAAGTAGAAGAGACTATGATATGAGTTATATATTAGTTACAACGAGATTTATCATATGTTATTGATAATGTAGGTTAAGATTTGTATCATAATTTATGAGCACATACATGTTTCATATCACATTATTCTTCACATTATCATATGATTTGATTTCATTATTCCACATAGAATTTATTATGCCTTGTTGTATATATCTTGTTTATACCATGATTCTCTTTCAATTTTCAACATTTTATTTTTAACACTAATTTTTTACATTTTATTTGACTTTACTTACACCATTGCTTCATTTTTGGTTCTTTGGTATAATTTACTTTCGGCCTTTTGTTTTTTGGTAAAAGTTAGGTAACACCTTCCGGTTTCATTTTAATAGTTTTGCCTAAATCTATTTATGATTCTTTGGCTTTCATTTATATTCCCCCTATTTTGGGGATGACCATATTTTTTCCCCTTCTTTTGGGATGATCACTTACTTTCATTAATGCTTATGCTAGATCCCTTGTAGGTTAACATGGCTTCCCTAATGACATGACTATCAAACAATAGCCTTGTCCTTTTTGAAGTATTATTTTCCCTCTTAGTGATTAGCTATGAGCATATTCATGATTGTAACACCTTTATTTGCATGGATAAATATTCCAAGATCCCCATATTTCCCTTCTTTTTTTTTTACTTGAGGCACATCTAGACCATTTTTGAGATATCACACTTACTTCTGGGGAAGCCTAAGAGTATTGAGACACCATGGTCCTTAGGTTATTCTATCTTTTAGATGAGCCTAAGATATTTTGTGTAAGTTACCTATTTTCATCCATGTTTCACTTTATAAATCCATATGGAAGAGGAATAGCTAAATCCAAAAGAGTTAAAATACATATCATAATAAAAGACAATTATATCTTAAAACTCATATCACACCAGAAGATGTGATCCACGTTTGGCACATCTACTATCTTAGTTGAATCTCAAACTCCACAATTAGCCTCTAAGATTTTATTTTTTGATTTGCATTGTAAAACCTCAAATAGGACTAGGCCTTCCTCATAAACACCCATTACCATTTACTTACTACACCATCTTTTCGTCATCCTATTCATGTCATTAGGTGGTTGTGTTTTCCTACAATACTTTTAAAACAAGCACTAAGTTTGAATAGTCATTATTTAGAGTTTTTGATTTTTTGATTTTTCCATCATGTTCTTATTTTATTTTTTTGGACTTCACTTATCTCACATAGGACATTTTTCATACTTATATGTTTTTCTTTATGTTTAACTTGACATTCTTGTCTCACATTTTGAATTACATTTTCATTTTCAGCCATTTTTATTTTCTTCATGTTTGATTTGACATCCTTTTCTTACATGAGATTACATTTAGTTATTTACATATCTTTGTTTGAGTTTAACATTCATTTATATTTCATTTTTTTCATATCATTTTTTAAGTTTTTCATTTATTTATGTTTCATTTACTTACAATGTTTTACATATCTCATCTTTTGTAGTGTGTTTTACATTCATTTTATTACTTTAGTTTTCACATATTTAGTTTTTTGATTCTTTTATTTACTTACTTAAAGTTTTCCATTTACATTTAATTTTTGTTTTTATTATTTTTGACCATGCATTTGTTCACATTTTATAGAAATAATAATCTTCCTTCATACATCATAACATTTTATCATAAAATGATACATAACTGAGTGCTAGAAAGAAAATACATCCATGTGATTACACCAATGAGTCATACATATTTATATATAAATTGATCAAAACATTTATATGTCATGATAAATCCATAAGATACATAATGATATAAAATCATCTTTAAGGCTATGGTCTACCTTGTCCATCCAGAGAGGGTTGCATCTTGCTCACCATAGAACCATGTCTAAATGGTTTCCTATGTAGACTCTACTAAAGAGTCTATCTCTATGACTATAGCCCCTTGACCCATCTCTATAAATTGGCCACCTAGGCATGTAACCTAAATATGTACCCTATTTTAATCAGATGTGCATCCCTCTCCTAGGCTAATACCTGCCATGCCTACAACTCTCTCTATCTGACCTCCATGAGTAGTGCAGGTTGAACCCCATACTATGCTTATCTATTCAAATTTTTGGTGGCCTCTCTGAAAAATATAAACTAGCTAGCATGAAATCATGATGCCAATGTTATAAGATCTAACATCCTTGTGGTATCATGCTTAGGCAATATGAGGTCCAAAATATCATGGTGGGTAGTCTCCACTAGAGTCCTCCACAATGTCACCTCTATTGTGGCATTTAAAAAATGCATACCAAAATAACATCATATCTCACATATATATATAATAATCCATATATATCTCACTAGCATCTAGTATATATATTTATATCTCTAAGAAATGAAAACTTGATAAACCTAACATATTTACTTACCCACATTAGTGTCATCTTCTCAGTTACCTATCACTTGAAGTATGTTGTGGATATGAGGTGGTGAAAATATTTCATATCATGCCAACTACATGACTCTAGTTTTATGAGCATCCCTACATACTCCTCACTCTATCATCTTGTTAGATGTTAGTTGTGTAATCAGATTGACTTGTTACTACTAAGGTGTTACCATGGTCTGTCTACCTCTTCCTACTACCTATGCTATCCAATGTTATCTCCTCTATCTTATTTATGAACTTGGTCATTAATTCTACACCATATGAAACTTACTTGGTACTCTCCTCCCTTTGACACCATGTTGCTCTCTAGCATGGTGGATCTAAACTGCTAGGATCACCAATAGAGTTATTAGATGTGCTAATCCAAAATTCTTAAGAATGTGATCACATGGGTGGGGATCTACCCAATAGGTACTATGTCTTGTGATCCTCATCTTCCCTTATGCTTATATAGTGGTTGTTCATGATGACCATGCATCTACCTTACCAAATACAACATGCATATGATATGGCTCCTCTGCATGGTCTATAACACTAACACATGAGAGAACATTTACACTACATGGTATTTTTTTATCTCCTCACTTGAGGGAGATAATTTTCAATCACATGAGGTAATCCCACTATTATATGCATAGGGAACCTCTCATATATCTAACTACCAAATAGAATAATAGTTTTTATAGTCTATTGACCTCTACTAAAAATCCCATAGAAGTCATGCATCAATTACAATTAGATGATAGAAACCAAATCATATCATGTGCCTTGATATAACATCAATTGGCATAAATATATAATATAAAAAGGCATGACCCCATAATACTTGTTATAAAGTATTTATTATATCTTAAGTTTGATCAAAGGATTTCAAATATCTAGAATGTTTGCTATGTAAACATAAAATAATCATATAACCAATGTACACTAATTGTACCTATCATAACCTATCACCCACCATATTAAAGTCATCCTCTCATTATTAGTATATGGTGTGTTGCACACCATCGATGTGCTTGTGATAGGCATACCTAATATCACATGCACATATTCTAAGGTGATGCCCACCTGTATGGTGTTCCCATTAATCACCCATCTAAATGTGTCAATCAAACTCTCTCACACTCCTTAGAACATGGCCATGATCTCTACACTTAGATGAATTTGACACATCTACTTGATATCATCAAAACCTAATATAGCATGATCAACTATCAAAAATATCTCTAACAAATCATACAACCACATTGCATCTAACATCCTCCATAAACTCACCTCTAAAAATGTCAAAAAAGCACAAATCATGTTCTCATCCCAAAAATATAAAATAAATGCTTAAAATCATTACAAAATAGATAAATTAACATTTTTTCATCATTATATATTGTATCAACCATGCACTAGACTGCTTTGACCATATCCAAAATTTCTAATATATCGACCATGCTATAGTACATTAATCAGTCTTATTTCCTACTGCATCAGTCATATATCACTTTATTAGCCATGCTTATCTCTCTTTACTATGCCATCGACCACTTACATAAATACATTAACCAAGTTTATCTTGTAGTTCCATTGGCCATATCATACAAAATTGCCCAATCTCATATATTTCCTACTGCATCAGCCATGTCAAATGGCATTGACTAGTTTCTTATCCTACTACATCAGCCATTCGATATAACATCAGCCATATCCTTGACCACCTAAATTGACCTACCCCTAGGCATCATCTAGGTAAAATTCTTCCTATTTTTAAATTGCATCGACCTGGCCAATGTAGTTTAGAAATAATGACAAATTTTCCCTAGTCATAATAAACTCCCTCAACCTATTTTTTGACTTTTCATCAAAAACCCATTTTCCATCCTATTTTTAGTTATTTTTAGGCTTTTTAGGGAAAATTTTGTTATATGTATTTTCATTGGAACCTATATTTATTACACCAATTCATTTTATTCAAAAATGTAAAAAATGGAATAATGCATTATATACTTGTATGACTCTAGCTACATCAGTGATGCATCCACCAGCTCGTCTGTCTCATCGACTAGAAGCCATGATCTCTCAAAGTGATAGCTTTATTTATATAGAGATCTACTTTCCAAAAACATCAAATGCATAAATAAATATTTTTCCACCTTTTATAGTATTTTTTTCAACTTTTTTAGTGTTTAGTTATTTACCGATAGATTCTTTTTTCACCCATATATTTTTTCCATAGGCCATTTTCAAAAAATGAAAGAAGCCTTAGAATCCTAGTGAGATAGAGAATTTTTAGGTGCTAACAAATTTTTTTCAAAAAAGAGAATTTTGTCTTATTTTTTGGTCCACCATGTGTTCCACACACTAGGTATGTTTCATCATTTGCTACACATACAACATTATTCTACATGGTAAGTGAAGGTATGTATTTACATTTTATTTACTTTTAATTATTTTTGGATTTAGTTAGCTCAATTATTGTCTTATTATGTTATTTCTCAAATCACCATTCCATGTTACACTATTGTGACATGTGATGAGTTTTGGGTGGGGCATATGTATACACATAATATTTTTTTCTTTATCATTTATTGGTTCTTTCTCTTATAGTAACTTGTCAATCTTCAATCTCCCTGAGTGCATGCCATAAAGGGTGCATCGAGAAAGGGGTGGATAGGCCTTTGGTGTTTTATAACAGATGTTACTATCTATGTCATTATCATATCATTCCTATTTCTAATTCAACTTCCTTAGATGTTCCTTTCCACCTACCTCCTTCTATCCCACCTCACTCAGTTTTTCTAGTTCATTCATTTCCTATGGCATCGTCTAGGCTAATACGATATGTTTCATGTTTGTAACCTCATAATATTATATTTAACTCCTTGATGTAATTCTGAGACTTTCCTTTGGCATTTTCATTACTTTGGTCTAGATGACATAGTTTAATTTCATTTGACTCCTCATAACTTCATCGAACTAGTCGATGTCATCAATCTAGTTTGGGTATTTGATCACTATTTTTAAAAAAGGGTTCATGATTTTTGAGGGTGATACTCTATAGAAATGAATCCAGGTTTTAGGACTTATAGATTTTAGGCCTACCCAAAGGTCCCTTTGAAGTAGACTAAGTGCACTTGACCTAATGGGGACATCATGCATAACATGTGTTTCCCAACATGATAGAGGTGGCTAACTTAGGGGAATGGATACCGAGACCTCCCACTTGTCATACTTGGCACTCAAACACATGATCTAGCCCATCAAGCTATTTGATCACTATATATAAGTCACATTTCATTCTAAATCATATTCACACATAATATACACTTATCTTCTCTGATTTCACTCACACTTCTTCCCTACATAACATCTAGAGGAGTTATAGGTAGAATCTTGTCTCATGAAATTCTTAGAGACCCAATAGGAGAAGTGTTTGGGAGTATTCATAGGTATTTTACCAAGCATTTAAGGTTTTCAAAATCACAAAAATATCTTTGAAATCACCATTGGACAATGGGGAAATTGAATCTTGATGAATCTCCATCAAGGTAAATATTTCTAACCTTATACTCTTTCCTTTCTTTCATTTAGTAGATAAATGTTGCTTGTTATTTAGTAGATAAATATATGTGTGTGTCCTTGTCCAAGAAATCTCTAAAATTATACTTATTGTGGATATATGATTACTTGGACTTATAATTTATCCATTATTAGGTAGCTTAAACCCCTATTTGTCTACCATGGCTCCTTACCCATTTTGATTATTATAAACCTTGCCTGTAGTTTGCTTCACTTTACTTACACTACTTACATTACCTTTGGTAATCTTTTGATTTTATTATTAAAGGTCTAGTTAGAGTTATTCCCTTTGTGTTATAGGCCTAAAGGATTTTGAACCTTTTCCTTTGAAATTAGTGAGTAAGTACCCATATCATAATCCCTTTGATTAACTTTCTTTGTGTTTGGATATTTTGAGATAGGATAGTTATATGTTAATCCTACCCTATGCATACAAACATGAAATTTTTTAAAATTATAAATATTTTTACCTTTATAGACACATTTGAATAGACATATTTATTTATCTTTAATAAATTTATTATATGAGTTTATAGATGAGAGAACATAATTTTCAAATATATAATTTTTAGTGGTAAATTATTATTTTTAATTACCGTTAATATGGATAAAGGGAAATAAGTATAATTTATAAAAGAGAAAATAAATGCAAGTGTCAAAGAGGAAGAGTCAAGGAGAAATTGGAGAGCCTTTATTATAGACATATGAGAGAAGAAAGTAAATTGGGCCATTGTTTAATAAAAGATATCATTAATGGATTCATTCATATTTATGCTTCTTCTCTTCATTTATTATTAATTTCATTATTGTTTTAAGCTATCTATTCTTTCCATTAAACTACTACTAACAAGTGGATATTGTCAAAGAGTGCGTAGGTTTCATGTTTAGCATAGGAATATATGCAATATTTAGAGATTAAGATTTTAAATACACCTGATACTATTGATTTTTGGGAAAAAGTGATGGGATTCAAACCCTGATCACTTTTAATTTGGTGGTTACTGTTGGCCATTTTTGGCCCACATACCAAAAATTTTCCCAAGTGTGAGAAGGTGGACATTCAAGCAAAAGTGGCAAGTTTAGACAACTTCAAGTTCTTGGAAGGAGAAGTCTTCGGGTTCTCTCTCTCAGGAGTCTTTGGGTTCTCCAAAGTAGAAGTCTTTGGGATTTTGAAGTCTCAAGACTTTGGATTTCTGAGGTCACAATGCAAATTAGGTTTTCATAGGTGCTTGACTTCTAAATGTTTTATAAGTAGAAGTAATTTGGGTTTATGAACTTGAATTACTCATGGACAGTGTAGATCAGATTCTCTAAGGTGAACAACTTCAAGATTTCTCTTAAATAAGACTTTGGGTTCTCTAATGAAGATAACTTTAGGTTTCTAGAGGAGCACTACTTAAAAAACTTTATAAGTAATCAACAGTCGAAACCCCAAAATAATTAAAGAGGATTGGAAAGCCTGATTTAGTTTGGGTAGTGTATTTTGGGTTTCTAGGGGTGTACTACTTATTTCACTTTATAAGTTACAAATAATGATAAGTCCAAAGTAAGTAAGTAGTAGGGATCAGAAAGCCCAATTTGATCTTGGCAATGTATTTTAGGTTCTCTAAGGAGCACTACTTAATTACTTCATAAGTTGTGAATATTCAGAAGCCTAAAATAAGTAAAGGGGCTTGACAAACCCAATTTGGTCTCAAAAAATAGTGTTTTTCAAGTTCTTCAAGGAACAAGTCTTCTCCAAATTCCAAGGGTCATTTTTGAAAGAAGGTAGTCTCAGAAAAAAAACCCAAAGGTCCTTTTGAATTTTTTGAAGGGTCTTTCAAAAACTTGAAGGTACACTTCAAATAGGTCAAAGGGCATTTTTTAAATGTCAAAGGTCCTTTTTCAGCAAAAGGGATCTTTTCAAAAAAACTTAAAGGACCAATTTTTTTTGCTGAAGGGCACATATAAAAGATCTGATAGCCATTTTGATATTTTTGAAGGGTTTTTTTACCCAAAAGTGGTCCATTTCAAAAAACTTGAGGGGCATTTCAAAAATCCTAGGGGGAAAATCAAAAAGTTCAAAGGCCACTTTCCCTTCGAGAAAGTACCCAAGTCCAAAATCTGAAAGAGCAAAGAACCCGAGAAAATTTTCTAAAGAATTAGACATGGGAAAATGTTCTAGGGAAAATAAGCCTAAGGGATAAGTCACGAGTAGTACAAAACCCAAAGAGTAAGGAGTTGCAGATTAAAACTCTAAAACAAGGAATGAGCAATGAGAAGTTTGAAGTAAGTTGCAAGGAGTGTAAAGCCTGAATGAGTAAAATGGAAATTTCTAAAAGGAAAATTATGGAAAATAGTCCATGGAAAGAAAATGACCATGGAATATTAAGGTCAATGGTCAAAAAATCCCAAGGGCCAATCAGTCAAAGACAAGTGGCACAAGTAGATATAACTCACTTCTATAACATGCAAAGTGGTTAAATAAGGATTGGACATGTCTAGGTGAAGTAGTGAACATGCAAAGACCAACTGGGATAGTCTAGATTGTAGTAAAGAACATGCCGAGTTTTAAATGAAAAGGACAAATTAATCACACTTGGTAGGAACATTTAACTACCTTTGGTATGGCTCTGTCAGTTTTGAAGCGGAAAAATTGAATACATGAGGAGCTTGAGGAGATGGGTGGTGATTCTGGATGGTTTATCCAATGGTCAAAATAATTTACATGTTTTTAATGAAAAGAACTTGAGTACAAAAAATGGTAGTAGTTTTGGTTATCAATGACTTCCTCTCTCAAGTTCCCCATCAGCCACTAGCTCTTCCTCTTCCCTTTCTCTATATATATTTCACATCTTCCATTTTGTAAAGGGTTCCCAATTTTTAGACTTTTTCATCTTTCTGGGGGATAGAAATTCATTGAGATACTATAAAGTATGTTCAGCTTGATTAGGCTCAACCTTGTCATGTCTATTATAAGAACTACATCTTGATGTAATAAGATGATTTTTTTGCCTATCTCTTGTCATTGATTAGTGCCTTAGTACATTTATGCTTGGTGGATTTGTGAAGAAGATTATTCCTAGTCTATCAAAATTTTGCTTACCTCTTTAATGTATTTTCAATCTCTCACAAATATGGATTAGTGTACTTCCCAAACCTATTCTAGTGTGTTAAATTAATATTGAGATTGTGCAAGCTATAGTTGTCTTATGATTGATCTAGTGTGGGTTCAAGCATAGATGAGTGTTCATTATACTTTGGTACATCACCTGGTTAGCTTTCTTAGGATCCCTTATTCCCTTTCTAACCCTATTCCCTGTGAATTATTAGTTTAGCTTTAGTTTAGGTGAGCATCAAAGAGGAAGCCAACCTTCTCTAGAGGTTCAACTTCACTACAAGATACCCACAGCTTGAGGTTGTCCCAATGCTTGTAGTTGGGAGTGAGAGAGCCTAAAAAACTCTCCCATAAATGGTGAAATTTTAGCTTAAAATAGTTTTTAGCACACCTAGTGGGACTAAGGTCCAAATCAGTAGAAGGATTTTTGGTGTTGTTCTTCTACATATCAACCTTTAGAGATATTTAACAAACATCAATGGCAAATTTGAGCATATGTCAGCTGCTTTAAAGTAGTCCAAGTGCTTGATCATCATTATATAGTATGTAAAATCAATCATATTTTGATCAAAATGCTCATTCTCTCCCTTAGCATCCTTCATATCAAGTTAGTAATGTTTATGGCTTCACCTCAAGTGGTTCTCAAGATTATTATGGGTAGCCTTCTCAGTCTCAAAATATCCATAATTTTTCTCCAAACCAATCCATTTCAAGTTGGAGGCAAATGATCTTAGGGTATCAAAAGTATATGATGGAACTTAATACATAGAGGGGATATGGTCAAGATATCCCTGACCACATCATTCATGACATAAAAGCTACATTGTAACAAATGAGATAGAAATGGGCACCTATTAAAAGGGTAAATTGGAAACCTCTCAAATGAGATGTTGAAAGTGAGTGGTAACATCCAAAGAATTGAGGATAAACTGAATAGCCTTGAAGAATAGTAGGTCCAATTCTATCAACATTATCTATCTTCATATACACAACCTCAAACATCATACATATCACCCATTCTCCCCTAAAAGGCCACTCCAAGTGAAACCCCTTATGTTCCAAGTTATTCAAGTGTCCCTCAAACCTTCTCTTCTTAGAATTCAATTCAAGAAAGCTTTCAAAGAAAGGAGGAAATAGTTGTAGATCAACCTGTCATTGAGATCCAAGACCCCACTTATCTTCCTCAAGAACCCTCATGTACATCATATCAGCCCTCTTGTGTTCCTTATCTTCATAAGGCCCCTAACCAACTTAAAGAGAAGCTTTTCAAATAAAATATAGCTAGATAGATCAAAGAGTTGGAATTGGAGATGAAGAAAGAGGAAGAGAGTTGAAATCAAGAAAGGGTAGCTATTTCCCACATGTCCCCCTCATGGAAATCAGTAAGGGAAGGCATACAAAAAGGGGAGGAGGTATAAGTGATGAAGGTCTAATATCCAATTCAATAAAAAGAGGATACTCCTAATGCTTTTCCTTCATGGGAGTCAGTCCAAAAAGGCTTTCAAAAGGAGGAGGTGTTAGTTGAGACAATCCAAGAAGCAGTTCTTGAAAAGGAGTTGGTTGTGCCAAATCAAGAAACCATAGCTCAACTCAATGAGATCTATTTACAAGAGTTCTGAGACTCTCTCTCCTTCTCTCAAGATCCACTAAAGAGACCATTCAAAGTCCATAGCTAGAAGGATGCTTTCCTAAACTACAAGAAAGGTGAACTTTTTCACCCTCCCACCATCTCCCTCTTGAAGGAAGAACCTATTCGAAAAAGGTTAGAGGAGGAACTTGAAATCAAAGTTGAGTCTGGAGAAGACAACACAAGTGTCTATGATGAAGAGATCATGATAGGCAACCCACTTTAGCTAGAGGGGGAAGAATTAGTTTTAGACCAATCTTCTTGGCATGGCTTTGATACTAGTAAGCTGGATCTTAAAGAGGACATCCCTCAAGATGATAATGAGACAGACCTTGAATAGACTAATAAAAGTCCATTCTACATAGATGAAGAAGAATATGATTCATTTCAAGATGAATTGGAGCTAAAAAAAGGGAAATCAGACCTTGAGCAAGATAAAGATGTTCATTTGGACCTTGAAAGTTCAAATCAACCCTCATTTATAGTTGAGGAACAAGAAGAAATCTTGAGTGAGGTTGATGAGGAAGACATCTTGAGTGTTCAAGAAGTGCAACTTGAAGAACCACCACCTTTTATGATGAAGGATAACCTTGAGGATAAACAAAGTTTTTAATATGAGCATGTCCTTCAAGGAAACTATGATCTAATTATGCCTAATAAGCATGATGATGAAGCATAAAAGAGCAAGAGCAAGGTAAAATCTAACTACTCAATGTTTGTGTTGATAAAGGGATGTCCTATCAGGCACCTTACTTAGTTGGTAGATGAAAAGGAGGAGCTATCATTGGTTGTGCTCAATTTAGAGCACAAATTTGAGAACCAAAAAGAACAAGACCAACTTGCATATCTATTCCAGAATGGTGGCACAATCAATCAATTAGGATGGGTAAGTGAGTCTATTTTTTTTCTTTTCCTTGGAGAAGTGTGTCATCAACTTGTTAAAAATCTAGTACTTCTCCATATTTGTTTAATATCTCTCAAACATGTAAAGTATAATGTATTAGTGATGAAGGGCAACTATTTTTTACAACCAGTCAATGGTTTTATATAGTTTCCTTTATTTTTGGTTAGATGAGGTTAGGATATATTTCCATGCTTTCCTCCAAGTGCCTTGTGCACATTTCACTTTTTTATTGTGTGTTTATTTTCAATAAGTGCCTTGGGCACTTTGTTTTGTTTTTCCTTCTTGCTTCAAGAAGAGGTTCCAAAAAGGGTCAGACTTGTTGAACCAAAGTAGAGACTCCATGCCAAATGGACTAGACAAGGCAACATGAGATTGATTCTCAAGCATAACAGGCATGCTTCCCTATGAGTCACCAAAAATGTTAGCCATTTTTGACCCACATACTAAAATCTTACCCAAGTGTGAGAAGGTGGACATTTAAGCAAAAGTGGCAAGTTTAGATAACTTTGGGTTCTTGGAAGGAGAAGTCTTTGGGTTCTCTCTTAGAAGTCTTTAGGTTCTCAAAATTAGAAGTATTTGATCTTTCAAAGTCATAAGACTTCAAGTTTCTAAGGGCACAGTGTAAATCAAGGAAACAGTGGTGCTTAACTTATATATGTTTTATAAGTAGAAGTAATTTGGTTTTACAAACCCAAATTACTCATGGATAGTGCAGATCAAATTCTCCAAGGTGAATGACTTCAAGCTTTCTCTTAAAGAAGACTTTGGGTTTTTTGACTAAGATAACTTTGGGTTTCCAGAGGACAACTGCTTAAAAAACTTTATAAGTAATTAGTAGTTGAAACCCCAAAATAAGTAAGAGGCACATACAAAATATTGGAGGGTTATTTTGATATTTTTGAAGGGTTCATTTTACCCAAAAGTGGTCTATTTCAAAAAACCTTGGTGGTCATTTCAAAAATCCCAAGGGGAAAATCAAAAAGTCCAAAGGGCACTTTCCCTTTAGGAAAGTGTCCAAGTCTAAAATCCAAAAGAGAAAAGAACATGAGAAAATGTTCTAGGCAAAATAAGCCTAAGGGATAAGTCAAGAGTAGTAAAAAAACTGAAGAGTAAGGAGTTGTAAATGAAAACTCTGAAGAAAGTAATGAGCAATGAGAAGTCTAAAGTAAGTTTCAAGGTGTGCGAACCCCGAATGAGTAAAATGGAAAGTTCTAAAAGTAAAATTATGGAAAATAGTTTGCAAAAAGCAAATGACCATGGAACATTAAGGTAAATGATCAACAAATACAAAGGGCCAATTAGTTAAGGAAAAATGTCACAAGTACATACAACTCACTTCTAGAACATGCAAAGTGGTCAAACAAGGATTAGACACATCTAGGTGGAGCAGTGAACATGTAAAGACCAACTAGGATAGTATAAATTGTAGTAAAGAACACATCAAGTTTTAAATGCAAAGAATAAATCTCTCATGCTTGGTAGGAACATGCAACTACCTATTGTATGCTTATGTTAGTTTTGAAGAATAAGAATTAAATGCATAAGGAGCTTGAGTAGATGGGTGGCAATTTTGGATGGTTCATCTAATGGTCAAAATAAGTTGCATGCTTTGAATGCAAAGAGCTTGAGTACAAAAAATGGTAGAAGTTTCAATCATCAACAACTTCCTCTCTCAAGTTCCCCATCAGCTGTAAGCTCTTCCTCTTCCCTTTCTCTATATATATCTCACTATTTGATTTTGTAAAGGGTTCCCAATTTTTAGACTTTTTCATCTTTCTGGAAGATGAACATTCACTGAGATATTGCAAAGTATGCTCCACTTAAGTAGGTTCAACCCTATCAAGTCTATTTTAAGAACTAACTCTTGACGTAATAAGATGATTCCTTTGCCTATCTCTTGTCATTGATTAGTGCCTTAGTATGTTTGTGCTTGGTGGATTCATGAAGAATATTTTTCTTAGTTTATCAGCCTTATGCTTGCCTCTTTAATATATTTTCAAGCTCTTGTAAATATGGATTAGTGCTTTGCCTAAACCTCTTCTAGTGTGTTAACTTGATCTTGAGATTGTGTAATCTATAGTTGTTTTATGACTGATCTAGTGTGGGTTCAAGCATAGATGAGTGTTCATTTGACTTTGGTAAATCACTTGGTTAGCTTTCTTAGGAGCCCTTATCCCATTTCTAACCCTTTTCCCTATGAATCGTTAATTTAGCTTTAGTTTAGGTGAGCATCAAAGAGGAAGCCGGCCTTATCCAAAGGTTCAACCTCTCTACAAGATACCCAAATCTTGAGGTTATCCTAATGCTTATAACTGAGAGTGAGAAAGCCTAAAAAACTCTACCACAAAGGGTACAATTCTAGCCTATAATATTTTTTGGCACACCTGGTGGGACCAAGGTCTAAAGCAATAGAAGGATTTTTGGTCTTGTTCTTCTGCATATCAACCTTTAGAGGCATTCAAGAAACATCAATGGTGACTCTGAACATCTATCAACTAATTTAAAGTAGTCCAAGTGTCTGATTATCATTATCTGGTATGTACAATAAATCATATTTTGATCAAAATGCTCATTCTCTACCTCAACATCCTTCACATCAAGTTAGCAATGTTTATGGCTTTCCCTCAAGTGGTTCTCAAGATTCTTATGGGTAGTCTTCTCAGTCTTGTAATATCCTTAGTTTTACTCCAAACCAATCCATTTCAAGTTGGAGGCAAATGCTCCTAGGGTATCAAAAGTACATGATGGAACTTAATACTTAGAGTGGATATGGTAAAGATATCCCAGACCACATCATTCATGACATAAGAGCTACATTTCAGAAAATGAAAGATAAATGGGCACCTATTGAAAGGGCAAATTGAAACAAGCTCTCAAATGAGGTGTTGAATGTGAGTGGTTACATCCAAAGCATTGAGGATAAATTGAATAGTCTTGAAGAATAGCAGGTCCAATTCTATCAACCTTATCTATCTTCATATACACCACCTCAAACCTCATACATATCACCCATTCTCCCCTAATAGGCCACTCTAAGTGAAACCCCTTATGTTACAAGTTCTTCAAGTGTCCCTCAAACCTTCCCTTCTTGAAATTCAATTCAAGAAGGCTTTCAAAGAAAGGAGGTAATTTTTGTAGAGTAGTCTGTCATTGAGATCCAAGACCCCACTTATATTCCTCAAAAACCCTCATGTACATCATATCATCCCTCTTATGTTCCTTATCTTCATAAGGCCCCTAAACAATTTAAAGAGAAGATTTTCAAATAAAATATAGATAGGTAGATCAAAGAGTTGGAATTGAAGATGAAGAAAGAGGAAGAGAGTCAAAATCAAGAAAGGGTAGCCATTTCTCATATGTTCCCCTCATGTAAATCAGTAAGGTAAGGCATACAAAAAATGGAGGAGGTGTCAGTGATGAAGTTCCAAGATCCAATTCAAAAAAAAAGTCTACTCCTAATGCTTTTCCTTCATGGGAGTCAGTCTAGAAAGGCTTTCAAAAGGAGGAGGTGTTAGTTGAGACAATCTAAGAAGCAGTTCTTGAAAAGGTATTATTTGTGCCAAATCAAGCAGTCATAGATCAGCTCAATGAGCTCAGTTTACAAGAGTTTTTATACTCTCTTTCCTTATATCAAGAGCCACCAAAGAGACCATTCAAAGTCCCTAGCTAGAAGGATACTTTCCTAAACTGCAAGCAAGGTGAACTTCTTCACCCTCCCACCATCTCCCTCTTGAAGGAAGAACATATTCTACAAGGGTTAGAGGAGGATATTGTAATCAAATTTGATTCTGAAGAAGACAACACAAGTTTTTATGATGAAGAGATCATGACATGTAGCCCACTTTAGTCAGAGGGGGAAGAATTAATTTTAGACTAATCTTCTTGACATGGCTTCGATACCAGTAAGCTGGATCTTAAAGAGGACAACCCTCAAGATGATAATGAGATAGACCTTGAATGGACTACTAAAAGTCCATTCTACATAGATGAAAAAGAGGATGATTTATTTTAAGATGAATTGGAGATAGATAAAGGGAAATTAGACCTTGAGCAAGACAAAGATGTTCTTTTGGACCTTAAAATTTCAAATCGACCCTCATTTATAGATGAGAAATGAGAAGAAATCTTTAGTGAGGTTAATGAGGAAGACATCTTGAGTGATCAAAAAGTGCAACTTGAAGAACCACCACCTTGTGTGATGAAGGATAACCTTGAGGATAAAAAAACTTTTCAATATGAGCATGTCCTTCAAGGAAACTATGATCTAATTTATGCTTAATAAGCATGATGATGAAGCAAAAAAGAGCAAGAGAAAGATAAAATTTGACTGCTCAATGTTTGTGTTGATAAAGGGATGTCCTATTAGGCACCTTGCTTGATTGGGAGATGAAAAGGTGGAACCATCATGGGTTGTGCTCAATTTAGAGCACAAATTTGAGCACCAAAAATAACAAGACCAAATTTCATATCCATTTTAGGATGGTGGCACAAGCAATCAATCAGGATGGGTAAGTGATTCTATTTTTTTTCTTTTCCTTAGAGAAGTGTGTCATCAAATTTTTAAACATCCATTACTTCTCCATATTTATTTAGTAGCTCTCAAACATGTAAAGTATAATGTATTAGTGAGGAAGAGTAGCTATTTTGTATAACTAGTCAATGGTTTTGTATAGTTTCCTTTATTTTTGGTTAGATTAGGGTAGGATAGATTTCCATGCTTTCTTCCGAGTGCCTTGTGCACATTTCCTTTTTCTATTATGTGTTTCCTTTCAATAAGTGCCTTGTGCACTTTGTTTTGTTTTTCCTTGTTGCTTTAAGAAAAGGTTCAAGAAAGGGTTAGCCTTGTTAAACCAAAGTAGAGACTCCATGCCCAATGGAATAGACAAGGAAACTTGAGCTATATTCTCAAGCATAATAGGCATGCTTCCCTACGTGTCACCAAAAATGTTGGCCATTTTTGGCCCACATACCAAAATTTTGCCCAAGTGTGAGAAGGTGGACATTCAAGAAAAAGTGGCAAGTTTAGACAACTTTGGGTTCTTAGAAGGAGAAGTCTTCAAGTTCTCTCTCTCAGAAGTCTTCAGGTTCTCCAAAGTAGATGTTTTCAGGCTTTTGAAGTCACAGGACTTTGGGTTTCTGAGGGCACAATGCAAATTGAGTTTCTAGTAGTGCTTAAACTCTAAATGTTTTATAAGTAGAAGTAATTTAGGTTTATGAACTTGAATTAATCATGGATAGTGTAGATCAAATTCTCCAAGGTGAATGACTTCAAACTTTCTCTTAAATAAGGCTTCAGGTTCTCTAATGAAGACAACTTTGGGTTTCTAGTGGAGCACTACTTTAAAAACTTTATAAGTAATCATCAGTCAAAACATCAAAATAAGTAAAGAGGCTTGGAAAGTTTGATTTAGTCTGGGCAGTGTATTTCAAGTTTTTGGGGGTGGACTACTTATTTCACTTTATAACTTAAAAGTAATGATAAGTCTGAAGTAAGTAGTTGGGCTCAGAAACCCTAATTTGATCTTAGTAGTGTATTTTAGGTTCTCTAAGGAGCACTAGTTAATTAATTCATAAGATGTGAGTAGTGAAAAACCTAAAATAAGTAAAGAGGCTTGACAAACCTGATTTGGTCTCAAAAAATAGTGCTTCTTGGGTTCTTCAAGGGAAAAGTCTTCTCCAAAAGCTAAGGGTCATTTCAGAAAGAAGGTGGTCCCAGAAAAAAACTTGAAGGTCCTTTTCACTTTTTTGAAGGGTCTTTCAAAAACTTGAAGGTACACTTCAAATAGGCTGAAGGGAATTTTAAAAATGCCGAAGGGCCTTTTTTTAGTAAAAGGGATCTTTTCAAAAAAACCTGAAGGACCAAACAATTTTGCTGAAGGGTACATATAAAATATCCAAGGGCCATTTTGATATTTTTGAAGGGTTCTTTTACCCAAAATTGGTCCATTTTAGAGAACTTAGGGGGCATTTCAAAAATATCGAGGGGTAAATCAAAAATTCCAAAGGGCACTTTCCCTTTAAGAAAGTGCCCAAATCTAAAATTTGAAAGAGTAAAGAACCTAGGAAAATGTTTTGAAGAATTAGACTCAAGAAAATGTTCTAGAGAAAATAAGCTCGAGGGATAAGTCATGAGCAATACAAAACCTAAAGAGTAAAGAGTTGCAGATGAAAATTCCAAAGAAAGTAATGAGAAATGAGAAGTCCAAAGTAAGTTGCAAGGAGTATGAATTTTGAATAAGTAAAATGGAAAGTTTCAAAAGGAAAATTATGGAAAATAGTCCATAGAAATAAAATGGTCATGGAACATTAAGGTTAACGGTCAACAAATCTAAAGGGCCAATCAGTCAAAGACAAGTAGCACAAGTACATACATCTCACTTCCAGAACATGCAAAGTGGTCAATCAAGGATTGGACATGTCTAGGTGGAGTATGAACATGAAAAGACCAACTAGGATAGTCTAGATTGTAGTAAAGACACATCAAGTTTTAAATGCAAAGGATAAATCACTCACACTTGGTAGGAACATGTAGTTACTTCTGGTATGGATCCATCAATTTTGAAGAGGAAGAATTAAATTCATGAGGAACTCGACGAGATGGGTGGTGATTATGGATGGTTCATCTGGTGGTCAAAGTAAGCTACATGCTTTAAATTCAAAGAGCTCAAGTACAAAAATTACTAGTAGTTTTGATCATCAATGACTTCCTCTCTCAAGTTCCCCATCAGCCACAAGCTCTTCCTCTTCCCTTTTTCTATATATATCTCACGTCTTCCCTTTTATAAAGGGTTCTTAGTTTTTAGACTTTTTCATCTTATGGAAGATGGGCATTCATTGAGATACTACAAAGTATGCTTCGCTTGATTAGGCTCGACCTTGTCAAGTCTATTTTAAGAAATACTTCTTGATGTAATAAGATGATTTATTTGCCTCTCTTGTCATTGATTAGTGCCTTAGTATGTTTGTGCTTGGTGGATTTGTGAATAAGATTCTTCCTAGTCTATCAACCTTCTGCTTGCCTCTTTAATGTATTTTCAAGCTCTTACAGGTCTAGATTAGTGTTCTACCTAAACCTCTTCCAGTGTGTTAACTTGATCTTGAGATTGTGTAAGCCATAGTTATCTTATGACTGATCTAGTGTGGGTTCAAACATAGATGAGTGTTCATTTTAATTTGGTACATCACCTGGTTAGATTTCTTAGGAGCCCTTATCCCCTTTCTAACCCTTTTCCCTATGAATCATTAGTTTAGCTTTAGTTTAGGTGAGAATAAAAGAGGAATTTGGACTTATCTAGAGGTTCAACCTCACTAAAAGATAACCATAGCCTAAGGTTGTCCCAATGCTTGTAGTTGGGAGTGAGAGAGCCTAAAAAAATCTCCCATAAAGGGTGGAATTCTAGATTACAATAGTTTTTGTCATGCCTGATGAGACCAAGGTCCAAAGTAGTAGAAGGATTTTTGGTGTTGTTCTTCTACATATAAACCTTTAGAGGCATTCAACAAACATCAATGGTGATACTAAGCATCTATCATCTAGTTTAAAGTAGTCCAAGTGCCTGATCATCATTATCTAGTATGTACAATCAATCATATTTTGATCAAAATGCTCATTCTCTGCCTCAACATCCTTCATATCAAGTTAGTAATGTTTATGGCTTTGTCTCAAGTGGTTCTCAAGATTCATATGGGAAGCCTTCTTAGTCTCAAAATATCCTTACTTTTTCTCCAAACTAATGTATTTCAAGTTGGAGACAACTGCTCATAGGGTATCAAAAGTACATGATGGAACTTAATACATAGAGGGGATATGGTAAAGAGATTCATGACCACATCATTCATGACATAAGAGATACATTGAAGAAAATGAAAGAGAAATGGGCACCATTGAAAGGGAAACTTGGAACAACCTCTCAGATGAGATGTTGAACATGAGTGGTTACATCTAAAGCATTGAGGATAAACTAAATAGTCTTGAAGAACAGTAGGTCTAATTCTATCAAGCTTATCTATCTTCATATACACCACCTCAAACCTCATACATATCACCCATTCTCCCCTAAAAGGCCACTCCAAGTGAAACCCCTTATGTTCCAAGTTATTCAAGTGTCCCTCAAACCTTCCCTTCTTGGAATTCAATTCAAGAAAGCTTTCGAAAAAAGAAGGAAACTATTGTAGAACATCCTATCATTGAGATCCAAGACCCTACTTATCTTTCTCAAGAACCCTCATGTACATCATATCATCCCTCTTGTGTTCATTATCTTCATCTGGCCCCTGACCAACTTAAAGAGAAGATTTTCAAAGAAATTATAGATAGGCAGATCAAAGAGTTAGAATTGAAGATGAAGAAAGAGGAAGAGAGTAGAATTCAAGAAAGGGTAGCTATTTCCCACATGTTCCCTCATATAAATTAGTTAGGGAAGGCATACAAAAATATGAAGAGGTATTAGTGATGAAGGTCCAAGAACCAATTCAAAAAAAGGAGGATACTCCTAATGCCTTTCCTTCATGGGAGTTAGTCCAGAAAGGCTTTCAGAAGGAGGAGGTGTTAGTTGAGACAATCCAAGAAGTAGTTCTTGAAAAGGAGTTGGTTGTGCCAAATAAAGAAACCATAGCTCAACTCAATGAGATCAGTTTACAAGAGTTTTAAGACTCTCTCTCATTCTCTCAAGAGCCACCAAAGAGACCATTCAAAGTCCCTAGCTAGAAGGATACTTTCCTAAATAACAAGCAAGGTGAACTTCTTCACCCTCCCACCATCTCCCTCTTGAAGGAAGAACCTATTATACAAGGGTTAGAGGAGGAGATTTCAACCAAAGTTGAGTCTAAAGAAGATAACACAAGTGTTTATGATTAAGAGATCATGATAGTGAGCCCACTTTAGTCAAAGGGGAAAGAATCAGTTTTAGACCAATCTTCTTGGCATGGCTTTGATACCAATAAGCTAGATCTTAAAGAGGACATACCTCAAGATGATAATGAGATAGACCTTGAATAGACTATTGGAAGTCCATTCTACATAAATGAGGAAGAGGATGACTCATTTCAAGATAAATTAGAGCTTGGAAAAGGGAAATTAGACCTTGAGCAAGACAAATATGTTCTTTTGGGCCTTGAAAGTTTAAATCAACCCTCATTTGTAGATGAGGAACAAAAATAAATCTTGAGTGAGGTTGATGAGGAAGACATGTTGAGTGCTCAAGAAGTGCAACTTGAAGAACCACCACCTTGTGTGATGAAGGAGAACCTTGAGGATAAATAAAGTTTTCATTATGAGCAAGTCCTTCAAGGAAGCTATGATCTGATTATGCCTAATAAGCATGATGATGAAGTAGAAAAGAGTAAGAGCGAGGTAAAATCTGACTTCTCAATGTTTGTGTTGATAAAGGGATATACTATCAGGCACCTTGCTCAGTTGGGAGATGAAAAGGAGGAGCCATCATGAGTTGTGCTCAATTCAGAGCACAAATTTGAGAACCAACAAGAACAAGACCAACTTGCATATCCATTCCAAGATGGTGGCATAATCAATCAATCAGGATGGGTAAGTGAGTCTATTTTTTTTCTTTTCCTTGGAGAAGTGTGTCATCAACTTTTTAAAAATCTAGTACTTCTCCATATTTATTTAGCATCTCTCAAACATGTAAAGTATAATGCATTAGTGAGGAAGGGTAGCTATTTCTACAAGCAGTCAATGGTTTTATAATTTCCTTTCTTTTTGGTTAGATTAGGGTAGGATAGATTTCTATGCTTTCCTCCAAGTTCCTTGTGCACATTTCCCTTTTCTATTGTGTGTTTCTTTTCAATAAGTGCCTTAGGCACTTTTTTTTCCTTATTGCTTCAAGAAGAGGTTCCAAAAAGGGTCAACCTTGTTGAATCAATGTAGAGAATCCATGCCCAATGGAATAGACAAGGCAAAATGAGATGGATTCTCAAGCATAACATGCATGCTTCCCTATGATTCACCAAAAATGTTGGCCATTTTTGGCCCACATACCAAAATTTTACCCAAGTGTGAGAAGGTGGACATTTAAGCAAAAGTGGTAAGTTCAGAGAACTTTGGGTTCTTAGAAGGAGAAGTCTTTAGGTTCTCCAAAGTATAAGTCTTCGAGCTTTCAAAGTCACAAGACTTCAAGTTTATTAGGGCATAGTGAAAATCAAGTTTTGAATAGTGCTTGACTTATAAATGTTTTATAAGTAGAAGTAATTCATGTTTACAAACCCAAATTACTCATGAACAGTGCAAATTAGATTCTCTAAGGTCAATGACTTCAAGCTTTATCTTAAAGAAGACTTCAGTTTCTCTGATGAAGATAACTTTAGGTTTTCAGAGGACTATTACTTAAAAAACTTTATAAGTAATCAGTAGTCAAAACCCTAAAATAAGTAAAGAGGATTGGAAAGCTATATTTGGTTTGGCTAGTGTTTTTTGGGTTTATAGGGGTGCACTACTTATTTCACATTATAAGTTACAAGTAATGATAAGTCTAAAGTAAGTAGTGGGGCTCAAAAAGCCTGATTTGATCTTGGTACTGTATTTTGGGTTCTCCAAGGAGCACTACTTAATTACTTCATAAATTTTGAGTAGTCAGAAACCCAAAATAAGTAAAGGGGCTTGACAAACCTAATTTGGTCTCAAAAAATAGTGTTTCTCAAGTTCTTCAAGGGACAAGTCTTCTCCAAAAGCCAAGGGCCAATTTCAAAAGAATGTGGTCCCAAAAAAAACTCAAAGTTTGAAGGGTCTTTCAAAAAACCAAAGGTACACTTCAAATAGACCGAAGGGAATTTTCAAAATGCTGAAGGGCCTTTTTTCAGTAAAAGGTATCTTTTCAAAAAAACCCGAAGGACCAAACAATTTTTCCAAAGGGCACATACAAAATATCTAAGGGCCATTTTAATATTTTTGAAGGGTTATTTTTACCCAAAAGTGGTCCATTTAAAAAAACCTGGAGGGCATTTCAAAAAGTCTAGGGGAAAATCAAAAAGTTTGAAGGGCCCTTTCCCAAAGTGCCCAAGTACAAAATTTGAAAGAGCAAAGTACCCAAGAAAATGTTTTGAAGAATTAGACCTGGGAAAATGTTCTGGGGAAAATAAGCTTGAGGGATAAGTCACGAGTAGTACAAAACCTAAAGAGTAAGGAGTTATGGATGAAAAATCTGAAGCAAGTAATGAGTAATGAGAAGTTTGAAGTAAGTTGCAAGGTGTGTGACTCTTAAATGAGTAAAATGGAAAGTTTCAAAAGTAAAATTATGGAAAATAGTCTATATAAAGCAAATGGTCATGGAACATTAAGGTTAATGGTCAATAAATACAAAGGGCCAATCAATCAAGGACAAGTGCAGAAGTACATACAACTCACTTCTAGAACATGCAAAGTGGTCAAACAAGGATTGGATGCATCTAGGTGGAGTAGTGAACATACAAAGACCAATTGGGATAGTCTAGATTGCAGTAAAGAACATGCCAAGTTTTAAATGAAAAATAAAAATTGCTCACACTTGGTAAGAACATGCAATTACCTCTGGTATGGCTCCATCAGTTTTGAAGAGGAAGAATTAAATTCATGAGGAGCTTAATGAGATGGGTGGAAATTTTGGATGGTTCATCTGATGGTTAAAATAAGTTGCATGCTTTAAATGTAAAGAGATTGAGTATAACAAATGATATCAATTTAGATCATCAATGACTTCCTCTCTCAAGTTACCCATCAGCCATAAGCTCTTCCTCTTCCCTTTATATATATCTCCCATCTTCTATTTTGTAAAGGGTTCCCAGTTTTTAGACTTTTTCATCTTTTTGGTAGACAGACATTCATTAAGATATTGCAAAGTATGCTCCGCTTGATTAGGATCAACCCTATTAAGTCTATTGTAAGAACTACCTCTTGATGTAATAAGATGATTTCTTTGCCTAGATCTTGTCATTGATCAATACCTTAATATGTTTATGCTTGGTGAATTTGTGAAGAAGATTCTTCTAAGTCTATCAGCCTTTTGCTTGCCTCTTTAATATATTTTAAAGATCTTAAAGGTCTGGATTAGTGTTGTGCCTGAACCTCTTTTAGTGTGTTAACTTGATCTCAAGATTATATAAGCCATAGTTGTCTTATGACTGATCTAGTGTGGGTTCAAGCATAGATGAGTATTCATTTTACTTTAGTGCATCGCCTAGTTAGCTTTCTTAGGATCTTTTATCCCCTTTCTAACCCTTTTCTCTATGAATAATTAGTTTAGCTTTAGTTTAGGTGAGCATCAAAGAGGAAGTTAGCCTTCTCCAAAGGTTCAAAATCACTACAAGATACTCACATCATTAGGTTATCCCAATGATTGTAGCTAGGAGTGAGAGAGCTTTAAAAACTCTCCCATAAAGGGTGTAATTCCATCCTACAGCAAGTTTTGGCATGCTTGCTGGAACCAAGGTCAAAAGTGGTAGAAGGATTTTTGGTGTTGTTCTTCTGCATATCAACCTTTGGAGGCATTTAACAAACATCAATGGTGACTCTGAGCATTTATTAGCTAGTTTATTACAGTCCAAGTGCCTGATCATCATTATCTAGTATGTATAATCAATCATATTTTGATCAAAATGCTCATTCTCTACCTCAGCATCCTTCATATCAAGGTAGAAATTTTTATGGCTTTGCCTCAATTGGTTCTCAATATTCTTATGGGAAGCCTTCTCAGTCTTGAAATATCCTTAGTTTTACTCCAAACCAATCCATTTTAAGTTGGAGTAAAATGCTCTTAGGGTATCAAAATTACATGATGGAACTTAATACGTAGAGGGGATATGGTCAAGATATCCCTAACCACATCATTCATGACATAATAGTTGCATTATAGCGAATGAAAGAGAAATGAGTACCTATTGAAAGGGCAAATTGGAAGAACCTCTCAAATGAGATGTTGAATGTGAGTGGTTACATCCAAAGCATTGAGGATAAACTGAATAGCCTTGAAGAACAATAGGTTAGATTCCATCAACCTTATCTATCTTCATATACACCACCTCAAACCTCATACATATCACCCATTCTCCCCTAAAAGGCCACTCTAAGTGAAACCCCTTATGTTCCAAGTTCTTCAAGTGTCCCTCAACCTTCCCTTATTAGAATTCAATTCAAGAAAGCTTTCAAAGAAAGGAGGAAACTATTGTAGAGCAGCCTATCATTAAGATCCAAGACCCCAATTATCTTCCTCAAGAACCCTCATCTAGATCATATCAACCCTCTTGTGTTCCTTATCTTCATAAGGTTCCTGACCAACTTAAAGAGAATCTTTTCAAAGAAAATATAGATAGGCATATCAAAGAGTTGGAATTGAAGATGAAGAAAGAGGAAGAGAATCAAAATAAAGAAAGGGAAACTATTTCCCACATGTCCCCCTCATGAAAATTAGTCAAAAAAGGCATAAAAGAAGGGGAGGAGGTATCAGTGATGAAGGTCCAAGAGCCAATTCAAAAAAAAGAGAGGCTACTCATAATGCTTTTCCTTCATGGGAGTAAATCCAAAAAGGCTTTCAAAAGGAGGAGGTGTTAGTTGAGACAATCCAAGAAGCAGTTCTTGAAAAGGAGTTGGTTGTGCCAAATCAAGAAATCATAGCTCAGCCCAATGAGATCAGTTTACAAGAGTTTTGAGACTCTCTCTCTTTCTCTCAAGAGCCACCAAATAGACCTTTCAAAGTCCCTACCTGGAAGGATACTTTCCTAAACTACAAGCAAGGTGAACTTCTTCACATTCCCACCATCTCCCTCTTGAAAGAGGAACCTATTATACAAGGGTTAGAGGAGGAACTTGTAATCAAAGTTGAGTCTGAAGAAGACAACACAAGTGTCTATGATGAAGATATCATGATAGGTATCTCACTTCAGCTAGAGGGAGAATATTTAGTTTTAGACCAATCTTCTTGGCATGGCTTCGATACTAGTAAGCTAGATCTTAAAGAGGATAGCTCTCAAGATGATAATGAGATAGACCTTGAATGGACTACTGAAATTCCATTCTACATAGATGAAGAAGAGGATGATTCATTTTAGGATGAATTAGAGCTAGAAAAAGGGAAATCAGACCTTGAGCAAGATAAAGATGTTATTTTGGGCCTTGAAAACTCAAATCAACCCTCATTTATAGTTGAGGAACAAGAATAAATATTGAGTGAGGTTGATGAGGAAGACATCTTGAGTGTTCAAGAAGTGAAACTTGAAGAACCACCACCTTATGTGATGAAGGAGAACCTTGAGGATAAATAAAGTTTTCAATATGAGCATGTATTTCAAGGAAACTTTGATCTAATTATGCCTAATAAACATGATGATGAAATAGAAAAGAGCAAGAGTGAGGTAAAATTTGACTACTCAATTGGACGTGCTATCAGGCAACTTGCTCAGTTGGGAGATAAAAAGGAGGATCCGTCATACATTGTGCTCAATTCAGAGGACAAATTTGAGCACCAACAAGAATAAGACCAAATTGCATATCCATTCTAGGATGGTGGCACAATCAATCAATCAGGATGGGTAAGCGAGTCTATTTTTGTTCTTTTCCTTGGAGAAGTGTGTCATCAACTTATTAAAAATATAGTACTTCTCAATATTTATTTAGAAACTCTCAAACATGTAAAGTATAATGTATTAATGAGGAAGGGTAGCTATTTTCTACAACAAATCAATGGTTTTTTATAGTTTCCTTTATTTTTGGTTAGATTAGGGTAGGATAGATTTCCATGCTTTCCTCCAAGTGCTTTGAGCACATTTTCCTTTTCTATTATGTGTTTCCTTTCAATAAGTGCCTTGGGAACTTTGTTTTATTTTTCCTTGTTGCTTCAAGAAGAGGTTCTATAAAGGGTTAGCCTTGTTGAACCAAAGTAGAGACTCCATGCCCAATGGACTAGACAAGGCAATATGAGCTAGATTCTCAAGCATAACAGACATGCTTCCCTATGAGTCACCAAGAATGTTGGTTATTTTTAGCCCGCATACCAAAATTTTGCCCAAGTGTGAGAAGGTGGACATTCATGCAAAAGTGGCAAGTTCAGACAACTTCGGGTTCTTGGAAGGAGAAGTCTTTGGGTTCTCTCTCTCAAAAGTCTTCAGGTTCTCCAAACTAGAAGTCTTCGAGCTTTCAAAGTTTCCAAACTTTGGGTTTTTTAGGGCACAATGAAAATTGGGTTTCTATTGGTGCTTAACTTCTAAATGTTTTATAAGTAGACGTGATGCAGGTTTACGAACCCAAATTACTCATGGACAATGCATATTAGATTCTCCAAGGTGAATGACTTCAAGCTTTCTCTTAAAGAAGTCTTTAGGTTCTCTGACGAAGACAACTTTAAGTTTCCAAAGGAGCACTACTTATAAAATTTTATAAGTAGTCAATAGTTGAACCCCAAAATAAGTAAAGAGGCTTATAAAGCCCAATTTCGTCTGGGCAATGTATTTTGGGTTTTTGGGGGTGTACTACTTATTTTACTTTATAAGTTGCAAGTAATAATAAGTCCAAAGTAAGTAGTGGGGCTTGAAAAGCCTTATTTGATCTTAGTATTGTATTTTGGGTTCTCTAAGGAGTACTAATTAATTACTTCATAAGTTGTGAGTAGTTAGAAACCCAAAATAAGTAAAAGGGCTTGACAAACCTGATTTGATCTCAAAAAATAGTGCTTCTCGGGTTCTTCAAGGGACAAGTCTTCTCCAAAAGCCAAGGCTCATTTCCAAAAGAAGGTGGTCCCAGCAAAAAACCCAAAGGTCCTTTTCACCTTTATAAAGGGTCTTTCAAAAATCTAAAGGTACACTTCAAATAGGCCAAAGGGCATTTTCAAAATGCCAAAGGGCCTTTTTTTGGCAAAAGGGATCTTTTTAAAAAAACCTGGAGGACCAAAAAAAATTGTCGAAGGGCACATACAAAATATCCGAGGGCCATTTTGATATTTTTTAAGGGTTATTTTTACCCAAAAGTGGTCCATTTCATGAAACTTGGGGGCATTTCAAAAAGCTTGAGGGGAAAATCAAAAATTTCAAAGGGCACTTTCCCTTTCCCTTTCCCTTTCCCTTTGGGAAAGTGCCCAAGTCTATAATCTGAAAGAGCAAAGAGCCCAAGAAAATGTTCCAAAGAATTAGACCCAAGAATTTTTTTTGGGGAAACTAAGCCTGAGGGATAAGTCACGAGCAGTACAAAACCCAAAGAGTAAGGAGTTGTGGATGAAAACTTTAAAGCAAGTAATGAGCAATGAGAAGTCTAAAGTAAGTTTCAAGGTGTACGAAGCCCAAATGAGTAAAATAGAAAGTTCTAAAAGGAAAATTGTGGAAAATAGTCCACAAAAATAAAATGACCATGGAACATTAGGTTCAATGGTTAGTAAATCCAAAGGGCCAATCAGTCAAGAACAAGTGGTACAAGTACATATAACTTACTTCTAAAACATGCAAAGTGGTCAAACAAGGATTAGACACATCTAGGTAGAGAAATTCAGGCTCAAAGACCAACTGGGATAGTCCAAATTGTAGTAAAGAACACATCAAGTTTTAAATGCAAAGGAAAAATCACTCATGCTTGGAAGGAACATGTAGCTACCTCTAGTTTGGCTCCATTAGTTTTAAAGAGGAAGAATTAAATTCATGAGGAGTTTGAGGAGATGGGTGGTGATTCTAGATAGTTTATCTGATGGTCAAAATAAGTTGCATGCTTTGAATTTAAAGAGCTCAAGTACAACAAATGGTAGCAGTTATAGTCATCAATGACTTCCTCTCTCAAGTTCCCCATTGGCCACAAGGTCTTCCTCTTCCCTTTCTCTATATATATCTCACATCTTCCATTTTGTAAAGTGTTCCCAATTTTTAGACTTTTTCATCTTTCTAGGAGATGGACATTCATTATAAATTGCAAAGTATGTTCCACTTGATTAGGCTCGACCCTATTAAGTCTATTGTAAGAACTACCTCTTGATGTAATAAGATTATTTCTTTGCCTATCTCTTGTCATTGATCAGTGCCTTAGTATGTTTGTGCTTGGTGGCTTCATGAAGAAGATTCTTCCTAGTTTATCAGCCTTTTGCTTGCCTCTTTAATGTATTTTCAAGATCTTGTAGGTCTGGATTAGTGTTCTGCTTGAACCTCTTCTAGTGTGTTAAATTGATCTTGAGATTGTGTAAGTCATAGTTGTCTTATGACTAATCTAGTGTGGGTTCAAGCATATATGAGTGTTCATTTTACTTTGGTGCATCACCTAGTTAGCTTTTTTAGGAGCCCTTATCCCCTTTCTAACCCTTTTCCTTGTGAATCATTAGTTTAGCTTTAGTTTAGGTGAGCATCAAAGAGGAAGCCAACCTTCTCTAGAGGTTCAACCTCACTATAGGATACCCATAACTTGAGGTTGTCCCAATGCTTGTAGCTGGGAGTGAGAGAGCTTTAAAAACTCTCACAAAGGGTGAAATTCTAACCTACAATAGTTTCTATCCAAAAAGTTGGGAAAGAGATTATGGATCGAGCTTTGTAATTCTATGAGCTATATTTTTTAATGTTAGAAGTTGATAGCCATGGCATCTATAAAAAATTTCACCCTTATCTATATATCATTATGTAGCTACCTACTATTTCATTTAGTTAAATGTAATGGGGATATAACAATGTAAAAGGTGTTAGAAATTCCCAAATCTAATTCATAGTTTGCATGTTGAAAATCACAATGGTCAAATGTGAATTTTTTCATAATTTTTAGAAACACTGATGGTTGCATGTTGATAATATAATTCATAGCATGCAAGCCATGCCTACCATCTCATTTTTAGATGTTTTTAGAGTTGATAGTTACTATTATTAAGAGGATAATTTAATTTTGAGAGCATGATAGTTATAAATTATATGAATGGAGTGCATGGAGCAGAGGGCCTACCATTTTTCCTTAGCTTTCATTGTTTCATAAAAACCAAATTATATGCTTATTATATGCACCCAAATAAAATATTGTTTTGAGAGCTACAAGTCAATAGAGGAGGAAAAAAAATTGATTCTTGATTAGAATTCCATTTAATCCTTCATATTTGGTTTTTGGATTTGTCTCTTTTTAATGTTTTTTTGTCTTAATCTTACCTGTTGGATGAAGGAAAATAGATATTGTTTAAATTCCTAACAAATTAGAAGTATTTATAGCTTTTTAAAATTTAAATGTATTAGAGGTACTCCAACAAGAGGCCTAGAGATTAAGTTAGATAGGTAGTTATCTAAAACATATGTAATTGAGAAAAATTATAAAAAAAATTATTAGGGTTTTTGTGTGTGTTTTGGGGTGAGGCATTTATTTTAGTTTGATTGAGTGTTAACATGGGTAAAATGAGATGAGTATAATTTGTCATTATTTGTATTAAAAGATAAAATAAATGAAATAATGTCAAAAAGAAATAAAAAGGGCACAAAAGAGAAAGAGTCAAAGAGAAATTAGAGAGCCTTTATAATCATATGAGAGAAAGCGGTAAATTAGGCCATTGTTTACTAAAATATATCATTAATGGCTTCATTCAGATTTATTCTTCTTCTCTTCATTTATTATTCCTATCATTATTTTTTTAAACTAACTGTTATTGCCATTAAACTACTACTAATAATTATTATTTAATTTCTACATAACACATCTCATTATTGTTCATGCATATATTGTTACAAATAGTTTATTAATTTTTTTTATCATTGATCAATTTTTTAACTTATATTTCAACAATATACACATCATTAGCTATGATTTCAAAAAAATTATGAAGTTAATTGAGAAATTAAGAATTGATTTTAATTTTATAACTTTATTGAATTGTAAAATTAATTGAAAAATTAAGAAAAAATATTCTCAACAATAACATTTTATGTGATTTCATACAAAAATTCATTAGTTTACTCCAAAAACGTGTGTTTGGACACTTGCAGTTTAGTTAGTTTTTCATAATAAATTATTATGTCATTGTTAGAAATGTATCAATTTTACATACTTTTATCATATAGATTTTTAAAGAATTATATATTTATAAACTAGATTAAAAATTCTATAATTCATATTCTTACGTTATTGTAAATTTTTTTTGTCTAAGTGTCTCTAAAATTCTCTCCAAGTTTAGATATATATATATATATATATATATATATATATTTAAAAGGGACACTTTTAGTCTCCTCTTTTGTCACTATTTTACATTTTTAGGCTTAACATGACCATAGTAGATTAAAATTGATTGAATATTCAAATTGTTTAAAATATATAATAATCATACAAAACTGAATGTGAGTAAATATAGTAAGTTTCAATTTTTGGAAAACTCTAAGAAGATTATGCACTTAGCTTATTTCAGATGAGTATAGGTATGTAACAGTGATACGATCATTTGTAATGAATCAAAATGGGTCTAAGAATGCTTAGATTTAAAAACCTAAGTGTTACACTTGTTGGGATAAGTTTACACTTCCCTAGATGCCTACATAATTTAGAACCATCTGTAGGAACATAAAACTATATGTGTTGACTGTGATGATTTTATGACAATTTTAGAAGATTCACCTATGTCTATGGAGGGTTTATTTATATTCACATTCCTTCAATCTGGTGCAAACAAATCTATTTACCTTATATTTTGCTTCAAAACCCTAGCTCTTTGCACTACGTAATGAGACATTATGAATGGGTAAAAAGGTAAAATGGATGGGTTCAACTAGACTCAAACACCTCCTTGTGACTGAGCACTACCTACATATCCATTATTCTAAAGAGGGAGGTGAAACCGCATGTAGTTCTCATGCCTAGTTAAGTATGTGCAATCTTATGTAATGTTAATATGTAATGCAATCCTATGTATATATTTAACACTTGACAACTTGTGACTTGACCTTTCAAATGGTATTCAGACTTATCTTAGGGCTTTTTCCTTTGAGATATTTCATATTTGGAATAATTAGGGAGGTTCCTCTCAATATGGAGATGCATTCTAGTGAGTACTTGATAGATTGATAGATAGATCGATGATTAAACTTGATATGTTTATATAGCTAACTCTTTAGATGATTTATTTTGAATTGACATTTAAAATTTATATACTGACACTTTTAAATAATTTGAATTTGATAAACTAGTCATTAAAGGGCATGGGGATAGGTTTGTCTTAGGTAGATAAGTTTGCAGTAGTGGACCTGTTTGAGAAATACATACATGCCCATAAAACATGTAAAGTGACACGAGGTTAGGAGATAGTCTATGATTGATATAAATCTATACACACAAATATTATGAAGATCATGTGTAATAGTAACATAAATTTGGATGGTTCAAGATTATATAATACTATATAGCTATGAGGAATAGCAAATAAGAACCATGCATATGATCATAAGTCAAGTAATTTAATGTTTGGTCAAATCATACATTGTCAAGTGTCTATTACAAAATATGAGTGCCTATATTTTCTTCTTTTTTATCTAATAATGAATTTTCTAAATTAAAAGGATAAAATGTGAGACCTGAGGATAACCACAATGGGTGTGCTCAAGTATGTACTATGTATTATGCCTTGTTTCATGCAAATCTATAATGAAACATGTAAAAAATATTTTTTACTTAATATATAAAGTAAAAAGGTAACAAAATTGAACATATTTGAAATGAAATATAAAGAAATGAATACACCTATGTGCATGTGGACCAAATGTCTTTTGGAGACAATAGAGAATGGGGAATCATACCCCTTGGAGATGATTGTGTAAAAACATGGGTTTGTTCCTATTTTTAAAAGACTAATTTCTTATAATTTAAGTCAAACATAACTTTATCACCACACAACTCACTATATTTGAGTAAATGGAATCCACTATGGGTTTCAATAAATTTGAGAAATTATTGAGTAATGCTTAAGAGTTTATGTAATAAAAATTAATCATCCACTGCAGACAACTTATATGATTCAATATAATTAATTCTTGAGTATAATTTATTGTTTGAAATAAAATTGAGTAATAATTATTAGAGAATGGCATGAGTTACCATTCTATCTGGTAATTTGAGTTATATATCTTGTGTCAATATATCATGATATTTTTTAAATTATGAACATATGCCACGTGTATGCCCCCATTGTAATAATTTGTGTAATTTTATTCATGTAATAATTTTAATAATTTCATAAAATTAGTGAAATATCTAACATATATCACACATATACACCTAATCTAAGTCAAACTTGTCATAATCTAATTAAAACTTGTAATAATCTAGAATAAATTATGTCTAAAATCTAAATATTTTGTAACTGTGAAGGTTTTAGTTAATTGAATTTGGTCATAAATACTGATAATGTCAGTTTTAGCCCACTTTTACTTTAATTGGCTTGAGCATTTAATCTAGCCCTATTTTGACACCTCATTCTATCCTAAGTACTTGTATGGACCTATCCCTTTTTAAGTTGTTGTTTGATAGCTATATAAATTTTATTAATCACTCTAAACATCTAATGGACATATTAGATTCTCAATTTCAAATGTTACCCTTCAGGATTGAACCAATAAAAATAGGACAAGATTGGTATTTGATATTGTCCTTATGGTTTGATCATGTCCTTCACCCCAACAATGATTATTTTTTAAATTTAGACCCTCCCTTATAGATTGGTATATATTTTAAAGATAGATAACATGAGGTTTTTCCCTTTTGGATTGATATAAAGGTAAATCTAAGTCACATATTCTATCACTTATCAATTTCATTATTGAAGCACAATTATACTATTTCACACTAAGCAAGCTTCCCTATTCTTTCCAAATCTAATTCTAATTATTTGAAACATCTCTTAGCCAAGTTAAGAGCCTATTCTATCCAAATCAAGCAAATCATTATTAATAATTCAAACCATATTTAGATTCATATATGTAGCAAGAGTAGCACAATCACACTAAGTCCTCAAATTGGGAGAACTACGTGGGCTTAATTTCTTTCTTTAGAGTATTGGACATATAGGCATCAATCAATCACTACATGGGTGATCGAGTTAAACTAACCCCATTACACTCCCCCCTTTACTTTTATAGTTCTTTAGCTATTTCAAGCCTTTTAGGGTTTCAACTTTGAATGAGTCATTTGTAGGTCAATTTTTTGTACGTGTATTTCAAGTTGGCATAGATGACTATACCTTAATTTTATAAAATTTTAAAAAAGGTCAAGATCAACTAACTTAAGACAATAATGGTAGTCAATCATGTCTTTTTATAGTTGATCATAACCCTAATCAATGACAGTTACAATTTTTATTGTATGAGCATAATCATATATGATTCATCAATTCTATCCATATTTTAGCTACACAGTCACAATACAGATAAAAAAGCTAAGTATTCATATTTTTTGTAGTTATATTCTATCAGTCATTCATGTTTCATCCATTCTAGTACTTAACTTTCTTAAGGGTAGTTACAAGTTAAATTTATAACATTTAATATCTTTCAATTCATTTTATCTTAATTAGAGTTAATAAATCAAATAATTTTAAATTCTGATAAAACATATTGGTGAACCCACACTTTTTATTTGAGCATCACTATAAAAAATTTGTTTTATATTTTAGATGAATTCTTAAGCATCTTACACTAAAAGAACATTCTTTTGATCTTGGATCTAATATATGACACTAAAATAAATTACCTTGGATCTAAGATTTAATAGTTGACACTAAAATCACTCTATTTTGACCTCATATCTGATATATAATACTGAAATCACTCTTGTGTAATTAAAAAAAAAATCCAATAAGGATCAAACAACAAATGAACAATCTCAATACATTTTAATTATTCCTCATCCTAGGCCTCAAAGTTGCCAAAATTACTATCCTATTCCCATTATTTTCCCATGAATTATACTATATTTTACAATCCATGTTATTAAAACTTGAAGAGTTAGGCCACCACATCATAAAGGCAACCTTAATGTCCTTCCTCAACCCCATCCATCTCCCACACATCTTCTTGATGGTTTTTGTATGCATATTCAATTAGAAGTATTTAAGGCTTGTGTTTGTGAAGCCCTTCAAGATCAAATAATCACTATAAGAGTGTTATAATCATTTGCTAATGAGACATCCAATATTGAATACTGGAAGAATAAACACATAACTTTGTTTCAATGATTGAAATCATAAAAGAGAAGAATAGAGACTGCAATATCATGTATTAGTGAAGAAGGTTGCTATACAAAGATTACAAAACGCTTGTTGGCACACACCCAAACATAAAGGCTTAATGGGTTCTATTACATAATAATAAATGGCCTACAAGGTAAACAAACTACTGAACTCCACACTAGACAAATTGTTATGCTGCAATACTCCACACAATCTATTTACAAATGTCATGGAGGAGAGGTACTTATATAGGCAAAGAAGAGGTATTGATCCACATCCATTTGGTAATGAGAACACAACTTAGTTATAAGGTAAATAGTAAACCCATGTACAACATGACAAGCCCCACATGCCAACATTAGTTGTCAAATGAATAGTGCAACCATTTTGACTACAAATAAGCATGTACATGTGCAATTATGACCTTATTATTACACTTAAGTGACCTAATTATTATAACTAAGAAATATTAATATGTGTAGAAAAAACATATAATAAATAAAGAATCTACACTAACACCCCCCTTAAGCATAGTTTAGATGGGTAAAAGATTTGGGTCCTGGCAAGAAGGCCTTGTTAGGTACCAAAGTACATATAAATCCCTTGTACAAACATAGAGATGTACCCTCCTTATAAGACTAAAAAGATGTCTCCCCACTGTAAGTATATCAGTAACCCCCAGAAGTATCAAAAATAACCCCCCAAGTTTGTAAGTATAATGCACACTTGAGTAATGGACATTGGACTCAAATGGGAATTCACCCATGAGTAATTTGTGTGAACAAACTTGTTTATATTGTGAGGGTAACTGACCTCCTATCAGATCAGACCTCACTTGATGATCTTTGACACTCAAAATTATTGTATAATAGGGCAATACATGGGGGTCTATGGGAAGCCCATAGAATTTCCCAAAATCAAGTGAGGGATGCCAACTATAATTAAAGCTTGTGTGGCCCTTAGAATTGCCCAAAATCCACTAATTTTAACAAAAAATGGCCTCCCTTACTAGACATAGATTACCACCAAAAATGCATTTGGGAGAATGATAAGAGAAATAATAGGTCAAATGCAATATAAAGTTTTTAAAAAGAATAAAAAAACTTCCTCCACCATATAAAAATATTACAGCTCAGGGGGGGAGGTGAGGAGGGTTTTTTTTCTCTCTCTATCTTTTTTTTTGAGCAAATATGTTTTTTCAATTGATTCAACAAAATAAGATTACATGGGGGTATTTATAATAAATACCTCTCACCAACCCTTCACAGTATTGTGACAAGTGTCATGATCATGTGACATGAGACAATTATGTAAAACATCTAAGTAAACTTAACTAAATAAGGTGTGAATGGAATCAAAAAGTGAATCCAATTAGGGAGATAACCCTGTTCATACTTGATAGTGGAACTAGATAGGAAATAATCTTGTTCACACCAACACTCTCCCTTAAGTGTAATCTAGGAGGAATGATAAATGCAAATGCAAAACATAATGGGTCTCGACAACAAGTACTAATAAAGTACCCATGTACAAAATAATCCCCTCAAGAAAAAGAGAGGAGTAAACCCATAGGAAAAAATTCCCCCCTATGAGAGGATGGAATAAAGTCATAGACTCTCCTTGAAGTAGTGTTGAAGCCAAGTATCCCTATGGATGCCAATCCATCTTATCATAATGTATGGATGTCGAGTCGTTACAACCACCAAGTGATGTAGGAAATGGTGTTGAATACATGGATCACTCAAATGAAACATTGAATTTCAAATAAATGGGTAGTGAGATGAACCTAAGGAAGCATTGATTCAGCATCCCCCCTCAATGAAAAACTAGGATAAAGTAGCAATGCATGTCTCTGTTGATGTAGTTAGCGTAAGTGGTGACTAGAGAACACAAAGATGGTATCACTGAACAAGCATCACCAAGATGTAAAAAAGGACACCAAGGTGCAATGGCTCTATAATATGGTCAAAGAAACTATCCCACAAACCAAATAAGAAACCAAGGTATGTCAATAAGTACATAAATCAAGAGACACATGGGTAGACACAACCACTACTCAAACATCATCTTGTGAAGACTGGTACAAGCTAGAATAGCTTTGAATCTATTAGATATTCTCAATAGGTGATAGAGATGTTTAAGATACAACCAAATAAAATATAGCTAAAATATATGCCAATGAGACATGAAATGGTCTTGAGATGGGTTTTGGCATACACGTGCCTAATAATATACCCATTTATAATGAAGGAGCATTTTTTTCATCATGAGAAAAATTATGAAAAAACTCTAAAAACTAAGGGGCCTTGATATGTGTCCACTAAAAAATGCAGGGGCTAAGAAAGGGCCCTAAAGTAGACATGAACTTTGTAGAAATGCATTGAACAAAGGATGGTCTGATAGAATGTGAGCATGCTGGATGAATTAGACAATGTCAATGGGGCATGTAGACTAAGTAAGAAAACTTATGTGGGAAAAAACAAGTTTTTTTATGAGTATGCCTGACAACCTATTAAATCAGGCCTTACCCACTAGACTTCATCAATGAAATGATGTGTCATAGAGGGTAGTGGTACTTACCACCACAAGTGACCAAATGAGGTGGCTACTTGTGTAATTTTATTTTTGGCATGAGAAAAATTTGACGTAAAAAATCTAAGTGTAATTTTATTTTCGTGCGAGAAAAAACTATGAAAAAAACTCAAAGTGTAATTTTATTTTTGACATGATAAAAAATTATGTAAAAAACTCAAGGTGCAATTTTATGTTTATCAGAGAAAAAAAAACAAAATCTCAAGTTTGGCCATTAATTTTCATGTGTTCAATTAGCAGGGGTTTTTTTGTTTAGTGAAAAAATAGATTAAAACCTCAATTTGGCCATTTTGAATCAATTACTAATTGACCATGTGATTAAATTTTTTTGTGATTAAATTATTAAAAAAATCAATTTGTGGGATGTTTCTGACCAAATTACCTTAATTTAACTCTACATTAGACAAATTGCTATGTTACAATACTCCAAAAAATACACTTATGAATGCCTTGGAGGAGGGGTCCTTATATAGTCAGAGAAGAGGTATTGAGCCACATCCATTTGGCAATGAGAACACAACTCAGTTTCCAGGTGAATAGTAAATCCATGTGCAACATGCTAAGCCCCACATGTCAATATTGATTGCCAAATGAATAATAAAACCATGTTGACTATAAATAAGCATGTGCATGTTTAATTATGACTTTAATATTACACCTAAATGACCTAATTATTTCAACTAAGCAAGCTTAATGTGTGTGTGTGTGTGTGTGTGTGTGTGTGTGTGTGTGTGTGTGTGTGTGTGTGTAGAAAAACCATATAATGGATAAAAAACCTACACCAACAGAGAGCATTCATATTTATATATATATATATATATATATATATATATATTGGTTCAAGGATCATATCCCTAGAAAATAAGATCACATACACAAATAATCTAGAGCTTTCTAATGTTAATCATATATCTACATTTTCATAAAACTTTATTGTTCCTCAAAAGATATAATCTCAAGTATAGATTTGAAAACGACATGCATCTCCAACTATTGATTCAAAAAATACATAAAAGGCATATAAGAATTCAAGTGAGAATATAAGAGAAATGATTCAAAACAAATTTATCACATTACCTCCTATGCATCCTTTAAAGAGATCAAAATACTATTGTGTATATCATAGAATGCATGGACATCATACATATAGTTGTTGGGATTTAAATAATATAAAAATTATCATTGATATTGGTGATCCTATAATAGATATATCAATCAAGAAATCCACTCACACTATGATTGCATCTAGTAAGGAACACATTCAAGTAGAACAAATGGTAACATTAGAATAAGAAGAGATTTAAAAGGAACAATTAGAGAAAGCAAAGCTTCAAATGGAAAAAAAAGAGTAAGCAAGGTTACAAAAAGACAAGATGAAAAATCAAGGATAAAAATTAAAAAATACAAAGGCAATAGTTAAATAATTAAAGGAAAAAAATTAAAAAAATATAAGTTATAAAAAGACTAATTTTTAAAAGAGAATTTACGAAAACAAACTCAAGCTAAATAAGAAAGTTTTTTTAAGAAAGGGTTCTTAACAAAATAGGTTCAAATGAAATGTTTACCTAAATAAGGTAATGTTACAATTATGGTTTCAAAGGATTTAACCAAAAATAATTCATCATATTTATATCCTTTGATTATTAACTCCCTCATAGATGGCAAGCAATATACCAATGTTGTGATCGCTAACACTATTGACTTGAATGTTTGTATCATAATAATCCTAAAATTTCATGGATTTGTAAGGAACATTTAAATAAAATTGCTTCATCTCAATCATTTATTGGATCCATTAATATACCTTTAATATTTTATATGATTTTTATGAACTATATAACACCTCAATCTTGTACACTTGGTAAACTCAGATCTTAGTTGTGCCTCTCAGTTCTACACTTTTCTTTCTTTTGTAAGTCTTCAATCTGCTCTCCCTTGTTCCCCTTTTCTATCTCTTAGTTTGATCAGTATTATGTTGATGACCCAAGCCTTCCATCTTGCCTATAATGATTAAAATTTGTTTATCTTATGCCTATGCAAGTTATGTACATGTACCTTCTTTTGTGATTCCCAAATACTTATATTTTAGTCAGATGCCTACATTGATGCAAATGTCTTTACCTGATGCAAGTGCCTAGTGCCATAAAGTCATCTAAGTTTTAATTGAAATGTATCCTAGTGGTTGGACTAAGTTTTATTATGTGGGATATTATCCAATGGGGGTGGTATAAATATAATTCAATTTTCATTCATTCTTCACCTGGTACAAACAAAAGCAACTTATCAAAAACATTATATAAAACATTCAAGTGAGAAAAGATTCCCTATTTTCTCCTATTTCCATATTAGTCATAGGGATAACACATTTATAGGTTTGAAGTACTGAAGGAGAATCCCAAGAGTTATATTTTCTTAGTTACAAATTATGTCATTATTTTACTTGTTTATCACACATTACATGATTTGCGCACAAGCCAACATATAGGGAAGATATACGTAAGTTTGAATCCCTATTCAAAGTATTGGATATGTAGGTAATGCTCATTGATAGAGGGGTCTTTGGGGTAGCTTGATATTATTTGTCCACTAACCTATTTTTCCTATAACCACTATAAATATAAAGAACTAGGGCTTTCATTATTTAACAAGGCGTGATAATCCATGACCTATTTATGAATACACTAGAGTGAAGGTCATGACAAACCTAGAAGCATATAGGTAGTCACATCTTGTTTCAGTAGTTTTTCTATACTGGACACCTACTTTTGATTCAGACACTAGCATCAATGCAACTGTCTTGAGTTGATGCAATTGTCCATGGCTACAAGGGTACTTAATCCAAAATTTGGTGACTATTCTAAAATATTATTCTAGTTTGCTTCCTTCTTGTTCCCTATATATTTATATTAGCATCATAACTAATTAAGTATATTATTTTCATTATCATTTCAATATCTAACATAGCTGTACTTTTTATTTTTAGCATATCTTAGCATAATAAATTCATTATATGTTTTATATGAGTTTTGTAATTAATTGGACTATTACAAATATTTTTATCACCCTTGTACTTTTTCATTTCTATATTATTAACCCTATCTACCCATAGAAGGATCTTCATCCAATTTAGGGTTAAACATTTGGTGAATCTAATTAGTATGAATGTAATTTTTTTGATTCTTAGGGTTTTTAATTATTTAGGATTTCATATTACTTTAATTTTTCATCTTTTTCTTATATTATTTTGCATGTGGCCTAGGTGTATCCATATATTGAGAGGTGTGACTATTGAACACATTGATCTTCCCCTCCTACCACCTAAGATGTTTCAAACCAATGAGGAACCTAATCCCATGGTCCATGATGATACCCATGTTGAGAATGAGCAACATGTAGATGAAGTTACCATAGAGGAATATTCTGAAAAAGAAAACCATGAATCTAATAAAAATAATGAACATGATAAAATAGACCATGATCAAGTGCAATCCATTGTATTATTTCATGAGTGTATTCATCAAAACCCTAAAGATCTTGATGAAATACTAAAAACCATATTAAAAACTAAAAAATCAAAAATTATAGATGACCAAGCAAGTCCATTTATTGATCATGTTATTCAAGCTATGGATCATCCCAATATACCAAAAAACATCCCCTTCATTACATTAGAACTTCATAATTATAATGGATACATATATTATGTCTTCCAACCTTTGTTTCCTAAAAATACTATTGTTACATCTGCCATGGGGTTAACAAATGCTTCAACTCAAATACCAATTTTAATGCCTATTACTAATCAAAATATGTGTACATATACATTATTTACTACTCATCTTGCTAATCTAAACCCTAATGGGTATACAATTCAAATTCTTCTTCAATTTATAAATACCTTGAAGGCAAAGGTTAAAAACATTGAACAAAAAGATTTAAAGTCTCCTCATGCGATTGATTCCCAATATGTGTTGCATAACCCTCTTGCACTTGAGATATCTTTGCACCCTTTGCCAATTGGTTTTGTTACACCTAAGTTCCCATTTTATGATGGTAAGGGTGATCCTAAGAAACATATTCAACATTTTTATGTGACATGCCTTGATTATTCCTCCAATGATAAGCTTTTGACCAAACTATTTCCAAGGAGCCTCAAAGAATATGATTTGAGATGGTTCTATAATTTAAATCTCCAATCTGTGAAAGCATTCAAGCCTCTTATAGATAATTTTTTGAAATGCTTCTTTATTAACATTACCATAAAAGTTTCTTATGTCCAAATTGCAAAAATCAAACAAGGAAACAATGAACATATCAATGAATATGTCTTGAAGTACAAGATAAAGTTGGATAAAATGAACAATCCTATGAAAAATAAAGAACTTTAAGACATATTAAAATAAATTTTGCTCACTCTTTTATATGAGTCCACCATTTAAAAAAAAATTAAATCATTTAATGACTCATGGCATGTTTTTTGGGACTGTGAAATGAAACTTATCTCATTGAAAAAACTTAAGTATGTAGCAAACACACTGAATACATCTACATCCAATACCAAGTTTACAATCCAACCAAATTTTAAGGTAAATCCTCTTGAGCCTAAAAAGGAAGCAATCACCATGGTTAATGCAGTTTCACAATAGCCTAATTATCTTTTCTTATGTAATGCACCAAGGAGATAATTTACATGCTTACTTGAGTCTCCCACTTCATTACTCCTACAGATAGTAGAGTGTCATCTTATATCTCTCTCTCATATTATAGAGGTTATGTGAGTTGGAATCTACCCAAAGGATATGATGTGAATGCTTATTGTGATTATCACCAAAGACCAAGGCATTTTATGAAGAGATGTTTTACCTTGAATCATAAGATCAAAGACCTTAATGATGACCAAAATATTGCATTTGATGATCCTCCAAGGGAATCAGGTTCACAACCTGGTGATCATCAAAATAAAAATATACTTAAAAATCATTTTCAAGACCATTCTAAGAAGGATGTAGAAGTGCAAATGGTATGTAATGCATATACTCCTCCATCACACTATAAACACCCACTAGATGGGATATTGGCACTTACACGTAGCATACACCTTCTATGATTTAGAGACCTTATATTACTTTATATGATAGTGATATTAAGGATGATGACTCAAATATTCATTTGAGCATACCTTGATAAACAACTTATATGCAGTGTTATGATTGATAATTGTGTAAGTGAAAACATTTATACCATGACATTACTTATGCACTTGGGTTATCCTCATCATAATTTACACCCTTCTATTTGATCAGTTAGATTATTTTATGGGACCTCACAATAAGTTCTTGGTGAGATTGAATTACCTTTAAAGTGGGTCCCACACATGTGGTTACTACCTTTTTAGTTATACCTTCTATGTGTGTCTTTGATATTTTATTAGGATGACCTTGGATATATACTCTTCGAGTGGTACCTTCTATAGTGCATAGGTGTGTTAAATACATTCATGCCAATCGAGTAATTTCAATTTATAGAGTTTCATATGAGCATCATCTTGAGAAAGAGAAATTTATACCTAGGTAATTAATTATCAATCCTACTAAAGCTAATCCACCACAAAGGGTAAGCAAAAAAAATCCCCTTTACTAGATGGATAATACTTGAGAGACCATTACATCAGAGATCCATATTGGGTTCCATGGAATCTTCATCTACTATACTCCATATTCAGATATAAAGATCAAGCTCACATGTTCTTATTATTATTATTCTAAAAAAGCCATAGAACATTCAATGATGGTTTCCATGAACCTCTACTCCTATTTCTCCTACTATTTATTCACAACCATAGGTCCCATTGTACATAATCAAAGCATCACAGATACTATAGTAAAAAATATTACACATATACATGCTCTTTGGTAGCATCATGAATTTATTACACCAAGTTCATAGTGGGGAGATATCTATGAGTATCTTTTATATGTGATCATATGGTAGTCTCTTCATATATTCTAAAAATACCAAAAAAATAAAAAAACATTTAAAATTTTGAAAAATATTTTTGGCATCGATATATTATATTAGTTATTTAGCATATATTTGTTAGTTCCATGTTTATGATAGCATATCATCTTATTCTACATACACGTGTTTCACGCTCCTATTTTAGTGTGATATAGGCATACATAGATACATGATATATGCACTGTTAGATGTTGGGATCTCCCTCTACTCACATCACTAGGATGTTGGGGGCATCCAGCTTATTTGATTAAGATATTTACATGTTATATCATTATATGACCACTTTAAATTATCATGTTTGAGATAATATGTACTTACACATGCCTTTATCCATGATTATATCTTAAATAGTATACTTGATATGCTATGTACTTGACATTTTTTGCTAACATATCAGATCCATGGGATACTATGATATGTTTAAGGTGGTTTCGTATGATTTTTTTATGGTCTTTCTTGAGTGTCTTACCTTGCTATTATCTTGTTTGTTAAGAATTAGAATATGCTCCATTATTTATGGCCCTCAAAATTTTATTTGTTTATTTAATATTTGCATACGTCATTACTTGTTATATGTTGACATTTGAATGTGCCATTCTTACTTTTGTGGACATTTGACTAAGTCATATCCATAAAATTATGTAGTATTTGAACATTCCCCTCATATGTTGTCTCCTTGGACCATTATATTTTGATTTAATTTTGAGTGCCCTTACATGTGTGCTTGATTGCTTCTTGAGCTTGTAGTTTGACTATCTGTAGATGCCTAAAATTGGCCACCAATGGATTCATATCGAACTTTAGACTGATTCTTGCCATCCTTTACAAATCAAACTTAAGAATCACTAAATATCTCAAATTTAGGTTCATAACATGCAATTTGGCCTATAAATCCATTAAATGGGGTAAATACACACATCAAATTAATTCAAATCTTTCAAAATGCTAAAATGCCTAAATAGAATTAATTAACATGCAAATCTTAATCAAATGCCTAATCAAATTATCCATGAAAAATTAAATGAATTATCAAAAAGGAAATTCAAAAATCAAAGAATATCCTAGGAATTCATAATTACCTTTTTGTGAGTTGTTAAATATCCAAAAATATCTCAACATGCCTATTCAATGTTAATCATGACCATTTGACACCTTTTAACTTTACTAAGGTTAATTAACTCATTAGGGTTAGCTTTGAACCTATTCCAAGCTTAAAATACACTCTAACTCATCTTGGGTTGGGGTTAGTTTCTAAACCTATAAATACAAGCATTTTCCTCTCATTTTGGAGATTATAGACATAGTAATGTTATAATGTTAGTTTTTAGAGTAAGATTCCATGACCATAGTATTATAATTCTAAAATCACAAGCCAAGTCGCTTCGAATAACATCAAGCTAAAGTCAAACCAACCATAGTGCCAAGGAGAGAAAGGGATAGCTAAGCTCCATTGCCACAAACTTCTTGAGCACAGGCTGAGCAAACCAAATGAACACATCATTTGGAGCATTTAAGGAAGGTAAGGAAATTTTTAAGTTTCTTTACATTTTAGTTGATCTTATCATTTGTTGTTTTTTCACTAAGCTCCCCCTATGATCTAGGCATGGAAGTATTAATCTTTTTAGTGTGTTTTTTATTTCATTATTTTATATGAAAACTAACACTTGATCTAATCTCCTCTCCATTGTCAAATTATTAGTATCACAAATAACATGCCTAGTGGGACATAGAGCACCCCACATAGCAAGGAGATGAAGATGTAACTCAAAAATGAACAAAAGAATGCTTGAATATCATCAAAATTATAATTGTGTCTTTATTTTTACCATATTTTTAATCTTTGAATTAGCTCGGATCTACACAAAGACCGACATCAGTTGGGCCTAACTAGCATTGATTCTACGTGACCATCATCAGTTAAAACCAACTGAGCTTAGTTCTATGTGACCATCATTGATTGATATGTAGATAGAAACATGGTTTAAAATTATTGCATTTTTAATCTTTTTAACATTCCTATCAATTCTTTCTTGGTTTCACTATCATCTAAACTCTCTATCTAATTCTTGTGTTGTAGGTTTCAAGAAGTTTTTATCATATTTTGGACTAACCTAACATATTCATATTATTTGGTTTTGACTTTGGGTTCACAGGTGACTTACATCAGTCTTAGTTGATTGGTATTGGTCCTTTATTGTCGTCATCAATCCTTTTTGAGACCGACTAACATCAATTGCCTTAGAACTGACATCGATTAGTTCTGACCGATCATGATCATTGTGTTTTCAAAATAAAAACCTGAGAGCTACTTTTTCAAAGTTCATTTTCTCACAATTAAATTTGCTTCTAAGAAAAAGGAGACTATCTAACCTTTGTAGGTCTTAGGCATGATTGAAGCACAAATTTGTAAGTTTTGGCTAAAAATATTTCATTTTGGGTACTTAGAAGGAATTGGCTAAGTTTTACATAATTTAATTTAGTGTTTAAAATGAACATGTTAAATCTTGAACATTTGGTATTTAGTGTTTAAAAGGAATTAGAATGGCTAAGTCTTAGAAACACATCATTCTTAGTGTTTAAAATGAATATTTAAGTCTTGAACACTTAATTTTTGGTGTTTAAAAAATGAACTTTGGCTAAATCTTGAAAATTTGGGTTTTGGGATTAAAATGAACAAAGATGGTTTTGCTTGAATTGGTTTTGGGAAAATATATTTCAAAGACTTCATACTTAAGCCAAGGGGACAAATAAAGAACATCAACACACATTTCAATTTGGTGCCTAAAAAAACACTTATTTCAATCACAACTTCTATAAACTATTTATATTTTGTTGTTTTCACAAAATGAATAGCATGTGTATGCTCTCCCACCATCCCCTATAGGGAACTTGGGTGACCAAAAGTGCATTTTCATTGCATTTATGCCTTAGTCCAAGGTGTGGAAATAAAGTTATCTAGGATATCCCCAAAACCCATATGGTTTGGGTTATCTAAAAATAACTCTAAAGTCTTTCCACTTGTCTTTTCTTTTTATATAATTTGGCTTGTGAAGGGGATATCATTACCTCTCATGACTTCTCTAGGAAATAATTGACCTAGGGTTTCATCTTCTAGTAGTGTTTCAACCTCTATCCATGATGGGGTATAAAAATTAGGGTACACATACTACAAGAGCCAGTGGGTTGAGTGGCTAACCTCTCCTTTCATAATGAAGGCCCGAGTTAGGTCTGGTCAACTAAGGGATTCCACTAAGCAGTCCATGAATATAATCATCATGCAAAGGAATATACCCTTGCATGATAAGTTGATCGGTATGAACTCAATTGATGTGATAATTCTCTTGTGTTAACCACATTTGGGATCAATCTAGATGGTTGTAAATTGTAAGTTTTAGTCAACCCCACTTACCATACCTTGATAGGATCTAGGATGATATACTTAGTTATATTTTTGTCATTTATTCCTTTATTGATTGGTGTTTTATTTTTAAAACTTTGTTTGTTATACCACATCATAAATGAGTTTGTTTGTCTACACTACATTTTTTGAGGAGGTGTTATGCCATCTATTTGACACCTTACTTTAAATTATAAAAGTTTTGTGTCAAAAATTTTGTGTGTCACTTGATTGAGATGGTTAATGTTATGCTACCCAAATAAATTCAAGTTTTGAGCCTTAGAAATATTTGAAATAAAACATCAGTTTATACCTTTTGAGAGCAATAACATCATTATGTTGCTCAAATTATTTCAATAGACTTGTCTTGTCTTGTGTTCAAGTTTCACATTCGAAACCAAACCATGAATCTTGTGGGATATTTATTTTAGTGCAGTCATGTTCAGATTTTCCTAGTTTGTTGGTCAATAAATCCTAAGTTTTCCTAAGTTAAGTGTTCAATTAAATTTGACAAGTTCAGATTCAAACATTGATTGATTTCTATTTAGGCCTCATTTTGTAGGGGTTGATACACATATATTTCTCTTTTGATTTGCATAACTTATGTTAATTTTTAACCTAAAATTTAAAAATTATATTGTTTGTGCCTCTATTTGAGATAATCAGTCTATCTTCAAATACCTTTTGTTTAATGCCTTATACCAATTAGATCATGTTTATGTCTAGAAACAAGTGCCTTATTTATGCCAAAGTATTATAAGTTTGTTAGATTAATATCACTCTTTTGTTTTAAGTCTAGATTTTAACTCCATGTTTGGCCAAGAGTCCTAGAACATGCCTTGTTTGAGCCTAGCTTTTGATGTTGCATTTGTCCAAAAGACCTAGCAACTTTTACCTTTCCTATTTTAGACCTATTTGGAACATCTTTGGACCTAGAGTTTGTCATCTTTTTTTAGTTTATTTTACTTGACCTTATTTTTGTGAGACATTTAATGATAGACATTTGACGTTATGTTATTTTTACCAAGTCTTTGCTAATACATTTTAGAGATACAACTCCACCCCTAGAATGAGTTAGACCTAGTTTGAATGTTTGAATTTTTAGACATAGATTTTTCAAAGTTTGTATAACTCTAATCCTCTCTTGTTGTGAAACATTTGCCATAAATTTTACCATGTCTAACTATACACATAGTGGATTCATGTATAATCTAGGATATAGAAATGTTGTCACACAAGAGGGCTTTGTTCAAGACCCTTATGAAGGAGATGTTATTTGGGAGATATATTCTTATCCACCTTACAACATTAAATTAGGGGAACAAAGTCAAGATCTTTTGGCCAATTATTTTATTATCACAACTCTATACACAAAGCAAGACCAAGAATAGATGACTCAATATTTAACTAACATACCTTCAGTTGCATAAAATGTCCACTAATAACCTTATTATGCTATAATGCTATCAACATATGATCCTAATAGATTCACAAAGGCAGGGCATGAAAACTTACCAATTATAGTAAGAAGGCCTTACAACATGTCTTACAATCAGAACATAGAACAAGATTCTTCTAACAACCCTAATGCCATTGTATCAATGTTGTATCAAGATCCATGTATGTTTGTCATATAAAGAGGCCTCATGGAGGATCAATTTATTCAAATGTAAATAATATATCAGACATATCAAAACCTAGTGTATAGCTTTAATCATATGACCATGTCAAATGCACCTCTTATTGAGTCACTTCCTTCAATAGGAGTCTTGTTTGAGTTGACAGGTCAAGAAAATAAGGAATTAGACCTAGTTACATAGGTCACTTAAATAAAAAATATGTTCAATACCCAAACCATCAAGGAAGTGTCTTCTACTTCTACGTAGAATAATGAGTAGAACATAGTGGACAATATGCAAGTAACATCCAATTAAAAAAAAATGGTGTTAGCACACAAATGAATAGTAAACAACAAAATGTGATTTTAAATAACACTACAAGTGGTTCGCAAACTTAGGGGGTAGGACTTTCTCCTTCCCAACCTCAAACAACCACCTCTAATCCTCAACTAGTTGCTTCTTCAAGCATCCAACATCAAGGATTAAGTAGTCAACCAACAAACAGTGGCATGCCACAACAAAATGTGATGAATATTAATCCAACTCAACAGGTGATGAGTAATATTCCATAATAGTAAGCACTATCCAAATTACCCATGAAATAGAGGCCAAACATCTTTCCACCTTAATAGGGTGCAACTAATGTTCCACTTTGCCAAGTAGTAGAGAACATACCTCTTTAGTCATAGACTAACATGCCGATCCAAAACTAAATGATATCTAACCAAAAATGTACTAGTATTGGTCAATGACAAATACTAAATATCCAACATGTGTCCACTTCCTAATAGGGATTTGTGCAACTAAGAGGTTCCAATGTTCCTCAAGTACTTATTAGGCAATAATTTCTTTTTGTACAAAATGTGCCACAAGTTCAAAGATAGGGTCTTATTTCATGAGTTACACTCAATCAACAAGGTATAACTAGTTAGTAGCATGTTCCTATTCAGCCTCAACAAGCACAGTATGACTATATTCCTCCATCCCAACCATAGTATTCCCAACATCAGGCTTACATACCCAATCCTAAATATAATATTACACTATAGTATGTGCAATTTAAATATTTGTACCCTAATCTATGCATGCATATTCATGTCCCATTTCTTAACCAATCCAACATTCACCATCAAATGCCTCTAAAATAACTTGGTCAAAGTAATCTACTTGTAACCACATACCCTCCACCTCAAGCCAATAATCCTATTGGTTTCCTTGCACAAGATCTACACTAAATGAAGGATGTAATTGCCTTCATTCAAGTAGGGAAATAGACTAAAAATTTCAAGTTGGATGACATGTGTTCCTACCCTTTCAACATGGAGTACTTACAAATACCATTTCCTCTAGGGTATGAGCCACTAAAGTGTGATAAATACAAGGGGAAAGGTGACCCCACAACCCATTTGAATGAATTTTTGTTGCATGCCAACTAATGGCCTATAGTGATGTATAACTATTATTTTTTTTCTAAAGAGCTTAGCAAGTCAAGTGTTGGAATGGTTTCTGAAGTTGCCCAAGAATTTAGTATCTAATTTTGATGATATTTTGGATAAGTTTATGCAATACTTCTCTTACAATATTGAGCATGATATTTCATTAGTAGACTTAACACAAGTAAAACATAATCCTAATGAAAGTTTCTCAAGTTATCTATAGTAATGGAGAGTCCTTGCAAGCCAATTTACCCATAGTCTACCAAACAAGCAACTAGCTATTGTGTTTACTGAAAATCTACACAACTAGATATCTTATAATTTGAAATTATAGTGTGCATATACTTTTAAAGAGATCATTGACAAAGGTTTTTTGATTGAAAGAGCCCTTATTAACAAAGATATCATTAAACTAGCCTCATCAAATTAGACCCAGAACTAGAACTAGAAAAATGGACAAAACTAGAACCAGGTCCAAGAACAAGCATCACAACCAACCTAGGCCAATAACTATGATAAACCCAAAAAATTTAATCACAATAAGAATGTTTTGGGAAATGGAGTAATAGAGTCATGACATGTCTAAAGAGTGCAAACACTATCTACTCATCCAACATTATATTTCCAAATAAATCCTAACCAACAACCTCTTCAACAAATGTAACAAACACAACAAGTGTAATAACCTAGACTAGTGAAACAAACATATCAACCTATGCCTTTGCAAAATCCTCCTCCAAGGATAAATGTGCCTACTCAGCATGTATTTTCTAACCTTAAAGAACCCCTTGAATTTGTGTTTTAAAATCTTTCCACAACTAATCAGATTGACTAGCCTATTATGAAGTGCTATCTTAAGGGTGCTAACTATCTAGACTAGTACATGCCAAATGAATTCTACAAATATCATCAGGTCAATGTTTATAATTTTCATCATTGTATGCAAATCAAATATGTGATTCAGAATATGTTAAAAAATGGAGAGATCACATTAGATCATGGAGCTTCCACATCTATTAAAACCTCAACATTTATCAGAATCCTTTTCCCCAACATAATAACCAATAACAACTAAAACAATAAGGGCTAGTGAAATCATAATATAAGTATCAAAAACTAAGGCAAAACCAATAGAACCAAAAAAATCAACATTAGAACAAAAAACATCATAACAATGGATAGAACCAAGGCCAAAATGATGCCAACAACCAATAAACCTACCATGTAGTTATACATGACTACAACATGGTTGTAAGCCATATTGTAGGAGGTTGTGTTAATACCATCTCCATTAATCCAAAAATAAGTACCAATCAAACAAGACCATTGATAATCATACCCAATCAACCAACCCATATCAGTAATCCTTCTTTGATCTATGACTACATACATGCAAACCAAAAAACAAGGATTCCCACTTTTAGACTTTATATTGATAACTCATCATTTGTCTATGACCATGCAAAAGTGCACTAACAATCGAGACTTATCCTATCTAGTCCCCCTCCACCATCATTTATCAGTAATAAGGGTCCTATACTTGATCCTAATTATGTAATCACAACTCAGTAGTCAAGGATTACCATACCAGGTCCATAACCATCTGCCACTTCACCCATCATACAACCACTCATTCTGGATAGGAACAAGACATTTATCGTTATCCAAGAAAATATGTTTGACATTATGGAACAATTATAAAATATACATACACAAATCTCCATTTTAACTTTATTATGTATGTCTACTATCCATAAAAACATCTTGAGTGAATTCCTTGGCCAATCCAAAGTTCCCAATGATATATCTCCTAAAAAATTTCAATCTTTGGTTAGACACCTAGCTCCAAGCCAAAAATTAACCTTCAACTAAAGTGATATGTTATCCCTTGGCCCATTGCATAACAATCCATTGTACATCAAAGTTTACATAACATAGCACAAAGTGAAGTGTGTCCTCATAGACAATGGATTGGGTCTAAATATTATGTCTCTAACTCTCATCAAGCTTCTTGGGTACACAACATCAGATCTCCAAGTAGAAAAAATCACCATCAAAGCCTATGACAATGAAGAATAAGAATCATAAGGCACCATTACCTTACTAGTTATCATTGGGCCTTTGACCCACAATACACTATGCCATGTGTTATATCTTGATTTATCATATAATATGCTTTTGGGAAGACCTTGGATACATGAGATTCATGCAATCCTATCAACATTGCACCAGTGTATCAAGTTCTCCCTTTTAGGAATGGAGGTTACTATTCCAAGAGATTTGCATCTGTACAAGCATTATAAGCATTTATAGGCCGAGTTCAAAAGCTATAACTACCATTTTATCATGAATCTAATTACCAATAATGACAAGGGGAAAGCAATATTTGTTGATTTCCCAAAATCCAACTACATTAACCTTTATACCCTTTATTCACTTTCCCACATGCCACCTCCTGAAATGTCAAATCATTATACCATCTTGGATAATGGTCTAGGAGAATATTTGACCCATGACACATTTCAAATTACAAAGATTCCACATAACCCTAAGTCCTTTGGAATACCAAAATCCAAACCACTCATACAATGGCAAAGAAAAGGCAAAGGCCAAATGTATAATCCAACACCTATCACTTTTATACTAGCCTCTAGCCAAGAACAATACCTTCTCAAAGGTGATGAATCATGGTTGTATAATGACAAATTGGATTATTGTTACAAGAATTCCAAATACCCCATTCTTAATCAGATCATGGAGAATCAAGACTATGAAGGAGGATGCCTTGGGCCAATTCAATAGGGAACACTTAAGATAATTTCTATGACTAGGTATAAAGGAACCTATGGACTGGGATTTAAACCACTTGGGGGTGACCCCATGTATCTTATTCAATTTCTAATGCCAATGACTAATGATAATGCTTTCAATAATAAAGTAGAGTTTGATCATAGCCCCTTCAATGACCTATCCCATACCAATTTGTTTAACAATAATGCCATTTATACCCTTTGACCAATCATTCACTATAATCCACTTCCATTATATTATGCCTAACTAATTAATTAGAGGCAATAAGAATCCATCATGTTGATTAATGAGTTTTAGAATGATGAGGCTTTTGATGATTTTTTAGGCCTTAGGGATAATGTTCTATTATTTGGAGACCAAAAATAAGGGTTCTCAATCAAACTAGATCCTAAAGCTTATTTTGGAGAATGGGTGAACACCCTTATCCAATTACAATTAAATAAAACATTGATGTCCCAAATTGAAAACATATTTGAGGCACTTTTGTACTAGGGAAAAAGTAAATATAAAGGTTGGTCTAGTGGTAAAAACCTATTTCAGGAGCCATTAGACAAGGGTGTTCAACCTTCTTCAAACATAGACCAAGAGACCACCAATGATGAACTTTTCTATGAGTCTAAGGTTAGTCTTGAAGAAGATCAACCATTTGATCAAATCATCCAAGATACCACAATGATGAGATTATCAACAGGTCTGAGTTTAGCCTAGAAGAACATCAAGATTTTGATTGCAAATTCAAGAGTCCTCAATAGTGTCTGTGACATGCCATCCCTCCCATTAGGGGATTTTGATTCATCATGCCTAAGAGAACTCAAAGAGATAGTCCTAGTAGAGGACTCTAACATTACAAAATAGTTCAAATAATTACCCACTATTCTTGAAGATAGTTCGACCTTTTTAGTGAAAAACACAATAAAGGTAAACATCGAGACTCTAGATGACCCAAAATGGATTAAATTAGGTGCATCCCTTACTAAGGAAGAACATGAAGTCCTTACAACCCTTTTAAGGTAATGCATTGATATATTTATATGGGCCTACTTTGACATGTCTGGTTTGGACCCTACCTTGGTTGTTTACCACCTTGGGGTACATCTTGATGCCAAACCAATAAAATAAAAATTGCACAAGATGCATCCTTGTATTGTTGTATTAGTAAATAAAGAGTTAGAAAATCTCTTGAAAGTGAGATGTATAAGGCCAATCAACTACTTAGAGTGGATATCCAATGTTTTTTAGTCAGCAAGAATCTATAAGGAATCAAATTCTACACTGATTTTAGAGACATTAACAAGGCCTACCCTAAGGATGACTTTCCTCTACAAAACATTGACATGATAATCAACTCCACAATAGGTTATAAAATGCTTTCACTGATGGGTAGATTCTTAGGCTACAATTAGATCTAAATAGCACTAGAAGACCAACACAAAATAGCATTCACCACTCCATGGGGAATATCTATTATTAGGTTATGCCATTTGGTCTCAAGAATGTAGGGGCCACCTATGAAATATTTGTGACCATAATATTTCATGATATGATGCATGATATGATTGAATATTATGTCGATGACATACTATGTAAATCAAAGACTAGGTCCGATCATCCAACAACACTAAGTAAGATATTTGAGTGACTGCATGAATACAAAGTTAGGCACAATGCCAAGAAGTGTGTGTTTAGAGTTACTTTAAGCAAATTTATTGGCTTCATTTTGTCTCACCGAGGCATTGAAGTCAACCTAGCCAAAGGACAATCCATACCATAAATGCCACCACCAACCAATCTAAAGTAGTTTCATAATTTGTAGGACAAGATACAATTTATTAAATGCTTCATATTTTAGTTGTCCAAAAAGTGCCACCCATTTACACACCTACTGAAGAAGGGTGTAACATTTCTTTGGGATAACAACTGTCAAAAAGATTTTCAATAGCTGAAGGACTATCTTACCAATATGCATATTTTATTGCCTCTTCTACTAGGAAATCCATTCATTTTATATCTATTAGTGACAGACAAAGCCTTGGGGGCACTCCTAGCTCAACATGATGATAATGGAAAAGAGCATGTTGTGTAATATCTAAGCCATACACTAGTCATGTATGAACATAATTATATACCCATTAAAAAATCATGTTTAGCTATGGCATTCACAACTCAAAAAAATTGACATTACATGTTGAATAACAAGACCATGTTCATTTTTAAAGTATATTCGATCAAGTATCTACTATCCAAAATAGCTTAACAAGGTTGCATGGCCAAATGGATCATACTTCTCAATAAGTTTGAGATAGAGTATATGAACCAAAACACCATCAAGGGGTAAGTTCTTATAGATCAGCTTGTTGAAGCACCCCTTGTAGATATAGATTTTTTAACATTCCAATTTCCTGACGAATCCATTATGACCATCATTAAAACACCTATTGAAGAGTAACACTAGAAGCTATATTTTGATGGATCATTTACAACACATAGATTGGGGGCAAGCCTTTTGTTTATTACTCCATAGGGGGATTTAATCCCTAAGTCATTTGAAATCAATTTTCCTTGTACCAACAACATGGCTAAATATGAAGCACTCATCATAGGGCTTAGACAGGTAGTACATTGAAACATACAAAATCTAAAGGTTTAATGTGATTCTTAGTTAATCATCAACTAGGTTACAGATCATTTTTAGACAAAAGATGACAAGTTAGTTCCTTATAAGGCCATGGTCAACACTCTCAAATAGTAGATTACCAATATTCAGTTTGAACATATACCAAGGGTAGGTAACAGAATAAAACATGCCATGGCTACCATTGGATCCTTGATTCAACACACATACATAACCAAATAATACCAATTTCTTGTTAAAAATCTACTAGTGCCATCTCATGAACCTTTAATCATCATAATGATATGTGATATTGTTGGCACCAAATGTAATTGGTATTCAAACCTATATACCTATCTTCATGACCATATTATGCCACTAGACTTATCTCTTAAATAAACTAAAGCCTTCATCCATAATGCCCAACATTATACTTTATTTGGACCAACTCTATACCATTGTAATTTTGATGGAACTTTGATTCATTATTTAAATTTGGTAGAATATATATTTGTGTTATGGGAAGTTCATGAAAGGTTATGTGGTGCCCACACCAGTAGGTAAATCCTATCCAAAAATCTCTTACATACTATGTACTATTGGCCAATGATGGATGTATATACAACTACATAAGTAAAAATATGCGATAAATGTCAATGGTATGCCAATATAATTCATGCCCTATCCAAGACTTGAAACCAATGCTGACACCATGGACATTTTCTACATGGGGCCTCAATCTCATTGGGAAGATAAACCCCACCTTCTTCGATGGCCATAAACATATCCTTACTACCACATAATATTTCACTAAGTGGGTTGAAGCTATACCCCTCACTTATGTGACTAGAAAGCAAATTTCCAAATTCACCTTTAACCATCTCATTTGTTGTTATGGTGTCCCTTATAACATTATATCTAATAATGGAAGATCATTTAAAAATAAACATGTTGAATCAGTATGTGTTAAGTACAAGATTAAATGACATTTTTCCATGGCATATTGCCTACAAGGTAATAGCCATGTAGAAGCATCAAACAAAACCATTATCAACATCTTTAAAAATATTATCAATGATGTTGGAAATGATTGGAACCTTCATAAATTCCACACCCTATGGGCATACTATACAAATCACCACACTCTAATAGGTACCACTCCATACTCACTTGTTTATGACATTGAGGCCATTCTTCCCATTGAGGTTGAGTTACCTTCTTTGTGCATCTCTTTGAAGCATATCCTGGATGATGAAGACTATCAAGTAGATTACCTGTAAGAACTGGATTTACTTGATGAAAATTTTTTGGTCATAGTAAACCATCTACTAGCATATCATAACCAACTCCATGGCCACTAAAATCGACAAGTGAAACATATAAAATTTGAGCTTGGTGATCTTGTCCTCAAAGAAAACCAAAAGAATACCACAAACAAGAAGCATAAATTCAAGTTCAAATCCAATTGGGTATGTCCTTTAATCATTTTTGTAAACTATGGTGCTGGATCATATAGGCTTACCACACTAGATGGAGATGAAATTGATGAGCCAATGGACATTATACACCTCAAGCGTTACTTTTCTTGAGTGACTTTGTGTATTGTCTATGAGGACCATTTAAAGTTATACCAAATTATCAACATTATTCTTTATACCATACCATTTATACCATTCTACCATTTTGTTATTCCACCATCCTATTCTACCATACCTTTTCTATCGACTAAGCTGTTTATCCCTTCCTAGCCCATTTTACCTTGGTTTTACTCCATTGGTTCCACTTTTAACATTATGATTCAGTTCAATTTTAGCAATTGTTTCAAGTATTCTAAATAAAGGCCATATTTTGGTGTAGTGTGATAAAAATTTTAGCACTTTCATCCTTCATTTATTGTTTCATTCTATATCATGCCTTATTTGTGTGGGCTTGATATAATTGCCTTTGGGCAAATCAATGTCTCACCGGTCTTGCTACTAATTATAAATGCCTATGGGTAAATTAGTATAATTTATCTATGTTATTGTTTCTTAGTTATAACTACCCATGGATAAACTAGGGGAAACACTTATTTATTATTCCATGACATACCAACTTTCCATTCTTATGCCATACTATGTCCTTATGCCAACTATGCATATTTTATTTGAATTGGATGCTACACTAGTTAGATTCATGTGTTGTAAGGTATAACTATAGTGACTTGAGGTCCCATCCTAGGACTATATGGGTAATGATCGATACTTTTTGAGGTCAACTCAGCCACCCTTTGCCATACGCTCTCACCATTTTATGAGCAGTTTAAGTTTGAATGCTCTCACCATTTTTGTGAGTAACCTATGTCATGCTCTCACCATTTTGTGAAAAATTTTAGTTTCAACACTCTCACCATTTTTCAAGATTTAACAATTTAGTGTCTTATCATTCTCAATCAATTTGAGATGCTCTAAAATTCTAAAAACATTTGAAAACCATTTAGAAAAACCAAAAACATTGACCACTTTTTTTCCTTAAGAATTTTGGGAACCCTTACTATGTCACAAGAAACCACTTGTCATTTAGTTTCCCGATACTTATTTTCCTTTCATCCCATGCTCTCACCATTTTTTGAGCTCATTCCCATATTCTTCTATAACATCCACCATGTTTTTCTTTCTCAAAAATTATCTTCTATCCCATATCCTGGGAGAGCTACATTCGACCTGAAGTTTTTGTTAGATATCACATCCATGGAACTATGTAGGCAACATCCACTTGCCTAGTGCATATGGAGACATCTCAACCAACCCCTTTCTTTTATTCTATTCCCCTATTTTTTTATTTGTTTCATTTTATCTTCTAGTCTAAGGGCAATATTTTTCATCTTGTTTGTGTCGTGTTATTTGTACTAACATTGTGACTAACCATTATTTGTTTGTTTGTCATTTCTTTCAATTTTATTTTGTTTCTTTTCTTTTTGTTTTGGTTGTTTTTTTGGTGTGCTTTTTTGTTTATTTTTTATACTATGCATTGATTTAGTCTACATGCATTCATTGGGTGATTCCTTGTGGATTATTTTTGAATCCATCCATATTCATATGTCAACATTGTCATCATGGTTTTTATCATTAGTGCATTATTTTTAATTGAGTATTGGATCGTGAGAGTAAGTCCTTATACATATTTTGGCCCAAGTCCTCATGGTATTCTATCATGATGCCTACCATCACATGCTATAGCAAAAATCAACTTCAAAAATTCTACATGACAAATATAACAATAATATCTCCTTAGCACTATCACTAGCAATATTCCTGATCTAATCCAAATCATATCCCAAATAGAGTAATTAAATAATTTTCCTCCTTTCCAATTTGAATGAACATCTTCCTAATATCAGGTTACCTAATTCATCTTTATCCCCTATATCATGTTTGCCATCATCTTCCATCATCATTTTTTCCATAATCAGGATACAATGTTTATAACCACCTTTGGGCAAATCATTGTATACCATCCCACTTATTTTCCATAATCATGGTATAATGATTATAACAACCTTTGGACAATTCATTATACACCATCCTACTTGCATTACCAATGATTCTAACTATCTTTGAGAAAATCATTATGTTTCCACCAATTTGAGGGTTAATGATTATAACTCCCCATGGGCAAATCATCTTGTTTGTTTGCCCTAACAGGGGAAGTTCCATATGCCACTAATTATAACCACCTTTGGACAAATAAGTTCATTCTAACCCATCATTTTCATCTATTTGGTCCACTCATTTCCTTATTTTAAGGGACCATTTTTTGACCCCTTTGCTAATTGCTCCCTCGAGGGGGCACCCTACAATTCATCCATTTCCCTTGAAGTCATAAACATACAAGACCTTTTCAATATTTGAGAATATGTTACTATGATTATAGCTTTCAATGCCTTCCCAAATAAGGGTAAATTGTAGACACCTAAAATGGGCCACCAATGGCTTTATACCAGACTTTAGATCGATTCTTACCACCCTTTGCACATCAAACCTAAGAATCACTAAACGTCTCAAATTTGGGTTCATAATATGCAATTTGGCCTATAAATCCATTAAATGGGGCAAATTCACACATAAATTAATTCAAATCTTACAAAATTCTAAAATGCCTAAATATAATTAGTTAATATGAAAAACCTAATCAAATGCCTAATTGAATTATCCATGAGAAATTAAATGAATTATCAAAAAGTAATTTAAAAATCAAATAATTTCCTAGGAATTCATAATTACTTTTTTGTGAGTTATCAAATATCCAAAAATATCTCAACATGCCTATTCATTGTTAATCATGACCATTTGACACCTTTTAACTCTATTAGGGTTAGTTAACTCACTAAGGTTAGGTTTGAACCCATTCCAAGCTCAAACTACACTCTAACTCACCTTGGGTTGGGGTTAGTTTCTAAACCTATAAATACAAGCATTTTCCTCTCATTGTGGAGAGCTTAGACATGTTAATGTTATAATGTTGGTTTTAGAGCAAGATTTCATGACAATAGTGTTATAATGCCAAAATCACAAGCCAAGACACTTTGAGCAACATTAAGACAAATTCAAAATAACCATGGTGCCAAGGAGAGAAGGAGATAGCCAATCTCCATTTCCATAAACTTATTGAGCACAAGTTGAGCAAACCAAATAAACACATCATTTGGAGCATTCAAGGAAGGTACATAAATTTTTAAGTTTATTTACATTTTAGTTGAGTTTTGTCATTTGTTGTTTATTCACTAATATCCCCCAATGATCTAGGCATGAAGGTGTTAATATTGTTAGTGTGTTTTTCATTTAATTATTTTATATGAAAACTAACACTTGATCTAACCTCCCTTCCATCATCAAATTCCTATTATCACACTATCTATATGTTGTCATGATATTTATCATGAATCTTAGGCCTTAATTTTATCACATTCTATATGATTCAATGATACATTTACCTTGACATTTTATTTTATATGCTACATGGTTAATTTACAGTTATATCATTATCTTATCCTTTTGAGGTGAGGTAACTACCAATTTTTATCTTCCCTCACCTCAAGGGGGTATATCAGTGGGGGAATGTCATAGCAACATGGATTCCACATATTCATAGTTTTAGATTCAATGGGGGCATGTCATATAGGGGTAAGTACATGGAGTTGGGGGATAATTCTATGGACATTACTGGTAATATGATCGCATTAATTAATAGTGTGATCATATTATTTAATTAACATGATCACATTATTTAAATTTAAGCTCAGTTATTATCAAGCCATAACATGATCACATTATCATATAACATGATGGCACTATATTGAACAACAATGTGATAACATTATTAACATGATTGCATTATTAATGTGATCGTGTTATTGTAATTTCTAATAACGTAATCGCATTAATAATGTGATCACGTTAATAATGTGATCACATTAACAACATGATTGTGTTACCTGTGTGTCAAAAAAAAAGGAAACTCGAATGCAAAATCCTTATTTTACATTTGAGTTCCCTCACTCTCCCCTAGCTTCTATGATTACATTTTGTGTGGAATACACCAGAGAGTGCCAAGAACTTATCAGATTCAGCCCATGAACCTATTGATCGATGATGCCACCATGTAGGATAGGTAAGTGATTGAAATATTCCCTATTTAACCCTATTTTTCATAATTTTCATTATTTAACCCTAGTTTTTAATTATAATTTGTTTTTTTAATAGTTTGTCCTAATAAACCTCCACAAAACCTTCTTGTTCCTCCTATCCCTCCACCTAACCCTCCTATAGTTCCCCAAAACCCCCTGGCAATCAAGAGGTTTTGATTTACAACATTATGGAAAATAAAATTTAAATTAAAGAGTTAATTGACAGAAGGAGGGATCTCACTTCGACCAACCCCCACCACACTCAACTAGCCAATTCCCTAGAGACCTTATTAGGTCAAATTGACTCTATAATGATTCAAATTAAATGATGGACCTCATATAGGGATTCTTGTAGGGCATATTATACTAACATGTTTCTAGCCCTTCATGTCAATAATAAAGAAATTTCAAAATCCTCCATTTCCACCCTATTCATTGACCCAACCACCAATGCCCCATTTCTTATAACCGCTAAACATTTTCCTATCCATGATTGTGTACATAACTTAATCATATCTGATTTTTGGGATGGATGGTGGATGGTCTTTGACTATCCACCATCTAAAAACCATGAGGTCCTATTATATTTTTTGAGGAAACTCTACTATCAATTTGTCCTCAATGATATTCCTAATTATTTTGATTTTAGTGAGTTTTAAGGCTGAGGAAAAGGCTCTACATAAGATCAACCAAGTGCACATCATGTGCTAAATCAGCTTATTAGATCCATATCCAAAATCCTCTTAAGCTTGAGATCCACTCCTTAGTTCAGTAGCATAGAGATAGAGACTCTCCATGCTCTTAGTTCATTCATCAATACATTCGTTTAGCATACAAATAGGCTTTCACAAAGTGATGCTACAAAAATGCCACCTACCTGATCCTAAACCCACCCTTATAGTTCAGGTGGAGATATGTGCACAAGACCTTCTAATGATGATGGCATCGATGGTTTAGATGGCTTAGATCATATTCTTATGATTGACGAGTTTTTGGTATGCACATTTGGCGTGCAGACATTAGTCACCACATAGATTCTAGTATATTTTATATAAATGTCATGTTAAATTTAAGTTATATTTGTAAATTTAATTTAGTTAACAATTAATTCACATAGAAATTTAATATAATATATATGTCATTTTTATGTCATAGGAAGTGATGATTCCTTCATCATCATAGTTGGCATTTACAATATTTGATTTATCATGACCATTGTTTACAAATTCAGATCTAACTGTTGAGCCATCCACTACTACATCTGACTCTATTAGGATGATACCATTTACCTATATAAATGAAAAATTTAGAGTTAATCTTATGCTCTATGTACATTTAGTCTAAGTATATTTTCCTTGTAGTTTTAATTTAAATTTATCTTTCTATGTTTTCATACTATGTTTTCATGTTCTCTCTCTTTATCCTTACTCTATTCTTTACAATAGTTGCAAGATATGAGAATGGGATCAATGGAATTTATATAACTTCTTTTGGCAAATCCCACAAATATCCCATGGATAATCTCATTCAAGATTAGATAAGGGTAGTTCACATGCTAGGAGGATACTTATATAAAATGAATCTAACACTTAGCTAAGGGTCCTTTTAGGTTAGACTATCTTTAAAATGAAGTTGTTAAGCTCAATATAGTCATATTCTCATTTTGACTTATGTCACCATTACCATTATAAATAAATCCACATGTTACCCTTGAAAATGAGTGATAATAGCAAGGGAATTTAAGGTAAAAGAGAATAAATGTGCATAATTAACAATAGACATAACATAACAAACATATATGTTTTGCTCTTTACATGTAATTTACTTCTCTTCTCAATAATTAATGCAAAAATAACACAACCAAAAACATAAAATTCATGAATGGTCTTATGTTGGAACATGCTTCCTTGGGAGTAACATCCTACAATACTCTTACAGAGTCACTAATTAAGGATGTAGACGTTGTATTCATATCTTTTACCCTTTACCCATATGGTACATTTTCTCTTTTTGTTACCTGAGGTCAATACACTATTTTACAATAAATATATTACATGCTTCTAGGGATAGGACATTATTTATGAAGAAAACATGAAGCACATTTTGCCACAAAATATTTGAATCTTCCTTATGAATATACATCCATTTTCCTAGTGGAAGTTAGCTTGGAAGTGATAATATCCTTTTAAATGGGAGTCTCATTCATATACCAATTTCCTAAAGACTTTCCTAATAATAAAAACTAAAATTCCTATTACCATTTACATCTAAAACCATAAGGACACAAACTTAACATGACTACACATATAGCATTTACTTCCTCATCTTTGATATGGGTAAACACAAATAATCCCTTTTCTCTCTTTCCCATCTATATTTATGCACCCAACATTTATATAAGACCCATATATATATATATATATATATATATATATATATATATATATATATATATATAATGGTAGGCATGTGCAATAAATATCCCACACCAATCCATTAAATAACCATCTCCAAAAAATAATGAGGAATTACTATAATCATTAATGTCATGCCCAACATATACATCCTTGTGATTAGGCTAAGATTTAACATGAGTGTCAAAACCCACCCATTGGTTGCCCAAATCATTTCTCAAAAAGGCGAGGTGATTGTCAAGCATGCCTACTCTTTATTCTCCTTCCTTTAAAGATGATAGTAAGATCAAATGACCTTGTAAGACCATACCAAAAGGAAGTAGTTACGAGGGTCCTACCTAAATCAAACCCCTATTTTTAGACAAGCAATAAATCAACAACCAATAGAGTCCAATATGTAATAGAGTATAAATTGAAGATCTTGACCCAATTATATTTATTTTTGTCAATGAAAAAAAGAAACTAGTATATTATATATTCCCTTTCACTAATCCTCTAATTTTAGTTTTGGTACAAGGTTGCCATTGTAACACTTCAATAGATGGCTTATCAATCTATATCTAAGTGTATTTTCATGTGGATGCTTGTCCTCTTCTTTCTTATAATGTGTCATTACATTCATGTACTTATATAGATATATATTTTATATACAAGTAATTCTATTGATCATTTTGGTTTCCATATATAAGATTTGATACTTTATATAAAACTAAGTGAGACCTTGTTTACATGAATAGTTGATGGATGGAGTAACGACTCCTCCCTCTCTATGAGCTGAGACAAACATAGGAATTTCTACTATAATGTCATTTACATAGGCACTAACAGAGATATATATTAGTTCTTGTAATTTTGAATTGTAAAAATAGACTTGTTTTAATAATTTTAGTATATGTACTTGGAGAAAATATAACCTACATAAATGTATTGTGTATACAGGGTTGTCCTATGACAACTGGTAATCCCAATTAGATGATGGGTAGGGAAACTTCTCATGTTCCTCCCATATTTGAGATGCCTATTCAGATAGATGAGTTTGCCATTGACTTATTTGAGCATGAAAAATAGATTGAGTAGGATCACGAGCTTGCAATAAGTGCATGTTTAAATGATTTTTTATTATAGTTTAAAATAAATTTCATAACAATTTTTTGAATGTATTTTTTATTAATTTCATAATAATTCTTATATTTAAATAGGCTCAGCTACAAACTAGCTATGAGTGTAGGACCCATAGTTGGACCTTAGAGTAATCCAAGGCATTAAAGGGGTCTCCATCTACTAGCAGGGCATCCCAAGGAGAGTCTTCTTCAAGGAAGGAAAAGAGAGGGTGGCTATTTGATGAATAAGATGTCTTACACGTGAGATGTACTTTGTTGTATGCCTACATGGTAATTTATACATTTTTGGCATTGTATATGTGCATATGACATTCAACCAACATTAGATACTATGTTGGTAGATGTAATTTTTTGTATGCCTATCATGGCAATATATGTATTATTAACATTGGACACATGTGCCTATATTGTATGCCTATCATGGTAATCTATCTAGTTTATATTTAATTTTTATTTCATTGTATGTTATTGTATAGTGTTATTTTGATCTTCCAAATTATTATCTATTAGATCTCATATTTAATGTTGTACGTGCACAAATGAGGATTAAAAAATTATTCTTTTCGATGCTATAAATCTTAGATCTCTCATATTTTTTTAAATTAAAGTTTTTATTTCATTGTGTGTAGTGGAAATGACTAACGACACTCTTATCACTTAGGCTTAATGGCCTTCTCTTTATGCCTAATTATTATAAACTTTGGAGACACTTATTTTTTTTATTAAACCTCTTACAAACCTATGAGATTCATTCTCTAGTTCATTTCATACATTCCATTCACAAACATCCTCTCACTCTTTCATTATCTTCTCACTAGGCAATCCTCTTGTCTAAATTACCAAAACTTGATATAGGTCTCAAGGAGTCAGTCTTCTATCATATATGTTATTATATGGTCAAATCACACTTGCCTTAATCTATTATAAGTGATCAACACACTTCAACATTCAATTCCACATATAGGGCTCATAATGGTCTCCTTAGGGTTAAAGCTGTTGTATGTGAAAATTCTCTTGGTTTGAGAAATATATCCAACTATTATAGAGATTTAAAACCTTTTCTATCCACCCTATATCTCCTTATAGGAAGTTTTCAAATTTCATGACCTAACTCCACTCCTAGATCACACTTCCTTTGTAAACCACCCTTTAATTAGGCCTAATTAACCCTATCTTAAATCCATAATATAGGCCTTGAACCACACCAAAACCACTTTATTCCTTTTCCATACATCAAAACATGTTATATTATTAATTTTAATTTATTTATAAGGGTTAAAACTCTTTCTATGGGGTTTTTACTTTTGAAACCCTAATTAGGCTTCTACACAAGCTGAGGGGCTATATAATTCAATATCTTAAGTTATAAAAAGTTTGAAAGGACAAAAATTCCACATATAAGTTTTGTTTCACCCCATACACATTATATAATAGGTGATACATCTCATTTCTCTTTATTCTCTCTTTTAACCATCAAAACACATGTTTTTGAGTCCTATTTAGGATTATGACAATACTAGGGTTTGTGTATCAATGCATGTCAATGAATCTCATATTCCAATTCTCAATAATTTATTTTCACCTATCACCAACCATAAAAACCATTATACCCATTAGCACACACATGTATACAAGAAAAGTCTCTCCTCTCTATCTTGACTATGCACAATAAGGCACCCTACAGCCCTATGACATCAACATGGAGTATTAGTTAAATTTTAAATCTCTCATGCATCTTATAAGAGCTGAAAAATATCCTTTGTTGATGGGACAATATTCAAATTCCATATATTCAATGGCATACTTTACAATATTACGAAACAACTCTTAATTCCCTTTACAATGTGATTGTTAACCCAAAACAGTGTATAGACAGGGTTTCTTTGTTCTAGAGGACTTTATGTTGATTCTTTACCATTATATTTTGTATAAACAACAATTAAAATTCCACCTCAATGATCATTCTCTCTCTCTCTCCACACACACACACACACACACACACACACACACACACCAAATTCATACTCCCTTCATGAGAAATAACCATTTACTTTCATATTAGACTATCATAGGCAAAAAGGGTATATGGGTATATGTCTTACTCATTTCTCTATAGGTCTGTATACGTTCAACATGTTCAAAACTAATAACATGATGACTCACAACTTACCAAACTGGTGGAATCACTCCAATCTCCCTTCCTTGATTGTGACCTATAGTCACTTCTTGGTTACCACCAATATTCATTCATCCACTTGAAACCTTACACAAATGACAACATATTCATGGCCTTAAGGACCTTCAAAGATAACATGAAACTAATGCAATTACATACACTGAATGGAGAATCCACAACAAATCACTATCTATGTAAATAGGTCAGTTACTCAATACCACTTAATAGGTATATAGGTCAATTACCACCTAATATGTCAATAGGTCAAAATTATCAAAGTTTTCAAAGTTTTCAAATTTGTCAATAGGTCAATTACTAATTAAGTTTCTAGGTCTCTAGTTTAAGTTGTCAAAATTATCAAAGTTGTCAAAGTTGAAGTTATGGTTGTAGAACTCTGGTTCCAATGCTTCTTAAATGAAAATTGACACTGCCAACACATCTGGGGGGATGGATAACATCTAGGACCAGGTTCTTAGTCTCTTTTTAGGCCTGATTGACAAACCCACCACCCATTTTGGCCTCAATAACACACTTCCCAATACAAGAAAAATGTAATTTTTTAGCCTAAGTTCAAACCTACATAAAAATAAAATTGTAAGTCATTTCTATGAACCATTAGATCCATCGCATACCTATTTAAGCCTTATAATATTACCCCAAAGCACTTAGGTGGAATATTTGAGATCAATCTATTAGATAAGTTGTAGTGATGGGTTCAAAAATGCAACTTTTTGGTAGTGAACAAGCAACTTCTTGAGCTCCAACTGGCATTTCTACCTATGAGACCTCCACCTATGAATATATCACTTTGATCACATTCATATAGGCAAATTACATGTTATCACACCACCATGATATTCAAATCCACCTAGAATTGCATTTTCACTACCATTTTGGAGAGCAAAAACATTGATAGTAAATATTGTTAAAGTTCAAGTTGTGGTTATAAAAATATAATTTTTATGTTTCCTGAGTGAAAAATGACACTTCCAACACATTTTGGGGGAGGATAATTTCTACCACCAGGTTATTGGCCTCCTATCAGGCTTGATTGACAAATCCACCACCCATTCTGGCCTCAAGAACACCCTTCCCAATACAATAAAAATGCAATTTTTAATCCTAAATTCAAACATGCATAAAAATAAAAATATAGGTCATTTACACAAACCATCAGATCCTTCCCATACCTCCTTAATCCCTATAATCATGCCCTAGATCACTCAGGTGTAAGATTTGAGATAAATCTGTTAGACAAGTTATAGTGATGGGTCCAAAAATGTAACTTTTTATCAGTGAACAAGCAACTTCTTGAACTCCAACTGACATTTCTACCTTTGGGACTTCCCCCTATAAATATATCACTTTGATCATGTCTAGATAGGCAAACTATATGTCATCACATTGCCATAACATTAAAATACTTCTGGAAGTGCATTTTCACTACCATTCTAGAGAGCAAAAACACTGACAACAAATGTTATCAAAGTTTAAGTTGTGGTTATAGAACTCTAATTCTGATGCTACTTGAGTAAAAAATGACACCACCAACATGTTTGATGGGGTGGTTAATTTTTAATACCAGATTATTTGCCTCATGTCAAGACCAATCGATAAACCCACCATATATTCTAGCCTCAAGAACACCCTTCCTAATACAAGAAAAATGCAATTTTTATCCTAAGTTCAAACATGCATAAAATTAAAAATGTAAGTCATTTCTATGAACTGTTAGATCCCTCCCATACCTCTTTAATCCCTCTCATCATACCTTAGAGCACTCAGGTGGAAGCTTTGATATCAATCCATTAGACAAGTTGTAGTGATGGGTCCCAAAAAGCAACTTATTTTCATTGAACAAATGACTTCTTGAGATCCAGCTATGATTTCTTCCTCCAAGACCTCCACCTATGAATATATCACTTTGATCACATATAGATAGAAAAAATTACATGTTATCACACTATCATGATGTTCAAATCGACTTGAAAGTGCATTTTCACTACCATTCCAAAGAGCAAAAACACTGACAATAAATGTTATCAAAGTTCAAGTTGTGGTTGTAGAAATTTGATTCAGATGCTTTTTGAGTTAAAAATGACAATTCCAACTTGTGAGGGGGGAGGATAACATCTAAGACTAGGTTTTTAGCCTCCCATTAGGCTTGATCGATAAGCCCACCACCCACTCTGACCTCGAGAACAACCTTCTTAATACAAGAAAAATATAATTTTTTAGCCTAAGTTTAAACATGCATAAAATGAAAACTATAAGTCATTTATACAAACCATCAGATCCCTCCTATACCTATTTAATCCCTCTAATCACTTCCTAGAGAACTCAGGTGTAATATTCAAGATCAATCCATTTGACAAGTTGCAGTGATGGGTCTAAAAATGCAACTATTTGTCAATGAACAAGTAACTTCTTGAGCTCCAACTGGCATTTATACCTCTGGAACCTCCACCTATGAATATATCACTTTGATCATGTCCAAATAATAAAATTACATATTATCACACCACCACAATGTTTAAATCCACCTAAAGGTGCATTTTCACTATCATTCTAGAGAGCAAAAACACTAACAACAAATGTTGTCAAAGTTCAAGTTGTGGTTGTAGAATTTTGATTTCGATGCTTTATGTGTGAAAAATAACACTACCAATATGCCCACGGGGAGTGGATAACATCTAAAACTAGTTATTAGCCTCCCATCTATCCTAATCAACAAACCCACCACCCATTCTAGCTTCAAGAACATCTTTCCCAATTCAAAAAAAAATCATTTTTTAACCTAAGTTCAAATACCCATAAAACCTAAGCTTCTCTTAGCTTCAATAATATATATGATCCAGACAACAATTCAAATGACAATTCGGGTGATGGGTCCACCCCATTTGATGGCAGAACTTTCGGGAGCCATAAATTTTGCACCGTAGCTCCAATTGACTCACCGTTTGAACCGTTGGAAAGCTAATAATGAGGGGAACATCATGAGATGGCATTGAGCTCTACTCAATGAAGTTTGACCCCCTAAAACCCAATGGAAGTGTCCCAAATTTCAATTTTATTAGTCCAGTCTAAAAATAGTAAGTTTCTAAAAATAGTAATTCCTCGAATTCTATATTGTTGTAAATCGTGGAAGTCAAACCAATTCATCTCCCTCAAGATTGGTGACCTTCCACATCCTCCCCACACCTTCAAAACATGTATAAATTAAGATGTAACCCGAAAGGGAAATCAGACATCTCTTCTCAGAGATAAGCATATGTTTGGGTCTGCAATTTTGATAAAAAAACATCTCTTTTCCTAGATAGCATTATTTGAATTGTGTTGTTCTTATTTTTGAATTATATTTCAACAAAAGCTTTCGAGTTTTGGATCAGTGGTATCAGAGTGGTTTGTCTTGAGAGTGTATGATCCCAAGGATGAGGTCAGGCTACAAGAAACTTGGGTGGGAAATAACAGAGCTTCCAAATTTTCCACCTGTTTGCTTCAAATGACTTCAAATGGTAGACAACACCGAGACATATAATCCTTTCAAGGAAATGGTGAATGAAGCCCTCCAATGGCAACAAGTGCAGATGTTACAAAAGTTTGCCCAAATTCTTCAAATAATTCTGATGGGAAATCCTGGCTCTGTGGCTCCACTTCCTGGCTCCTCAACCAGGGAACATCCTTTCAGTGCCCCAACACCCTTTAAGGTCCAAGTAAATTTTGATATTCCTACATTTGAAGGAAAAATCAATGCCGATGTAGTAGAAAATTGGTTGGATCAATTATCTTCTTACTTCTCTATAAATAAGTTCACCGACGGAGAAAAGATTACTTTTGCTCTTTTAAAATCAACATTGCTTGTGAAAAACTGGTGGGAAGTGTACAAAAAGAGGTTCAGTATAGATGACATTGGCCTTGAGGTGGAACCTACCTGGGATAATTTTGTGGAAGTGGTGAAGGAAGAATACTACCCATTGGAGCATATGATGATTTGTATATAGAGTGGAAACAACTTCGCCAAGGTAAGGAACAATCTGTTCAAGATTACACCGATATTTTTCATTCTCTATCTACAAGATTAGGCATCCAAGAAAGTGAGAAACACAAGCTTCTCAAATATTTTGGTGGACTACAATGGTACATATGGGGAGAAATTGAACTCTTCAATTTGGAAACCATCGGTGAGGCATACAATTTCACAGTATAGATTGAGTAGAAGCATGAAAGAATGAATATAGAGAATCAGTCTTCAAAATGGAAAAGTGACAAAGAAGGTCAAACACGAGGCCAAAATTGGAAGCAAAAGGAAGGAAAGGCTAGGAAGTGGTGTGTTTATCACAAATATGGAACTCACTCCAAAGAAGAATTTCGAGCTATCAAATCACTACTTTCTGAGTCACAATCCTCTACTCTACCTCATACAGACCTTGCAGTCAAAGAGGTTGAAGAAGAAATTATAGATGCTGACCCTGAAGCCATTGTTGTTTCATCACAGACACACGACAAGATGCTAGATGACAAGGAAAGGTTGTTTCACTCTAAGTTATGGGTGAAAGGTAAGCCTCTACATTTCATTCTTGATAGTGGAATTCAAAAGAATTTATTCTCTACTAATGTTGTGAAAAGCCTAAATCTGCCCATGAAGCCTCACCCAAAACCATATAGCATTGGATGGTTGAGTCCAAGGAGAAACCTCCGTGTCACCCACCAATGTCTTCTCTCATATGCAATACAACCTTTCCAAGATGAGGTCTTATGTGATGTGGTCAATCTAGATATTTGTGATGTATTCCTTGGTCAGCCATTCATGTATGATCGACATGGTATATATGAATCAAGAACTAGAAGGATCACTCTCACTCTTAGAACATGGTGCTATAGGGTACTAGAAGTACCACCTTCTACATCTGTCTCTCTAATTAGTGCCAAGAAATTTGTTCTCATGGCGGTCAAGCCATAGGAATCCAAAAGGGCCGATGTTATAGCCATGACTACACAAACAACACAACAATAGAAGAAAATAGATATTGAGTTCAAGAAGTTCACAACCTTCCATCCACAGACTGATGGTCAGACAGAAATGGTGAACAATCGGGTATGCAACGGGAATCAAATCAAAGTAAAACTACCACACTTGATGAAAAATCTTGATGCAATGGGGGCCATTGCTTCTCAAGGAGGGAGGAATGATCCAGACAACAATTCAAATGACAATTCGGGTGATGGGTCCACCCCATTTGATGGCGAAACTTCTAGGAGCCATAACTTTTACACCGTAGCTCCAATTAACTCACTGTTTGAACCATTGAAAAGCTAATAATGAGGGGAACATCTTGAGATGGAATGAGCTCTACTTGATAAATTTTTACCCCATAAAACCCAACAGAAGTGTCCCAAATTTCAATTTTATTAGTCTAGTCTAAAAATAGTAAGTTTCTAAAAATAGTAATTCCTCAAATTCTGTATTGTTGTAAATCATGGAAGTCAAACCAATTCATCTCCCTCGATATTGGTGACCTTCCACATCCTCCCCACACCTTAAAAACATGTATAAATGAAGATGTAACCTGAAAGGGAAATCAGACATCTCTTCTCAGAGATAAGCATATGTTTGGGTCTGCAATTTTGATAACAAAACATCTCTTTTCAGAGATAGCATTATTTGAATTGTGTTATTCTTATTTTTGAATTATATTTCAACCAAATATTTCAAGTTTTGGATCAATATAATTCTTTACTGATAGTGCCAACCACGTGAAGGTGGAAACTTATCTAGCACCACTAACCTACAAAAAACATATGTTACCTAGAAAATAAAAAACCATTTGGTAAAATTGATTACATCTACATTTGAAAAGTCAACATACCTCCATATTTCAATCCAACGAACGACTAGGATTTGTTCTAACCTTGATAGTATCAAGAATAGATTCATGGTCGGACTCTCAAATTTTTTATAGTTTCTTGTTTAATGCCTCCCAAGATATTTTTATAATTGAATATTCATTGCAAGAATAAAATTTGAATAATTCAGTATCTTCATGTGCATTTCAAACTCTTCAAGGAACCATTGATCTAAAAAATTTATAGAATATCATCAAAACCAAGCTTTGGTGACTACCATTGACTCAGTGGGATAGTCAATGTTTTCTCCATCTATAACTGGGGAAGTCAATTTTTTCTCTCTCTACACACTGACACAAGTAGTAATCAATGCCTTATTCATTATCCTCATCTGTAATAACTACAAAAACATGCCTTGTATCACAAACAATCATTTTTAGTGATAATATGAAGATATATTTAATGCGAATAAATTATATATAATGAAAAATATTCTACCTGGCTGCATTAGATCAAATACATGGTCAAAGTCATCTGATGATGTCATATTTATAAGTTACAATGTTTTTGGAACCTAATATGTGTTAATTGAAATTAGAAGTTTTGAATTCTAATCATCTACTCACTCTTGTGACCCACACTAATTCCAAATAGAGTCCATGCATGCAGAATAGAAACATGTCAAGTGTCTCATATGAATAGTTTAAGAACTTGCATTTGACCTATGAAATGAGTGGATGTCACTTCAACTCATTAGAGTCATACAATTCTCATATTTTTCTAAGTATTCTTCCTCCATTAACCAAAAACATCTATGAATAGTAGAATTTGGTTGAGCACCATGACACGTTCTCATTGCACCATTTAACCATAGTTTTTTCATCTATCAAATGAACACCCTCTTTAAATTTTAACTCCTCCCTTGCACTAGCTCTTTTTACACATGCTTTAGTACCATAATACTCCCCTTTTCCATGGATAGCCTCGGTGAAACTCTAAATGTGTTCTACACTAGTAGTAATTTCCATCTTGCTCAACCAATAAAACATCTATGCATTTTTGAATTTTGATGTGTAATTGTCTGACCAAATTTAATGTTGATTAAAAGTAATGTTCCTCTGACTCAATTGTTCATAAAACTTTTTAAAACAACCTTGCACATACTCTGAAAAATGTGATCTATCATTGTTGATATATAAATGATACTCCCTTAATATTTTTTGTTGTTTCTCTATACTATTAGGTGCATGCATGAATGTTATATGCATGAATATGGTAACTTGTGTTGAGTTGTAATACTATGATTGAACTTCCATTTGGGGTTTGAATGTGTAATTTTCAACAAAATCAACTAGTAAAATAATTTAACCCAGTGGGAATGTATCTTTTATTATCTTGAAATGTTCATCCAACCATCTAACCCTCTGTATGTGCCTTGCATACTCATAAATAATCTTCTCCCTAAATTTGAACAAAAATTTAAAAACAGTTATCTTGTTTGTAACAAGATCACACCTTTTATATTTTTTTACCATATTGTACTTGATAAGTCATTGATTTATATTTGCTTAAACCAACTAATTCCTATCCAATTGAACTTGTAATCTCCTCATGGATACATTTTTTTAATTTTATAAATCCACCACAAATGTTGTAATTTCCATTTAAAATGATTTATTATAAAATAATTATCCATCCGGTGTTTTGTAAAAGATAGTTAGAATAAATTCCCTTATTGATTTTGGTGGTAATTCAATTCCACACTCCTACAAAATGTTAGTATACAAATTATAATGAATATGTCAAAAAACATCATAGTGCATTGAAAATTTAACATGTTGCCTACAATAACAAGTGGTGCATGTGTGATTTATTTTAACATAATAAGGTTTTGTCATCTCAAAATATCTTTGACAAATAGAAATTTGTAGATGTTTTTCCAAAAATTTAGAGTACAATTATGTTTGAGTCATATCCAATAAATATTTTGGATGTGGTTCATGGTTATGAGAATGAACTCTTCTTTTCACAACATCTCTTGCATTGGGTGAAACTCTTGTATTATATTTCCAAAATTGAGTAACTCTTTGAGAGTATTGACTATAGCCTTGTCATTTCATGGAAGTCTACTAGAGAATTCCCAGAGCTCATTGGTATTAGGTTTAATAAGTCTTTCACATATTTTAATTAATTTCATTATTATTATTTTATTTATATTAAGTGTTTAACTTGTTTTTTAAACTATTCATTTTTTCCCCTATTTTTTCACTTACTGCACAAGTTATAAGTATACGTCAGGAAACATTACAATCTTTGATGCATGATTTTATGCCTACAGTATGATATGCATCATGTAAATTTTCAACAATTTCATTGTTTTCATCATTCATGTTAGATGTTCTTAGTCCTAATGTGTACATTATAGATCTCATCTTAATCAATTTTATCAATGAAATAAATAATTGACATCTTTGACTATCATACTCCAAATTATGAAAGAAAGTATCCCAAATTTGTTGAGCTAGTCTTATTGAATGGTGATCAGACATTTTACTATGCATTGGTTCTAAAATATTTTCATCAATTTCAATTAAGTACTTATATTTTCTACGCACAATTATTTGAGGTGTTGGTAATGGTGGAATTTGTTGAGAGGGTGTTTAAAAATCATTATTACTTTTATTGTTTAGAGGTGGGATGACATTTTATTCATTCTTAATTTCTTCATTATATATTTCCATTAAATTTTTTTGATGGTTAATTTCATCATTATTTGTTTCCATTAAATTTTCTTCATTCATGGGGGGTGAAGCATCATACATAGACTCATCATTAACAAAATCAAAAACTTGGAACTTTGAATGTGAACTTCCACCATTAACTAATTCATTATTTTTAATTTCATCATTATTCATTTTATTATGGTCAATTTCAACATTATTCAATTGATTATAGTCAATTTCATCATTATTTAATTTATTATCGTCAATTGGCTCATTATCTATTGCATTTAGTTCATCAAGATTAGGGTTTATACCTTGTCTACCATGAAGTTTTTGCATTTGTAGCTTGTGTTTCTCTCTTAAATATTCTAATTCCTTTGATGTTTTGTTCTTCAACATCGTCCTCTTCCTGTTCAAATGTGATCTGACACCCATCAAAAGGGATAATTGACAACTTTTCAAAGGTGGGGTCAAGTACATAAATACCGTAGATCTCATAGAAGTACATAAAGAATGTTTGTGGAGATATAATTCTTGATTTGGGTTAACAATAGTTGTTGATAAGTGAGATTAATCTAAAATAAGCATAACATAGTTACATTGTGTTTTGTATAAGGTTCTACCCCATCCAATGCATTGAGAAGCGTATATTGACAATAACATGATTGATTGTGTTATTGTTAATATAAGCTTTGGGGTTGGTAATTGGAAATGAGAACCGAGTGTTGCCTATTTTAAGAATAATGTGATCACATTATACTTAATATAGATAAGGGATTAGGGATTAAGGATTAAGACATTAGTGCATAGGGTTTATGGATTAGGGATTAGGGATTATAATTTATGTTTTAGGGTTTAGGGATTAGGGCATGTAAGGTTTGGGTTTAAGGGTGTATATAAGGTCTAATCACTCTATGCCATGTGTGAACCTAGTTTTTACTACAAAGGATGTTAATTGAGACTAAATCGATTGGTAAATAGGGAACGTGTTTGGGTTACAATTTTGGGTATAGTGTTTAGGGCTTAGGTTTATGATACACAAGGTCAATTGTAAAGATGATTCTTAGTCTAAACGATGTTTAAATTTTTGCTAAAATGACTGGTTAAATGTTTCAAGTGTTTATATTTATGGTTTAGAGTTTAGGGATTAGGAACTTTAAGCATTAGGGCTTGAGGTATATGTTTTAGGGTATATAAGGTACAATCATGATGGTGATTAGGGAAAATTAGAGATGATCAACCCTAAAATTATGTTTTATAGTCATGCAATTAGGTTGAAGGGACTAGAAATAGCCCCAATTTACTTTAGATGCACAACTAGATTGGTACTCCAAAGGCTAAGTTCTGGTCATAGGTTTAAAAAATGCATTTTATGACATCTTGTGATAAAATCAGTTATGTCATAAGCCATGTATGTTTGCATAATGTAGTGGGCATTAGGACATAGGGATTACAATTTATGTTTTAGGGATTAGGGATTAAGGCATGGGGTTTAGGTTTAAGGACCTATATATAATTTATCTAATCATTTTATGCCATGTGAACCTAATTCTTATTGCAAAGGATGTTAATTGGGATTAAATCGATTGGTAAATAGGAAAAGCTTATGGTTTATAATTTAGGGTATAGTGTTTATGGTTTATGGCCTCTAGGTTTTAATGTATATACATGGTTTAGGGTGCATAGGGTCAATCCCAAAGATAATTGAGGATAATTTGAATCAATTAGGCCCATTTGTGACTATAAAATGTGTTTTTGGGTTGTCATTATACCCTAGATGTTATCATGTAGATTACGTGAATTAGTCAAATGGGGAAATTAGTCATGTGATTTAGGCCAAACTAAGACATGTGAACTTAATTCTTAGTCTAAATGATGTTAATTTAGGATAAAATGATTGGTTCAAGGTTTAAAGAGTTTATATTTATGGTTTAGAGTTTAAGGATTAGTAACTTTAGGGATTCAAGCTTAGGGTATAGGTTTTAGGGTATATAAGGTAAAATCATGATGGTGATTGGGGTAAATTTGAGCTCATTAAACCTAGATCTGTGAGTAAAGAATGTGAATCTGGGATCAATTATCCCCCACATCATCACAAATTGAGCTTATGAAGTCAATTGTGGTCATGATAGATGCAATTTTAACCAAGTTCATCCCTATGAACCTAATTCTTACTATACATACACACACACACACACACACACACACACACACACACACACACACACACACACACACACACACACACACACACACACACACACACACACACACACACACACACACATGCACACACACTCACACACACACACACACATGCACACACACTCTCTCTCTCTCTCTCACACACACACACACACCCACACAAAGGATGTTAATTAGGGTTAAGTTTATTAGTTTAGGGTCTATGATTTTAAGGGTTTGGGGTTTAGGGATTATGGCATAGGGTTAAAGTTAAATGGTATAGGGTTTAAGATATCAGACATAGCATCCAATCACTAAGGTAATTAAAAAACATTTGAGTTGTTTGTGACACTTATTTATGACTTGATTACCTTCATGTTTACATTTTTGATAAAAGTAGGGTCAATTATGCCATGTGCATGTTACATACATGATATATAATTGATTGAGCCATAAATTTGGTTTAAGGGCTCAATTTTTCCTAGATCACATAGGGAATTACACAAATCAACTAATTGGATCAATTCATGATATAAAATATTAATATTTTTATTTTTACCTAAATCATATCTTGTTATTAAAGGGGTTTAAATTGTCCTCAAATGCCTCCTCGATAAGAAGAATCAACTAGCTCCTCCTCTTTGGTTAATTAGGTTGAAGGGGATTGAAATAACCCCAATTTACTTTAGATGCACAACTAGATTGGTACTCTAAAGGCTTTAGCCATAGGTGTGAAAAGTACATTTTATGACATCTCATGATAAAATCAATTATATAGTAAGGCATGCATGTTTGTGGCATGTAGTGAGCATTAGGGCATAGGGATTACAATTTGTGTTTTAGGTATTAGGGACTAGGGCATAGGTTTTAGGTGTAAGGACCTGTATATTAATGTCTAATCTCTCTATGCCATGTGTTCAAACCTAATTATTACTATAAAATATTTTAATTGGGACTAAATTGAAGTTGGTAAATAGGGAAAGTTTATGGTTTAAAATTTAGGGTATAGTATTTATGGTTTATGGTTTATGAATTCTAGGTTTTAATGTATATATATGGCTTAGGGTACATAGGGTCAATTGCAAAGATAATTGAGGATAATTTGAATTAGTTGAACCCATTTGTGATTATAAAATGTGTTTTTGGGTTGTCATTATACCATGGATGTCATCATGTAAATTGATTGAATTAGTCAAATGGTGTAATCAATCATGTGATTTAGGCCAAACTGAGCCCTATGAACTTAATTATTAGTCTAAATGATGTTAATATGGGTTAAAACTGATTGGTTAAGGTTTAAAGAGTTTATATTTATGGTTTAGAGTTTAGGGATTAGGGCTTAGGGTATAGGTTTTAAAGTATATAAGGTACAATCATGATGGTGATTAGGGAAATTTTAAGCTCCTCAAACCTAAATTAGTGAGTAAATAATGTGAATTTGGGATCAATTATCCCCCACATCATCATAAATTAAGCTTATGAAGTTCATTATGGTAGTGACTGATACAATTTTAACCAAGTTCATCCCTATGAATCTAATTCTTACTATATATAAAGGATGTTAATTGGGGCTAAATTGATCCCAAGGGCTTAATGATCCTCAATGTAAGGAATTCCATACATATGATATCAATTAGGGATCTAAGTGCTCACCATATTAAAAAATAAGTATTTTTTCAATTTGATATGCAATTCGGTCTAAAGGAGGCATGTGCAAGGAATTAAATTCATATATAATGTAAATTAGGGCTTGATTGTCCCTGATTGCAAACCATATTGAACCAATCAAGTATTTGGTACTAGATGATACATAATTGGGGCGAATCAAGGCTTGCCCAAGGAACTGTATCAACATAATTTTAATTAGGCCCCTAGTTTCACACCTTATTTAAATAATTGAGTGTTTGATTCAATTTGATATGAAATCAAGAATAATTGAACCCTTTTTAAGGAATTACATCCATCTAATAAAAAATGGGATTCTGATTGTGTACTAAATTTATATGAAAGAATATTTGGTTTAATATGATATGAAATTTAGTCCAAGCAAGCCTTATGTAATAAATTTCATCCTTCTACTATCAACAAGGGGCTCTGTTGGTCCCAAATACATAACATATTGAATCAACCAAGTATTTAGTACAATTGAATATGCAATTATGGACAACCAAGGCTCATGCAAGCAACTAAATACATCTAATGTCAATTACAAATTTGTTAGCCCCAATTGTAAACTATATCTAGCTAATCATGTATTTGGTTTTATCTGATACATAATTAGGGCCAACTAAGCCCCATGAAATTAATTTTGTCCATATAATGTTCCATTTGGGTTCCATTAGCCCTGATTGCACACCATATTGAACCAATTGAGTATTTAGGCTCAATATGATATGCAATTGGGTCCACTCAATCCCCAAGAAAGGAATTACATCCATCTAATGTAATTTGGGGTGCTAATTACACCATGTTAAATCAATTGATATTTTTTCAATACTATACACAATTGAGGACAACCAAGTCCTATGTAATTAACTACTTCCACCTAGAATATCAATCAACGCATTTTTCACCACATGCAATGAATTGTGTCCATCTAATGTCCATTATGAATATTTTTTCCTAATTACACATCATATTTAACCAATAGAGTATTTTATTCATTATAATCTATAATTAAGATTAATTGGTCCCTATGCAAGGAATTCCTTCAATATAATGTTAGTTAGGGCTTTGATAGCACACCATATTAAACTAATTGAATATTTAGCTCAATCTAATACATAATTAGTGTTAAATGAGCCCTACAAAAGGAATTATGTCCATATGATGTCAATTGGGTATCTAATTGCACACCATATTATAAAAAACCAAGTATCTAGCCTAGTTTGATATGTAATTGGGGCTAACCAAGCTCCATCCAATGAATTATGTCCATCTCATGTCAATTTGGGATTTATTGGCCTAATTACACACCATATTGAGATCAAAGGAATAATAAATTGATTCATAGGTTAATACATATCCAATTATCATTCAATGCTATCAATTTTTAACAAGGACATTGGTCCCAAACAACAATCTTAATCAACCAACATTTGATCTTAAGACTACTAGGCCTAATGGCTCCTATTCAGGTTTTAGGGTGTTGATAATATGTAACATGATCAAGTTATTTATTAAGTAATGATATCATGTTAATAACGTAGTTAATAATGTGATCACGTTATTAACATGATCACAATATTTGAATTTAAATTCAATTCCTGTGCCTTTAGGATCGGGAATGACTTGGATTCCTGAGCCAAGGGCTTGGACTCTTAATGTATAGGTGAGTTTTGAAAGGTATAAAAATAAACAAAAAATTTTAACTTTGATTGCCAAACACACTAAAAATTTCAATGTGAAAATTCAAAAACTTTATACTATCACGACGAGCACACTCTCCTCTTTCCAAAAATGTGATTTTTGTAATTTTTGGACTAATTTGAGGTTTCAAAATATATTGATTTCTAACTCTACCCTTTTTAGGCCATTAAATGCTACAAACATACATGCCTATACATGTTCATGTAATTTTTTTTTCATTGAACCAAGTGAAAAATAAGGTATATGGTGATTAAGTAGGCTTAATTCTACACACATTCAAAAACAAATTTGATTTTTCATTTTTTTTTGAGGTAGTTAGGCATGTTGCATGGATGACTATCCATTTTTAAGGATCTATTTACTTAAAAAAATCATTAAAAAAAAGTATTCATTGAAAAAATATATAAAACATAGGTGAAATACTAAAATATATTATCTAAATTTTCACCAAAGGTTTTCAAATAATATTAAATGTTGCTCAAAAATGGTGTGCAACATGACCATCTATCTACTATGTTTTGTGGAAAAAAAGGAGTTCCTATTAAAATTTTAGATGTTTGACCTAGTTATACTTAACCATTTTAAAAATAATTTAATGTTTTGGAAACTAGAATTGAAATGCTACATTTCATGTTCTTACACCATCTTCAAATTTTGAGTGTAGATATCTCAAATTATCTACCAAAGTTCAAATTTTTGAAATTGTAGGAAAATCATGTCCACAGGTAGGCCACTTTTTGTCCCCTAACTTTGTGCACTTACCCATAGGCATGGGTTCCACACATTCACAATTTTAGATTCAGTGGGGGCTTGTTTTGGAAACATGTTCTCTATACTTACTTAGTATTCAACATTTCCAAATTATAATAGGGGCATGTTTTGGAAACATGTCCTCCACATTAGTACTTCTATCAGTTTTCACTTTTAGATTATAGTGGGGATATGCTTTGGAAGAATGTTCTCCACACTTACATGCTTTCAAATTGGCCAAATTGCATAGTTATATGATTTAGATACATATTTATGGGATAATTCTATACATTGGTACTATTATTATACATAGTTTAAACATGATACATATTTAAGGTACATATGCTATGTAATGTGTGCCTAATATTGTAAAATCAAATAAATTTCAAATTCAAAAAAAATTTAGGGGCTGTCACCACCCTCCCACCAAGTTAGAATTTTACGAACTATATTGATTTAATCTACTACATTAGTTGGTTCAATTTTTGGTATGGTTAAAGTGATTAAATCACTCAATATTGCCAAGTTTTCAAGTTAGAATTGATTGTATCATCCATCCTCACTAGTTTGATAGTGTGAGTTGAATTTTTTTAATCACACTCACTATGTTATAAGTATTATTGGGCTGTATAGTTGAAATAGCCTCAACTACCAATGGTAATCCACCTTTTCTCCAAGGTTGGGGGCATCTCTCTCTCTCTCTCTCTCTCTCTCTCTCTCTCTCTCTCTCTCTCTCTCTCTCTCTCTCTCTCTCTCTCTCTCCTCTCTCTCTCTCTCTCTCTCTCTCTCTCTCTCTCTCTCTCTCTCTCTCTCAGATACTTGCACTTTCCATATTTATATTTCCTAATGTTATTTTTAGCGATTCACAATTATATATCTTTCAAATGAAATTTACAAAAATTCAAGATGGTTGCATTGATACACAAGTGTACTCTTAAACCTTGATCTCTTTCAATTTCAGTCATTTCAATGATTTCAATTTCATATTATATGTACTGATTATATATTGCAACATGCTTTTGGTTGGAAGTTAGTCATTATAAAAACACTCGAGTTGGACTCAAGAAAAGTCAAGGTGTATTATACACACTCAAGGTTAGTGAAATGGATGGTTAGCATAACTTAAGATTATATGGATATGAACAATGTAGGATGAGGTGAAATGGGGATAGCCCTAATTAAATGGGTACTTATAAACAATAGATTTTTCTCATGGTGACAAAAAATGATTTTCAACATGGTATTTACCCAAATCACCATAAGAATGGTATTCACTTTTGGAACATTATTTCTCTTTCTCCTTTGATTTTTTTTAACAACAATAAAAATAGACCATTTAAGTGTGGAAGCACTTGAGATGCATAATTTTCATGGGCTTATCAAGCTCTTCTCCATTTTTAGTGGCCATTTTATAGGCCCCTGATCCATATTTAGCAATGCAAACATAGGGATCTACCCAATTTGGTTCAAATTTGCCATTCTTTTCCCATTTTTCAATGGTATTTTTATGATTTTACTTCAAAATAATATCTCTAATTTTAAACTCTCTAGATTTTATCTTCTTGTTATAGATGCAGTTAAGCCTATTCTGATAAGATTTAGATGATTGTGTTGAGTATTTTATCATCCAAAATCCCTAACTCATGTAGCCTTGTAACTCAATATTCTTCATCATTAATTAGGTTTTATAAGGAAATATACAAGGATGGTAGTTCGATATTAATTGACAATATCACTTTAGTTCTATAAATGAGTGAATAAAGGGTTTCCTTTGTGGATGTGTGAATTCTTGTGGAGTAAGTAAGCCCACAAGGAAAGATAAAGTTATAAATTCCAATCACAACCAGTGTCATTGATTATTTTCTTAATTATTTTGATTATATTCTTATTGGATGCCTCTACTTTCTTGTTACCTTGTGGGTAATAAGGCATGGATCATATGTACCAAATATTGAAGTGAGTACAAATGGATTTTACATACTGATTTTTGGAAGACCTACCATTGTCAAAAAGGTTTTTGGAAGGGATTATGTAATGACAAATGATGTGATTAAGGATGAATTTAGGAATTTGTTTGTTTTTTACATAAATGAGTGGGAACGCTTCCACCCATTTGGTGAAGTATTCTGTGGCAATGACTATGTGTTTATAGCCATTAGAGCAGTTAAGGTTTATTTTACCAATGAGATAAAGCCCCCATGTAGATAAGGTTCATTAAGTTGTTATATTATACAAATATTGAGATGGCGTGTGGATGATATTCCCATGATTTTGACATGCTAAACATTTTTTAACATATTGCCAAGCATCAAACTCCATTGTAGGCTAATAGTAACATGTTCTCATTAGTTTCTTGGTAAGGACTATGTCATAAATGTGCACACCATAGAATCCATCATGGACCTCATTGATGGATAAGTTTAAATCATTTTAATTTAAACATTGTAACAAAGTACCATCATATCCTCTATAATATAGGGCATTACCAAGGAGTATGAAATGGGAAGTGCATTGGATAAATAATTTTTTGTGGTTATGTGAAAGGTTTGGCAGTATTATGTTATCATAAAGGTAAGTTTAAATATATTGTTGCCATGGGGAATTAAGACCAATAATTTCAAAAACCATCTTAGATTCAAAAACCTCAAGGCAAGAATCATCAATTATTTGACTAAGAATTGGCTTTTTTTTATGTCTTTATGAATTTTAAGAAGAGAATATATGGTAGCCATGACATCTGATACCTTATTGTTAGCATGAGAAACTTGATCAAATTGGATATCTTTGAAGTATTATTTTATATTGTCAACCAGGTATTCATCATTGACTTATTTGATTATAAGTTATGAATCTACATATACTTATAAGTGTTGAATACTCTATTGGATGGCTATTTTTTGATTGGAAATAAGGGTTTCATATTTTGTAATGTTATTAGTTCAATGGAATCCTATCCAAAATTATTTTTAGATCAACTCACCTTTTGGATTAATTAGTAAGATACATGCCCCTAAGCTATGTGTAGTGAAGGAACCATCAAAGTACAACTACCATAATGATGACTCATCTAGGGATAAGATAGACTTACCTATAAATTCAATGGTTAATGGTTGATTTTATATTAGAGGTGCATTTTTTAATTGATTGAGAAGGACTTATCCCTTAATTGCCTTTTGATTTACATACTTGATATCAAACTCACTCAAAAACATGACCCACTTAGCCATCCTTCCTATAAGAGTTGATTATGAAAGCAAGTACTTAATTGGATCTACTTTAGAAATGATTTTAGTTTAATTATTAGGCATGTAATGTTGATTTTGAAACAAATACAACTAGACATGATTTTTCAATTATGGAGTAGTTGAGGTCTTAGGATACTAGAGTTATACTGAGGTATTGCACTACATTTTCAGTTCCTTATTCATCATGTTATGATAGGAGATCCCCCCAAGGCATGTTGAGTAGATGATATGTACAAGATCAATGGTTTTCATTGAATGGGTGGCATCAAAACTAGTGGATTAGATAGATAATGCTTAAGTTTTTAAAATGTCTGTCAACATTCTTTAATCTAGTTAAAGATAGTATCGTTTTTTACAACATGAGTGAATGGGTGACATTTTTATAAAAGATGGGGTATGAATCTTCTAATAGCTTGAATATTACCTTGTAGAATAAAAAGTTATTTAATATTGGTAGGGGGTGGCATTTATAGTATAAATTTGACTTTGGATGGATCGACCTATATGCCTCTTCTTAATACAATGAAGTCCACGAGTTTTCCTAATGTGATCCTAAAAACACACTTTTTAGGATTCAAGCAGACTTTGTATTCCCTAAGTGTTTCTAAGATCAAACATAATACTATAGGATGATCTAATCTAGTTTTGGATTTGTCCAATATGTCATCAAAACATTATTCCACAATGTCATGAAGCATGTCATGAAAGATGATGGTCATTTCTTGTTGATATGTTGATCTTGTGTTATTTAGATTGAATAGAATGACTTGGTATCAAAACGTACCCCAAGGTGTGATAAATTATATTTTGTGTTGGTCCCCAGGTGTAATTTTGATTTGGTTATAACCTGAAAAATTATCCATTAAAGACAAAATCCCATGTCTTATAGTATAATTTGTTATCATGCCAATGTTTTGGAGTGGAAATTCATAGCCTTATTGATACCATAATAGTATATACACACTCTGATTCCTATGGGATTTTTGATTACTAGTACTATATTAGATATTCACTTTGAGTAGTCAATGGGCTGATGAAACCAACTTCCAATTTTTTATGCAATTCCTCTTTAACCAAGAATGCCACTTTGGGATGCATTTTTCTAGGTTTTTGCTTTACTAGTTTTGTGTATGCATGAACTATTAGGTGATGAACCATAAACGAGGGATCTAATAATAACATGTATACATATGAACAAGTGAAGACATATCTAAATTTTGCCAAAAGGATAGTAATGATTTGTCATTCTTCATTGTTGAGGGTAGTTTCCAGCTTAATAATTTTGGATTTTTCCCTATACCAATGTTTACATCAATTGTTTATTCGATCTAAAAAGTGGGGCCATATTTTAATTGTGTTAGTGTTTGGGGAAGGTTGAGTTCCTTATCTATTTCCACTTTAGAGAAGTTTTCACCTATAGACTCACCTTTTATTGCTTTATTTTGATTTTTTACATCTAATGGATCTCAAAGAGGTTTCACTAAAGGACTAAGAGTTTTTACATTTTTTATGTTTTCAATTTTTTGATTGTTTTAGTCTAAGAAACTCTTCATGCTACCCAAAGTATGTTTAGGTATGTAGGATGATCTCAAATCCCTTTTTGTGGTCTCCCAATGGAATATTATTTTATAATCCCATGAATTATATAAGTACTTCTTATTTTTGGAAGCAATTGAGTGGTATTGAATTTTGTTGGTCCCAATCAATAAGGTTTGGATATTTGAGTTCAAAGGCAGGAATGATTATTTCATTAAAGAGTTTTGTAGATGAAAGGTATTAATATAGAATACAAACAAAACTCTTTTCATCATCAAAAGAGGACTCATCAGACATCAAGGTTAAGTCACTGATGTAATCATATGTGTCACCATTAGGTAGTTTATAGTTAATGCAACAATATTTTTTATTTTCTTGAGAAATTATAGGTTCCATAATGCCTTGTTCATGGAGACCAATACCTTTACCTTTATAGTTCATATGATTGACATAGCTACTAAATACCTATTATTTTTAAAATAGGTTGTAAACTCATCACTATATATCAATGTGTCATTTTAACAATCAATATGTTCATCTAAAAGAAGTACTCCTTTTATAAAATAAATCTTACCATACTAATGATATATCTATAATTTATTTTGGTAGTTGGTCCTGCCATGGTTATTAGGAGACATGTGTAGTTTGACTACATGGTAGACATCGTAGATTTCATATTCTCCCATCCCATTGTCAATGATTTTGAACTTAGATTTAAGGGACATGGATTTATATGGTTGGTTTTCAGATGTGGATGTGGAAGGTGAGCTATTAGAGGTGGATGGTAGGTCTTTGGATGGATATAGTTTTGAATTTTTGGTGATTCTATTATTATGTATTTATAGTCATTTATCAATAAAAGGTAAATAATTTGATTTTATATATCACCTCCAACAATTTACAATATTAGAAGGGTTGGGGATCACTAGGAATGGTAACTTCTATACTATAATGGAAGAATTTAATGCATTTATGAAGCATGAACAATACAATGTTCAGGGTATGAATCCATTGTTAGGAAAGAAGGATGATGTATGGAAGGTCAATATGAATGACATGAAGTAAGGTTTGGTATGTGATAGGCCTCACCATAATTGGAAAATGTATTGTAATATCTACCTAACATTCCAAATTATCATAAGCCTTTATAGTGATGTTATTAACCTCTAATGTTGTTGTCATGTAACCTAGATGTTTAATCAAGGTTATAATACATATATTCAAACCAAACCCATTATTTATAAGTAACCACTTTACTTTATGTTTTGATATTATGGCCTCAATATATAAGGGTAAATTATGGCATGGACCTGTAGGGGATATGTCATATTGGTTACATTTGATTTGGTGGTTTAAGGTCAAATGACCTAAAAGTGCTTGGAAATTGGATGGATCGATGTCCCTAAGGACTCTTGATTCCTATAAAGCTTTGTACAAGAGGAGTTCCAAAATGGATATTTGGGTTAGTGTCTTCTCAAGCTACTCTATGATATTATATATGCTTTTACAAGTGGATAGAGGATGCCTTGAGACTATGATTTTTGTGCACCTATTTAGTGATTGTTCAATCTTAGGATTTAATTTTGATGATGGTGATGTGATTTTCCATGTGTTAGAATGATTAACAACAATGTTAATTAGATGGGTGATATTTTTCGATTTGATGTTGTTTTTTTGGTTTTCACCTTGATTTTTTTGAGACCGAGGTTGGTCATGATTTAGAAAGGAATCTTGGTATATCCCTAGGTTTTGATTTTTTATGTAGATGCATTACCTTCTATTTATATGTCACTTTTATCAATCAAGTATTGGACATAGTTCTTCAAGTTCATGAAACTATTGGTGGAGTGGCCTTTGAATTTATGGTATTCAAAATATTCAATTTCCTTATACCATGTTGGTCTAGGTAAATTTTCATAAAATGGTTTGGTTGACAGGAACACTATCATGTTTACAACTACTAGTTTGTGGAAAACTACTTTAAGGGGTTTACCCAAAGGAGTATAAGTCAATTTTTTTGGTTTTTTTCTTGGGTTGAATTCTAGGTATTGTAATGTTTGGGGAATTTTTCATGTTTGGCATCATTACCTTATCACTTATGACATTCTTATTCTTTCTAAGTAATTTAGGCTTCTCAACTTGGGATTAACCTTAGTTATTCTTATAGAACATTTTGACAAGCCTTTTGCTTATGATTTCTTGATAAATTTGAACTACATTTTTTATGATTTCGTGAAATGAATTCATGCAATGGAATTTAAGGTGAAAGCCCATGTCTAGATTGAGATTGGCTATGAAAATGGTTATGATTTTTTTAGTAATTGTCTAAGAAAACCTATTGGTTAAGCCACACCATCTTTGAAAGAAAGAGGAAAAGCTTTCCCCATTCCTTTTCTTGGAATTTCATAAATATAACAAGGTGATTTCATGTTCTACATTATAGTAGATATATTTTACAAATATCTTGGAGAGATTTGTAAAGGTGATAATAAACCCTTTTGGTAGACGTAGGAACCATTCTAAATCTTGACCCCCTAAATTCCTTGGGAAAAGCCTTAGTAAATAATTATCGCTACAAGAACTCTTGATAGGGCATGAATAATTATTTAATATGTTCACCAAGGTCACATTTATATTTGTATTTATATAACTATAGATGTTTGAAATGCAAAGCAAATGGTACTTTCATCATGTTTGTGTCAAAAGGGTATGGAAATAGTTCTTCAAACCTTTCATTTTTGCTTTTGAAATGAGTCTCATCTTGAAATCCTTGGATAAAGTCCTTCATAGATTTCCATTCTTGGTCAAACAACATGTTCTTGAATGGCAAGGATGATGGTTGATTTTGATTTGATTTGGGCAACTTGAGGATCTAAATGTTTGATTTGTTGTTTGAGTTAGGATTTTAAGGATTCATAATGGAAGGATTGACATAGGTTTTAAGATTGTCTAACTCTTGGGTTAATATTTGGATGTATTCAAACATAACTCGTTATTGGACCTATTGGGCTTGTTTGTATGTCTAAAGCTAATTTTAGCTTATTGCTATGGATGTGGGAGACATGATGTGGGTTCTCATTAATGGACTCTAGGTTTTATTTATTACTACCAAGGGAATTAGTGGATGGATTTTTATCATGATTGGGAGGGGTTTGGTTCCTCCTATTAATGATGTGGGACAAGTTATCAAGATTAAATTTTGAAGGTAACTTAGCCCCTAATTCTAAAATTTGTAACAAGACTTCATATTTATGCTAAAAAAAGATAGTTGCTGATTTGGGCATCGTATTCTATTGACTTAGACAAATAATTAGTCTCAAAGTTGTATTCACTTTGATCAATGAGGCTATGAGAATCATTATCAAGAAATTATGCATGACTATCTAAATGACCATCTAGGTTGTCAAAGTGGATAATATTTATACCAAATATTTCTTCCCTATCTTGAGGTCAATTTATTAGTGCTTGGAATATAGTGGTTGGAGCCATAATGCTAATGGTGATTTGTATTTGAATCAATAATGTTTTGACATAAAAATTTTTAGTTATGAAGGGTTTGACTCAAGATTTGATTTGTGAAAAAATTGGGGTTGGTTTGCTTTAACAAGTTTAGTTTGGACTAGTTTAATTTTGATTACTTGAAAAATAAGATTATTTTTGACTAAATTGATTCAATTACTAGTTTGGAACAAGGGGAAAAATAAAACACTCAAACAATAAAACCTAAATTTATTCAGGTAGATGTGTAATCACTAATAATGCATTGAAGTTTGACACACATGTGGTTATTAGTCTTAGGGATGATGTTTTCTCAGCATTATTCCTTGGTTATGACCAATGGATCTTAAGCTAGGCTTTACAGGATTAACTAGGGTAGTCTTCTATATACCTTCTGCTATGATGAGGCCCAATTCTATGAGACAAGAGAGTTGTATAAATCCTTGGTATTGGTGGGATGGAACCACCTCACATCAAGGTGCTCTTAAAACAAACAACTGCTTATCCATAAACACAATGACACCTTAGAATTTATATACCCAAATGACACACAGGGTATGGCCTACTAAGAAGTGGTGAAATACATGGTTGATAGAGCCCCTAGAAATAAAAATGAAAAGAGACTATCCATTTTTTATTTCTTAAATTGATTTACAATACATGAGCTAGTTCTAAATACAAAGATTACTAAAGTTATTTTTTATTTCCCAGATCACTTTACTATTCAAGGAAAGAGCATACACAAGCCACTAGTGATACACACAAGATTTCAAAAATAAAATTAAATGCACACAAAATTTTAAATTTAAAAATAAGGCATTAGTAAGTAAAATGTGTTCTGATTTTTATATATTTGGCCCATGGTGTTGTAGCAAATAATTAGTAGTTTGGAATATCATCTTTGATAGGTGAAGAGATTTAGATTAGTTAAAATAGTAAACAAAAAATATAATTTAATATAAAAATTATAGTTACAAGAATGAATCCACTGAAACTCAATTTGAATTCATTGTTATATAGATTTGTATGGATAGGAAACAAAATAATTTCACATATGTGAAGGAAAATTTCACCTAAAATCAGAAGAAGTTCGTTATGATAGAGGATGATTTTGCTATTTTTAAAAACCTCTACAAACTAAAATTTGAAAAATAGAAAAAGTTATGCAAAATAATTATACAAATATTTAGGATGAGTTTGTTGTTTATCATAAGGATTTTTATTATCTATAAAATGACTTTGTTAAAACTCAAAATATGGTAACAACTAAGTAAAGTTGGCCAAAACTAGTCAAATGTGGCTTGCAACAACTTAAAACTTATCCAAAACAATGTCAAAATAGGTTAGACAACTAAAAATCATGAAATCCACTCTATAAACTAAATGAAATGTTTTATAAAAAGAGTTTGGGAATATGTCATACTAGACATGCCATAATTTACAACACAAAATTTAGAAACTAACAATGGTTATTAATTCCTATTCTAAATTCAACCAAATATCTCAGATAGATATTTAAAATAAGAAAGTCAATATACCTTCACCTTAAAACTAATGAAGATCTCTTATTTTCTAACTTGGATGTGCTCTTGATCACTTGTATGTGGATGCTCAAATGGAAACTCCATTGCAAGTAAAATTATGTAGCATAATGACAAGTCAGTTGATGGTTTTGATCTTAAAAGGATGTTAAGTTTGATAGCTTACAACATGATAGTATGCCAATTTATAGATTTTTTGGAGGGATATTGGACATTTAGGTTTAATTCAAAATTACTAAATAATTTTGAATTTCAACAGTGAATATGAAGTCAATGAATCAATTGCATTCAATATATTTTTTGAGGATTTATGAGTTGGTTTGGAGGAGTGGTAAAGTTTGTTGAAAGGACATTCAACAGGTTGAATATCTTAATGAAGTTTTTTGGAATGTGCAATGAAGCCTTAAATAAGGTTCTTAGGATGTATACTGTCACAATTGTGTTTGAAAAGGTTGGTTAATAGTTTAAATGAGGAGCTTAAGGGAGTTAAATGAGGTGGCATGGGTGATTTTTATTTATTTTTAATTATTTAATTGAAATTTTGGGTTCATGATTAATTAACATAATTAATATGGCTTAATTAGTTAATTGATCAAAAAGGGACCATGTTAGGTGGAAAAATATATATTTTTATGACAAATGGGTTAATCATAGTTTTGTTGAATGTCAATAATTAGTGACAACACTGAATTAAAAAAAATTAGGTCTCTACATCTAAGAATTATCATCTTCAAGAAAAGTTACAAGAGCAACATTGGTTTCACACATACAAGTGTATTACTCCATTGTTTCCTTTTTAAGTTTTCAATTTTCAAAGTTAAATCTTTTTCAAATTTCAAATGAAAAAAATCATGAGTTTTTGTAGGGATTGCTAAGTTAAATTGCCTTGTACAAATGAAGTATTGGCTCAAAGGAAAAATGTGGTGTACACACTTAGGTATATATTTCTTTTTATTCTATAAATTTAATTTCTAGACTAAAGGGGAGGCAAAGGTAGTCACTCAAATTGGTCACAAATACTTGATAATATTAGTTTCGACCAACTTTTACTTTAATTGACTTGAGCACTTAATCTATTATCCCTATTTAACCACTTCAATCTATTCTAAGTACTTGCACGAACCTATCCATTTCTAAGTTGTTTTATGCCAATAAAAATGTTATTAATCACTAAAATGATATCTAAGCATCTATACAGACATCTCAGATCCTTAATTTCAAATGTTACCCTTAGGACATAATTGACCAGAATGGGATGGGATCGACAATTGATATTTTCCTTATGGGTTGATTGTGTCCTTCACTCAACAATGATTATTTTTAAAATTTGCTCTCCATTATAGATTTGTATTTAATATTAGGATATGTATCATACATTTTGCCCTTTTGGATTGCTATAAAGGCACATCTAAGTCACCTATTTTGTCACTCTATAATTTAACTATTGAGGCACACTTATACTATTAAACATTGAGTAAAGCTTCCCTATTATTTCTAAATCTGATTCTAATCATTTGAAGTAGTCCTTAGCTAACTCAAGATTCTAATCTATCCAAGTAAAACAAAGCATTATCAAGTATTCAAACCATATCTAGATGCACACATGTAGCAAAAGGAGCACAAATGATTTAAGCACTCTAAGTGGAATAACTACGTGGGATTTATTTCCCTCTTCATAATATTGGATATGTAGGTAGTGATCAATCATAATGTTATTGATTGGGGTCAAATTATCCCATTACACTGCCCCCTTTATTTTTTTAGGTTTTCATCTATTGCAAGCCATTTTAAGGTTTCAAATTTGAAGATGTGATTTGCAGGTCATCTATGCATAACTGAAGGTTAAATTTACACACATAGGAGTATTTCAAGTTGGTACAAGTGATTGTACCTTCATTTTATTTATTTTCATCAAAGTTCAAGATTGACCCATATAGTGCAATAGTGGTAGTTGATCATGTCATTTTAAATTAAATATTGACCCTGATTAGTGACAGTTACAATTCTTGTTGCATGTACATAATTAGATCTGATGATTAGTTATGTTCATATTTCAGTCACACGCAATCAACATATAGGCAAAAAATAGCTAAGACTTATTGTGTTTTTCAAAGTTAGCTTCTGCATTTATTTTTACTTCATCAATTTCAATACTTTACTTTCATTCTACTACTTAAAAGTTATTTTACAACATTTTTAATATTTTAATTCATTTTATCTTAATTAGATTTAATATGTTAATTAATTCAAAATTATAATAAAGAAAATACTTAATCACTCAAACAATCCATTGTGTGTGCTCCATTTTAAGGTGAGAAATGAAGCCTTCAAATAAATCATCTCACAATTTTAAGTTAAATACATCATGTTATACAGGAAAATACACAAGCAGTGTAAATCATGTAGTAATATGTGGAAAATATATCATTATAGTAATAATAGAGCATATAAATGTATATGAAACATGTATCATAAGAATACATGTGTCATGTTAAGATAAATATATCAATAATAAATGTAGTGAATAGTTAACATAGCAATGAACATCCATAAATTGAGTAAGAAGTATGTATAAAAGTACATGATTTGTATCTTGGCACCACAAACAAGAAGAAGAGTGTCTGATATAGATCATGAAACAAGTAGTCTCAGTGTACAATCCTAAATGTATCCACACATAGAAAATAGAGTCAAATAACCACACATGATGTTATGATCATGATGCACACATAATAACATTCAATTTCACACAAGACTCAAATCCACATATAATAGACAATAAAATGTCATATATGGCTCAAGGCCACACAAAATAGTCAATTAAATGTCATATAATAAGCATAGTCAATAGAGAAAAAATAATAACATTGGTCATGCATTTAACAAGCAAGGTTAATCTACACAATCAATGTATGTCATCATCACATATAAAAAAATATAATATCTAGGGAAATATCATTTTGAGTAGTATGAATAAGAGCAAGTCAATTTAAATAAATGTAATTAATGCACTATAATCAATGAAAATAATCATCGAAAGATGAAACCTGTGTAAAGTATCAAGATTCCCCTAATAATAACATGCCCCTAGTGTAGGAAGGTGTCTCTTGGGTGTAAGAATGTCTTGTATTTGTGTATCCATATCATATATGGCTTGTATATCCTAAATCTCACTCATGTATACCATTAAATGAAAATGGATAGAAAAACTATATATATAATGTAATATATATGACAAAACATAAACAAACCATGTAAACAAATAATACATGCTATGCATAGGTCTTGGTTATTTATTTATTATATTTTTTGGAGTATTTTAGAATATAATGCTAACCAATGATCCCATCAATGGTATCCTAATATTTAGGCATTAATTCAAACATATATATTATCATCCATCATGATCAGGTAGTAACACGTGTATCAATATCTAAAAGTAATCTAGTGTTGTGACATATACATTTTAGTCATCAATCATATGATCCTATGTATAACATGTAACTTTATGAAACACAATACTACATGTAACCCAATGCATCATAGTATAATGTGTTTATGTTTTATGAAGAACATGTGGAAAACTCTATAACACTATTCTAAGATGCGATGGAGTAGAGAATGAATCTATCAAATTCTTAATATATTTATGATGTAATGGACGTTGTAGTACTAGTCATCTAGGAAAATCAATTATATATCTCTAAGTTGTCTAGGTAGAATGAACCTTAATAGGTTATAAAACTGACTGGGGTGTTGGAGGAATAATCTCCTTCCAAATAGGGTATTCATTTGGAATTCCATATTGTGACCACCCTCCTAGCATATATATTTAAGATATTTCTGCATTGTAGATAGTATTGTGTGCATCTTACTTATCTGAAGGTGTCTTAATGATGTAGGAGCATTAGAAATAAAATTTACTTTTATTATGTAAATGACTAAAAAAAATCTAATTGTTCTAGTAATTGGGAGGTCTAGAAAGGTTATTTGTAAAATATGATTTTAATAAATGATTAAAATATTATCTAGAAACTTGTCTATGGACAAGGAAAGAATGTTATTTAGGGATAAATGTTAGTGGAGAAAATAATGGTCTATTCTTAGACAAAAACAAATCTAGATAAGTCCTATATCACATAGATAGGAGTCCAATAAAAGTAAATATGTTAGTATAAGGTCGAATGAAACCAACCTTTGTAAAAGAGCAAGTGTGGGTGAGTAAATAAGAAAACCTTGGGCCTTTAGGCCTGTATGGTGATTGTAAATACTTTGCATAATGATTTATAAAATAATGTTTAAATCTACCCAATTTATGTACATGGTTTCAAGCTATGTGAAGGAAATGGTTGAAGGCACAATATATATTAAAGATTTGGCCCTCTTTAACAATTATAATCTTTGCAACTTATATCATTGACATCAATGGTGTATGAATTATGTAAGTCTAGAAATTGTTTCAACAATCAAATAAGTAGACCATAACCAACAATAGTCCTGTAAGTATGAAGTTTGAGATATTTTGATATAGTTTATGCATTTTAATTGATGAAGGGAAAACTGTAGTTATGATCTAAGTGAAGATTAGAATTGATTGGTAATAATGAAGGGAACTGTTCTATATTAAGATAGAAACACCCAACAATAAGTCTCCATTTAAGACTGGTATTAATATGTTGTTAAATGATTGTTGTGGCATGAAAATATTAAAGGATTCATTTTAAGTGTGTTTAATAATGATAAATCATGGCCATGATAACTGTTAAATTTGTGTTATTTTCAACTTCTTATTGTATCAATCAAATTAAATGCCGAGCTATAGGGGATTTATAAATCGAGTCATACATAGAAATGGGGACTCGTGATGCTTCTATATATCATTGGTATTAAAACCATGTGGTAATATAAAACCATCTAAGTGTGGAGGACACGTTGGTAAATATTTTTTCATCATTCTCAAGGAGATAGACCAAGTTCAAAGTACCTATAATCTAGTGTTAGCAATTGATATATTTGAGATCTCAAATTTGCATGTTAACTCATAGTTGTAAAGTTAGGTGCCAATCAATTTAATAGTAATTAATGTTTAGCATAAACATGAATTAATGCATTTATGTTCATTGAGTCAAAACACATTGTAGTTGCAAGTGGAGTGGTTGTTGAAGTGAACTGGTAGTTAGGTAAATTGTGATTGAATCCTTGAAGGTGGAATTGAAGTGTCATAAGCTATCAGTGGGGATCGATAAGGTAAGAAAATTGTAGCAGACTGAACTCTAAAAGAGATATCTCTTGACTTTGTATGACTGCTTTAACAGATAGTGAGAATTTGTGCTAAAGATGATTGTGTGGATAAATAATGAAAATATGACTGTATATCGATGCTTGGACATTGCTGAGTAACTATGACAAGTTATAAGGATGGTTCTTGATATCTGTGTTGCTACAAGTAGAAGAAATTGAAAAGACCAAATTGCTATGAGGAGGAGAGAGAGAGAATAGAAAAGGTCACTAAGCCAGTTAGTAAAGTTATCAGAGAAATGCTATAGGAAATAGACAGTGGCTACGAGTAGAATGTAGGAGTTATGCTTGGGTGAAATGATTAGTAAATGATATAAGTAGGAATTAAATGTTGCTATGGGTATAGGTAATTTCTATGGGCAAATTGTATATGAGTACACTATGAATGAATAATTGGATTGTGGATCTTTGTGATCTTTGTAAGAATGATGGTCAGATAAAAAAGGTAAACATTGGAAGACAAAATTTGTATTTTAAGCAGAGTTAAGATGATGCTCTACACCATTTTTGGTATCAGAGTGGGTATGCTCTTTGGAAGAATTGAATAAAACATAGTGAGCTTGCAGTAGGATTAGATTTGGGAGGAATATGATAGGTAAATTTATTTTTATTTTAAATTGAAATAGAGGAATGATTATAGATCTAAGAAAGAATAATGAAGTTCTTTAACAATACAGAGAGATTGTCTACTTTAGGAGGAAATTAAGAGTATGTTCTTAGGGGTTAAATAAAAGTGGAAACCTGCAATAGAATAGCCCATAAAGACATTGTAAAGATTGCAGTAGTGCATGTTCGAATGAGATTGGACAAGAGGTAAATTGGTCTTTTTATTTTCAACTAATTTGAGAAGGAAATGGTTGATCACAGGTAGTAGTGATGAAAATAAATACAACAAGAGGACTGTAATAGAGAATGAAGTAAGTTCTTGGAGACTATGGAAAAGAACCTATTTCAGTTAAAGGTTGGAATGAAGGAGGACAAGTGAAGTTCTTAAAGAGGTGAGCTAGATAAATGTAGAAGCTAGAAGAGCAAGGAGTGCTCAGAAAAGGTTCTAGATGAGAGGACCAGAGAAATACCAAAGGGACAGTCTAATGAGAATATTATTAAGGTATTGAGTAAAAAATTAATGGATAAGGCTTGTTACATAGGCTTGATTACATCTCATAATGGGCAAGAGGAATCTCATAAAGGGAGAAGGAAGATGACTACTAATAGTCATAGAAAAGGTTTAAGTGTAGGCCACAGAAGTATGAATGATGAGGAGTTTGATAGGGAACTAACTGAGATAAAAGTATAACTTAGTGTACTAATGAAGTTGCTATAGGAAGGTGAGGAAGACCAAATGTGCGGATGGATTCTGTGAAAGAAGGTGAAATGACACATGTTGTAGGTGAAGCTGAAGCATAAGTAGTGTTTAGTTGAGGAATGAAGAACTCAAGGTAGTTGAGATGGAAGTTCACTATTATGAACCTAAACAAGGACAAATCCTTGGTGAAGATGATGATGGAGAATTTGATGAGAACCAAAAATCTCATGTTTTTGAAGTTAATGAAATTCATGTAAATGCAGGTTATGCAGGTACAAAAGATGGAGAATTGCCTCATACAGGCAATACCAAGGAGATTCAAACAAATGGAATGATTAATGAAAGTCTTATGTCCAAGGAAGGAGATGTAGACTTTGAGGAAAAAGTGAACCTCTTAGAGGAATGGTTGGCAAAGGACACTAGTGATGAATTTGGCATGAAGTCTAAAAATTTAGTTCAAGGTAATTTTACTAATTTATGTGAATTGAAACCTTTAGAAGAGAGATAAGTAACTCAAAAAATACATATTCAATATACAAAATTGAAGTTAGAAGAAGAGGAAATTGACTTAAAAGACAATAATGAGAAGGAAGCTGCAAGGCATAATCAACAGATTGTAAAACAATTATTTAAACCAAAATTTAGTAAGAGTCTTGTAGATCTTATGCACAAAGAAGATATGCAACAACAAGTGAGAGATGACAACAAGTTTTAGTAGTGAAGGACAAATTTAGATGATGAAATTGATAGAGATAGTGATATATTGCAGGAAAAAGAAGATGAGGAAGAAGTTAAGCCTATGTGCGGGCCTATTGAATATAGATATGAAGAAAAGGTAGTATTTGAATAAGTTCAAATGCCTCAAAATTTCATTTTTGATATTGTATTTGTTGAAGACAATGTACATGTTGTAGAAGATGATTTGTATAAACAAACAATAAAATTATTAGATAAATTTATGGGGAATGCATGTAAAGCACAATCAACAAAAGTGTTTTAAATTATAGAAATTGTAGACAAACCAGACAAGATGGTTTTGAACCAAGAACTGGTAAATAGTGAAGAGTACAAAGAGTACAGTGAAGAAGAGGAAATGATTTGGGAGATGATTTGACAACAAATCATTTTAGATTCAGAATATCTAAGCCTCACAGGAGATGAGGAATCTATTAGAGAAGTTGAAATAGAGCTCATGAATATTTTAAGTAAGAAGATGAAAGAGAAGGGACAATAGTGTCTCAAGTTTTTTAATCTAACCATGTTTTTAGTTTTGCATGTGTAGGTTTTGAAGGAGAAAATATGGAGTCATTTTCACTAGACTTCATTGAAGAAGTTGAAATGAAGACTGAGTTGAGCTCATACATTACAAAGAAATGAGGAAGAAGAAATTAAAATATCATTTGATTAGGAGCTCAAACATTTTCCCACTAGGGGAGTTTGATGTAGGAGCATCAAAAATACAATTTACTTCTATTATGTAAATGACAAAAAAAATATAATTGGTCTAGTCATTGGGAGGTTTGGAAAGGTTATTTTTAAAATATGATTTTAATAAATGATTAAAATATTATCTAGAAACTTGTCTACAGACAAGGAAATCATGTTAGTTAGGGATAAAGCTAGTGGAGAAAATCTTGGTCTATTCTTAGACCAAACCAAATCTAGATAAGTCCTATACCATGTAGATAGGAGTCTAATAAAAGTAAATATGTTAGTATAAGGTCAAATGAAACTAATATTTGTAAGAGATCAAGTTTGGGTGAGTAAATAAGGAAACCTTGGGCCTTTAGGCTTGTATGGTGATTGTAAATACTTTGCATAATGATTAATAAAATAATGTTTAAAATCTACCCAATTTAAGTATACAATTTCAAGCTATGTGAAGGAAATGTTTGAAGGTGCAATGGACATTGAATAATTAGACCTATAAAACAATTATAATCTCTACAACTTATATCATTGACATCAATGGTGTATGAATTTTGCAAGTCTAGAAATTATTTCAATAATCAAATAAGTAGACCATATTCTGTAATTGTCCTGTAAGTATGAAGTTTGATCTATTTTGATATATTTTATGCATATTAATTGATGAAGGGAAGACTGTAGTTATGATCTGAGTGAAGATTAGAATCAATTGGTAATAATGAAGGAAATTGTTCTGTATTAAGATAGAAACACCCAGTAATAAGTCTCCAATTAAGACTAGTATTAATCTATTGTTAAATAACTATTGTGGCATGAAAATGTTAAAGGAAACAGTTTGATGTTGAATCGATCTTTCAATGAAATTATGTTTAATAATGAGAAATCATGGGCATGATAACTGTTAAATTTGTGTTGTTTTCAACTTCTTATTATATCGATCAAATCAAAGGCTGAGTTATAGGGGATTTATAAATCGATTCATACATAGAAATGGGGACTCATGATGCTTTTATATATCATTGGTTTTAAACTCATGTGGTAATACAAAACCATCTAAGTGTGGAGGACACATTGGTGAATTTTTTTTGCCATTCTCAAGGAGATAGACCAAGTTCAAAGTATCTATAATCTAATTTTAGCAATTGATATGTTTGAGATCTTAGATCTGTATGTTAACTTGCAGTTTTAAAGTTAGGTACCAACCGATTTGATAGTAATTAATGTTCGGCATAAACATTAATTAATGCATTTATGTTTATTGAGTCAAAATGCATTGTAGTGGCAAGTGTAGTGGTTATTAAATCAAACTGGTAGTTAGGTAAATTGTAATCGAATTCTTGAAGCATGGAATTGAAGTGTCATAAGTTGTTAGTGGGGATCAATAAGGTAGGAAAATCATAGAAAACTGAACTCTAAAAGAGATCTCTCTTAACTTTGTATGACTGCTTTAACAGATAGTGAGAATTTGTGCCAAAGATGATTATGTGGATAAATAATGAAAATATGATTGTATATCAATGCTTGGATGTTGTTGAGTAACTATCCCAAGTTATATGGATGGTTATTGATATCTATGTTGCTATGGGTATAAGAAATTGAAAATATTGAGTTGATATGGGGAGAAGGAGAGAGAGAGAGTAGAAAAGGTCACTAAGCTAAATAATAAAGCTATCAGAGAAATGATCCAAGAAATAGATAGTGGCTACAGGCAAAATGTAGGAGTTATGCTATGGGTACAATGATTGGTAAATGTTATAAGTAGGAGTTAAATGTTACTATGGGTAAAGGTAATTTCTATGGGAAAATTGTATATGAGTATAATGTGAATGAATAATTAGATTGTGGATCTTTGTGATCTTTGTAATAATGATGGTCAGATAAAGAAGGTAAACATTGGAAGACAAATTTTGTATTTTAGGTAGAGTTCAGATGATGCTCTACACCACTTAACAACATCTCAAGCACACCTATACTCACTATAACAATAATGTAACAAATATAATATGACCCACTTTGAGAATTAATATAATCATTCCAAGAGGATTCTATTTGTGCCATCAAATCCCTTGATCATCTTTGTTGTATCCATCAAATATTCTTGGGTATATCCAAGACTAGTAAGGAGTGTCATGGTGCAAAGTTTTTCACTCAAACCGTTATCTACCATGACACTATGTATAGGTTTTAAATTTGTGTATACACATAGAAATAATGCCTCATCATAAACAATGCTCACCAAAAGTGATAGTAGGTCTTTCTGTGTGTATAGTATGATGTGTGCCAATAATGCCATATGAATAATGATCTTCCTTAGTTTTGTAATTATAATAAGTTGGAGGAGGATGTGCATTGTAGGTCATATGCAATTAAGGTAAATAAGTAGTCTCTTGTGATATATGATTAGTAAATGGGTCATTAAATATCTTCAACTTATAATTCCCATTAGGATGTGTCTATGATTCATTTTTTATGTATTAATATCAATCATGTTACCATCTATTAAATATTGTATCAGATGTCATAAACTAATGTATTTATTAATTTAATTTCCTATGCCTTGATGATAGTCACAATAAGCATTATTGCTAAATCCCTTGGCTTGAGGCTTACTCATATTGACGTATTTTGGGGAGGGAGAGATATAAGGTTGTACTCAATTAAAGATATTCAGGATAACTTTTAGTGGCCCATATAGAAATTAACTTAGTTTTTTTTCTTAGAGAATCTCTAAGTATGTATTTTTAAAGTCTAGAAAAAATTAATAGATGGTGTTTAGGTGAGAATGTGATTGGACAGGGGAATCATAATAGGGCATAAAAGCCATATGGGTGTGCAAGTGTATAGAAAACTTGCAGACACTTCCTTCATCCCTTTCCTACTAGTAAAAGTTACCATTATGAGTATATGGATGGATGTTTGTTTACATATAATAGTGAATAATATCATATTGACTTTTGACTGAGTGGCAAACTATATTTATATGTATGAAATTTATTTTGAATAATAGGCAAGTTGACCTAGAAAACTAACTTATACCTAGATAATTTAAGTGAATATACGCTATTCACCGCCCCCTAAAATAGCCAAATGCCAATTTATAAAACTAAAATATTCATGAATTACTGAAGAATAGCCACTAAAATTTACCCTAAATTTTATAATACCTTGTGATGAGGTTATGGTAAATGTGTAAATTACCTCATTGGTGGATCTAAGAAAAGAACCTAATTAATTGGTTGTCACAAATGTTAGTTGTTGATTTATGTGTCTTTTATTATTTAATTTGGATTTCAAAGTTGGATTAATTGGAAACTTGGCACCATAAATGGTTAGAGGGTTTGACCCATAATTTAGCTTATTCACTACAATACTTTTAAATTCTCAATCTTTAAATGTGTGGCATTAGTCATCAAATGATTGAAACTTATTAAACACAATAGACTCATATAGTGGGGAAAACAATATTTTTTTCAATATATCTTGTAATTACTTATCTACCATTTGACTTGTCATCTTAGAGAGCATGGTCTTATAATAAACCACATACTTAATAATAGACTCATTGGACCCTTGCTTGATTTTTACAATTTGAGCATAAGACATATTTTCACTAATGTTAATTGAAAAATATGTCTTGAAGAGAATTTGACTTATCTTAGAGGGTATTGTAATGAAACATATAATCATTAATAGGCTTGTTGGATCCTTAATTATTTTTTTCAATCTAAGCATAACCTATAAAAGGTTAATTAATAACCTCAACATTTTTTGCAATCTTAACTTATAGGATTATATGTATTCTTAACTTATAGGATTGTATGTAGTTAATTATATTTGAGAACAGTGACAAAATAAGTCATAAATATTTAAAATTGATAATATTCATATAATTTTTAGTAACACATATCAATAATCTCAAATTCAAATTTAGAATTGATATTTATTTCTTTATTATTCTGTGACACTTTTGCTTATCAATTTGTTAATATAAATTCTCCTGTATAATATCATAACCCTAAATTTAAACTTGATTCTTGATTTTGAAATTAAAAAATAATAATGACATTTAAGACATCAACATTGGTATGGTTCATCACCTTTTGATTAGGGTTTGCATTAAAAAGGTTTGGTATCAATGTCGGATTCATAGATTAAAACACTTGATAAAGTTTTTAGTTTTAACTCCATGTTGGATAAATTACCTTGAATAGGTTGGCATTATACAGGCATTGATATTAACGTGATCAGCATGGTGATAAAGTTTGACATATAATACAAATCGTTAGTTTATTTGATGCATAGGATGTAAACTTTTCAATGGATACTTCAAATTTAATTCTAAGGTATGTTATATTTTAGTAGCTTTGATTGCTATATATTTGGCCTTAAATAATTTGTCCTTACTTTATTATTTGAACACATAGTTTTTTTATAGAGAAAGTTGGCACAGAGTAAGAAAATTAGTGGAAAAGGATAATAAATTTGGTAATTACGTCAACTTAGTTTGTTTTTAAATATTTTCTCAATTAGATTTTTTTTTTTTTTGTAAAATTTGGCGGACACATTGATGGTGGTAGTGAATGTCACATAGTCACATTGAAAGCAAAGTTAGTTTATGGGGTTAATCGGATTCAATTTTTCCATCTTTCATTTTTCATTTGGACTCAAGCTTCAAGTGGAAGAAGAACTCTGAAACTTTCATTTTTCCAGTGTTCTTCAAAGAAAATCATGAAAGAAAGGTTACCAAATAAGCTCGAGCCTGTTGAGATTTGGTTTTGAAGCTAGAATCTTGGAAGCTTAGGCTGCATGTAAGTTTCATTTGGTATGCAGTCTCTCACTTCAATTTGTGTTTCGTTTATATTGGCTGCAACTTGATAGCTTTCTGGGTATTTGAATGTATGTTGTGGATTTATTTCATATTGTTAGTTTGTGGTTAAAATTTAAAATCTTGGAAAACATTTTTAAGATAATAAAGAATATCAGTTTCAGTTGATATTACATAGTCTGCTATCATTTTTGAAGGTCAGAGTAAAAATGATAGAAAATATTAAGGTTCATTGTTTTCAAATTATTTCCTCTCTGATGGGTGGGAACCTTTAATTGTGGATACAGATCCTCCTCCTCTCAGAGAATGGTGTGATAAGTTTCAAGATTCGTCATTTTCAGTGTTTCTTTTGATGTCCATATTTGTTGTGGTTGTTTAATTGTTCTCTTGTTTTTTGTTCCTTGCTCTATATGTTTAGTTGTTAAATTAATGATTTAATATTTTTTTGTGTGTGGCTTTTTAGACATTTCTCAAGGTATTTTCTCTCAGTTTGGATATGTTTTTTTTTGTATGATTAGTGTTATATCATATCTTTATTTTATTAATATATAGAGACACTCTTCAATCAAAAATTGTTTCCTTTATATTGTATAGTTATATGCAATATTCTTATAACCTTTTGAGTTTGAAATTTTAGGTGAAATTGAATATATTTTTGTCCATAGGAATACGCACCAGTTTTATTTAATAAATAGTTTGCTATGATTTTTAGTGACAGATTGAAAACACAAACTTGTCTTTTGTGGGTTTATAAATCTTATCTTTTGAGGCATTAAACAAGTTTTTTTTTTTGGGTTTCAAAGTGATTTTTAGTGACAGATTGAAAATACTATTAAGTTTGACGATGAGTCTAGTGGCACTAATTTGATTGAGTTTATAGATTCACCTCTCAAGTACACAGAGTATCAAGGTAATAGAGGAGTACCTTTGATTGATATGATTTTTGATGAAGATGGTTCAAAAAAGGAATGCTTGAGATATTTATGACTTGTTTCTTTTTAGTAGTATTTATTGGTTTTACTTTGTAGACTTGGCAATTTATTTGAGATACTTACTATATTGTTCTTTCAACATTATTGTTTTTAGATTTTAATGCATATAGTTTTTGATAAATTAATTATGTCTGTATGTTTCTTTCAGTTTGCATTATTTTGTGACTCGATTATTAATTTTAGTAGATTTTTAGTATATTCATCATATTGGTATGGTTGATATTTGATCATATTACTATGGTCATGTTATATTCTTGAAAAAAAAGGAATATTATGAAATGAAGAATGTGGAATAAATAATTAGGCGTAGTCATAATGATCATTTAATTACATAAACCACTTGTTAGTGATTTGTTAAGTTGTTTTTAACAAGGGGTCCCACACTTTAGAAATATTTGTTTTGTATATATTTTAAAATGTCATTTTTTTAGTCTCATGAACTTATTATATAATAAAGTTCTAGTTATGAAATTTATAAATTATAAGGTAGTTAACTTTTATTAAAGTTAATTAATTTTAATAATTAAGATTATTACAATTAGTTGTGACTTAAAGTACAACTACTTCAAAAGATAAAATCTAGGTACAAAAGCTTTTAGATTACAAGTTTATATTGCACTTCTTTCCATGAAATATATTCGAGATTGAATATCACTTGCAAGAAGTCTAAATAACATATGCTTTGATGGTGAAGTAAATTTATTGATATACGTACGTATATCCAAGTTTCTTGTTTATTTTATAAACTAATTTTTTGAAGTTGTTCGGGTATTAACTCATTTGATGATTACATAAACGTGTAGTCATATGTGAAGAAATCATTTGTACTTCACCTAAAAAATGATGAATACTTTATATTTCTTATGACAAATTTTAGGTTGATGTTGTATAGTGATTGCTCTTATAAGAGTAGTTTTTAAATAGTTTGAATATACAATTTTATCAAATAAATATTTCATTTGCTTATACTTTGAGTTGAATCTTTCTTTAATATTTATATTTTTCATCTACTTATTTAAATTTATTTATAATTTTGTTACTTTTTTGTTTTTTGTTGTTCCTTTTATTAGCCTTTATTTTAATAATTTTATTAATTAGTCTCTTTTTTAAATCTTAATCTAATTTATTTAGAAAAAATCTTAAGCTTTAACTTAGTTTCTAAATTTTTAGGTTAATATCTACTTTTTATTTTCTTTCTTGTAACTAACTTTTTCATCTTTCTAATATGTTGTAGTTATGTTAAGTTTACTAATTATGTTGATCATAGTTAATTTATCTTTCTTTGGTTTTCATGTTTGTTTCGTCAATCTTGTAATGTATTTGATATGGTAGTATATATTCTAAATTAGATTAACATGGATGCATGATACATCTATTCAAAAATAATATGGTCATATTAACTATATTCAAATTTGAGTGGCATATGTTTTAAGATATTAGCAATTTGACTATATAATATTACTAATATATTGGGTATTTAATGCTATATTTTGAGATGAGTGATTTTAGCACAGGTCTTCATCCCTCACCTCAAAGGGGGGCGTATATATATGAGCATAAATTCAAAAAAAAAATGGAATGAACAAAAACTTTTTTATCTACTTCTTTGATTAAGTAGTGGATTAGGTGATCCTAACTCCTAAAAAAGTGTTGGATACGTTTCAACACTTATCGAAAGTTTAGTTATGGAATGAGTTTTGTAGTGACATTTGGAGAAAATACTATGTGTAGTCATTCCTATGCTCTCTCTTTAGAATTCAAATATTCTAATCTTTAAAAGTTTAAATCTTTAAAAATTCAAACTTTAGACTTCAAGTATTTATCATGATTATTGACTACTTGTAGCAATTATCACTTGTTTCAAGTACATCAAAATATACATGAATAGAAAGTTAGCTCAAGTGTGCATGTTTCAAATGATTTACATTTATAATTTAATGCATTGATGTAGGAGCATCACTGCCTTTGTACATTTTAGTATACTTTCATGTTTTTATTCATTAGTGAGTCATTAAAAAGTCATTCTAGGTTGGTAGGAATCATTCATGGGTGCTAGACCTTTGACAAATTTGAATCAGCCTTTTCCCACCAAAAATCCTTCATTTGAATTTTAAAGATTTCATGTAATGTTTTGGGGACTTCAATCTTGTTTCAAGAGGTTATAACATTGCATTTTTGTGGTTAGTTTTTAGGAAAATGTCAAAGGTGTCTAAACATAATACATGACTCATAAGGTTAGTCATTTCATAAGTTTGTTATAGGTAGGTTCATTAAGACCCTTCCAATGTACATGAGTAAGTTGGAAGATAGTTAAGGTAGTTAGATAAGTTTTGAATATACATAGGTGTTTATGTGTAGCAAGAATTCAAGGTATGAGAAGAGAAGAGAAAAGGGTAGATAGTAAAAGAAGATGAGAAAGACAAGTATATCTAGAAACCCTATCTGCATCATTAGAATTTTATTCAAGGTTATTGTATATAGACATGATCAAGAAATAAAGGCATAGTTTGACTAAGAACAATGTTAGCCTCATGAAGTTATTAATTTTTAAGTCATATTTCATTTTTTATATTCTTGAATGAAGGAACTATAGTTGTTTTATTCACTTACAGGTTAAGACTAGAAGATTCAACATTGTCCAGTTGAAAGACATTCTATGTTTCATAACTTGTGTATACAAATTTGGTGTAAATTCTAACTTTGAAAGGTTGAAAATTTTGTTTTAATGATATCCAATAGTTTTTTAGATTTTTAAGGTTTTACTATGATGACCTTTTCACATTACTTGACTTTCAAAATATGAAACAAAGCATACAACATATGCCTAGTTCAAATTGAATGTGTTTGCCCAATCTTGAGGTAGTGTTTGCTAAGGGTTTTGGAGATAACAAAGGATTTTTATTTATCTATTGAAGTTATTAAACATGTCATAGTATTTTCAACTCCAATAAAATCTCGATGACGTTGTAGAAGGTGAGTTATTATGTAAGTTTTCCATTCAGTTCTATATATAGTCCAAGTGAATAAAAACATGTAAGGGAGGCTATATGCCTTAAGAAAGGAGTAATGAAGTTATTAAAATTTGTTTCAATTGAAAATAATTTTTTAAAACCTTTCATAAAAATTTTTATACCCTTATGTCCCTTCTTTGTTCATACAGTCTTGTAACTGTCTACAAAACTTGCACAATCAAGTTGAGTTCATTATTGAAAAGAGTAACAAAGGTCTCTTATGGAGGGATTATAGTTTAATAAGGTGAATGGAGTAGTTTTAGACCCTTATAAAACTTAATCAGATTTATAATACTTTTCTTGAGGTCCAAACCCTCTAAAGAGCATTTAGAAACCCTATAGACTATGACAAAGCATGTAGTGAGACCAAAAATGTCATAAAAATCTTAAATATAGGTGATGAACTGAGAACCTACTAATTTATAAAGTTGTCCATAGATTATGTGGACCTAATTAAATGATCATAGTATCTTTTTAGTATATTTTAGGATCAAGAATAACTTTGAGTGTTCTCGGGCAGAAACAGACTCAAAGTTGATAATCAATTAGTTGAGAAACTAGTGCTAATGACAACTAGCGACACTCTAAGAGAGACCAATGCATGGTGAATATATAAAAAGGTTATATATATTATAAAAAATAATAATAGTGTTAATAAGGTGATTTTTAATATCAAACAAAAAATTATGTTCTCTCAGGTTCACACAGAGTATGTTAATGCAAAACTAGGGTTTCAACAATCAAAAGCCATTTGCAAATGATAAAATTGATGGAAAATCCCCAAATTTGGATATTTGTTATGTCAATTTTTTAGATAAAATATTTTAAGGTTTTAAAGATATTTATGTACATGTATATACATATAAAAGTGAATGTGTATGCAAACCTTGTTGGAGACCTTAACAGTGACCTATTTGGAGGTTATAGAGTGGTGTGTAAATAGAGTTAGGTCTTAAAGATCCATGGAGAGATTCAAATTGAAAAATGGAATTTGAAACTATAATTATATTCTCATAATTCCACCATACATTTAAATACTATGCAATTATACCTTAAAAAGGCTAGTAGGGCTGTGTTTTTGAATAGGCAGAGTTGACTAGGAGGTGAATTGTTGTTTCACATAAGTTATGTGTTAGGCAAGGAGATCAATTAGACTAGTTTGAGTCTGATAAAGACTATAATGTATTAAAAACCATAAATTAACCCTTAAATAATTTAATACTCATTTAACTAATAAGTATTTTCAAGGAAGTTCATATCAAAACAAGGCAAAGTAGTGAAAGTTTGATTTTCCCCTTTGCATCATTTGATATCAGAGCCTGAAGATTAGTGGGAAGCAGATAAAGAAGGTGGTAAGAAAAATAAGATACACATTTTTTTATGTTTTAATGTTATGTATTTTCTCAATTTCACTAAAATTATGATGAATATTGTTTAGGAAACTGCTAAAGAAGATTGTAGGTAGTTGGTTAAGTAAGTTGAAAGCCAAGAAAGGATTAAGAAGAGAGAAAGAGCTCAAGAATATCACAAGGAGAGATCAAAGCTATTGCCAAAGAATTGGATCCAAGGATAAATCTTGGATGTGGGACGGAACAAGGTGAAAAAGACTTTCTTAAGGAGGAGCAAGGTGAAACAAACTTGCTTAAAAGAGTACAACTACTTAAAATAAAGGACCAACAAGGTGAGTTACTTTCGGATGAGCATGTAGAAGGATTATTTGCAATTTTTTCAAGTCACTTGTCATTCATTCAAATAAATGAGTATCTAGACCACTTTTTTGAGAAATTGGGCATGCTGAGAGCATTGACCATGGAGAGAGAAGACCATGAACAAGTAAAGAGTACATAGCAGCAAAAGGAGGTTCATGAGATTGATGATATTGAAGGCATTATAGTAGAGAATGTGGAACCATCAGTAGCAACATAATATACAACAACCCAAAGTATAGGGAGCATAAGAATATAATTATAAGAAAGATATTTCCAAGAGGACAAGTAGGAGATTATTTTAATTGGCTTATGTGTAGGCTAGTTGTATATGAGCATAAACAAGTGTTGAAGATGATGAGATTGAAGATCAAAGTACAAGAAGATAACCTAAAAGGAGAAAGCAAGAGAGATGAATCAATGAGGAGAAATTATAAGATTAATCAAGCATCACAAAGGCCTATATGTCTCAAATAGGCGATGGGATCCAAGAGGAGGTGTCCTTGAACAAAGAGTGATAAAAAAGAACATCAAAGTTAAAGCAGTTATAACTCTTTGGGAAAGTTTTCTTTCGCTCCTCCATAGTATGATGTAGGATCATCACTAAATTTGTATATATTAGTCTACTTTAATGTTTTGAGTCACTAGTGAGTTGTCACAAGTCATTCTAGGTTGGTAGGAGTCATTCATGGGTGCTAGACCTTTGATAAATTTGAATTAGCCTTTTCTCGCCAAAAATCCTTCATTTGAATTTTCAAGATTTCATGTAATGTTTTGGTGAATTCAATATTATTTAAAGAGGTTATAACATTGAATTTGTGTGGTTAGGCTTTAGGAAAAGGTCAAAGGTGTCTAAGCATAATACATGACTCATAAGGTTAGTCATTTCATAAGTTTGTTAGTGGTAGTTTCATTAAGACCCTTCCAACGTACATGAGTAAGTTAGAAGATAGTTAAGGTAGTTAGAGAAGTTTTGAATATAGGTATGTGTTTGTGTTCATCAAGAATTCAAGTTAGGAGAAGAGAAGAGATGGGGACATACAGTAAAAGAAGATGAGAAAGACAAGTCTATCTAAAACCCCTAACTACATTAGAATTATATTCAAGGTTATTGTATATAGACATGATCAAGCAGTAAAGTCATAGTTTGACTGAGAATAATATTATCCTCATGAATTTATTATTTTAAGTCATATTTTATTTTTACTATTCTTGAATGAAGGAACTATATTTGTTTTAGTCACTTACAAGTTAAGACTAGAAGATTCAACATTATCCAGTTGAAAGACATTCTGTGTTTCATAACTTGTGTATACAAATTTGGTGTAAATGCTAAATTTGAAAGGTTACACAGTTTCTTGTAATGATATCCAACATTTTGTTGTATTTTATAATGTTTTACTGTGATTACCTTTTCACATTACTTGACTTTCAAAATATGAAACAAAGCAGACAACATATGCCTAGTTTGAACTGACTTTATTTGCCCAGTCTTGAGGCAATGTTTGCTAAGGGTTTTGTAGATATAAAAGGAGTTTTATTTATCTATTGAAGTGAATAAATGTTTCATAGGTTTTCAACTCCAATAAAATCTTGATGGCGTTGTATAAGGTGAGTTATTATGCAAGTTTTCCATTCAGTTCTATATATAGTCCAAGTGAACAAAAGCATGTAAGGGAGGTTCTATGCCTTAACAAAGGAGAAATGAATTTATTCAGATGTGTTTCAATGGAAAAGAATGTTTTAAAACCTTTAATAAAGTTTTTTTTACCCTTATGTTCCTTCTCTATTTTTACAGTCTTTTAACTATCTACAAAACTTACACAGTCAAGTTAAGTTCATTGTTGAAAAGAGTAACAGAGGTCTCCTAAGGAGGGATTATAGTTGCATAATGTGAATGGAGTATTTTTATATACTTATCAACCTTAATGAAATTTGGAAGACCTATCTTGAGTTCCAAACCCTCTAAAGATCATTTACAAACCCTATAGACTATGGCAAAGCATGCAGTGAGACTAAAAGTGTCATAAAAATCTTAAACAAAGGTGATGAACTAAGAAAATACTGATTGGGAAAGTTGTACATAGATTAGGTGGACATAATTAAATTATCATATTATCTTGTTAGTATATTAGAGGATCAAGAAGATACTTTGAGTTTTCTCTGGTAGACACAGAGTGGAAGTTGACAGTCAATTAGTTGAGAAACTAGTGCTAATGACAGATAGCAACACTCCAAGAGAGACCAATGCATGGTGAATTTATAAAAAGATTATACAAATTATAAACAACCATAATAATGGTAAGAAGGTTATTTTTAATATCAAACAAACTTTTTATGTTCTCTCGGGTTTGCATTGAGTATGCCAACCCAAAACTAGTGTTTCAACAATCAAAAGCCATTTACAGATGATATAATTAATGGAAAATACCCAAATTTGGATATTTGTTGTGTCAAGGTGTTAGATAAAATATTTTAAAGGTTTTTATGATATTTTTATATGTGTTCGCACATATAAAATCAATTATGTATGCAAACCCTATTGGAGACCTTAACAATAACCTATTTGGAGGTTATAGAGTCATGTGTAAGTAGCGTTAGGTCTTAAAAATTCATGGAGAGATGTAAATCAAAAAATGGTATTTTAAAATATAATAATATTCTCATAATTCCACTATACATTTTTGTACTATGCAATTATGCCTTAAAAAAGACTAGTATGACTATGTTTCTGAATAGGCAGAGTTGAGTAGGAGCTGAATTGTTGTTTCAAAGAAGTTGTGTGTTGGGAAAGGAGATAAACTAGACTTGTTTGAGCCTAAGAAAAACTATAATGTCTTAAAAACCACCAATGAACCCTTAAAGCATTGAATACTCAGTGAACTAATAAGCATTATCAAAAAAAATCATATTGAAACAAGGCAAAGTAGTGAAAGTTTGATTTTCCCCTCTGCATCATGCATGCATGAATTCACTCACATTATTATGACCAAATAAAATTAAGGTAATTATGTAGACACCTAAATTTTTCATAAGACCCTTATTCCTAGTTTCTTATTCCCAATTTATCATATGTAGCAAATGTGTACATATTTACTTGTTTCTTGGCCCATCCTAGTCTCACTAAAGCCCCTATTTATAATTTGAGCCTAAGAAACATTATCTAAAACTTATCATAATGATTTTTTTAGAATAATTATACTATACATCACTTATTATCAGACTCTAACTCCAAAATAGAACTATGTCATCTCTAGGATAGTGTAGGTTTATCTAGGTCAAACACACACCCATGCACATTTATGTCCCTTTTAACCTTGTGGGTCCATCTATATATTTCCATTGATTTTTCACCTTTAACCTCACCCCATTTCAATTCTAAAGTTGATTAACACATATAACTTATCCTATATCAACTTATAGAAATTAGGTCATGTCGACCCATTAAATGAGGAAGGAGAACATAGAGAAGACACGTCAAATTTTAAATATCAAAGGTTAAGCCTTGAGCCAAGCATAAAACATCATTCCACCTACTTCAAGTTGAGATTTAATGATTCATATCCTACACAATTTCAACAAATTTGTTCTCCTTGATCTCTCATCATTTCCCTTGTGCCAAAGAAGGGTATTAGTTTACTAATATGCATATATCACTTTTATGGAAAAAGGACTTTCAAAACCCTCACTTGAACTATTCCATCCTCACACTCATAAAAATCATGGAGGTTTGATTCCAAGTGTGAAGTACTTTGTAATGTTTCTTTGGTGGTTGCATGAATCCATAACAATTTGTTTATTTTGGAAGGTTAAGCTAGGTCATTAAGAATAACATCAAATTTTGCAAATTTTGCCTAGAAAAATAGTGAAGCACAAGTACAAAAACATCATAATTAAGACAATATATCAATGATAGAAAAATAAATTTGTGGAACCCTACACATGCCAGATTATGTTGCATAGAATTAAACAAGTGAGTGAGATTTTGATCATGCCAAGGGTGATGAGGACAAACCTATTCCCTATGCATATCTATCTAGTAGAGGTTGTATAATTATGTATTTTAAGAGAAGGATATAGATAGTCTACATAGTCATTTTATAGAATCATATTTCTAGTACAATAAATAAGTGTGATCATTATTTGACATCATGTACTTACTTTGGATAGCCTAGTTTCGTTCATTGCACTTTGAAATATTTACTTGAGTCCACCCTATAAGATAAATATGAATTCCATAATTTAATAAATGTATGATTAAATATATTTAATTTTAATTATTGTTTTCCTATATTTATTAAATTTAGAATTAAGATAAATAAAAATTTAACTTGCCTAAGTTCTTGTGTTTAAATTTTCCCTCGGGTCCTACATTGCCTTTTCCATCTTAAATGGGGTGGTGAATGTTGAGTGACTAGTCTATAATGATTTATCAACTTAGTTTCATTTTACTAGATTTATGAACAAGTAATTGGGAATTCTTTTATTCATAGTTTTTGCTCAATTATAGTGAAAAAGTTTGCAAATGTTTCAAATAGATAAAGATGGCAAGTTAAAAAATATATATTTATTCATGAAATAAAAAGGATGTAAAATGTAAAGCATATGTAAATATGTAGCCAAAATCATTTTTGTAAATGTAACAATTAAACCAATTATTAGATTTTCATATGATTTAGTTTTGCTTAGAAGATTTTTTATTGTTGTGTTTATAATAAACCTGTTTTATATGAAAATTTGAGGTATGGTTTATATGGCATTAGATATGTTGAGCAATTGAAATAGTGTCATAATCTCCATGATCATAGCTAGTTTTGGGGATGATGTCAAAGTTTGTAATATGTATTTATTTTCCTAGTAACATATTTTCTTCATGAATTTAGATGAAGTTGATGGTTATATTAAGAGTAATCATCATTTCACCCTTTTCATCTATTAGGTTAGCATATAACAATTGTTTATTATTCTATTTTTATAGTATTTTTTATAGATGACAAGGAGGTATCCTTTGAAAACATTTCCAACTTTTTAGCTATTGAGATCATCAATGAATGCCAAATTATAAATAGGTGTGTGTTTGAAAACAATTAAGAAGCAAATATTATCATATGTCAAGTAACATGATGCTTAATAAATTTTAATTTGACTTGTATGTACCTTTTTGTTTCATTATATAATTGTCCATGTCTGTGTATGCTTTCAATTGCTCTTGTCATCTTTATAGTGATAATGTAATCTAATTATTAAGAGAAGGGATGTTATAACATGTTGTATAGTACACTAAATAACATTTTACACAATATAAATGAACAACAAATTAGTGTTATTGGAGTTTTAAATTGCATTCATATATACCTTATGATGCTCATTTTTTTATTAGTAAATTAATTTATCTTAAATGTCATTTTTGTTTAAAATGTTATTCTCTTGAGAATGTAATTTTTTTATTTCTTGTGTGAAGGAATATTACATATAGCAAAGAAAATAGTGTCGGGATCACTCGAATAGGTATCTATTTTTAAAATATGCTACTTTTATGAATTTTATTTGACCATATGTGATTGATAATTGGTTTAGATAAGGTATTTTGGTTTTCAATTAAGGAATATGGTTTTCAAATATCTTTGCATTTTTGTTTTGCTTTGCTTTGCCATGTCAATGTTTAAATCACCTAGTATATATGTATTGTCTCTTGTGTATGCATCAAATAATGTTTTATTAATAATATATATGATATATAAAATAGTTGCATTTGGTGTTATATAAAAATTTAGAATGATGATTTCTTTGTTATGGATGGTAAGAGTTACTAATATTGATTCTAAATTATTTATTTTATATTATTTTGTCTTCGAAAGTAGAAGATTTTTTTCCTTAAAAATCAATTTTTTGTATATATGATATATTGAAATATAGTTGAATTATTATACAAGATTTTATGACATTGTAATTGAAATATGCATATCTTGTAAACATAGTTTGCTTGAATGCATTAAGTCATAGTCATTGATAACTTTAGACACTCTATTTTCATCACTTCCATGTCAAAATTTTAATTAGAATGATTTCCCATAATAACACATAAATCAAGCTAGAAATCACTAGAAACATTCAAATTCCTTCACACATCTTATGTGCATATTATATGACACATTGGTGTATTCTTGAATAGGGAAATACACCATATCAAATCATCAACTTTGTCCAATACATCCTGAATCAATTTTTGGCTTTGAAAGTGTTGTTTTGGACCAATTAAATGGAGTTATTATCCAACTTTCAACATCACTAAAATCACATCACTTATCATTGATTAATTAACCTTTGTTAATTAACCCAATATTCCTCTAATGGTAAATTCCATAGCTTTTTGAAATTTCCTATTTTCTAAATTCATGATTCTATTATTCCTCATCGTCATGACATCATGTGGCAAGTGGTTGATTAAAATTATTTCAAAGGTCAAACTTTTCAAAATATCATCATAAATACAACCCATGCTCTATAAATGGAACCCATGGTTTAATCAATGCAAACTCAACCCCAAATATTAATGACATAAACCCTCCAAAATGGACTCATTCTCAACCACACATCTTGATCTGAGATCAACGGTCCAAATTCAAAGGATAAATTATAAATAGGAGAGTCATTCACCATTATAAACAAACTTTTTTTTCTATAATTACTCTACCAAAACAATAGTAAAATCTTCACCAATTTATTCTAAATTATTAACAAATCATGCATATTACAAGGGGAGATGTTGTCGGAATAGCTCTTTGATTTTGACAAAGATCTCAAGCTCTATATCTAGCCTAATAAAAGTTGATTTTTGAATAGAATGGAACATCCATGAGGAAGGTATAATTATTTGGTTTTATCTTCTATTTATTTTTCACTTTTGGATCTTATCTAATCCAAGGATATTTGTCTTTTCATATTATTTTGGTTTGGTTTTCTTCTTAATAAGAAACTAACCTTCTTTGTAATCATATATGGCATGCCCGATAGGACTACCACCCCACACTCTCCTTTGAAACATCATAAAATCCTTATAATTAATAAATTAGCTCAAGGTTGATACTAATTTATCTTCATTTTCTTCTAAATTTTCCAAATTTTCATTCATAGGTTAACTACAAAAATGCACTACAAATTGGCATAATCACTACCTATAAATGGTAATATCAACCTACATATTAGTGGTATCACTTCTTCCCTCATGTAAACAATAATTTATACCTACATATCGGTGGGATAACACTATGAAATGGTAGAATCCATCTTAGATTCACACAAACTATGATTTTATAAAAATGGTGATATCAAAACCCTAATAGTGGAATTAACCTACAAAATGGTGGCATAACCTTGTATATTGATAAGTTAGACATGAATATAAATATAATCATGAAGGGAATAGACTCTATTTTTATTTTGTTTATCTTTTTTTAAAATCAATAGGATCTCCCTATTTAACAATGATATCACCCTACTAATCAGAGATATTTCCCTGCTAGTCAATAGAATCATTGGTTTCTTGTTCTCTATGTTTTATGTCTAAAAATTAGTGATATTGTTTTTTTAATTGGAGGAATCACCCTAATAAATAGTGGGATCACTCTATGTCACTTTCCTGAGACTTAAACAATCAACTTATTATCTTCCTTTCACTTGTTAAAGACCACAATTCAAACACTAATCTGATTTCTATAGGTTTTGAGTGTAAAAAGGGTGGTTATTTTATATAAAAAACATTTTTTATAAACAAATTTCATTTGGTTCTTAACAACAAACCCACATTTGAAATTAGTTCTTTATAACAATTGTCTTATTTCCTTACTTGAGTGTTTGTTATTTGTGTGTGTTTTGGGTGGCTTATTATCGGTATGCTCTCCCTTTGCCCCCTTGTAGGACCTTGGGTGATCAAAATCACGTAGGTTAATATTATTTTTACCTTAAGGGACACTAGATTATCATATTCTCTTTCCCCTTTATGTGATCTTGAGAATCATAAATAGTGAACCTTCCTTTTTATTTTGACTACATGGGGTGGATTTCATCACCTTCTTGCAAGTTCAAAAGGCATGACAACTAGGCGTTCATTCCCCAACATATGTACAAACCTCATACATTTTATGGGGTATGTAAATTGAGGGTCAATTTTTTTAATTTATAAATTAGTTATGTGTTTTATGCACACTGTGACGTGAGGGGATTTCATCCTCTAATACCCATGGCTTCAACAACAACCTCAAAGTTCAATTTATGATAACACTTCACTAAGATCACATAGTTGAAGTGGTCGTGAAGAGGATAAACCCTCTCAAATTACCTGTTATTATTTTTTTGATGGATTTTTTATCCCCATGAATTATAAGGTAGATCAGGAACCATATAGAAAGCCTCCTCAAAACTTTAGATTAAGACCACTTAGATGCAAAAAACTTATAGTGAGATGGAAACCAACCTTACCCAAGGTCTCATGACATAATACTTGAAGAGAGAATTAATAAATTAACCTCTTGACACTTTTTTTGAGGTAGATACATGGGTTATAATCATATTTCACACCCATTTTGCCACTTAAGATACAACTTTCTTATATGTGTGTTATTACTTGTTTGTTGTATTATATCTCATTTTACATGTTATACCTTACACATCAAAAAAATCAAAATTATCCCAAGTCCAAATTTTTTTATAACATAGTTGCATGATAAGGCATTACACTATCCAAATTCTAAGTCATCTTTATCCTATCCTAGCATTATGTTGTCCAATTGAAGTGGTACCCTATCAATATTGTAACATCATGTTGTCCATTTGAAAACAAATCTAAATCAGGTTCATTATGAGCCAATTATCCACATTTGGTCTATTTTGACCCCATTCCTATTTTGAGTCAACCATTCCAAATCAGTCAACCTTTGACCCAAATCAATTTAAACATTCTCAAAGTCAAAGTCCATCCTTTTTCTAAATTCAAAGTCGAATAAGGTTAAATTTGACCAAATAAACATTACAAATTGAGTCAAATCATGGTATAATTTGACCAAAGTCAAATAATCAAGTCAAATTAGGTCTATTTTGACCAAGACACATCAATTCAAAATAAACTAAACATCTAAAATCAAATCATATCCTTGTCATTCCATTCAATCTCCCACATGTTTTGGTTGGGAATGATAAATTCATAGCATCCCCTTTCTCTCATTTGAATCAAATCCAACATCCAAATCCAATTTGAGCTTAATCAAGCATTAAGTCAATTAGCCCTTTTTGGGAACAATCACATCAAGTCAACCTGCCTTGTTTGGGGCCAATCATATCAAATTAGTCTAAATCAAATTTAATCATTCATCCATGCTCACAAATTTTAGGTATTTATTTTTCCAAATCCACCCTACTTGGGGAAATTAAAACGTGTAACTTATTATCAAGATATTTTACCCAAATACCATCTTCTTGCATGTATCCTTACTTGTAGGCACAATCCAACACTAATCTAAGTCATGGAATCTCAATGCCTATTTGGGTAGACTCCTAATAACTCCCATAATCCTAAACTCATTCTAGCATTTCCATCCATGAGTTAATATGTGATAGACAACCTCTTCCAACTTAGCCAACAACTATCCCACCTTGCATCTACTCTTGAAATTTCATCCACCAATCCAATGTCCTATCCAGCATTAGATCCACAACAAACCTAACCATCAAATCATATCATGTCATCACCCCTCTAAGTAAAATATTTTAGCAAAGAATAAAGTACATCTAAGTTTAAGATTCACCAAATGGGGATATGCCAATATGTATTCCAAGATTATGATTAGACTCTTCCACTTTCGAGTCAAGGTTAAGATAGTCAACCCATCTTTGACATTTGTGTCAAATCACCCATCTTTGACCTAACCCAGACCATTGATGGCCTACCCATGTTTATGAAGGACCTGTTAAGCCTATTTTATTACCCTCCTTTTTTTGAAAGTCATGTCTTTGATTTTGCCAAATAGATGGCCTAATGTCATAAATTTTAAAATTGTGGCGTGGTCCAACTCACTTGAATTTAATCGAATACATATTTTATATTCATTGGCAGACATTTGATTATCATATTTGAATGAAAATTATTACTTTTAATGTTGATTAAGAGGTTTCATAAATCATAAGTTGGCTCTAAATGAAATATTCTTTAGTATCATTTTTATATTTTACAATGAAAATTTATAGTGTATTCAATGATTCATAATAATTGTAGTGTCCAGTTTGAGCTTGATGTAATGCATAGTGTTGAATCAGACAAAAAATATATATTCATGATGAGTTATAACATTGGTCATATTGAAGTAATGGAAAGGCTAGATATACTTTATTATTTATTGTATAGGACAACTTTAAGAATTCTTATCATTCAATATTTATCTTCAATGCCATAACATGTTTTGTTAGGTTCTCTTGATCAGGTTATTTGATACGAGGATTTTCAAAATTAGATTTTGCATTCTTTATAATAATCATATTATTATGGCATGGAAATCCATGATTAAATTATTTGTTGATATTATAAGATTATAAAATTATTTTTGGAAAAACTAAAACCTAAAGATCAATCACCTAACCTATAAACATTATCTAAGACCTTACGGTAGTTCTTAAGTGTTATATAAATCTTATTACCTAGGTGATACTATTGTCATCAACTAGATTTAAGTTATATAGATTTATTTTTAAGTAAGATCATGTTTATTATCAAGGTCTTAATTTTAATGCTAACCATGTTGAAGTTTGAGTTTGAAGTAGAGTTTAATAAGTGTGAAAGGTGATTCATCGTAGATTTGGTGACAAATGAAAATTAATAATTTATATACTCGAGACTTGAGTTGACATATTTGATATGATTATATGTATTAAGTTTTGAATACTTGACTTGGAATATGGATTTGGAAGTTGATTTAGTTGTAAAGAAAATAGATTGTTAAATAAATTAGTGAGCTTCTACTTTTGGCATGATGAAGATAGTCTTGGTGTAGGTATTTACTACACTTATTCATCTTGTTTATGTGGATGATAGGTCTTTATTAGGTGAGTGATGGAATCATCATGAACTTGTGATTACATGGGGTCATCCATCCCACTTGGTCCCCTAAATGCCTAGTCCACTCATGTCACTTTTCCACTGTGTTTCCTTAGTGCTCTCTCCACCCATAGTGGAGGATCCCATCCACTCACTTGTATGGATAAGTCATCAAGCACTCAACAAACCTATTAATGAACCTTTCCTCCAAATCATTTGTATTAGATTGTGTGGAGTGAGAGCTATTTCTTAGTATAAAATTTTGTCTAGTGTAGAGTTTAGTAGGTTATTTATCTTGTAGGCCATTTATTATTATGCTAGAGAGCTTGTTAATCCTTTAAGCTTGGGTGTGTGCAAACAAGATTTTTGTAAGCTTTGTATATCAACCTTATTCACTAATACATGATATTGTAGTTTCTACTCTCATTGTGATTTCTCACTTCAATGGGTTGTGTGTTTGCTCTACAGTCACCAGTCTTGGACGTTCGATTCTAGAAAATTCTCACATGGAATCAGAGATTCAAGGTTGGTAAATGAATACCAATTTATTTCTATAGTTGTTAGTAATAAATATTTAGGAGTATGTTATTTTGTATTCTCCATCAATTCATATATGGTTCATTCCTCTAACTACCTTTAACATTAGCATATGTATTTGCATTTGTTTTTTGTTTTAATTGTATATGCAAGTTATCCAAGATTTTGAATCTTCATAAATGTCATAAGCCATATGCATGCAATACAAGGATTTGGAAAGGTTTGATTTGAATGTCTCAAATTTGAAGGATTGACATCTCTCACAAGACCCTCACTAATATCCTAAGATAGCCACAAAAAGTCCTTTAGTGGCTGGAAGGAGCTCAGTATCAAAACTTCTCCTATTCCACCATCTTCTTGTGCAGACAATAGATCTATTGGACTCAATGATAACCCCCAAGGTGAATGTCTCAGCCTCAAATGTCATTGATATGATCTTGATATGATTCAAATATTCAATATATGCAGAAATACCCTTAAGGTAGGGAAACACTTCCTCACTTGGTTTCATGATTGTCTCCTCTCATGGTGATGTAGGTGTTTATATACCTCAACTTTTTCCAAAATTTTGACCTTATCCACCTTTGCTTCTACTTCTTCCACATTTTCCTTCTTTGTCTCTTCTGTAGATGAAGTGTTCATTTCTAGTTGTAGTGTGTTTTTATCTATATCATTTGAATCTTCATCATGCTCTTCATCACCTGTTTCAATCTCATCCTCATGATCTACCTGGATTGTTATTGGTGACATTTTCACTATGATATCTTGTAAAGTTATCTTCTTTTTTTAATACCAAAACTTCATGAACTTTTTTTGAACATTAATATTCATTTTTACCAAAGTCTCTAACCATGTATATCCAAGAACTATATCCACATCATCCATATCCAAAGCATAAAAATCTGAATGCAAAACATATTTTTCCATAATGAGCTTCAAATCTTCAAACATTGAAATATTATTACCATTTACTTGAACCTTGATTTTTTTCTTGAACATGTATATGCTTGGCCACATTCATGTTAATGAAGTTATACTTACTAGTAGGGTTAATGGACACAACCACCTTCTTCTTTTGAATGCATCCATGAAATTGAAATTTTGACTTGAATTTCTTTGGAGCCAAATTATTTGAACCCTTCTTATTCTTCTTCTTCTTCTTCTTCTTCTTCTTCTTCTTCTTCTTCTTCTTCACTATCATCATTATTTTCTTCCTCTTTTACATCCTCTTTTTATTTTATATCCCATCGATCTAGGAAGATTTGTTCCATTGCTTCCCATGAGGAATACTTTTGTGCAAAGCTCAATTGATTAAACCACCAATGTTGTGTAGGGCTAGACAAAGAAAGAGATAATTTTGTTTTCCATAAAAAAAAATTAGTATTATTCTCCTTAAAAATGAGCCACCATTCTCTAGCATCAACATCATCTTCCCCTAAATTTTTTTGCAACTTCATGATCCATAAAAAAAATTAGGGTTCATGAAACCCTAAAATGTTAATAACTCATACAAAACTGATCCAAAAATTCCCAAATTTTTAATGTAGCTTCCTCTTATGATATTGGAATCTCAATCAAAATTTTGTTAAAACATGTCACAAATTTAAATTTTTAGATTGAATATATTAAAATGTATAAAATCTTAACAAATCACTTAAAACAACTCAACAGATTCTAAAATTTTTAATGTGCTTCTCTTATATCTTCTTACATCTCTAGTAAAAATTTAGAATAAAATTACCTATATTTAATAATATATAGATAAATTAGTATAAACCCTAAAATAGAAATAAATCCCTCAAAACTAATTTAAAAAATCAATTTTTTTAATGTGACTTATTTAAAATATTCTCCATATCCAGTAAAAAAAACTATGAAAAAATTTACAAACCAATCAAAAGATATTGATAATTCAAAAAACTAGGGTTTCGCTCCACACAAATTGCCTAAATCGAAGATTTGATACCACTTTATATGATCTTGATATGATTCAAATATTCAATATATGTAGAAATACCCTTAAGGTAGGGAAACACCATATAATACTCCTTTCGAAAGGAATAACTCCACAATGTCTCTTCGAGGGGACAACCTCTAATGTCCTCTTACAATAGAAGACCCAATGCTTACTTTATATCTTTACCATGATAATCATCTCCTTTATATAGACATCTATCTAACCAATGGATGGGTAACCTCCTAATCCCAATGTAGGCCGACCATTATCCAATGTACTAATTCCACAAGTTACTCCATTATCCTAATATATTGTACCCATATAACTAAGGGGATGTGTGCCACATGTCGGCATCTCCATCAACCCATATACATTAATATATCATATCCCTAGGTACATAGCATTGCAGTTTCTACTCTCATTGTGATTTCTTACTTCAATGGGTTGTGTGTTTTCTCTACAGTCACTAGTCTTGGACATTCAATTCTAGAAAATTCTCACATGGAATCAGAGCTTCAGGGTTGGTAAATGAATACCAATTTATTTCTATATTTGTTAATAATAAATATTTAGTATTATGTTATTTTGTATTCTCCATCAGTTCATATATGGTTCATTCCTCTAAATACCTTTAGCATTAGCATATGTATTTATATTTGTATTTGTTTTTTGTATTAATTATATATGCAAGTTATGCAAGATTTTGAATCTTCATAAATGTCATAAGCCATATGCTTGCAATACAAGGATTTGGAAAGGTTTGATTTTAAATGTCTCAGATTTGAAGGATTAACCTCTTTCACAAGACCCTCACCAATCTCCTAAGACAACCACAAAAAGTCCTTTGGTGGCTGGAAGGAGCTCAATATCAAAACTTCTTCTATTCCATCCTCTTCTTGTGCAGAAAATAGATCTATTAGACTCAACGGTAACCCCCAAGGTGAATGTCTCAGCCTCAAATGTCATTACTAGATCATTAAAAATTTAGTTTTGCATTGTTGGTTCTACATCTAAGCAGAAAGGTGTTGTGGATGCAGCCACTAATTCTAGGCCAAATGTTGTTGGTGGCAGCTGGCCTAAAAAGAATTTTTACCTCCTCTTCCAACCTGCATTTTACATGATTCCATTCAAACTAATCCTAATGCAAATATCTTTGAGCAAAGATCAATTTTTGTAGAATGTAAAAATGAGTGGGAAGACAATGTAAAGTGGAGGTCAATTAAAGGTTAATTACTTTTAAAAGTAGAAAATAAAATCAATTTGTTGCACATGGTGGGATTGCTGAAGGGAGGTGAATATTATTGGGGGGCATTTCTTATGAAAGGACAAGTTTTTTATTCTTTTTATTAACAAAAATAATATATTTTAAAGGAGATTGTTTCATTGGTTTGCAAACTTACTTCGTATTTTTACCAAATGAAGATGAAGGGTGAGGCCTAGGTTGACATGATCCCAATTCCCCATCATAATATGAACCATTACATTCTACACTTTGTGATGATTCCAATGAGTGGTTGTAAGGATACCTTACCCTTTTTTTGGTCAAAATTTTTAAATCTTTAAGTGTAAGTTCATCAAATAGGTCATTAATGATAGGAAATGTTATTAGTCATAACTTTTACTTGGTAACTCAGATTTGAGTACCGCTTTTTAAAATAGTGATTTATTTTTCATTCTCGTTCCATCGGTCCTTTTTTTATTATAAATGCATCAAAGTTATAAAGTGCCATATTTAGGGGGGTTACCTATTCTATGGGCCCTACTACTTTCTCCATTGTACTTTATGCACCAATTTCTTATACACAGATGTATTTTTGGCTATGTATAACATACTCATTTTGAGTGTACATTATTCCTCATTAATCCATCATTGATTCCTCACTTGGATGCATTCTCAATTGTGCCTAATGTCCCATTCATGAACATGCTTTAGGGGTTCATTACAATTTCATGTAGTCTCACACTTCCTTGGTGTCTTCTCTTAACATTGAAGACTCCATTTGAGAGACTTGATAGGAGGAAGGTTGAGTCTACACCAGTGGTCTTTCTTAGGAAGACTGATTATGCTTCACGGTGGTTGTACATGTAATGCTTAATCAAGGAATGAGAAATTATTCCATTCTTATATAGATAAATTCTTGCTCTTATTAATCTAGGTCAATATGATGACTCAAATTTTTTTTATGACTATGTCTATGGTCACCTATCGATTCATGTTTCATGGGATCTACACCACCATGTGGAGTACACTGAGTGTCCCTCCATAGTTTGGATCATTTTTCAAAGTCTTTTTGGGGATCCTAATGTGACCTAAATCACACCTCTTCCTCCTCTTCCTATTGTGTCTTCTGAGATTATTGTTTTCTCTCCTCCTACTTATATTCCCTATGACAACACATTCTAGGTAGATAGTGCTCTTCATTTTATCAATCCACCACTATAGGATGAGATTCTGCTAGACCTTAGTTATCATATTGTAGATTCTACATTTATTCCTATACAAGATGTTGCTCTTCTAGAGCCATCACATTCTAGCATTTTGGAGGACTCTACTATTTTCAATGAGAGTAAACCCATTGAAAGCATTGATGTCTCATCTCTTGTTGTGGATTTTCTTTCTTTAGTTGGTGAGTCATGATCCACACTTCACATGGGCATTCTTTCAATGAATGTCCCATGTCATTCTTCTGATTGATCTACTTTAGTGGCATTACATCCAGTTCTTACACATGGTCTTGCAAGACCTATGCCACATATTTAATTTCGACCACTTTCATAGATATTCATATTGTTGCCTTCATCTTCCATTATAGGATGGGTAGAATTTTAGTACACACATAAAGTTCTTCTTTTGGTAAAGGGAATAAACATTATTCAATGTGAATGGAGCTTCTATAGTCTTCAAGTAGAGGATCTCATCATCGACCTTCATCATCTTGTGAGTTGTACTTAGACTACTGACTACTTCAACATCATCATTTGGAGGGTATTTTAGTCTTTTCTTCTTTTTTCTCTCTTTTAGAGAGGATTTTTTTCATACGAGTTTTTTCTCTTTCTCCACTATATGAGATATTTATTTGTTCTTTGGTACCTGATCATGCCTAGTTTCTAGGACCCAATTCTACTACCCACCTAAGTTACATATAAGGGGGATGTTGATGTAAGTATTTACTACACTTGTTTATTAATCTTATTTATGTGGATAATATGTCTTTATTAGGTTATTAACAACATCATCATGATGTCATCATGTACTTGTGAGTGCATGGGGTCACACAGTGCGTGGATGGGGTCATCCATCCCACTTTATCCCCTGAGTGCCTAGTCCACTTAGGGCATTTTTCTACTATGTTTTTTAGTGCTCTCTCCACCCATAGTAGAGGAGCCCATCTACTCACCTTGTCTAGCTAAGTCATCATGCACTCAACTAGCCTATTTATGGACCTCACCTCTAAGGCATTTATAGTGGATTATGTGAAGTGAGAGCTATTATTCAGTATAGCAGTTAGTCTAGTGTAGAGTTTAGTAGGTTGTTTAGCTTGTAAATCATTTCTTGTTATGATAGAGATCCCTTTAAGCCTTTGAGATTGGGTGTGTGCCAAAATAATTTTTGTAAGCTTTGTATAGAAACCTTATTCACTAATACATGTTATTATAGTTTTTACTCTCATTTTGATTTCTTGATTCAACAGAGTTGTGTGTTTGTTGTACAGTCATCAGTCTTGGATGTCTAATTCTAGATGATTCTCAAAAATAGTAAGTTGGCAGATTGTTAGAAACCAATGTAGGTTTTAAATGTCATGTCAGATATAAAATGGTAACTGAGGAAGTATTTAGGGAAATTTTATTTAGTTTTGATTTAATTATACTAAAATCTTGTTGCAGAAGCAAATCTATGGTTCAAAGCATTCGAAAAGGGTAAAAGAGAATACTGTGAAATTTTGTGAAATATTTTGCAAAACTGATGAGTTATGTTCAGTTATTTTTTTGGTTCAAATAATATTATGGAAGATTTAGCTAGGAATGTGGCTGTTGTTGCATGGTTTTTGAAGGAATGTTCATAAAAAAAGTTTGCATGTAGTATTATGTTCTCCCTTTGAAAATATTTGACCTAGTTTATAGTAAATAAGCTAATGTGAATTGGGATTTTTTGGTGATTGGCCTATTGAAGAAACTTTATCATTGAATAGTTTCCTTAATTTTTTTATTGTTTGAACATGCATGAATTTATTGTTAGAAAGAATATGGTTGGCTTGAAATATTTTACATAGCTTGATTGAGTACTAGTTTTTATGGGAATTTTTTTAATAGTCTTATTCATGAACAAAAAATTATTTTTAAATATAAGATTTCGTGCATGCAGTTAGGTTTTTTTATTTGATAAGATGCATGATTTTTTTTGATATTATGGCTTCAGTGGCAGATATGTTTATGAAAGATTTATTTTTCCAAAACATAATTGAGATTGATGTCTTAATGATAGATTCTTGTCTATTTTTAAGTAATTTCATTAGTTTTGAGTGGGTAATTGAAAGAGATTCTTTTCAATTTTTTTTGCATTCCAATTGAAGAAATGGTTCTCATATTTATTATCTAAAAATAATGGTAAATTTTGCATGCACATATATTTTTCAATAGTTTGGAAGATTTAGTGTGGTAAGGTTTGAAATAGTCATGATTTTTCTAAAAATAATGATGAATTATGCATTCATTCAGCAACTATGTTATCTTGATCTGTACAGTCCTTTCATTTAGTTTTGGGAATGAAGAAACATTGATTATTTTGAATAACAATTGACATTAATGTAAGACACAAGATGTTTGAAATGAATTGTTATATTTTGAAGTTATGGAGTATGGCTTTAGAAATCAAATTGTCTTTTGGGTGTCTTACTAATGGATGTTAAGAGAAATGCATTCTAGTATTTGAGTATATGATCTTTTAGATTAACACTAGTGTTCTTTTTGAAGATATTAGAATTGTATATATTTCCAAGAACTGTGTATTTTAGAGGATTTCGATAGGTGATGTTGCCTACCAAATTTGTTTCTTGCATGAATGATTTAAATAGTCTCTTTTGAATATGAAGATTTCATTTTATGGTTAAAATGGAAATATCAAGCTTAGTTGGTATATTGATTATTGTAAGTGTAACATGTTGAAGTTTAAAATTTTTAGATTTAGTAAGGTTACATAGTTAAAAACATGACAAAGTGACATAAATTGATCATTTTGATGCATATATTTTGAATATAGCAAGTATTGAAGTGTAAGTCATTTGCATGGCTTATTTTAGTTTGTAGATTTTATAGAAGTGTGCTATATGGAAATTGCATTTAGATCATGACAATTATTGTAGGTATGATAAATTATGGTTAAGTGTTTGTCTCATTATAATAATTTTTTAACTTCTATTAGAATGAATATTGTTTAGTGACAAAATCAAAATCAGATTAAAATTGCACATATTTGATTGATATAAATATATGAAATTCATTAAGATCAGGATTATATAGATTTGGATTCATATATTTTTTTGTTTATTTAAATCTTTTTTGGTTTTTAATGATGATTTTGGTTTGAATAATTTTGAGGTTTTTGAACATATGTCAGTCTATTTTTAAACATTAGTATATAAACATGAAATGAACTTTCGATATATATAGTTTGATCCTAAATAATATTTTTGTTTATTTCACTATATTAAGATGTCTGGTTGGACCCCAAATTCTTTTGATGATGATATAAATGCATGGGGTCAGGATGATGATCATCATAACAAGGGCACTCCTTCATGAGGTACTTATCAAAGATAATTATTTTACTAGCATAGGGTTGCTCACACTTTTCCTATGTCATTTAACTATGAAACCCTAGTGTCCATCCATTTTGATGCTACTGATCCTACTTTTTGGAATGTTCAGGACTCATTACCACCTAATTATTTATCCTTCGATGGTAATAAAGGTTTGAGAAGAGTATATGAGAGATATTTTCCTTGTGGATGAGGTACCCCAAGTGACTCTTCTTAACACATGCATACTACTATTCAATCTAGTCAAAATAATACTTTAACACCTCCACATCATGAAAATGTGTTTGATGTGATTAAAAATATGTACACTCATTTTCATGTTCCATTAAATACCAGACTTCCCTTATCTTAACTTGAAAAATAGACTTGAAAATTTTACCAAATTTCCCCTTGATTGGTTTGTACCACTTGTACTTGAACATGATAAGCTTGCTCCCTCAAGTGGAAAATGTGCAAACATCCCTATAGCACCTCCCTTGATAACAAGAATGATTAAAAATATCAAAATAGAAGTGGATGATGTTGAAGGACTACGTTGATCGATTTTCCAATAACTTCAATGGAGTACACTAATTATTTAACTAATAAGGGATCCCCTTTGATTGAATTAGTTTTAGATTATGATGATGAGTAAAATATTGTTTAAATTATGTTTTGATTTATACTTGCTACTTTGATTGATTGTCAATGATACTTTGATATTTTGATATGTGGACATATATAGATGATTTTTGGTAGTTTTGATAGACATAACACTACTTTTCTTCAAGATGAAATGTTTGATTACTAAAAATTATGAAAATGCTCATGGTATTTAATATTTTAAGTATTTAATTTTATTTAATTATCAGTAGTTATTATGAATGTCGTGTTTATTAAATATTTATTTTGATTGTATTATTATGAATCATAGACCCCCCCCCCCCTTAGATTTGTTTTTGATCTATTATTTAATTGATTTAATCTATTTAGACTTTATTAAAGTCTACCTTTTAATGTTTAAGTTGTAAGTTGACTAATTGACTTTTAAAGTTAATAATAACTAGCTAACAACTTAGTTATAACATATTCTATAACTATCTCTAAGAGATAACTTTATAAACAGATCAAAGACACAACATAAAAGAAGGACATAATAGATAGATCGAATAATGCATTCTCTGATGGTTAAGTGATCTGCTTATTTAACGTATGTATATTTAGGTTTCTTATCTTGTTTATAAATTGATTATCTAAAGTTTATCAAGTATAATATCTTTTAATGATCGTAGATACGTAGCCATATGAACATAATTTTGTACACTTGACCCAAAAAATGATGAATACCTCACTTTGTGTAAATGATTGTCTTGTTGAAAAAACAATTATACTAAAAGTTTGTTTCTCAATTAAAAATTTTCAAATTTTTTGCTAAGAGGACTATATTTTTAGACTCATATTTATTTCATTTTTATTTTTAGATTTAATTTTGTTTAAATTTTATTTATTACTTACATTAGAATAAATTCTTAAGTTTTTTTCATTTTATTGTTTCTCAGTTTGAAGTTCCTTTTTCTTAGATTGATTTTTCATTGTAGTTTTGTTTTTTCTTAAATTTATTTCTATTTCTGTCTTTAAATTTTAGATCTTATTATCTTATAAGGATTTTATAACTTAAGATATTTATTTGATTCTTCTTTTTTTATGCTAATTTTAGGTTAAGATTAGTTTAATTACTTAGTTTGTTTTAATAACACAGTTGGTTATAGATTACATAGATATTATTTCATTAATGCAAATTTAATTAAGTTTATAATTAAATTTTTGTACATTATTAGATTAGTTTATTTCTCTTATGTATATCTTTTCATTTATTAGTATTAGAGTAGATTAAGTTACATTATTTGTGTTTTCTAGGTTATTTCTTAATTATCATTTTATTTTATAGATTAGTTCTTTCTTGATAGGCAGCTTGTTGAGTTATTTAATTATGTTTGTTTTTGTTTTTATCTCATTATTAGGTATTCATTTTTAGTTATTTTATATATCTCTTAGTTCATTTATTTTATTTTCTTCAGATTTGTTTTGAGTTGAAAGAGATATCAAAGAGTTATAAACAATTGATTAAGACAGAATAACAAGGATCAATGATCTTTCCTTCAAGAGACTATTTTGTTCATAGGTTTTCTCTATATTGTAGGTTAGATTACATAACTATAATCTGACTTTTTTAATTTAATATTCAATTGTTATTTGATTTCTGAATATTAATTGAGCATTGCACGATATTTGAATTGTTATTTTTTCCCAAATTATTTAAAAAAAGCCCTTGTGTGCATATTTGGTATCAAGTTTATTCCTTATACCCTTACTATTAAATTGGTATGATTCCATATTAACCTTCACGATAGACAAAAGTATTGATACATAGACATGACATTTTTTAATATCAATAATTTTGGTGACTTTATGGGGGATCTTTTCAAAAACTTTTTTTCTTTTCCCGTTATATCTCTATTTTGACACGACCACCAGAGGTCCACCTTCAATCATAGAACCTTTGACCAATATTTTTGATGATCAAGTTGATGTTAATTTAATCTAAATCATTTTACATGGTATAACAAACTTTACAATTTACCTCGCATCCTTGAAGTTATAAATGAAGACGAAGCAGAAATCAATGAGAAAGAAGTAAGTCTTACACATAAAACACAATACCATATTCAGGAAGTTAATAGAAGGATCAGAAATGAGAGAAAAAATCTTTCTTACTAATCTTCATCTTAGATTTCATTTTATTTCTAGTTCTTTTCATCTTGAAGATTGTACTTTCCCTACTAACCCTAATACAACTTTAGAATTAAACTAGTCTAGTCAAGTAGTAGAATTTACTAAAAATTCTAATGGAAGAACATGCATGATAACTTCAATAGGTACAACAAAGAGTTTGAGACATGATTCTAAGCCTCCAAAATAATATAAATTAAGCTAAAATAATTGATAATGAGTTATATTCTGATGATGATGTTTCTTAACCTTTAATAAATCCATTAATTTATAGAAATCCCATTAACATTGGTGCTCGTCCATGTAAGCTTCCTTAGTTAAAAGGCTTAATATTCCTAAGTTTTTTGGAAATCCTAGTGAGTCTTGAAATGAATGATTATATTTTGAAGTTATGGAGTATGGTTGTATAAATAAATAAAAATTTGAGTGTTTTACTGATGAATGTTAAGATAAATACATTATAGTATTCGATTATATAATCTTTAAGATTAACACCAAGGTTCTTTTTAAAGATATTAGAATTGTATATATTTCCAAGAACTGTGTATTTTAGAGGATTTCAATGTGTGATGTTGTCTACCAAACTTGTTTCTTGCATGAATGATTTGAATAATCTCTTTTGAATATGAAGATTTTATTCTATGGTTAAAATGGAAATATCAAGCTTAGTTAATGTATTGATTATTGTAAGTGTAACATGTTAAAGTTTAACAATTTTAGATTTAGTAAGGTTACATAGTTGAAAACATGACAAAGTGACATAAATTGATCATTTTGATACATATATTTTTAATATAACAAGTATTGAAGTGTAAGTCATTTGCATGGTTTATTTCTGTTTATAGATTTTATAGAAGTGTGTTAAATGGAAATTGCATGATAGGGTATGATAAATTGCGGTTAAGTGTTTGTCTCATTACAGTAAGTTTTGAACTAATATTGAAATGAATATTATTTAGTGACAAAATCAAAATCAAATTGAAATTACACATATTTGATTGATATAAATATATGAAATTCATTAAGATCAAGATTATATGGATTTGAATTCATATATTTATTGTTTATTTCAATATTTGTTGGCATTTGATAATGATTTTAATTTGATTGATTTTGAGGGTTTTGAACATATGTTACTATATTTTTAAACATTGATATATAAACATGAAATGAAATTTTAATATATACAGTTTGGTCTTGAATAATATTTTTATTTATTTCACTATATGAAGATGTCTGATTGGACCCCAAATTCTTTTAATGCTAGTAGAAATGAATGGGGTTAGGATGTTGATCATCATATCAAGGGCACTCCTTCATGAGGTAGTTTTCAAATATAATTTTTTCATGGACATAGGGTTGCTCACACTTTTCCTAGGTCATTTAACTATGGAACCTGAGTGTCCATCCATTTTGATGCTATTGATCCTACTTTTTGAAATGTTCTTGACTCATTATAACTTAATTATTTATACTTTCATGGTAATATAGGTTTGAGAAGAGAATATGGGAGATATTATCCTCATGGATGAGGTATCCCAAGTGACTCTTCTCAAGACATGCATACTACTATTTTGTTACATCTTGATTCTTTACTAGGCAAACTTGCTAGATTATCCATGGATATCTATAGTTGACAAATTTAAATTTAGTTATTTTTAATTAAGTTGTGAGATATATGTTGATATGGGGAAGTAAGATATTACTTAGGTAACATGATCACCTTGTTATGAGTTAGTTGTAAGTAAATGTTTACTTTATAATCATGTTGATTTATCATTTTAGCTATATTTTATGATGAATGTATATCATGACTATTATGGTCTAACTACCTACTTTATTTTTAGGTTGATGCAAGAGAACTCATCCCTCAGAGTGTGATTGAGGAAGAGTATCATATAAGAGGGTGACTTAGATTGAGATGTCATAGGATGATAGAGAAACTGACCAGCACCCTGGACACACCACAAAAAGCTAGCACATGTTAGATGCATAACGAGTGTTTAACATAATATGTTTGAATGCTATTTGCATTAGTATTCATTTTAACCATGATTAGATAACATAGTTATTGGTTTTGTGGAAATTATCTTACATGATTTATTTGTGGGTCCACTAATGTTTTGAGATTTACAAGATTTGTGTGTGTAATTGTTTAATGTTTTAGAGATGAGATTAACATAATTGAATTTAAAAATCTGTATCATTAATTATCAAAATTGGCATTAAAATTTGTGACAATTTGAGATATCAATTAAATTATTAAATTATTGATTTTCTCTAATTTTTGTTGAAAGAAATACAACTTGAAAATTAACATTAAAAAGAAATCAAAATAATTATATATATATATATATATATATATATATATAATAACAAAAACAAATAAAGAAATCTAGCTTTAAAAAAAAGCCATACCTCTTTTCATAATGAAATGGGAGAAAAAATATAAAAGGAAGTAAGAAAAGGAGGTTGCACCTATTTAGATAGGAATGAAATTAAGGAAAATATAAAAGGAAGTAAGAAAAGGAGGTTGCACCTATTTAGATAGGAATGAAATTAAGATAAATACTACAAGTCTTTGTCTAAATAAAAATAATTATGAAGAGTGAGAGCACATGCCACAACCAAAGAAGGACATAGGAGTGTTAGAGAGAGGGAAAATGAGTTTAGATCATGCAGGCTACTAGGTAGGTGGTGTTGCTCAATTTTATACACTCACTCTAAAAATTTAATATTTTAGTCATTACATTTTGCTTTTATATATCTAGATCTTGGTTTCACTGTAGTTACTCTTGCATATATATTTAGTGAATGACTAAATTTATATATATATATATATATATATATATATATACATAGTTTATGACTGTGTATATTATATAGTTCAAGTAAAGTCAATGTAACCAGTCCTTATAAGATCTTTAAAAATAAAAGACTAGATTTTTAAAAATGCCATTCATTTAGTAGCTAAACCAACACATTAGTAAGTCATTATTCTTTGGTCTTACTAGCAGGGTTGTTTATTAATTAATATGGATGTCTTTAGCAACTCATATTAATTAGTATGTATGTTTCTAGTGCCTCATATAAGTATATATAAATTTACTATCTTCACTGACTCATATTAAGACCAATAATTTAATTAATGAGTCCAATTAGTGAGTCTAATAATTCATCAATAAAAAGAAAACAATGCAGTCATAGAGGTAGAGTCTCCGTGTAAAGAAATAAACTATTTTCTTGGTAACATGTATTTTTCTTGGTGAATACTAAATAAATTAGTTAGTTGATGTCACCATACCAAGGGTTCTCAATAGTATAGCTTATATTTTTCAAATGAATTTTTATAGTTTAATTACTAATTTTTATTATCAGGTGAGTCACTCTATATATGGGTCATTGTTCATTTTTGCATGGTGAGTATTATATGTATGGGGTACTTTATTTTGATATGTCCAGCCTATATATTTTTCATTTAGCCTATTTTGTTGTATGAATAGTTGTATGTTATATATTCCAGCTTTGCAATGTCTTTTTGGACATTGATATGTGATTAACTCCTAACTAGAGGTAAAGAATTGTGTCACATAATTCATACAGAAGAATGACAAAAATTGCATGGTGAACAATGGATATTTATATATAAATTATGTTGGATTTTTATGTTGTGGTGTCACTACATCTCATACCTTAAAGGCATCATTGTATTTTATGGGAATTATTGATTAAAAAAAGTTGTATAAGTCATTGTTGTACAAATTTAATTTCCAGCCAAATAAATATTGAGGTAATTGGTATGATTTATGTATGAGATTTATGTCCTAATATATATCTAAAATTTTGATCAGATTTATGATAAGATTCATATACTAGGATTCATTATTTCTAGTATATGACTTATTGGACTCATGATATTCATTAATACATGTACAAGATTATAAACGTATGGAATTTATATTGTTATTCATAATTTTAGTCATACATTCATCATAGTCATATATTCATATGTATATGATTAAATATGACCTCTATATATTAGGATTCATTGTATCTTGTTGTGACTTATTTCATACATGTACATGATTTATGATTCATGTCGTAATGTATGACTTATTTCATTAATACATGTGGAAAGCCACATGGTAATTTGTATGATTTGTGTAGGTCATAAAATGTAAGGTAATTTCATTTACCTAGTTAAAGTTTGTTATGTATTAAAAGTGTCATGTATGATTTATGTGCTAGTCATTCTATGATGATGCTTTCTTACTGTGAAATTTTGTCATGTAAAGTACCCATGTTATATTTTAAATTTACCACTTATACTTTCTCATTATATTTGTAGTCCATATATATAGTTAAGGATGAGTTTACTATAATATATTTCCTTTATCCCTTTTGAGGATTATTGGTTAGTGAATGGTATAATGATTTGTTGGTAACATGGGTGTAATATGTATTACGGGTATATTAGTATGTATAAGGGCATGTGCATAGATAACATATGAATATAACTGCATTGGGATGTGAGTCTATTGCATAATTTTGACTAGTATATTATCTCAGATTAAATGATTCACAATTTTGTGTACCTAATGAAATTTGTATGTATCATCTAAGAGTAATTTAGATAATATCAAATACTTGTATAAGAATAATGAAATGCAAAACTGTATGGTATTTTGAACTTATGTATGGAGTTATACATGCTTTGGTCATGTCAGGATGAAAATCTGTCTATTAGGAATAAATAATTGTGAATGGGTTTTACATTGAAAATCCCTTAAAGATTGTCCATATATGTATATCTTGTGAACATGAAATTTCTAAATATTGTTAGAACATAGAGGGCTCTTAATTAGGATATGTAAGTGATCATTGGCATAGTATCTACATATCATGGGAGTATTTACATATGGTGCAATGAACAAGTACTCATATATAGAGGAATTATACCTATAGTTTAATAGATGGTTAAAATGAGTCATTCAGTTTATTACATACCAGACACTATAACCTTTTGAAACAATCTCTAAGAAATAAAATGAGTGGTTGGAATGAAAGATCATAATAGTTTTATGAATTCTGTATTTCTCTACAAATGATTGATTGACTATTAGCTATATGTATTCAATATTGAGTACTTTTATGAGGCACATATTATGAGAATGTTAATATGTATAAATTTCTAGTTATACTTAGCATGTAATGGTGCATCATGATGCATGATTATAAGTTATATTCCTTGAATGCTAGTATGCAGTCTAAACTTAAGGTATACCTAGGTGGTATAATCCCATATTGGCTTGATTATTATTATGAAAGTGGGGCATTTGATTCTTGAAATCATAAGTTTAGTTTTATGTATTTATGTACTTGTGAACTATGATAGTATGGGATATCATAGAGTACTAAAGTGTAATGTATGTTAAATTCAGATGGTGCATAGTGTAATTGATATGTTTAAACTCACTCCTACATTTGACTGTTTAAACATATTTGTGCTAGTTATTACTATAAATAGTATGTTCTGTGATAGTTAGTAGGACTTTATATATGTGTGCAGAAAGCTTTGAGAGTTTAACGAATGATATGATAGTATATTTTTATGTTCCATGGACACTATGATTTGCTTCATTATATCTTATTGTTTGAATATAAGTTTATGTTTTGTGTAGTTATGACTACTTTATATGATTGATTGTGAAAAAAACTAGTAGTTATGTCTTAGAATACTAGAATATGGTAATATAGGTTAACATATGGTGTAGTATGTTTAAAAACTAATTACGGTGGTGAAAATATGTAGTTAAATGTGTATTTACATAGATGGTATAAACTGTAATCATTATTTCTAGTATGAGATAAAGATAATGTAAGATTTATTCATGCGTTTGATGGAATAAATGCATGCTTTGGTTACTCCCATGTTTAGCATGTTGTATGTTGTGTTTGTTAGCAAGACATAAATTAAATGAATCTTGTGGTTGAATTATATTTGACAAATTTGTATTGCTGATATAGAGTAAGGAATGAGATGGACTTCACTGGCTTACTAGCATCACAATGCTAGATAAAAGCAGTCTAATCAAGTGGTGTGTATGAATTTGATTGATCTATAAATCATTATTATTTATTATTTGTAAAAATTTGGATCAAATTATATTTATTGAGACATAATTTCATCATTATAATTTACATGTTCATGTGATATCTTGAAATTAAATGGTTTCTATGATACATAGCATGTTTAGTTTAAAAATCATACAGCACACAGGTACTCGCTTATCTCTCTAAATTCCCATGCCATCACTATCTACTCATCCATGAAGGAAGGGACATTTTCTAATGAGATTAGTACATGATATCATTGGTCCATGATTGGTGTGGAAAATCACTTGGATGATGTTATCCCTCCCCATAGTAGTACTACTTATCGAGATGATACTTGAGATTACCACAAATAATTGAGTTTGAGAACTATGCTCTAAGAGAGCCGTGTATCTTATACGTACATTGTATTGTATTTTCCTAATTATTGAATATTGTCATGAGAGTTGTAATTATTTGTTATTTTATTATTGTATTTTGGAATTGTACCCTTTGTGAGAGAGTTTTTTAGGCTCTCTCACTTCCAACTACATGCATGGGAACAACCTTAGGATGTGAGTATCCTGTAGTGAGGTTGAACCTCCAAAGTGGTTTATTTGCTCTTTGATGCTCACCTAAAATAATGCTAAACTAATTATTCACAAGGAAAAGGGTTAGAAAAGGGATAAGGGCTCCTAAGGAATCTAACTAGGTGATGCACAAAAACTAAATGGGAAAATCTCACCAGCTTGAACCCACACTGATTCTATAGAGGACAATATCAACTTACACAATCTCAAGATCAAGCTGGTTGCATTAGTCTTTCATGAAGAAGGTTCTGGAAGCAATAAATGAAAATAGAGAGGAGTTATAAGACTCACTAAACTCTCACATCAATGGTAGAAATAACACTAAACCAAACCTATGAACAGCCTTAAAAACATCCTAAACAAGGCTAGGAAGGAGGGCTATGGATGAAGAAGATTCTCTTTCACACATTACCATAGTGGACAACTCAATAGACATGAATCCCAGGCAAGAGATAGGCAAAGAAAGTCCTTTTATTACATCAAGAGGTATCTATTACAAGTGCTTGACATGGTCAAGCCTAATCAATCTAAGCATATTTTTTAATATCTCAAAGAATGTCCCCTCTCCCAAAAAGATAAAACAAAGTCTAAAAAAATCTAGGAACTTACAATGGCTTGAAAGCTTGTATATTTAGAAGAAGGGGACAAGATTGAAGAGGGGCTTTCATGGGAGAATAGAAAAAGTGGAGAAGTCATTGATGAATAGAGCCATTATTGTTGTGACTACTTTGACCATGAAATGGACTGCCCAAGATCACCACAAAATCTCCTCGAGCCCTTCACACATTCAAGTCTTCCTCTTCAGAACTAAGTGAGCCATACCTATGGTATCTTCACATCTCTACCAAGTTTGAGTGTTTTTTTATCTTTGCATTAAATCTTTTAATTTTCTTTATTACAACTTACAATATCCTAATTGATCCTTGCATATTTTTTTCTCCACTTGGATGCATCTAATCCTTGTTTGACAACTTTACATGTTCTAGAAGTGAGTTGTATGTACTTGTGCCACTTGGCCTTGGCTAATTGGCCCTTTGGATTTGTTGACCATTGACCTTAATGTTCCACAACTATTTGCTTTTTATGGACTATTTTCCATAATTTTCTTTTTAGAACTTTCCATTTTACTCATTCAAGCTTTTTTTTATGTGCCCTTTGGCATTTGTCCAAATGTACCTTCCAAAATTTTGAAGTGATCCTTTGGATAGAAAAGACCTTCAGAATTTGTCAAGAAATCCCTTTGAATTTATTAAAGTGACCTTCATAAAAGTTGATTGGTCCTTCAGAAATGTTGAAAAGATCTCTTTTGCCAAAAAAAGGCCCTTCAACATTTTGAAAATGCCCTTCGGCCTATTTGAAGTGTACCTTCAGGTTTTTGAAAGACCCTTTAGAAAAGTGAAGAGGACCTTAAAGTTTTTTTTACTAGTACCACCTTCTTTTAGAAATGACCCTTGGATTTTGGAGAAGACTTGTCCCTTGAAGAACCTAAGAAGCACTATTTTTTGAGACCAAATTAGGTTTGTCAAGTCCCTTTACTTATTTTAGGTTTCTAACTGCTCACGACTTATGAAGTAATTAAGTAGTGCTCCTTGGAGAACCCAAAGTTGTCTAAACTTACCAATTTTTATTAAATCTCCACCATCTCACACTTGGGCAAAATTTTGGTATGTGGGCCAAAAATGGCCAACATTTTTGGTGACTCATAGAGAAGCATGCCTGTTATGCTTGAGAACCTAGCTCATGTTGCATTGTCTAGTCCATTGGGCATGGAGTCACTACTCTAGTTCGACAAGGCTAACCCTTTCTAGAACCTCATCTTGAAGCAATAAGGAAAAACAAAACAAAGTACCCAATGCACTTATTGAAAGGAAACTAACTTAAAATAAAAATAAGGACAACAAACAAATGTGCCTAAAATAGCACTTGGAGGAATTTGAACAAGACTAAGCTAATATATACACCCTAAAACTATGTGTACCTTTCTTCCTAGATCAAAAGGAAAGTTCAATACTCTTATTGCATCATGAGATAAGAGATTGAATAAGGAATGCAACTTCTTGACCTCTGATCTTGATGTCTGCTTCTTCTTTGTTGTAACTACCAGCTTCTTTGTCATCATGCTCAATGAAAACCAAATAGCTCCAAATAGGTTAGCTATGTGAATCTAGATAGTCTCAAATTCTTCATATGGATCCTTAACTATAACCTCTAATATTGGTTCAACAAGGCATACCTCTTTGATTTCTATGGTGTCCTCAATAGGACTGGGCTTGCTCTTTATTTCATGTTTTCTAGGCTCACCAAGGAGTTGATAGCCCATTTTGAAGATATAAAACAAGTCCATATCTATAATAGAATCTTGAGGTGGTAGAGGTGAACGGATTCCCACTCCATCCCCTTTGATTTGCTTGACAAGGTTTCCCTCCTTGGCTATAACTAGGTTATAATTTCCTTGGAGAAGAACATAGCTAGATGTCATTATCTCAAACAAGTCCTCAAATGAGGCTTTTGACTAATTGGTAATCTCTGGTTGATTCACAAGTTCATCAATTTGATCAGTTATTTCATTCATATCCTCATCTTTTTTACAACATGATAGTTCATTCAAGGAAGTGATAGCCTTGACCCCCTCATTTTCAGCATAAGGTGGTAGCTTTGAATCCTCAATGGTGCACTTTTATTTATGCACAAACTACAAAAGAATCTTGAATAAGCTCTCCTTCATTCAAGAAGGTTGATTTGATATTTTGTTTACCAAGGGGGTACCTATGGTAATTTTTTCCTCTTAGTTACTCATGACATCCTCTTTATCAGCCTTTTTGGATGCATCTTCTTGGTTTTATTCATAGAGAAGAGGCTCCTTCTTAAGGAGTGGCATAACAGATCCTTGAAAATACTCAATAGGGTGATAAAGGTTCAAGGAATATACCATAGGTTCTTAAATTTGTTCTACTTGGATCACCTTCACCTCCTCTTCTTGATTCTTTGGTTTTTAGATGGCTCTCCATGAAGGAAAGGCTCTGGGCTTTTGAGGGGAAATAAGTGAAGGCTGTAAGGTCTCTTGTCTAACTTCAGGAATCACCACCTCCTCCTCCTTTTTCATACCACTTCAAATGGATTTCCAAGATCAAAAATATAGAGGCTTAGATTATTGAGGAGGGAGGGGTGGGGATTGAGTAGCTTAGGTCCGCTTGAATAAATGACTTGGTTCTAAGATGGGAAAGCTAAAAGTTCTCCTTTGATCTTCTGCTTCTGCTTCTCTTCTTGATTATTTGTCCTCAACTCTAGTCTTTTATTTTCTTCTTTATATTCTCTTGAAATAGCTCCTCTTTAATGTGGTCAATAACACAAGATGGATCTTGAAGAGGGATGAGGGATGTTTTTAGAGGTTTAGATTCTTTCTTAACCTAGATCCTCAAATCTAGATTTGTTTCATTTTGTTTACCCCATGACTTCACAACCTGATTCCAGCTTGGAACCTTTAAGGACTTCATAAGGGTTTCTTAAGGAAGAAAGGAGTCTTGAATATCGATAGTATATTGTTCCACAATAATTCCTTTTTCTTTTTGGTGGTTCTCTTGAACTGAATTCTAGGAAGGGAAAGTCTGAGAAACATATGAAAAACTTGGAAAACTCAAAAAAGCACTTGGAATGATCTGTTGAGGAGGAATGGATGGAACATAAGAAGATTGAGGTGGCACATGGTAGGAAAAAAATGTTGTCAAGGTTGCCCTTTATATTCCTCAAGACCTTTCAGCTTGTCCTCAATGCTCTAAATGTAACCGATTACCTATATCCAACATGTCACCTATGAGATTGTTCTATTTCTCTCTCAACAGGGGCCTATTATAGTTTTATCTAATAAAATGAGTCCCTCACATAATAGATCTAGTGAGTAGGGACATCTTGATCATAAAATTTTTGTGAGCACAGTTCTAGAGTATGCTTGTCAATGCTTACTAAAGTTTGCTTCAATACTGGTATAGATGGCTCATTATAGGGCTGATGAATCTCATATGGATTATGAAAAACTTGCCAAGGTTGTTGATAAAAAGATGGATAATAAGTATATACACCATAGCTATTCATATTGGACTCATATATTGAATGAGGTACAAGAGTTATTTAAATGAGACATATCTGGTCTACTCATAACCAACAGCTTTGATTTGGAGTCACCATTGGTGCTAACTATTTGCTTCCACAAGATAATCAAAATAAAGACACACCAAGATATTCCTCTTTAGATAATGATGATTAGGTGCTTGGGATACTTTAAACTAGTTGATAAATTCTTGGAGTCACCATTGATGTTTGTTGAATGCCTTCAAAGGTTGATATGCAGAAGAATAACACCAAAAATCCTTATACTACTTTGGACCTTGGTCCCATTGAGCATGCTAGAAATTGTTGTAGCATGGAATTGTACCCTTTGTGAGAGATTTTTTTAGGCTCTCTCACTTCCATTTATAATAATGGGAAAAACCTCAGGAAATGGGTATCTTGTAGTGAATTTGAACCTCTAGAGTAGGTCAGTTCCTCTTTGATGCTCACCTAAACTAATGCTAAACTAATGATTCACAAGGAAAAGGGTTAGAAAGGGGATAAGGGCTCCTAAGGAATCTAACCAGGTGATGCACTAAAACTAAATGGAAAAATCTCACTAGCTTGAACCCACACTAATTCTACAAAGGATAATACTTGCATAATCTCAAGATTGAGCTAGTTGCATTAGTATTTCATGGAGAAGGTTTCAGAAGTAATGAATGCAAATAAAGAGGATTTATACGACTCACTAAAAGCTCTCATCAATGGTAGAAATAACACTAAACCAAACCTATGAACAACCTTGAAAACACCCTAAACAAGGCCAAAAAGGAGGACCATGGATGAGGAAGATTCTCCTTCACACATTACCATAGTGCACAACTCAATAAACATGAATCCCAGACCAGAGATAGGCAAAGAAAGTCATTTTATTACATCAAGAGGTAGTTTTTACAAGTGCTTGATAGGGTTATGCCTAATCAAGCTAAGCATATTTTTTAATATCTCAAAGAATGTCCCCTCTCCTAGAAAGATAAAATATATATATATATATATATAATTAGGAACTTAAAATGGCTTGAAAGCCCGTATGTATAGAAGAAGGGGACAAGAGAGAAGAGGGACTTATGTGGGAGAATGGAAAAAGGGGAGAAAAATTCATTGATGATCAAAGCCACTATTTTTGTGACTACTTTGACCATGAAATGGACCACCCAAGATCACTACAAAATCTCCTTGAGCCTTTCATACATTCAAATCTCCCTATTTAAAATTGAATGAGCCATACCAATGGTAGCTTCATGTCTCTACCAATTTTGAGTGTTTTTTATCTTTGCATTAAATCTTGGAATGTTCTTTATTGTAACTTTTACTATCCTAATCGGTCCTTGCATGTTCGTTCCTCCACCTAGATGTATTGAATCCTTGTATGACCACTTTGCATGTTTTGGAAGTGAGCTATGTGTACTTGTGCCACTTGTCCTTGGTTGATTGGCCCTTTGGATTTGCTAACCATTGACCTTAATGTTCCATGGATGTTTACTTTTTTTGGACTATTTTCCATAATTTTCCTTTAGAAACTTTCCATTTTACGCATTCAAGGTTTTGTTTATGTGCCCTTCGACATTTGTCCAAATGTACCTTCTAGAATTTTTAAATGATCCTTTGGATAGAAAAGACCTTTAGAATTTGTCAAGAAATACCTTTAGATTTATGAAAGTGACCTTTGGAAAAATTGATTAGTCCTTCAGAAATGATGAAAAGATCCCTTTTGATGAAAAAAGGCCCTTTGGCATTTTGAAAATGTGCTTTGGCCTATTTAAAGTGTACCTTCAAGTTTTTTAAAGACCCTTCAAAAAAGTGAAAAGGACCTTCGAGTTTTTTGCTGGGACCACCTTATTTCATAAATAACCCTTGTATTTTGGAGAAGACTTGTCCCTTGAAGAACAAGAGAAGCCCTATTTTTTGAGACCAAATCGGGTTTGTCAAGCCCCTTTACTTATTTTGGGATTCTGACTGCTCACAAATTATGAAGTAATTAAGTAGTGCTCCTTAGAGAACCCAAAGTTGTCTGAACTTGCCATTTTGGCTTGAATGTCCACCTTCTCACACTTGGGAAAAATTTTGGTATGTGGGCCAAAAATGGCCAACATGTACATTGACCGTGGTGGCTATAGAATTGTATCAATAGTGGCTGAGTTAATATAATTACTTTCTATAATTATATTTTGATGTACTCTCATGATATTAGAGATCAGTGGTATGTGATTTATTATGCTTGTTACTATTATCACCCCTTAAGTACTTATTATGGTCTTTGTATATTCTTGTGGTGTAATCTATTTTTGGTATTTTGTTTAATTTTAAAAAATCACATATTTCTAGTTGAACCTGGTAGGGTTTTTACATGTAGTATCAGATTTGTGGCTCGAACATTAGGACCTAACGAGTTCATTAGCATTTTTGTGTTTTTTTATTCACCAGTGTGAACATAGTAACATGAAATATTGCACTAGTATTTTGTATTATTAGTGCCTTAGTGTGAAACCATGTTACACCATGATTGAAGATCTGAGACTTGGAAGATCCTCTTGTAAGGTTTGGTGACTATTGTAAGTTTGAGACATTCATGAAATGTGTGTGGGTAACATTGAGTGTGTATCCTTAGGAACACTTGTATCCTTTTTAGTTATTTAGGGGTTTATTTATTGAGTGTCCCAATGATGATGGTTGTATATGAGGTTTGGGTAGGTGAGTATATCATAGTTCATGAGTAAAGAACAAGATATTTCTACCATGGTTTGGCCACTTAGATCAAACACCTCGAGTATGATTACATCCTTCTTGGTAATCAAGTTACCTTTGCCATTTATGTTTTATGTTGTGAGTGTTTAATAAGTACGGGTTGCTTCTCACTTAAATATATGTGCTTTAGTTTTTGTGTCTTATTTTCACTAATCCTAGGAATGGAAAATCTTATAAGACCATTTTTAGTTTAGTACCACCTAGGGCAGTGGGAATCTTTTTAGTAGAGTGTTTTTGTTTTGCTTGATAATTCCTTTGTGTTAAGAGCTTCTTTATGGATTGGCACCTTTAATTTATGTGGTTTAGGAAGGAATGTCATCTCTCTTAGCAGTTTATAGGTGAGTTGTTATTATCGCATTCTTCTTTTACATTATTATAATATACCATGAGGATTCATATTTTCATGAAGTTTATTTAGTGTTCTCTTAAATGGGAACTTGATTTTGAAATGTTGTTTGACCATATTCCCTTGAATCTTGTGGGAGAGTGTTTTATACTTCTTATTGAAAGAGAAGTTCTAAGATTGCATGGATTGATACATCTTTATGGTTAATATATTTTCTCCTGGTTGTGGAAATAGATTGTGAAACTATACTTATAGATTTGGTAAGCAGGCAATGATTTGGAAACATTGAGTTGCAATGTTTTATTTTTACCTTGAGAGGGAATGTAGGAGTTTTTGAGATGATAGTTCCCTATTTCTCACTTGTGACTCTTTAGGGTCACTACCTTATCTAACTTGTGATTTTAGACCATGTGGGGTGGCAAACCTTGAATTATATTTTAAATTCTAGATTAAGAATTATAATTATTATGCTATTATTTACCCTTGATTTGATTGATGTTGTTATATTTTTACTTAAAGCATGCTGTTTTGAAGAGATATTTTTTTACCTTTCACCAGAAGTGAGTAAGGTATAATATGTGAGGAACATCTTGTCAATCTAGGGGTAGAGATAAACTTTTCATTGGTTGTATTCTAGTCGAGTAGGCAAGAAGATATTTTCTCACTTGTTCCCTTATAAGGTTGAAAGGACGGTGTGATCCTTGGCCTATGTATGTTATGTTAATTTTAACATTATTTCCTCTTAACTATGAATATAATGCTATAGGTCAAGTTATGAAATATAAAACTACTTATGTTTGGATAACAGAAACTTAATGCAATTATGGATGGATTATATGATTTCTCTTGTATGTATGTTGATACTTCTAGAATTATTTGGTATATAACATTGCTTATTATGATCTATTAGTATGTATTTGTGGTTCATTAAAATTTGTATACTTTTAGAAATCATTGGGTTGTGGAGACCTAAGGGAAGAGTGGTCAATTAGGAACATCAGTACTAAGCAATAGGAGTGGATCATACTTAGACTCAAATTGACTCAGTAGTTACTAAGTTTGGATTTGACAGATGAACTTTTTGAATATGGGATTTAATAAATGGACTTGTCAAATTTAGTCATATGGCCATATGAATGTATACGATGGAATGTTTATTTAATAATTTTGTATACATTGGAAATTTATTATTTCCAATTCCTATTCATCATCATACATATCAAGATCTCTATGGAGTAGTGATAGTATTGACATGTTATACTAATTAGAGGCTACACAAGGTAGCAATAGTATTAACTTATGCACATAATTCTTACCAAGTTTCCTAAATACTTGTCTCTAAAATGAGAAAAACACTCTCTAGGTTAGAGAGATGTGCATAAGGGCTAGAAGATTTTGTGGAACTCTCCTTGGTCATTTATTTGGCTTGTATGATGATCTTTTGTACTCTTGGGAAGTTAATGAAAGTTTCACTAAGACATGTGGGACCCTTCAAGGTAACATAAGTGGTCAATTTTATAGTATATGGGCTTGTCTTTAAAGTTTTGGACTTGGGGGTGGTAATGAAAGAATCAATCATAGTAATTAATACTCGCAACCATGTTTGCATAATAGGAAGATGTCATTGAATAGGGTCTTCTAAGACCAATACTCAGGGAATATTACAACTTGATAGAAATACATTGAGTTCTACATGTAATTTCCCATTTATTACTTAATTTTATATTGTATGTCATATTTTTGCTATGCTAAATGATTTTTTTTTAAATTTAGAACTTAAGTTTGAATAAGAATCATCGAGGATGATGACTAGATTTAGGGGGAAGGATGTTACATCCCGATTCCTTGCCAAGAAAACTTGTTAGTTTATCCATGGATATCTATAGTTGAAAATTTTAGATTTGTTTATTCTTAATTAAAATATGAGATATATGTTGATATGGGGTAGCAAGATATTACTTAGGTTACATGATCACCCTGCAATGAGTTAGTTACAAGTAAATGTTTACTTTATGATCATGTTGATTTATCATTTTATATATATTTTATGATGAATGTATATCATGATTGTTATGGTCTAACTATCTACTTTATTGTGAGGTTGATGTAGGAGAACTAATCCCTTAGAGTGTGATAGAGGGAGAGCATCATCAAAGAGGGTGATGTAGATTGAGATGTCGGAGAATGATAAAGAAACCAATTAGTACCTTGTACACATCATAGATAGCTATCACATGGTTGGTTCATAATGAGTGGTTATAATCATATATTTTGATGTTGTTTACATTAAATAGTCATTTTAACCATGATTAGATAGCATAGTTATTATTTCTATGGAATTTGTCTTACATGATTTATTTGTATGTCCACTAATTTTTAATATTGTGAAATTTGTTTGTAACTATTTAATGTTTTAGAGATGAGATTAGCATAATTGGATTTTAAAATTTAGATCATTAATTATCAAACTTGACATTAAAATTTGTGATAATTTGAGATATCAATTAAATTATTTTTTTTTTCTAATTTTTGTTGAAACAAATAAAAAGTTGAAAATTAACATAAAAAAGAAAGAAAAACAAAAAAGAAAGTAAAAAAAAAATTAAAAAAAAGTAAATATATAAAATAAAATAATAAAAATAAAGAAATAAAGTCAACTTTAAAAAAATATAAAAGCCACACCCCTTTTCATAATGAAATAGGGGAAAATTATAAAAGGAGGTAAGCAAAAGAGGCTACGCCTATTCAGATAGGAAGGAAAATACTACAAGTAATTGTCTAAATAAAAAGATTTATGAAGAGTGAGAGTGCATGCCATAACTAGAGGAGGACATAGAAGGATTGTTAGATAGAGGAAAATAAGTTTAGATCATGCAGGCTGCCAGGTAGGTGGTGTTGCTTGGTTTTAGACACTCAACCTAAAAATTTAATATTCTGGTTATTATATATATTTTTATATATCCAAATCTTGGTGTCACCATAGTTACTCTTGCAAATATATTTAGTGAATAACTAAATTGTTATATGTATAATTATATGATTGTTATAATATATAGTTCAAGTAAATTCACTGTAACCAGTCCTTATAGGATTGTTAAAAATAAAAGACCGGATTTTTTTTAAAAATGCCATTCAATTAGCAGTTGAACCAACATAGTAGGAAGTCATTGTTATTTGATCTTACAAGTGAGATTATTTATTAATTAATATGGATGTTTTCAATGAATCATATTAACTAGTATGTATGTTTCCAACACCTCATATAAGTATGTATACATTTAATGTCTTCATCGACTCATATTAAGACTAGTAATTTAATTAGTGAATCTGATTAGGGAGTCCAGTGATTCATCAGTAAAAAGAGAACAATGCAGCCATCGAGATAGAGTTTCCATGTATAAAAATGAATTATTTTCTTAGCAACATGTATTTTTATTTATGAATACTAAAGAAACTAGTTGGTTGGCATTGTCGTACTAGGCATGCTCAATAGTATAGCATATATTTTCCAAATGAATTTTATAGTTAAATTACTAATTTTTATTGTTAGGTGAGTCACTGTATATGTATGGGTCTCTATTCATTTTTGCATGGTGGATATTATATGTATGGGGTACTTTATTTTGATATGTCTCGCCTGGATATTTTTCATTTGGCCTATTCTATTGTATGAATAGCTATATACTCTATTATCTAACTTTGCAATGTCTTTTTGGACATCGATCTATGATCGACTCCCAATAGGAGGTAAATAACTGAGTCAATGTAACTCTTACAAAAGAATGAGTGCAGTGTGAATGGTGGATATTTATATATGGATTATGTCAGATTTTTACATTATGGTGTTGTTGCATCTCATACCTTAGAGGCATCACTTTATTTTTTCAAAATTATTGATTAAAAAAAAATGTTGAAGAAGTCGCTACTGTAGATATTCAATTTCCAACCAAATAAATATTATGGTATTTGGTATGATTTATGTATGAGATTTATGGTAAGATTCATATATTAGGATTCATTATTTTTATTATATGACCTATTAGACTCATGATATTCATTAATACATGTACGGGATTATAAATATATGGATTTAATATTTCTATTCATAAATTTAGTCATACATTTATCATAGTCATATATTTAGTCATTATATTCATATATATATGATGAAATATGACCTTTGTATATTAGGATTCATTATATCTTGTTGTGACTTATTTCATTAATACATGCGGTAAGCCACATGGTAATTTGTATGATTTATGTATGATTTGTGTAGGTCATAAAATGTAAGGTAACTTCATTTACCTATCTAAAGTTTTTTATGTATTAAAAGTGTCCTGTATGATTTATGTGCTAGTCATTCTCTGATGATGCTTTCTCATTGTGAAAGTTTGTCATGTAAATTACCCATGTTATATTTTTAATTTACCACTTATACTTTGTCATCAATTTTGGGAATGATGTACTCATTCTATTAATATTTACGGTCCATATATGTATATTTAAGGATGAGTTTATTGTATTATAGTTCCCTTATACCTTTTGAGGATTATTGGTTAGTGAATGGTTTAATGATTTGTTGGTAACTTGGATGTAATATGTATTATGGGTGTACTAGTATGTACGAGGGCGTGTGCATAGATAACATATGAATATAAATGTATTGGGATACAAGTCTATTGCATAATTTTGGTTAGTATATTGTCTCAACTTAATGATTCACTTATCTATGTACTTGATGAATTTTTTTTGTATCATATAAGAGTGATTTAGATACTATTGAATATTTGTATGAGAATCATGAAACACAAAACCATATGGTCTTATGAACTTGTGTACAGAGTTATACACACTTTGGTCATGTTAGGATGAAAATATATCTATTAGGAATAAATATTTGTGAATGGGTTTTACATTGAAAATCCATTAAATATTTTCCATATATGTATATCATATGAACATGAAATTTCTAAAGATTGTTGGAACATAGGTGTCTCTTAATTAGGATACATAAGTGATCATTAGCATAGTATCTACATATTATGGCAGTACTTACATATGGTGTGATGAAAAAGTACTCGTATATAAGAATTATACCTATAGTTTAATAGATAGTTAAAATGAGTCATTCAATTTATTATAGATTAGGCACTGTAACCTTTTGGAATAGTTGCTAATAAATGGAATGAGTGGCTGGAATGAAAGATCATAATAGTTTTATAAATTTTATGTTTCTCTACAAATGATTGAATACTTGTGTGAGGCACATATTATGATAATGTTAATATGTATAAATGTTTGGTTATACTTAGCATGTAATGGTGTATTGTGATGCATGCATATAAGTTATATTTATTAAATGCTAATATGCAGTCTAAACTTAAGGTATACTCAACTGGTATAATCCCATACTAACTTGATTATTATTATGAATGTTGGTCATTTGATTCTTGAAATCATAAGTTTAGTTGTATGTATTCATCTAGTTATGAACTATGATAGTATGAGATATCATAGAGTACTACAATGTAATGTATGTTAAACCTAGATGATACATGCTGTAATTGATATGTTTAGACTCACACCTACATTTGACTATTTAAACATATATGCGTTGGATATTACTATAAATAGTATATTCTATGACAGTTAGTAGGACTTTATGTATGCATGCTTCCAACCTTGAGAGTTTAACGAATGTTATGATAGTATATTATTGTGTTCCATGGGAACTGTGATTTACTTCATTATATCTTATTACTTGAATATAAATTTGTGTTTCCATGTAGTTATGACTACTTTATATGACTGAATGTGTAAAAAACTAGTAGTTATGTCTTAGAATACTATACTATAATAATATGGGTTATCATAAGGTGTAGTATGTTTATAAACTAATTGTGGTAGTGAAAATCTATAGTTAAATGTGTATTTATCTAGATAGTATATACTATAGTCATTATTTCTAGTATGGGATAGAGATAATATAAGATTCATTCATATGTTTGATGAAATAAATGCAAGCTTTGGTTACTCATATGTTTATCATGTTGTATGTTGTATTTTATAGTAGGATGTAAATTAAATGAATCTTGTGGTTGAATTTTATTTGACCAATCTACATTATTGATATGGAGTCAGGAGTGAGACGGACTTTAATGGCTTACTAGCATCACAATGCTAGATGAAGGCAATTTGATCAAGTGGTGTGTATGAATTTGATTGATCTATAGATCATTATTATTTATTATTTGTAAAACTTTGAGCCAAAGTATGTTTAGTGAGACATTATCATTTCATGAGTATGATTTACATGTTTGTATGATATCTTGTAATAGAACAATTTTCTATGATACACATCATGTTTAGTTTAGAAATCATACATCACACAGGTACTTTCTTGTCTCTCTAGATTCATGCATCATCACTATCTACTCATCTATGAAGAGAGGGCCATTTTTTGATGGGATTAGTATGAGGGATCATTGGTCTATGGTTGGTGTGGAAAAGTTCTCGTATGATGCTTTCTCTCCCCACAATAGTACTACTTATCAAGATGACACTTGAGATTGCCATAGATACTTAAGTTAAAGAACTATGCTCTGGGGGAGCCATGTATATTATATGTACATTGTATTTTATTGTAATTATTATTGAATATTATCATGAGAGTTGTAATTAGTTGTTATTTTACATTGACAGTGGTGGTTGTAAACTTGTAATAGTAGTGGTTGAGTTAATATAATTACTTTCTATAATTATAATTTGATGTATTCTCATGATATTATATATCAGTGGTATGTGATTTATTATGCTTATTTCTATTATCACCCTTTGAGTAATTATTATGGTCTTTGTAGATTCTCATGGTGTAATATATTTTTGGTATTTATGTCTAATTAAAAAAATCATATATTTCTAGTTGACTCTGGTAGGGTTGTTACATATTGAATCTAGTCAAGATAATGCTTTAACACCTTCAAATCATGAAAATGTGCTTAATGTGACTAAAAAATGAACCCTCATTTTCATGTGCCAATAAATACCAGACTTCCCTCATAAGAACTTGAAAAATAGACTTGAACATGTTACCAAACTTTCCCTTGATTGGTTTGTACCACTTGTACTTGAACATGATAAGCTTGTTCCCTATAGTGTAAAATGTGCAATCATCCCTATAACTTCTCCCTTGATAACAATAATGATTAAAAATATCAAACTAGAAGTGGATGATGCTCAAAGCACTAAATTGATCAATTTTCCTACCACTTCAATGGAGTACACTGATTATTTAACTAATAAGGGATCCCCTTTGATTGAATTAGTTTTAGATTATAATGATGAGAAAAATACTATTTAAATTATATTTTAATTTATACAGGATAATTTTATTGATTGTTGGTGATACTTTGATATTTTGATATGTTGACATATATAGATGATTTTGGGAAATTTTGATAAACATAACACTACTTTTTTGCAAGATAAAATGTTTGATTATTGAAATTTATGAAAATGCTCATGGTATTTAACATTTTAAGTATTTAATTTTTTTTAATTATAAGTAGTTTTTATGAATTTCATGATTATTAGATGTTTATTTTGATCATATTATTATGATTCATAGGCACCCACCCATTAGATTTGTTTTCGATCTATTATTTGATTGATTTGATCTATTTAAACTTTATTAAAGTCTATGTTTTAAAGTTTAAGTCATAAGTTGACTAATTGACTTTTAAAGTTAATTAAATTTAATAATAACTAGCTAACAAGTTAGTTATAACTTATTTTATAACCATCTCTATGAGATAAATTTGTATAACTATCTCTAAGAGATAACTTTAAAAATAGATCAAAGACACAACACAAAGGAGGAACATAATAGATAGATCAGATAATACATTCTCTGATGGTTAAGTGATATGCTTGTTTAACACATGTATATATAGTTTTTTATTTTGTTTATAAATTTATTATCTAAATTTTATCAAGTCTAATATCTTTTAATCATTTTAGATACATGAGTTTATCTTGGCAAGTTTTGGTGTTAGAGGTGCAATCACTGAGAGGTGGAGGGTGAATCAGTGATGCAAGCAAATCAAATTCAATTCAATCTTTTAAACTCTTAACTATTAAACATAAGCATTCATGAAGCATATAAACCATTCATTGCAATGAAAAAAGAAAACCGTGTAAGATCAAAGCACATAACACATGAATTATGTGGGAAAAACTCATGGGGGATAAAATCCACTCTCAAACTTGTAAACACATGGACTACAATCCTATAAAATATCACAAATAATAGACTTTAGTGAAGCACCCACTTCACAAGGAGCACCAACCCCTAAACATGCATAAGCATCCACTTGCCCTAGATGTTGCGAACCCACATAATACATTCTAATATCAATACCTCCATAGCTATAATTGACTTCCAATCTAATGGATAAATAATTAATAATAGGTATCTTCAACACTTCACACTTTCTCAAGCCTTCACACATAAGCAATGCATCCAAAACAACCTTTTGGATTACTCTACACTTATTTGCTCATTCTCAATCATAAACCCTTAAAAAAACTATTACAACATCATAAATATGACCTATAGGTCACACACATATTTTTCACACTTTTCTTCTCTTCAATCCATCCTTCAAGCTTACTCACACTTCACTATTATTTGCACATCAACTCTAGAAGCCTTCATCTTTGTTTATGCTCTTTATAGAGCCTTCATGATCACTACCTTCTTGGTTGGACACAAGACATTACTTAACCCATTCTTATATCCCACTTATAAAAACATCAACACCACCTACATAGGTATATCATAGATTTTATATATCACCCTTAAGCAAAAGCACCTTTCAATTAGGCCTAAGTAACCCTTTTAGGTCCATGGAGACCTATTCACCCATTTGACACTTTACTGAGCTAAAATAGAAACACAAGACCAATGCAAAGCACATATATCAATGCAAAATTACCCCTAATACACCCTCAAGTGATTCCATTCATCACTACACTCCTTTGTATATGCAAAAACGTTTAATCAATTGCCTTGTGCATAAAAACACCATGAACAAACAAATATTCAACTTCCAAGCAATGGTTCATAATGAATATAGATTGGTCAAACCTCCAAAATCCATAAAAATGATCTTCAGGGAGTCTAAAACACTCTCCAATAGATAATTCACCATGAAACATCCAAAAACTATCAATAAAAACTCAAACATCCTTCTCGGGTCACTTGTAGAAGAAAGTTAAACCCTTAATCAATTTTGAACCATAATAAATGCAAATGTACAACTATTCAAACCTCCAAATAAATTTTTATGTATTGGCCTTGAAGTTTTTTTCTCCATCATAAAATTCATCCATCATCAAAATTTATAGGCAAAACATTGTAGATTAGTTTTCCTTTGTAAATTCAAATATTTGAATTCCAATGATCACTTTTTAATGCAAATTTGGCTAAGTATGGAAAATAGTGAAATCTGCCTGGAAGAGAAAATTTTAACCATCATAACTTTTGATATACATCATGTAAATATATTAAATTTTAAACACATGCTCTAGGCATAAATATGAATAAACCAATGTAACCACTTTCTTTTGATACCTTCACACATGTGAATGTTGACATCATCAATCTGCTTAGGAAATTTTGCCAAGATGACTAAGATAACCTAGACCTTCACAAGAATACTTAGATTAATTCCTTTCACTTCCAAAAGTACACAAATCACTCATTAAACCCCATATGACCCCTAAAACATGGTAAAAATATAATCAACATCCATCACCTTGTCTAACCAAGCAAACACTACAAGGTCCATGCATGATCACTAAGGCACACTTTGTCATTAATCCAATAGAATACTTGACACCTCATGAACACCCTTGGACACCTTGGATACATAATTTATAGCACCTAAAAAAATTCCCCCTTTGTCATTGATGTCAACACTTGTAAACACCAACACAGAGCTATGCACATACCTTTTCTCCTTCTACAAACACATTCTCCCCCTTTGACACAATGATACAGTGAGTGTTGACCATTTTTGGCCCTGCAAGCCAAAATCGGTCCCCTTCTTCCCCTATTTTTTTGAGCTAGTTCAAATTTGGTTTGCACAAGTCTTTCAGTAGAAGATGAACTAGTTCAAAGAGTACAAGGGGTTTTACAAAGCTTCTTCAGGCATTTCATCTGAAGAAATTCACAAGGAAAGAGAGCAAAAATGATTCAAGACACTTTTCCTTAAGGTTGGAAAAAGTGGTTCAACATCGAGGTTCAGCAACATGATCTTTCCAAGAACTTTGAACTTGAACTTTGAACCTTTGTTGGTTCAGTCAGTTTGGTTCAATGACTTGGTTCAAAGATTTGGTTCAGTTAGAAGGTTCAAATGAATGGTTCAAAGTGGTCAATTCAATGAGTAGAACACAGTATTCAACCATTGAACCATTTTTGGTTCAATCTAATGGTTCAATCAATTGATTCAATTAAAAGGTTCAAAGGAGTCTCCCAAAGCCCAAAGAACAAGTGCCCTTGTGGAGGATAGTTCCAGACCCAAAAGTACCCTTAGGAGGGATCAAAGACAAGGCAAAAGGGCAGAGTTTTCCTTCGAAAAAAGGATAAGGCAAGAATGGAAGAAAAGTGAAGGCTAAATTTCTTTGAACAAAATGTCTGAAGGAATTCCTTCAGACTTTTTGTTTGAAGAAATTCACAAACAAAAGGATATCTTTCAAAAATATTTTTCATGGCAAAATTTCAAAGGAAATCCTTCAGACTTTTTGTCTGAAGTAATTCGCCCAAAGGAAAAAGTTGAAGGTAGAAGTTCAAAGGAATAGAAAGCCAAAGGAAGGGGAAAGCCAAAGAAATTCAAAGGGATGACGTCCCCACAGATGTCAAATTCAGGGCAATAGACTAGCCATTGGCTTTCAAATGGTGATGGGTACGCAAACGTCAACTTTGTAGAAATGAAATAACTGTTGGTTTTTCAATGAAAGGTGCAAACCTGAAGGAATTTGAAAGCTTAAGGCCAAAAGGAAGAACCACTGAGAAAGGAGCCCAAATCACTAAAGAATTAGCAAAAGATAGCCCCCAAGGACTGAAGGAGCCAAAAAAGACAAAGCTAGGAAGGGACAAAAGAGCCAAGTGTAGAAATGGACAAAATAGTCCAAGTGGCAAATGAAGGTGTCGACTCAAGGAGTTACTTTAGTAGTTGACACAGTATCTACCAAGTGGTCATCAAGAAGCCTAAATAGTGAACAGCGTGGCCTACTTTTCCAAACTTGGCATTGATGAGTAGACAAACCACGTAAATGCCTTAAAAGAGCGGTCTTGATTGCAAACAAATGATGCGGCCCATGCCTTCACATTAATATTTGAACACCAAAGTCAAGACTGATAACTAACACAGCATTCTCTTTCAGTAGCTTCCTCATCCCAATGCTCTCAGCACACATGGGCCACTTTTCAAAGGGTACCAAAGTCTTTTTCAAAAGAGGCACCTTTTGCCTCTTCTTTCTCTATATATGTTGTAACTTCTCATTTGAGAAAATATCTCTCAGCTTATATGGCGAAGCCTTGCAAGAAATTTACCTTGAATCAATAAGAAGCATTTTTTACCTCCATTTGAGCCTTACACTTTCATATATGTCTATGCCTTTGTCCTATGTTAAGTCATTTCCCTTTATGCTTTCACAGAATGATTTTATCATGTCTAGTGCACTATGAGTTTCTTCTTGTGCAAGTCAGCCAGAAGTGTCCACTATCGAGTATAGGCACATGTGAATAGGTTGACATAGTGTGTCTTAGAATGCCTCTGGTAGTTCTTCCTCTCTGTATCTCAATCAGACCCCTAGCTCACTGATGCAGAAGAGTTTCTCGTATCAAGTGTAGTGTATGTTAGCTTGTTCTTGATGAAAAGTATATGTTCAGCTAAGTAGATCAATTTTTTTGGTGTATCACCTTTTAGTTTAGGTTCTATTTTTAGCATCCTTCTCTCTTTTCACCCCCCCCCCATTGTTAGTAGTAGGAAACCTAAAACCTCAGAGATACATCAAAGGGAGATAGCCCTTATCTAGAGACTCTCCCCCCAGTTTTGTCAGGCCCATAGGCAAGAGGGGAGTTTCCATTGTGATGCATGGAAGACAGGAGCCTAGCCTCCTATCAAGGGTGCAATCCACCGCATCAATAGTGAGATTACTTGATGATTATGAAGACCTATAAATGTTTTCAAATCCAACATCAAGAATGTATCTCCTATGAGAGATGATATAAACTCCACCTATCACTATGCATACCATCTTTTACCATAACTACCTTAAACCTGCTCATTGACAACACTCCTCTTTGACCATGTACTACTCTATGAAGAATAAATGAAAAATATAAATAAAATAATAGTTATCACACCTTAAGAAAACTAAGAGGGACTCCCCATAAATCACTTGAGATTAGGCACCCCTTGATCACCTTTAGACCATCTCCAACCATGATAAAATTTCATAGTTGCCTTCAAATTTTTTCACAAGACAACTCCATGATCACTAACAGATGTTCAATATATTATTTAATCATGAAATATGATTAAAATATACTTAAAAACTCATATTATAATAAAAAGACCAAAAAGTCCATTTGAATCACCTGGCCTTGTCTAGAGGCCTAGTAGCCCTACCTGAACCTTATAGAGCCCATAAATTTTTATGTAGAGATATTAATGAATTTAAATTATATATCTGATGCAAACTTATATTCCTCCTCATGCATGCCAATTTTCATTATCCAACTCTCCATATGCACCATATCTCCTTCACAAACTAACCTTTCAAATAACCTTCAATTTGCACAAATGTTAAACCATAAAACAAACCATACACTTATAGATGACTATAAATTAATTTTTTATCACCCATTTGGCCATTTCAATATTTTAAGTATCCTTAGACCTCAAATCTTTTGGGAAGGTCATTAACCCACATGGGCTAAAACATTAGCGCATTAAATAGAAATGTGGCAAACTTACCATACTTTAGTCAATTCTAGATCCTAAAATGTATCTCACACCTAGAGGTCACCAATACACACAATTTTACCAATTATTGAGTTCTAACTCTTTGGGTAACCCATAGAACCATGAACATGGTTTTCGTCCTGCTAGCCCTTAAGCAAAGACTGTCATACTCGAGAGCTATCAAAAATATTCAAATTTCCCTCAAGAGGAATTAAAATCCTAAAACCATCTTGAACAAACTTTTATGAGGTTAACACACCTTTATTTTCCATAAAATCACTATGAAGACTCACCAATCTTCATTTGACACTTGGAAAGCTCATGATTGTGCCTACAGACCCTGTGTATACCCCTGTCACTATACCAAAACACATTCAATTGATCATGTGATCAAAATTACACATTTAAGGCATAATTTTCACTTAGACACATCAAATCCAACTATCCTCAACCCTTTGTTATCCTTATATACCCCAAATACACCTATTTTTCATGATGAACTCTCATTAGGTAGTGAACACTAAGCAAAATGGTCAATCTGAACAAATGATCATGAGTGATTATTTTTGACCAATTGAGAATATATAAACCCATATAATACACTTTTAAAATTCCTCTCCACACTCCAAATCAATCTTACCTTCATTCTTCATGATTTGACCTAGTAAACCAAGCTTCAAAGATTGACTAAAACTTGCCTTTAGGACCAATGTCTCTGAATAGATTTATTGAAGATTTTCATCACAAACCTTTGGAGTAAGCACATGAACTTGTTTCTCCCACTTAACCATTGACCTTATATTGATTTATAGAATAGGATATGACTCCCAAACTTTGTCTTAGATATTCAAATGTTGATTTTGTCAATGGTTTAGTCGTAATATCTACAAGTTGTTCTTTTATAGGTACATACTCCAACTTAGCACTTTGATTACTCACTTGTTCTCTCAATAAATATTACCTAATATGAATTTGATTAGTTTTTGAGTCATAAAAATATTCTGTGAGATACTAATTACATTAGTATTATCACAATAGATAGGACAAGGTCCATTTTGTATTACCTTATAGTCTTCCAAGGTTTGTTTCATCTACATTACCTAAGTGTAGTAGGAATCAATAGCTATATACTCAAAAAATTTAGTTGAAAGGGATAAAAAGGCTTACTCCTTACTTAACCAAGACACCAAGCATTCACCCATGAAGAAAACACCACCACTAGTACTCCTCATATCATCCAGACACCCTGCCTAATCTACATTAGTGTATGTCCTTAGAGTGAGCTCTGTACTCTTGGCATACCATAAACCATATTTTATGGTGCTCTTGAGATACCTCAAGACCCTTTTGACTATTTTTAAGTGAGACTCACTAGGATCAACTTAAAACATACCTACAAGGCCTAATGCTTACATGATATCATGCCTAGAAGCAGTAGATTATAAAAGACTTATAATCATGGATCTCTACAAGGTTTGATCAACCTTTAGTGAGTCATCTACTTTACTTAACTTGCATTCTATGATCATTGGAGTACTTTCTTATCATATCCTTGATTGATTTTGCCTAGGAAATGAATATACTTACATCAAGTTAGTTAATCTATAATCCTAAAAAGAAATAAAGTTCTCCCAACATTGAAATTTCAAACTCAGTCTTCATAGCATCTGCAAACTCTCTACTCATGGTGTCATTATCAGATCAAAAACCTATGTCATCAACATAGACTACCACTAATAATTTATGACTAGCCTTTGTCTTAATGTATATTTTTTTGTCAATTACCCCTCTTTTTAAGCCTTGGCTCAATAGATACTTGTCTAACCTCTAGGATATTGTTTAAGACCATGTAAAGCTTTCTTTAGTTTACAAACACAGTCCTAATTAGTTGTTATGGAAAAACCTTTAGGTATCTCAATATAGACTTCTTCATCCAAGTTTCCATTCAAAAAATCATTTTTTGCATCCATTTGGTAAACTTTGAAACCTTTGAAGCTTGCATATGACAAGAAGATTCTAATTTATTCCATTCTTGCCACAAGAGTAAAAGTCTCATCAAAGTATATCCCTTCAACTTGAGCATATCCTTTACACATAGTAAAAGTAAGTATATCCCTTCAACTTGAGCATATCCTTTACACACTAGTCTAGCCTTATTTCTTGTGACCTCTCCTTTCTCATTCATCTTATTTCTAAATACCCACATAGTTCTTATCACATTTTTATATTTTGGCCTAGGTACTAAATTCCATGTTTCATTCTTTAGTATTTGATCAAGTTCCTCATCCATTGCACATGTCTAATTTTCATCTTTGCTAGCTTCTAATAATGTTTTAGGTTCAACCTTGGATATCAGAGTTGTGTCTTGTTGATTTTGATTGATCAACATTCTCCTTCTAGTCTGTAAACTAGCATTCACATCTCCAATTACCTGAGAAATTAGATGATCCTTCTATATTGTCCTAGATGGAGATTTAGTGTCCTATATTACATCTTAATCTTCATCATCTGATTGATAAAATATGCCTTCATTATTTGAAATAGGGTTATCTTTAGTGTCATTTATCTACAAGTTAGGCTTCTTGATTTCACCTACCTCTTCAACTCTTACATTAGAAATTTCAACAACCTTGTGGAGTCTCTTATTGAAACATCTGTAAGCAAAACTTGTGGAGGAATAACCCAAGAAGATGCCCTCATCAGACCTTGAATCAAATTTTCCAAGATTTTCTTTGTCCCTCTTGATTAAAAACTTGCTCTCAAACACTCTAAAATGTTTGACATTAGTTGCCCTTTTTTTTAATAGCTCATATGGAGTCTTATCACCTTTTACTCTAATTTGGAATCTATTTAAGATGTATACCGATGTATTATCAACATCTTCCCAAAATCCATCTGATAGTTTAGAATCTTGAAGCAAGGTTCTACTCATCTCTTGGACAATATTGTTTTTCCTTTCAACTACCCCATTCTATTAGGGTGTCCTAGCAGCAGAGTATTATATTATAATCCCTTGATCTTTAGAAAAATTATCAAACTCATAAGACCAAAATTCACCTCCCCTATGTGATCTCACACACTTTATTTTTATCCCTTTTCATTTTCAACAAGAGATTTAAATGCTTTAAACTTTGCAAAGGCTTTTGATTTTTATTTGAGGAAATATATCCAAGTCATCCTAGTGAAATCATCAATTAATATCATGAACTAGTTGTTACCTAGAATAATTTGAGTTATTTTAGGTCTAAATAGGTCAATATGGATCAACTCCAATGGTATTGTGGTGTAATTACCCTTAGATTTGTAGCTTCTTTTGATTTACTTCCCATGAAGGCATGCCTTGCAAAGAGTATGAGGAATCTTAGTGATTTTAGGCATATGCCTCACTAACTGATTTTAGGCATATGCCTCACTAACCTTTTTGAACTAATCCTCACCAAATTATCAAAATTTATGTCCAAGTCTCCTATGACAAATATATATTTCCTCCAATTTATTCATGAAACACTCCTCCCTTTTGGATTCATGGAACACATACAAGTTGTTGTGTGCCTTGTGAATATTTGCAACTAATTTGCTAGACTTGGCTCTTCTCACTTCACACCCTTTGTCATGAAAATTTGGAACATTTACTTGCTTACACATTTGTCTAACACTTATAATATTGTGTTTCAAACCTACATATAAAATATTTTTAATTTTAGTATGACCATTGTCTGAACTAACAGAACCTTTGCCAACTATGTTAGCAAAATTTGTCACCAATTTTTACTGAACCTGAATTGCATTTTTTGAGAGAGATAAACTTGTTCTTTTATCATATCATATGACTTGAGAAACCATTGTGTATGTACAATTTCTTTTTATTATCTTGATTATATAAGGCAATTTGAACAAACATTGACTCTTCCTTTGGTTCAATCCCTAATTTTGCTTCTTCTTTTATTCAATCTTGGATTTATCTTCCTTAAACAATTTGATGGTGTCAATGACTTATACATCCTTTTTCCAATATGCCCTCTTGCATTACTTGGCTATATGTCCCTATTGATTATAGTTGTAGCATAGAAACTCATTTTTTGTTCTTTGAAGATAAAGTATAGTCCCTATATCTATGACCATATTGATTACAAGTGTAACAATACCCATTAAAGATATAACTATAGTTGTTCATGTTATACATTCCTTTTACTTGACCATCAATAACCCAAGTAGTTTCATCTTTAAATTCATTGGTAGAGCTAGGAATATGTTTGTCTTTAGATAAAATCACATCTATATATGTCATAACTTTACCTTCCAAATGATCCATTCTTTGATTCAAGCCTTTATCCATCATATCCTACAAATTCTTGACTGTTGTTTCTAGTTTATCTATTTGTGTCTTCACACCATCAATGTTTGCATTAATATCATAACATATTGATGAATTCATGTCTAAATTTTTACTTCCTTTCTTGTTTTTCAATCTTTCAAACTCTTCCTCTATATGTTTGACCTCTGATAGAGCACATAATAGTTTACCTTGAAGGTATGTCTCAACCTCTTTGTCATCCATTGCACCTTTGATCACCTTCAAATGGTTAAAATTATAAAGAATGTGTGACTATGATACCAATTGTTATAGGTACAATCACTGAGAGGGAGGGGTGAATCAGTGATGCAAGCAAATCAACTTTAATTCAATCCTTCAAAATATTAACCATTCAACATAAGCATTCATGAAGCATATAAACTATTCATTGCAATAAACAAAGATAACTATGCAAGATCAAAGCACATAACAAATGAATTATGTAGGAAACCCTTATGAGGGTTAAAAACCACTCTCAATCTTGAAAACACATGGACTACATTCCTATAAGATATCAAAAACAAGAGACTTTAGTGAAGCACCCACTTTATAAGGAGCACCAACCCCTAAGCATGGACAAACACCCACTTGCCTTAGATGTTGAGCACCCAAACAACACCTTCTAATATCAACACCTCCAAAACTTTGATTTCTTTCCAATCTGATGTGATAAATAATGAATAATATCTCTCTTCAACCCTTCACACTTTCTCAAGCCTTCACACACAAGAAATGCATCCAAAACAATCTTTTAGATTACTCTACACTTATTTGCTCATTCTCAATCATAAACCCTAAAAAACACTATTATAACATCATAAATATGACCTCTAGGTCACACACATATTATTCACACTTCTCTTCTCTTCAATCCATCCACCAAGCTTACTCACACTTCACTATTATTTGCACATCAACTCTAGAAGCCTTCATCTTTTTTTATGCTCTTTATAGAGCCTTCATGATCACCACCTTCTTGGTTGGCCACAAGGCATTACTTAACCCTTAATGCTTCTATACTAATTATAAAAATATCAAAACCACCTAAATAGGTAGATCATAGATTTTATAGATCAACCTTAATCAACAACACCTTTCAATTAGGCCTAAGTAACCCTTTCAGGTCTATGGAGACCTATTCACCCATTTAACACTTTACTGAGCTAAAATAAAAACACAAGACCAATTCAAAGAACATAGGTCAATGAAAAATTACCCCTAATACACCCTCAAATTATTCCATTCATCACTACACTCCTTTTCATATGCAAAAACTTTTAATCAATTGCCTTGTGCATGAAAACACCATGAACGAACAAAAAATCAACTTCCAAGCAATAGTTCATATTGAATATGGATTGGTCAAACCTCCAAAATCCATACATATGATCTTTAGGGAGTCTAAAACACTCTCAAATATATAATTCATCATGGGAAATCCAAACACTATCAATAAAAATACAAACATCTTTCTCAGGTCACTTGCAAAAGAAAGTCAAACCCTTAGTCAACTTTGAACCACAATAAATGTAAATGTATGACCATTCAAGCCTCCAAATCAATTTTTCTAGATTACTCTTGAAGTTATCTACCATATTTTTTTACTCCATCATAAAATTTATATATCATCAAAATTTATAGACAAAACATTACAGACTAGTTTTCATTTGTAAATTCAAATATTTGAATTCCAACAGTCACTTTTTAATGCAAATTTGGCTATGGAAAATAGTGAAATCTACCTAGGAGAGCAACTTTGAACCATCATAACTTTTGATAAACATAATTTCAAGATCTTAAATTTTAAACACATGCTCTAGGAAAAAATATGAACAAACCCATGTGACCACTTTATTTTGATACATTGACATGTATGAATTTTGATGTCATCAATCTACTTACTTAAGAACTTTTGCCAAGATGACTAGGATAACCTAGACCTTCACAAGACTAATTAGATGAATTAATTTTACTTTAAAAAGTACACCAATCACTCTTTACACCCCATATAACCCATCAAAAATGGTCAACACATCATTAACATCCATTATGTTTTCTAACCAAGTAAACATTACAGGGTTCATGCATGATCACTAAGACACACTTTGTCATTAACCCAAAAGCATACTTGACAACTCATTAACAACCTTGGCCACCTTGGATACATCATTGAAAACACATCAATAGATAATAATTTAACACCTTCACATCATGAAAATGTGCTTAATGTGACTACAAATATGCATTCTCATTTGCATGCACTAATAACTACTAGACTTTCCTCATCTGAACCTAAAAAATAGACTTGAACATCTTACCAATTTTTCCCTTGATTGGTTTGTACCAATTTTACTTGAACATGATAAGATTTCTCCCTCTAGTGTAAAATGTGCAATCATCCCTATAGATTTTCCCTTGATAACAATAATGATTAAAACTATCAAACTAGAAGTGGATGATGTTGAAGGCACTAAGTTGATCGATTTTTTTACCACTTTAATGGAGTACACTGATTATTTGACTAATAAGGGATCCCCTTTGATTGAATTAGTTTTAGATTTTGATGATGATTAAACTATTATTTAAATTATATTTTAATTTATACTTTCTAATTTGATTGATTGTTGGTGATACTTTGATATTTTGATATGTGGACATATAAAGATGATTTTGAGCCGTTTTGTTAAACGTAGCACTACTTTTCTACAAGATGAAATGTTTGTTTACTCATGGTCCAAAAGAAATATGACATCCCTTACAGCCTACATGTGAGTACAACCATAAACATTTATCACGTTTGTAGCCTCATTTAGTTGATTTTTTAGGATTGATTCTCCATAAAAAAAAATTTAAGATTCAATAATATACATATACATATACATATATATATATATATATATATATATATATATATATATATATATGTATGTATGTATATGTATATATATGTATATTTATATGTATATATATGTGTGTGTGTGTGTGTATATATATATATATATATATATATATATATATATATATAGACTTATGTATGTTTAACATTTTAATTATTTAATTTTGTTTAATTATTAGTATTTATTATGAATATCATGTTTATTAAATATTTATTTTGATCATATTATTATGCATCATAGGCCTCCACCCATTAGCGTTATTTTTGATATATTATTTAATTAATTTAATCTGTTTAGACTTTATTAAATTCTACCTTTTAAATTTTAAGTTATATGTTGACTAAATAGCTTTTAAAGTTAATTAAAGTTAATAATAACTAACTAACAAGTTAGTTATAACTTATTCTATAACTATCTCTAAGAGATAAATTTATAAACAGATCAAAGACACAACACAAAGGAGGAACATAACATATAGATCAGATAATGCATTCTTTGATGGTTAAGTGATCCACTTGTTTAATGCATGTATATCTAGGTTTCTTATTTTATTTATAAATTAATTATCTAAAGTATATCAAGTTTAATATCTTTTAATGACTGTAGCTACACATCCATATAAACATAATCTCATATACTTGACTCGAACAATGATGAATACCTCACTTTGTGCGACATTTATTGATCTCTTAATTGCAAATGATTGTCTTGTTGAAAATTGTTTGTACTAAAAGTTTGTTTCTCAATAAAATTTATTCAAAATTTTTGCTAAGTTGACTCTATTTTTAGACTTGTATTTCTTTCATTTTTTTTACATTTAATTTTATTTAGCTTTTATTTCTTACTTAGATTAGAATAGATTATTAAGTTTTTTCATTTTATTGTTTCTTAGTTTGAAGTTCCCTTTTCTTAGATTGATGTTTCATTATAATATTTTTCTTTCATAAATTTATTTTTGTTTTCATCTTTAAATTTTAGATCTTATTAACTTATAAGGCTTTTATAACTTAGGATATTTATTTTATTCTTCTTTTGTTTATTCTAATTTTAGATTAGGATTAGTTCAATTACTTAGTTTGTTTTAATAATGTAGTTGGTTATGGATTACATAGATATCATTTCATTAATGCAAATTTAATTAAGTTTATAGTTAAATTTCTATACATTATTATATTAGTTTATTTATTTTACTTATATCTTCTCATTTATTATTATGAGATTAGATTAAGTTACATTATTTGCATCTTCTAGGTTATTTCTTAATTATCATTTTATTTTATAGATTAGTTCTTTCTTGATGGGTAGCTTGTTGAGTTCTTTAATTATGTTTGTTTTTGTTTTTATCTCATTGTTAGGTATTCATTTTTAGTTATTTTATTTATTTATTAGTTTATTTTCTTTAGATTTATTTTGAATTGAAAGAGATATCAAAGAGTTATAAATAATTGATTAAGACATAATAACATGGATCAATGATCTTTCTTTCAAGAGATTATTTTGTTCATAGGTTTTCTCTATCGTGTAGGTTAGATTACATAACTGTAATCTGATTCTTTTATTTAATATTTAAGTTTTATTTGATTTTTTAATATTAATTGAGCATTGCACAATATTTGAATTGTTCTTTTTTCTGAGATTATTTTAAAAAAAATATTGTGCACATATTTGGCATCAAGTTTATTCCTTATACCCTTACTATTAGACTAGTATGATTCCACCCTAAACTTCACGATAGATAAAAGGGTTGATTTGTTGACATGAAATTTTTCACTATCAACACTTTTGGTGACTTTATTAGGGATCTTTTCAAAAATCTTGTTTTATTTTCCTATCATATCTTTGTTTTTACATGACCATTGGAGGTCAACCTCCAATCATAGAACCTTTGATCAATATTTTTGATGATCAAGTTGATTTTACTTTTAATCTAACTTATTTTACATGGTATAACAAACCTTACAATTTACCTCACATCCTTGAAGGTATAAATGAAGAAGAAGAAGCATAAATCAGTGAGATAGAAGCAAGTCTTACACGTGAAACACAATATCATATTCAGTAAGTTAATAGATGGATAAGATATGAGAGAACAAATATTTCTTACTTATCTTCCTCTTAGAGTTCATTTTATTTCTAATTATTTTTATCTTGAAGATTGTATTTTCCCTACTAACCCTAATACATCTTTAGAATTAAACTAGTATGGTTGAGTAGTAGAATTTACTAAAAATTCTAATGGAATAACATGCACCATAACTTTAGTCGGTACAATAGAGATTTTAAGACCTTATTATAGGCCTCCAAAACAATAGAAATTAAGTTGAAATAATTGATAATGAGGTAGATTTTGATGATGATGTTGCTTGACCTTTAGTGAATCCATGGATTCACAGAAATCTTATTAACATTAGTGTTCATCCATGTAAGCTTCCTTAGTTAAAAGGACTTAATATTCCTATGTTTTTTGGAAGTCTTGGTGAGTCTTGGGAGGATCATTTGGATGCCTTAAAATTGATTTGTGCCACTCTAGTTATTGTGAATGAAAAAATTTCTCTAGAGTTTTCTCATAAATATTATAATGAAAAGCTTATCAAGATTTTATTAGTCTTCATGTGAATGTCATTAGTACTTGAACTGATATAGAGGAATAGTTTTTTTTTTTTTTTTGGAAAACCTAAACAATATTTAGATTTGTCCATTGAATTAGTCAATATCCTTATAGATCCAGGAGAAATAATTTATTGATTCATAAGTAGATTCACTAGATTACAAGAAAAGTTTCAATGTGATGTTCGACCCTTAGAGATTATAAGGATTATATTTTTTTAATGTTTTACATTTAAAGTATAAAAAGGCTTTAGAAGATAAATATATTATATATTATGATGAAACTATAAGTTTTTGTATTGAGTATGGAAATAAATTAAAATGTGTTAGTTTTAATGATAGAGTAATAATAAGTTGAAATTTTGATAATGTATAAATTTTAAAATCTATTCATAGTCTTAGTTATGAGCTGGTCTCTATCAAAAGGTAACTTGATGGTAATTCATTTACATCAGGTAAATCTTCTTTTCTTCAAAAAGATAAAACTGAAGAAAATATTCATTATTGTAATGTATGCAAATTGGATCATGATCCTATCATTTATGTAGATGTGCAAAAATCTAAAAGATATACTCAAGGAAAATATAGTATTTTAATTGATCTTGTTGATAATATAAACATATGTGGCTCTGATGAGTCTTTATATGATGTCAAAACTACAAATGTTTATATTATTAATACTAGACAAAGGGATTATTCCAATCATAAGGATAATACTAACACAACTAATAATCAGTCTTATTCTTCTAGGAATCATGATAAAGGAAAAGGTACATAGAATAATGTTGCATCTGATAATGATACAATTAGTTCTCAACAAAATAATTTTTTATCAACTGGTTTTAATACTTATTATTATTTTTTTTATAAGCCCAATAACTACACTCATATACATCATCTAGATGTTGGTGGTTATAATATTATAGATTATTTGGCTACTATTAAAGTAAGTTTTTCATTATTATAGGCTATTGGTTTACTGATACAACTTGATAAAATTAATGATTACATTAAAAACCTAAATTCTAAGGATGTGTTAAAATTTCAAGAATAAACAAAGAATAATGAATAATCTCAATTTGTTATTTTTGCTCAGATCTATGATCCCCTTGTTGATTACATATCACTTTTTATGTATCATTCAAAATTGATGATAGGATTATCCACAATTTTATTCTATATACTGGTGCTTCTAAGAATATAATTCCAAAATTTATTGTTGATTAATTAGACATTTATTATGAAACTAATAATAGGAAACTTACATGTTTTGATTCACAACAAACTAAGATTTGTGATAAGTTTCATGATATTATTATCAAAAATACACATGATGAAAGAATTAGGTGTATAACCAAAGTTCAAGTATTAGATATTCCTGGTAATTATGTTATGCTTATAGGAGGAGATTGGTCAAAAGCAATTGGTGATTTTGTTGAAAATGATACAATTTAGATTTTGATGGGAAATGAGATTGATTTTATACAAAGAGAAAAATGGTTTAGTAATCCTATTGATTCCTTACCTCCTACCATAGTTCATATGAAAATTAAAATTGGTACTTATGAGTTACTAACTTAAGGATAATTTATGGTCATTATATTTTTATGGGGAATTTTTGCAACATGGTAGTGGTGCTAGAATTTGTTTAATTTTTCCAGTTGGTAAAATTTTGTTATGATTACAAATTATATTTTGATAATACTAATAATATAGTAGAATTTGAAGCTTTATGTTTAGGTTTAGAAAAGGTAATTGAACTTGATATTAAACAATTATAACTCTTTGAGGATTCAGAGTTAGTTATTAGGTAAGCTATGAAACTAATCAAACTCACTTATATAGGTATACTCAAAAGGTTTGGACTTTGCTTGAAAATTTTGAAGTCTTTAATATTACTCATGTACTTAAAAAATTTAATGTTTGAACTGATAAACTCATTATTTTTTATTTCACTCCTACTTTAAGTGAAAGTGAGACTACTGTTGACTTCTCATTTTCTAAAGTTTTAAGATCTAAACTTTTTGATCTAAATGAAAATTGACCTATTTTCAACTGTAATGAACATACTGATTCTTTTTTAAGGGAAATTATTTTGATTATGATGATTATGTGTTGAAATATGGAGATTTTTTATAGCTAAGTACTAATAAATTATTTGTTGGTTTAGTGAGTCCAAAATTAATGTTCACTCTAAATGATTAGCCTAAGATTTCATGATTTGAAGAGCCTTCTAGGAGCATAATTGGTGAAACTACTCCTATAAACTTTGGAACTAAAAAGATCCTAAATTTGCATATTTTAAAATTTAATGTACACCTGATGAAAAGATTAAGTTTATCAAACTCTTTAAAAAATTTATCAATATTTTTTCTTGGTCTTATAAATACCTAAAAGGTTGTGATACTAACATAATTAGATATGATATTCCTATAAAATATGGTTTAAAACCTATTAAAAATAAGATAATAAGAATAAACCCTTTTTTAGAAGACAACATCAACAAAGAGCTTGATAAGATGATTGATGATGGTGTCATTTATCCTATAAAATATTTAAATTGGGTAGCTAATTTAGTACCCATACGTAAAAATAATGGTGATATTAGATTATGTGTAGAATTAAAATATTAAATAAGGCTAGTGTAAAAGATAATTTTCCAATTCTTGGTATTGATCAAATCTTACAGCAAGTTACAGGATCTAAAATAATGTTTTTAATTGATATTTTTTCTAGTTATAATCAAATATTTGTCAATCCAAATGATAACCATAAGATAACTTTTACTATTTGTATAAGGATGTTTGCTTTTAATAGGACGTCTTTTGGTATCATGAATTTAGGTGTCACTTTTTAGATATCTATGCATGTAGATTTTGATGACTTAATTAGCACAGTCATTCAAGTTTACTTAGATGTTCTTACCATTCATTTGAAAAAGAAAAATAAACATATAGATCATCTTCATGAAGTTTTTTCAAGATGTAGGAAGTATGGTATTTCTCTTAATCTCAAGAAATATATTATTGGTGTTATTGAAATCAAATTATTAGGACATATAACTTTAAAATATGGTATTTCTATTTATCCTAAATGTATTAAAATAATTAAATAGTTTCCACAACATGAAGATCAATCTAGTCTTATATTTTTCTTTGGAAATTTTATTTTTGTTCGTAAATTTATATCATATTTTATTGATAAATCAAATTCATTATAGATACCGTTAAAATAAACTAGTCATATGTATGGGATTTAGAGGCAAATTCTACTTTTAATAATATCAAAAATGTCATTGCAATTGCACCTATACTTACTAAACCTGATTTGACTAAATATTTTATTATTTATGTGAATGTAATTGATAAAATTATGGGTGTCATAATATCTCAAAATGATATAAATAATAAAGAAAAACCTATTGGCTATATGATCAAGTCTTAAAAGATACAGAAGCCAGCTATCCTCTTATTAAAAAAATGTTTTTGTATTGGTTTCTTCTCTGATCAAATGTCATCATCTATTGATCAAAAATAAGGTTATTATAAGGTCTAATATACCTATTTTATCTTATCTTTTGAAACAACCAATTATTCAAGGAAGGCTAGTAGAGTGGATTTTGAGGATTCAAGAATTTGATCTTGAATTCAAAACATTCAAAATAATAAAAGGAATTGATTTGACAAAAAAATTGGTTGAAAATGTTTCTTCTAGTATAAATTTTTTGGTCTTATTTGTTGACAAATTTTTACATGTTAAACCTCATTTTCAATCCATGAAAGTAGATGATTTCTCAAAATAAATCAAATTTGAACATGAAATGAATGATTGTGTTAACCACGTGATATATATATATATATATATATATATATATATATATATATATATATATATATATATATATATATATATATATATATATATATATATAACTTAATCAAATTCCTTTTGCTTTAACCACTTAATCATACATTCAAGATATGCAATAAAATTGAAAATAATAACATGCACCACATAAGAGAGAGAGAGAGAGACCATATTTTATGTGAAAACCCAAAGTGGGAAAAATTACAGAGAACAATCTCAAGTATATAAATGAGCACCAACTCAAGTTACGAAGTTCACAAGCACCAACTTGTAGGAGCACCAACCTCTTTGTTGAGCACCAACCCAACAATTATTCATGAGCACCCACCCACAGGAGCACTAACCCCTCTTGTGTATAAAACACCAACTATCTCTCAATGTTGTTTTTTCAACAAATGATAACACACTACTATATCTCTTCTCTTATCTTTGCTTTCTTCTAATCTTCTTAGCTAGATAAAACCATTCACTTCCATAATACAAAATGGCTTCCCAAGCCTCCTTTTATAGCTTTCCAAATGACATTTGGCATTCACCGTTGCATGACACTTTGAATTCTTTCTTTGTCTTTACCTAGTGACTCTTCAAATTCCTCAAGGTGACCCTTCATGGAGAAATGCATCTTTTTTCTCTTTTGTCTTTAGTGATGACTCTTTGGATTCCTCAAGGTGACCCTTCATGGAGAAATGCATCATTTTCCTCTTTTATCTTTAGTGATGAATCTTCGACTTCCTCATGGGCCCTCTTTTATCTTTATACAACCAAAAATATATTCATTAATATTTAATTAATATTAACACATTTTTGGCCAAGATATAAATATTAAAAACACCTTTAGACATTAAATGCTAATTTGACATCAATGACAATATTTCTAACAATATCCCCCTTTGTCTTTGATGGAAACCTAAAATTATCACCAATTCTAAAAACCTATACTGCACATGCCAACCTGAAACTAAGACCTATAAATTGAATCAATTGAAAATATATAGTAAATCCCCCTTACTGTAGCATCTTATTTCTTGAACCTATTCTTGTACCTATTCCCTATACCTTTTTCTACCCTTATTCCTTGTACCTATTTCCTATAGCTTACACTTATCTCCCCCTCAATTGATATACAAATTAATCTGTCAATTCACTTTCTTATCATGAAACATAGCCAAGACCCAAAAACATCCACCATGCTTCAATTTTTCTTAAAAGTATCTCCTTAAAGCCTAAAAGAGACACCCCACACAAAGTTCCTAGAATAAAATCTCAGGAGATTCCCACATCTCCTATGTTACTTCCTTGATCTTCTTGTGACTTTATTTTATAATCCACTTAAGCATGTCTAACTTATTTGACTTACTAACCTCAACATTCATGATGTTGTTCATCTTCTCAACTCTTGAAACTATCTTATCTTGATAAGGCTCATGCTCAAATGTAACAAAAGATTCCTCATAGTCCTTCCTATCTAATTCTTTATTCACTATAGCAAGTAATTTATTCTCACTCTTACACTCAACATGTTTAACCTTTACTATCTTACATCTCTAAATCTAAATTTTGCTCTTCTCATACCTTCTAGGGGCTCCATATCCTTTGACATACCTTGAAGATCTCTTTACTCTATTTGGACATAAGTTAGCAATATGGCCAACCTTATGACAACAAAAGCAAACAAAATTTATCATACATTTTTCTTGAATGTGACTGAGATCTCCCTTTGACTGATTGCTTCTCCTCATACAGTCTCTTGCCCTATGACCAACATGATGACAAACAAAACAATGGCCATGAAAATAATTTGAAATCCTAAAAGCATTGGGCTACCTGATTGGCTTCTTCAATTTACCTTTAAAACTTTCATCCTTCTTACCTTGGACTGATATTTCATGATCTTTCTCAACCTATATTATGAGCCTCTCATGCTTATCCTTCAAATAACCTAACTCAAACTTCAACTGATTACAATCTTCTTCTCTTGATTTCAAACTTGAATTTGCAACATCTAGTTGATTCTTAAGATCATGAATAAACATTTTATCTTCTTTTGCTTCTATAGCCAACTTAGAATCCAAGATACACACATGTTCCTTAAGAGCCTCAACCAAAAATTTCAATTCTTGATTCTCCTTATTTAGTTGCTTGGCCATCATTCTTTCCCCGATCTACCTTCAAGTTGTTAAACTCTTTTTGAAGAAATTTGCTCTTATACCAATTGTTAAGCATGGGATATATCCTTTACTTAATCAAATTACTTTTGATTTAACCACTTAATCATACATTAAAGATATGCAATAAAATTGAAAGTAATAACATGCACCACATAAGAGAGAGAGAGAGAGAGACAACAGATTTTATGTGGAAACCCAAAGTGAGAAAAATTACGAAGAATAATCTCAAGTATATAAATGATCACCAACTCAAGTTAAAAAGTTTTCAGGCACCAAATTATAGGAGCACCAACCCCTTTGCTAAGCACCAACACATCAATGATTCGTGAGCACCCACCCATAGGAGCACCAACCCCTCTTGTGTATAAAACATCAACTATCTCTCAATGTTGCTTTCTCAACAAATGATAGCACACTACTATATCTCTTTTCTTGTCTCTATTCAAAAACAAATACAAACCATGCACTCTCTTGCATATTAAAAATCATTCACATATTAATGCACTTTTAGCCAATATATAAATATTAAAAACACATTTAGACATTAAATGCTAATTTGACATCAATGATAATATTTCTAATAGATTGAAATTATTTGTTGGCTGAAGATGATTGGTATCATAATTTAGTCTGTTATTTTAAGATTTGAGCACATCCTAACAATTTAGATAAAAGGCAAAGATGATATTTGAGATTTCAAGCTTTGAAATTATGTTTTTTAGATTTTTTTTGTTTTATATAAATAGAGGTGATATTTTGTTAAGATGCTTAACTCATGGTCAAACTCAGAAAGTATTTAGAGAATGTCATGAAGGTAGTTGTGGTGGTCATTATGTATAAAAACTACTATTTATAAGATTTTACACGTAAATTATTATTGGCCTACATTATTTTAAGATGCTTTAAGTTGGTTCATGCATATATGTATTTTCAATTATTTGTTAGTAGAGATAAGTTACTTGTAATCCCTTTAAATCCTATGATCCCTGAGAAACCCTTTACCAAATGGGGAATTGAATTTATATCATATATTCATCCTCTTTTTTCTATTGATCATAGGTATATTTTGATTGTTATGAATTATTTTATGAAATGGCCTGAAGTTAAAGCACTAAAAAGTTTAGTTACAACTGAAGTCATTTCATTTATTAAAAATTAGATATTTTTTAGATTTGGTGTTCCTTATGAAATTATCTTAGATAACAGTCCACAATTTATTTCAAATAATTTTTTAGTAATTCTAAGATGTTATTCTATTATTTCAAATCATTTTCCAAAGTATTATCCTTAAATAAATGGACAAGTTGAATCTATGAATAAAAAATTGATTTTTATTATGAAAAAAATAGATTGTGAGAATAAGAAAAATTTACTTATTGAGATCTTTGAAGCGTTATGGGTTGATCGTAAAATTATTAAAGCAACTACTAGTTACACTCTTTTTATGTTAGTTTATAGATTTGAAGTAACATTGCCTATTGAACTTCAAATTTCTTCTACTCGTACTATTTTACAATACTTATAAGAAGATATAAATTTGAGTGAACAAAGACTTAATGACTTGATAACCTTAGATGAAATTAAAGCTCCTATTTTTTAAAAGTTAGAAAAGGCTAGAGAAAAATTTAAAAAAATCTTTGACAAAAGAAGGTTTCTAATAAATGTTTTAAAGTTGATATTGTTGTTTATTGGGATAAAACACATGAAGAATTAGGAAAACATAATAAGTTTGATTCTCTTTGGCTAGGTCGTTATAAAATTGTTGTTGTTCTTAAAAAGAATACTTTTCACTTATAGGACTTAGATGGAAATTGGATATGTTATTCAGTCAGTAGACATTATTTGAAATTATTTTATAGCTAGTTTGTTTCACTTTGTTTTTTTTGTTTTTTCTTTTTCTTTTTTATGGTTTTTTTGTTTTGCGTTCTTTATTTTATTGTTTATTGTATAAATATTTGTTCTAATAGTGAAAAATCATCATTGTAAGGTGAAAGTACTAAGATAATTGCATATCATTGTAATTACTTAGTCACTTTAGATATTTTTGCATGATTATTCTACAGGTATTTTATTTATGGCTTAAATATGAACTGAATGTATATGTGTTGGAAAAAATTACTAAATCTTTAGAATTTGTATTCAAAAACTTTATATTGGCTAATTATATATCCTAAAATTCTGTGTTTTGTCTATCCCTTTCTTCATGTCATGTTAGTCGAACAATTCATCCCTTAACATATTTTTCTTTAAAGAAAGGGTTCATACATAGTTATTTGAGAAATAATTTAACCTATATCTTGATCTTAAATTAATTGGTTCTAATAAGTAATTTATAGTTGTAACCTAATTTTATAAGTAAAACTAGCTAGCAAGGTTGGTAGGGTTAAGTCTGTTTTGATTGCTTCCCTTTTTATGAAATTCATGTCTTTGATTCTCCCAAATAGATGACCTGATGTCATGAAGTTTAAACCTAAGGTGAAAAAAAAATCATTTGAATTCAATCAAATATGCATTTTTATTCATTAGAAGACATTTAATTACTATATTTGATTGAAAATTCTTACTTCTAAGTTAATTAGCTAGTTTTGAAAAGCATAAGTTAGTTCTAAATGAAATATTATTCAATATTGATTTCTTATATTTTGTAGTAGAAGTTTAGTGTATTCAATGATTCATAATGATTATAGTGTTCAGTTTGAGTTTGATTGCATAGTGTCAAAATAGATTAAAAAAATTATATTCATGATGAGTTATAACATTGATCATATTGCAGTAATGGAAATGTCAGATATACTTTCAGTCATTTCTTATACATGATAACTTTTAGAATTTTTGTCATTCAATATTTGTCTTCAATAACTAACATGTTTTGTTAGAAGTTCTTGATCAAATTATTTGATAAGAGGATTTTCAAATTTAGATTTTACATTCTATATTATAATTGTATTACTAAGGCATAGAAATTCATGATTAAATTGTTTGATGATCTTATAATATTATAACATTATTTGTGGAAAAATCAAAACCTAAAGATCAATCATCTAACCTATAAAAATTATCTAAAACCTCGAGGTAATTCCTAAGTGTTATATGAATCTTATTACCTAGGTGATATTATTATCATCAACTAAGTTTAAGTTATATGGTTTTATTTCTAATTAATATCATGGCTATTATCAAGGTCTTAAGTTTAATGCTAACCATGGTGAAGTTTGAGTTTGAAGTAGAGTTTAAGAAGTGTGAATGACAATTCACCGTAGATTTGGTGACAATTGAAAATTAATAGTTTACAATTTCAAAACTTGAGTTGGCATATTTGATAAGATTTTATGCATTAAAATTTGAGTACTTGCCTTGGAATATGGATTTGGTAGTTCATTTAGTGATAAAAAAAGATTGATAAATAGATTAGTAAGCTTCTAATTTTGGCATGATGAAGATAGTAAGTTGATAAATTATTGGAAACCAATGCAAGTTTTACATGTCATGTCAGATAGTAAATGGTTTTTACTAAAGTATTTAGGGAAAAAATATTTAGTTTTGGTTTCATTCTATTATAAGCTTGTTGTAGAAGTGGAGCTCTGGTTCAAAGCATTCTAGAAGGGTTGAGGAGAATACAATGAAATCTTGAGAAATATTCTACAAAATTGATGAGGTATGTTTAAATAATATTATGAATAATTTGGCCCAAAATTTGGATTTTGTTACATGGTTTGGATTTTAGTTGTATCATTGGATGCATGCATGGTTTTTGAAGGAATGTTCATAAAAAAAAGGTTACATGAAGTATTATATTCTTCCTTTGAAACATTTAACAATATTTGACTTGGTTTCAAGTAAATAAGTTGATGTGACTCAGGTTTTCTTGGTAATTGCCTTGTTGAAGAAGCTTTTGCATTGAATGGTTTCCTTAATAGTTTTCTTGTTCAACTATGCATGTATTCTTTGTCATAAAGGCTATGGTGGCTTGAAAATATTATACACGGATTGACTGAGTGTTAGTTTTTCTAGGAAGTTTATTGACAATTTTATTCATGAATAAGAAGGTATTTCAAAGTATAATATTTTGTGTATGCATTTGGGTATTTATTGTTTGATAAGATGCATGAATTAGTTTTGAAATTATGACTTTAGTGGAAGATATGTTTGTGAAATATTTGTTTTGCTGAGACATAGTTGACATTGATGTCTTAATGATAGATTTTTGTTTATTTGAAAGGAATTTCATTAGTTTTGAGCGGGTATTTGAAAGATATTATTGTCAATTTTATTTGCACTCTAGTTAAATAAATGGTTCTCATATTCATTATATATGAATAATAGTAAATTTGGCATGCACATGGATTTTGGCATAGTTTGGGAGATTTAGTGTGGTAAGATTTGCAATAGTCATGATTTGTTTGAAAATAATGATGAATTTTTCATTCATTCAATAATTATGTTATCTTGATCTATGTAGTCCTTTCATTTGGTTTTGGGATTGAATAAATGTTGATTGTTTTGGATAACACTTTATTTTAATTTAAGACACAAGATGTTTGAAATGAATGTTTATATTTCTAAGTTGTGGAGTATGGATGTAGAAATTAGATTTTATTTTGAGTGTCTTATTGATGGATGTTACAATAAATGCATTCAAGTATTTAATCATTTGATCTTTAAGATTAACATCAGAGCTATTTTTGAAAATATTAGAATTGTATGTATTGTTAGGGATTGTGTATTTTAGAATATTTTGATAGGTGATGTTGCCTACCAAATTTGTTTCTTGCATGAATGATTTAAATAGTATCTTTTGAATACAAAGATTTTTTTCTATGGTTAAAATGGAAATATCAATCTTAATTTCTATATTAATTACTGTAAGTGTAGCATGTTAAAGTTTAACAGTTTTAGATTTAATAAGGTTACCTAGCTGGAAACATGACAAATTGACATAAATTTATAATTTTGATTCATATATTTTGAATATAGCAAGTTTTTAAATGTAATTCATTTGCATACCTTATTTCAATTTATAGATTTTATAGAAGTGTGTTATATGTAAATTACATTCAGATCATGGTAGACATAGTAGGGTATGATAAATTGTGGTTAAATGTTTGTCTCATTACTTTAATTTTTGAACTTAAGTTTGAATGAATATTTTTTAGCGGAAAAATCAAAGTCATATTGAAATTGCACATATGTGATTGATATAAATATGTGAAATTCATTAAAATTAGGACTATATGAATTTGAATTCATAGATTTATTTGTTCATTTCAATGTCTCTGGTATTTTATAATGATTGTGGTTATTGATTTTGACGGTTAGGAACATATGGTAGCCTATTTTTAAACTTTGGTTTATAGACATGAAATAAACTTTCAATATATACAGTTTGGTAATAAATATTTTTTTCAGTATATTAATATGTCTAGTTGGGCCCTAAATTATTTTGATGCTTTTAGGAATGCATGAGATCAAGATGATGATTAACACATTGAGGGAACTCCTTCATTAGATAGTTCTCAAGGACAATTATTTAATGGGCATAGGTCTAGTCACACTTTTTCTCTATCATTTAATTATGGAGCTTAAGTGTCCATCTATTTTGATATTATTGATCCTACTTGTTAGAATGTTCTTGACTCATCACCACCCAATTATTTATCATTTTGTGGTAATAATGGTTTGAGAAGAGTATATGGGATATATCTTCCTCATGGACAAGGTTCCCCAAGGGACTCTTCTCAACAGATGCATATTATTGTTCAATCTAGTCAAAATAATACTCTAACACCTCCACATCCTAAAAATGTGCTTGATGCAACTTCAAAACTACACCCTCATTCCCTTGTGCCAATCAATACTAGACTTCCCTCATTCAAACCTAGAAATAGACTTGAACATTGTACCAAATTGTCCCTTGATTTATTTTTACCACTTGTACCTGAACATGATAGGCCTACTCCCTCTAGTGAAAAATGTGCAAGTAACCCTATAGCTTTTCCCTTGATACCAAGAATGGTTAAAAAGATCAACCTACAAGTGGATGATGTTGAAGGCACTAAGTTGATCAATTTTCCTACCACTTCAATGGAGTATACTGAGTAATTGAATGATAAGGGAGCCCCTTTGATTAAATTAGTTTCAAATTTTGATGATGAATAAAATGTTGTTTAGATTATGTTTTGATTGATACTTTCTACTTTGATTGATTGTTGGTGACACTTTGATATTTTTATATCTGGACATATATAAATGATTTTGGGTAGTTTATATAAAGATAACACTAATTTTTTGCAAGATGAAATGTTTGATTACTAAAATTTATGGAAATGTTCATGGTATTTAACATTTTAAGTATTTAATTTTATTTAATTATCAATAGTTATTATGATTCTTGTGCTTATTAAATGTTTATTTTGATCGTATCATTATGAGCCATGGACCCCCACCTGTTGGAATTGTTTTTGATCTATTATTTAATTGATTGGATCTATTTAAACTTTATTAGATTTTAAATTTTAAAGTTTAAGTTATAAGTTGATTAATTGAATTTTAAAGTTAAATAAAGTTAGCAAAACTAACTAAAAAGTTAGTTATAACTTATTTTATAACTATCTCAAAGAGATAATTTTATAAATGGATCAAAGTCACAACACAAATAAGGAACATAATAGATAGATTGGATAATACATTCTCTAATGGTTAAGTGATCCTCTTATTTAGCATAGGTATATTCAGGTTCCTTGTTTGGTTTATAAACTGATTATTTGAAATTGATCAAGCCTAATATCTTTTGATGCTTATAGCTACACAATCATATGAGTAGAATCTCGTACACTTGACTTGAACAATGATGAATACCTCATTTTTTACAACATTTTTTTATCTCTCAATTGTAAATGATTGTCTTGTTGAAAACCATTTGTAATGAAAGTTTGTTTCTCAATTAAAAAATTTCAAAATTTATGTTAAGAGGAATTTATTTTTAGATTTGTATTTATTTTATTTTTATTTTTAGATTTAATTTTGTTTAGCTTTTATTACTTAGATTATAATAGATTCTTAAGTCTTTTTCATTTTATTTCTTCTTGGTTTGAGATTCCCTTTTTTTAGATTCATATTTCATAGTAGTATTATTATTTATTTAATTTATTTCTATTTTCATGTTTAAGTTTTAAATCTTATTATCTTATAACTCTTTTATAAATTAAGATATTTATTTGATTCTTCTTTTGTTGATTCGTATTTTAGATTAAGATTAGTTCAATTTCTTAGTTTGTTTTAATAACATAGTTGGTTATATCTTACATGGATATTCCTTCATTAATGCATATTTAATTAAGTTTATTTACATTATTAGATTAGTCTATTTATTTTACTTTGATCTTCTCATTTTTTAGTATTAGATTAAATTAAGTTACATTATTTGCATCTTCTAGGTTATTTCTTCATCAGTCATTTTATTTTATAGATTAGTTCATTCTTGATAGGTGGCTTATTTGTTAGAGTAATTATATTAATAAGAATTTGTTAAGATTAACTTAGGTCTTAACTAAGGGAAGCTTCACCTTAGTTAGTGTAACCTATGTGGGGTTTAATGTTGCACATCCACATGCCAAAATAAGAGGTCAACATGGTTTTTATATGTTGACATTAGTGGCCTAGTTAGGTAACTATTTATTTGGCAACTAAGCCACTTTCACATTGTCAAATGATCCTCCTCACCACCTCTCATTCTATAAATAGAGGGCAAGGCTTGAGTATTGTAAGCAAACAAACAAGTTAGATAATCAGAACTTTGTTTTTGTAGAATTAATCGCTTCATAGTAGAAGGTGTTTTTTGGTCAAGGGTAACCCTGGGTGAATTGTATGCATCCCACATATAATTTATTCATATTATCATAGAACACCATGTTACCCTCCTTCTTTAAAGACCTTTGTCTTGACATATTGCCTAAATTTGTGTAGTAGTGTCAAAAGGAGGTCTTTTTTTAGCCCTAGAGATTAGTTGTGAAAAATATTTATTTTGAAGAGCAAGTTACATTTTGTAGCAGATCAAAGTTTGTGTACAAGTTTATTTCATCCAATAAAGGCAGTGCAATCTTTCATGTTGTTCAAAATGATCATTTAGAGATCCTAATTTTCCCATCAAGCATGTTGGCTATAACATGTTTTCTAAAGAATCAGTGTAATTTTGAAGAAATATGACCATATGAATGTATTTATAGTAGTAAAATTAGTGGGGAAGAGTTTTTATTTCATGAAAATTGGACAACAAATGATCCTGATATGCCCAAATTACCCAATCAATCATGACTGTCTGTTGGGTAAATGAATTTGAATTTTTTTTTATTTTGGGATTTTTTGTTTTAAGCACATTTTTTTTAATAAATAAAAAAATTAAAAATTTATATTTTTTTGAAATGAGTATTTAAATATATTAAGAGAAAAATAATTATTTTCTTTGGTGTTTTAAATATATCAAAAAAAAGTCTTGTGGCCAAGCCACTTACTCAGCCACCATCTTCCTTTACCCATAGTTGTTGCAATCATCCACAACCCATAATTATTCATCCACCCCTAATCCTCTATCCTAAAACCCCTATGCTCCCTACCACACCACTCAAGCTCCTTCACCCAGCCATAACTACCACTCCTTCCCCTGTAATGCCTCCTCCCCTGCTGTGTCACTTAGCCACCTTTGTAGCTACTCCACCCCCACCACCCGTGTCGTTATCTCTAAACATGGCCCAATTTCACCACTATCTATCCTCATGCCCCCTATGTACCTACAACCAGAACCATACAAAACCAAACCATATTTTGATATTTTAAGAACTGGCATTAGAATTGGCATTATCCAGATATAATTTGTTGGGTCAATGTTTTTTACCCGTTTTTGTTTGGTGCATATTTTTTAATTGAAACATTAGAATTGTTATTGTTTGACAAATTCAACTAGTAAATAAGGAGCCTTTGTCATTTTCCCATTGGAATTATATGGTTCTAATTCACATGTGAGAAATCAAATTTTGACTTGGGTTTATATGTTGGAAAATCATGCATTACAATTAGCATTGTGTGAAAGCATTGACGAGAGAAAGGTTGTTGTTGAAATATTGGATGCATATTTTTTGCATTAATAAGCTTTTTAACAACATTTTATGACCACCTAAAGACTGGTGAGTGGGGCCTAGTTTGATAGGCAGTCAACCCTCTAATGGAATTTTTTTTTAATTCTAATTTTTGGTCTATATGAACTGCTCAGTGGTATGTTTCATTGTTGTTCGAGATGATCGCATTTTTACAAGTCCCTCTACAGTAAGTTTTTTTGGACAACCTTGCACTATTTTTCTCATATCTTGAGCATTATTTGGCATTTAGAGGTAATTTTTTTGCATTAAAAATCAAGTTCTTATATCTTCTACGTGATATATTTAGTTTTTTTCTACACCATTTGGAAGCCTCTTTATTTCAATTACTTTTATAGGTGTACTTCACTATCAAATATCATGCACTTACACGTGTAATATGTTTTGCCTCAGAAATCATCAATAGCTCCCTTTTTTTTAGAGTGGATATTTTCTTGAGATGTATCATTTCCAATAGTAAATTTTCTCATAATATTTCATTTGATGTATGTAATTTGAATAAGCAACTACTTGATTGGTACCATGCCTAAGTTTTATTTTATTTGAGTGTGTTATTTCAATGCACTTATGATTGATCTCTATTGTTTTCCATTGCTCTCATTTATGGACATATTTTTGGTTGAGTTTGATGTCCATTTTTTGAGAGTGCATTATTACTTACACCGCTACTTCACAAATTATTCTCATTTGTGGATGCATGATAGAAGATTCACCTCCCAAATTTCTATTTCATAGGACCAATTATGCATCATGGCCTCCATCATTTCTTCTTGGTAGGTCCAATTATTCACAATGGCATTTGTGCATGGAACATTTTTTCACTCAATAAGACCTTTATCCATTTTTATATGGTCAAGTACTTGATCCCTCTGACTCAGATCAATACACTAACTAACTCAATTCATGTGGCATGGTCCTTGGTAAATTATTAATTTATGTTTATGTGCCTCTTCACCTTCATTTGGCACACATGGAATGTCCTTGTACAGTTTGAAGCATTCTTCAAGATCTATTCAGAGACTATTCTTCTAAGTTTATAGTTTCCACTCCTACTTCTTGTGATGATGATACATTGTTTTTAGACATTGCCCTTGTTTTTATCAAGCCTCACATTGGGATTAGTTTCTATCAGACCTAAGATGTCTTTTTGTAGATCCTACTTACATTAAAGTATAGGAAGTCACTCTGTCAACTCTAGAGCCATCACATATGTGTACTTTTGAGGATTTATTTGAGAAGGGTAGGGTTATTTATCACTTCTACTATTTTGTCAATCATCGATGATTCACCTCTACTTGTGGATACTCATTATTCAATTGTAAGGGTTGTTGACCCATGCCCTTCACTTCATATGGACATTCTTTCAATGAATGGTTCATTTTATTTTTCTAACAGGTCTAATTTAGTGGCATTACCATCATTTATTGTGCATGATCTTGCCATACTAATGACACAAAAAATTGTATCAGTTTCATAGATATTCATAATGTTTCCTTTATCTTCCTTCATGCAGTGGGCCGATTGTTAGTACACTTTTTTTGTCCTTCCTCTTCCAAAGGGCAAAAACATTATTTGATGCAAATGGAATCATTTCAATCTTTGGCTAGAGAAATACATCATCGACACTCTTCTAACCTCATCTTCTAGGGGGTTTTCTATCCCTCTATTCTATGTATCTCTCAGGGATATGTTAGGGGTTAAATAAGTTGTCAGTAAGGGGGGATTATCTACAATTCTTCCTTCCTCTTGATTGTACATAGGTACCTAATTAGGCCTTGTCATTGGGACCTATTTTTAGAGTTGTATCTTCTCTCCAAGTTAATCTTAAGGGGGAATGTTAAAGTAATTAGAGTAATAAGATTGTGCTAAGATTAACTTGGGTCTTAACTAAGGGAATCTTTATCTGAGTTAGTGTAACCCATGTGGGGTTTAATGTTGTACACCCACATGTTAAAATAATAAGTCAACATGGTTGTTGTATGTTGACATTAGTGGCCTAGTTAGGTAACTATTCATTTGGTAACTGAACCACTTTCACATTTCCAAATGATCCTCCTCACCTTATATCAAAATTGTTATAAATAGAGGGCAAGGGTTGAGTGTTTTAGAAGTCAAACAAGTTAGATAATCAGAAATCTATTTTTGTAGAATTAATTGCTTCATAGTAGAAGGTGTTTTTTGGGTAGGGATGATCCTAGATGAATTATATGCATCCCACATACATTTTTTTCATTATTGAGCTCTTTAATTATGTTTATTTTTATTTCTATCTCATTGTTTGGTATTTATTTTTAGTTTTTTATATTTTAGTTCATTTAGTTTTTTTAATTTATATTCATTCTGAGTCGAAAGAGATATCAAAGATTTATAAACAATTTATTAAGAGAGAATAACAAGGATCAGAGATATTTCCTTTAAGATATTATCTGGTTCATAGGCTTTCTCTATCAGATAGGTTAGATTACATACCTGTAATCTAATTATTTTATTTGATATTCAAGTGTTATTTGATTTTTGAATATTAATTAAGCATTGTATAATATATGACTTGTTCATTTTTCCCAGATTATTAAAAAAAACCCTTTTACGCATCTTTGGAATTAAATTTATTTATTAGACCCTTACTATTAGACTGATATGATTCCACCTTAACCTTCATGACAGATGAAAGGGTTGATTAGTTGATGTGACATTTATCACCATCAACAAGGCCCCTTTTTTATGAAGAACCCATTATTGACCAATGCTCCATATTTCATCCATTGTACAAAATACTCCATTTTATAAACTTATTTTATCCCAAATACTTTATTTCTAAATAAAAATTAAAAAAGGTATTTGCATACAAATTAATTAAACATGCCCTCTTTATGGCCATATCTAAATTAGAATCAAGCTTCATTTTAGAATCAACATCAACATCAACATCATTATAATCATCAACATCTTAATAATATTTACCATTAGAATCAGCATCAATATCTTATGACATTGGCTACACACCTCTGACAAATTCATTTGAATTAGTGATCCTTATATGGTTTTTGAGGAATTTATATTCAACATTGAATCAAGTTCTCTTACTATCATTTATGAGTATTTTTTCCTTTTATCCTTCCATTAATATTACCCATCCTTTCCAAACTAATCATCATGTCCCTTATCTTGACATCTAATCTCCTGCACCTGTCGATTGGGACCAACATAATCACACACTATTGAACTTTTACATAACAACATATCAATTATATAATTTATGGGGATCCAAGACAACATTCAATCAAAAGAAAATTTCCCTAGCGAAACCTTGTTTGAGATTCTAAGGGATGATCAAAATCAAAAGTCAGTTTCCCTTAGTAAAATCTTGTTTCAGACACTTTGGAACAATCAAAATAAAAATTAGAGAAATCAATAAGACTTTGTTGATGAAAACATCTTTAAGGTGTTAATAGATGAACAAATTATTTTTTCATGCTTGATGAAGACATCTTTGAAGTCAATATCAGAACAACGAACAAACCAATAAGCATTTAGATTGTAATAACTCTCAAACCTAAGGAGTATAAAAATATTGTTTTCATTTTGAGAGAATTTTTAGAGGTCTTTGACCCCCCAACATCCAAAATCATGTCACATACAGAATCAAAAAATGATGTGTGTGACTATTAGTCCCAATTTACCTTGGTCCCCTAACAATTATACATCCCTTCATGATTATATCCCTCATCCAAATCATATTTTACATCTTCAAATAAGATCCTTCATCAAATGCCTATCATATTTTACCCTCCATGGTGGCACTCTCTTTCATAAAAGCTAAAAAGGCACATTGTTTAGAGGTTCAAAGGAAGTAGAATTAAGAATCAATGAAGATCACAATGATATTAGTGTAATTTACATCAACAACAAAATTATCACAGAGAAGCTCTCCAAAGTAGGTGTGGGATAGAGATCAAAAAGGGTCAACATTATGCATCTTTTAATCCTTGATTTAGTTATGATGATAAAAAATAAAATTATTAAACAATCAAATCAAAAATAAAAAGAGAAAGAGAAATAATCAGTCTAATGAGAAAAGTATTGATTATGGTGCCTTAAGAAATTACCATGATGAAAACCATGTTTTTGACATCAATCATAAATTAATTAATATCTATAAATACCTTGAGACTTGTCAGAAGCCCCATATACAATCCTATTCATCCTCATCAACTCCATTCAAGTCATTTTGGCCATCTAATTCTATTCCTATTCTAGCCATATTCACCATTCAAAATATATCCAAATTCCCATCCTATTTCCTCTCATCTTAACCTTGTTAAATAAGTGGAATATGTTTTGATACTTGTTTTGGGAGACATTTTGGCATATCATCTGAACCATAATTTGATGACTAGACGCTTGGTTCTCATGTGACATGGTCCTTGGATATTCCTAGTCACTTCCATCATCATCCCTTTTAATCCAACATAATTAGTCTATCTATTATCATATCCCATCTTAGTGCTAAAACAAGTTTTCCATTTTCTAGTGATATCTTGTATATACTTATTTTTAAAACAATAATAGAAATTTCCAAAATCTCAAAATTTCAAAAAGGCCACAAATCTCTAAAAGACATATAAAGACACAAAATTTAAAAACATTTGTCTTGTCCTTAATCTAATCAATTATCCTTGATTAATCCTTGATCCAATCATTTAATCTACCATTAGGATGTGTCCTTTCCAAATCCACCCTATTTGGAGCAAATTCATTTCCAATCTCACAACTTTCACCTTGTTTGGGGAAAATAAAATCATGCAGCATATTTCAAGATATTTTATTCACAATCTATCCCTTTGCATGCATCCTTTCTTGGGGCACCATCAAAAAATAATTATCATTGAGATTTAACACATGGATTTTGACTTGATTAACAACAAGATACTTTATATTGCTTTTATTTTCATTATTGTGTGTCTTTGCTTGTTTGTTTGCTTCTCATGTTGTGCCTTGACTCGATCCAAATGTGCCAACAGTGTCATCATGGTTTTTTCATATCATGGTGCCTCTTTTCATGCACTTGTACTTGAGTCCATCTATCAACATACAAAAATAATGCCATCTTGATTTTTCCATATCATGGTGTGTTTGTGTCATTTGTCTATTCGATCAGGGTTCAATCCTTACACACATTGCATTTAGTTTATCATGGTGTTTTATATCATGGTGCATACCATCATGTGATACATCAAAAATAAAGTGTTTAAGGCTTATATACAATGTCACACTACTATTGAGGTTTATTCCCTTACATAATCATCCATTTTCAATTAAAATCATCTCATTTAGTTTCAATCATCATCACTCAACATCTATTTATCTTCATCATTTCTCATCATATTCCTCTTGTTTTGGAAGAACTACACTAGCCTAAATCCTATTTGAACTATGTAGGTAGAACTCAGTCACATGGAATTTCTAAGGTCAAATAGAACACCATTATTCTTCAAATATAATAACATCATTCTTAAATCATTATCTTATCCTTCCAACCATCATTATCACTTTACACATTTTTTGTGCCTAGATTTTTGACTTATTCATTCTTTAAGAAGTCATTATACCATTGCACTTAAATTTTTATCATCGTATTAATTTATTGTCATCCATCAACATGATCATCTCATCCTTAATCCATGAAATAGGTTAAGTCCTTTATCTATGCTTGAAAATCAATCAATCAATTTTCCCTACTTAGGGAAATTCAATCATCCAATTTTTTATCCAAGCTCACAGCTTTTGCCCTACTTGGTGAAAGTTAAAGTGTGCCTCTTATCTCAGTATGTATCCTTATCAAATAATCCCTTCTTGGGTAAATTTAAGATCATAACATTCACCCTATTTGGGGAAATTCAAAGTTTCTTGCTTATCTCAAGATGTATCCTTCCCAATTCTACCCTGCTTGGGGAAAATCAATCCTTTATCATCTCCAATCAAAGCATGCAAGTGTTTTCTCACATGGTTTAATTTCAACCATGGGTTACTCATCATTATTATTCCAAGGAGGCATGTTTGTGCCCCATTTATCCCATTTTTTCCAATTCTATCATTTATTGGCCTCCTCTATCATAAAACATGTCATTATTCTTCCTTTTGAGGGTCCACCCATCAAAATTATTTTTGGACACTCCTTTGATGGAGCAACTTGGGCATTCTAAATACCATTTGGGTCATAATTATGAACTCACTTGTTTATTGAATTAAACAAGGATCAACAAAATGTGAACACATCATTATTCAATCATTATAAAATCATTGTAAAAACTTTTTCATTCTTTGAAAATCTATTACTTCATTTGTGCCTCGCAACTCCATTTCAGATAGGGGGAAAATGTAAACACTCCATTTTCATCACTTCCATGTAAAAATTGCAATCAGAAATATTTTATATAATAACACACACATCAAGCTGTAAATAATTAAAAACATTTAAATTTATCTACACATATTGTGTGCATGTTCTGCAACACATTGGTCCATTCTTGATTAGGGAAATACATTGTATCATATCAACAAACTCATCCAATACATCCTGAATCAAATTATGGATTTGAAAGTGTTATTTTGGAACAATTAAATGGAATAATTATCCAAAATTTAAAATTACTAAAATCACATCACTTCCCATTGATTAATTAACTTTTATTGATTAACCTAATATTCCTCTAATGGTAAATTCCATAATTTTTAGAATTTCCTATTTTCTAAATTCATAATTCTATCATCCCTCATCCTCATGAGATCATGTAGAAAGTGTTTATTTAAAATTGATCCAAAGGTCAAATTTTTTAAAGTATTAGCATAAATGAAACCCATGCTTCAATCAATGCAAACTTAACCCCAAATATTATGGCTTAAACCTTCTAAAATGGACTCATTCTCAACCACATATCTTGATCTGAGATCGATAGTCTTAATTAATGGATAAATATATAAATAAGAGGGTTATTCACCATTATAAATATGGTTTTTATGCTAGACTTACTCTACAAAAAATCCAATAAAAGCTTCACCAATTTCTTCTAATTGCTCAATAAATCATGTATAGTGTAAGGGATATGCTATTTGAATAGCTCTATGACATTGGCAAAGATCTCAAGGTCTATATATGTGCCAATAAAATTTGAATTATGGCCAAAAGGTGACATACATGAGGAAGGTACAATCATTTGGATGCTTAATAAGAGGGATCAATGGCTTGTTAGTGTATTTTTCCTTAGTTAGAGGGTGGAAGGAAGGTTTATTTTTATAAGAAAATGGAGGGAAGATCAATGGTCCAAATTTAAATTTGGGCCATTGAGATCTAAGGCTAGGGAATTTCCATGGAATTTTTAATTCCATGGATATCTATATAATAGTAATATTCTTGAGGAAGGGGCTAAGTTGGGGAAGATATCTAGAATCCTCCAATTCTAGAAATCTTCCCATAAGGTTTAGGGTTTTAGGAAAGGCTAGTGTAGGGTGGTGGGTGGGTAGTTAGAATATATTTTTAATTTCAAATTGGCTAATGGGTTTAGGGAGTATGTTAGTAGCTAATAGGTTCTATTAGGGGTTTAATGAAGAGATTAATTGATTTTAGTATGGGATAAAGATTGTGTGGGATATAGGAATGGTGTATGGATATTAGGCCAATGGTTAATATAGCTAGGAAATATGAGAATAAGTTAAATTAGAAGAAATTAATAAAATTATTGAGGCAAGCATATTTTAATGCATACATTTTGCCCCTCTTTGAAAGGGTGTTGTGAGTAGGAGGGGTGATGGTCTTTCAAAGAAAAACTATAATTTGGACAATGTTAGATGTTAGTAGGATATGATGCCATCTTGAGGGAGCATGCTGGGAAAAAATCCTACCTGAATGGTGACTCGATTATAAATCCCAAGGTGGGATAAAATGGGGATCTTAAAAGGGTTTTGGATTCCCCTAAGTTGATCAAATAGATGCCCCAGTAGTGGCAGTAAAGTGGCTCAAGTGATGGGTCTAGACAAGCAATAATTTATCTAAAAAGTGATTAATTGATCAGATAAAGGTTGATTTTGGAAAGATAAGATAGCTTCAACCTGATGATGGGTCTAGTAGTAAAGATACATGCTATGAAAATCTCAAAAAAGGGATAAAAATGGCATTGGTTGACTTTTGGTGATAAACAACCACTTTTTGTAATATTCAGGGATTTAAAATGATTAATGATAATTGAGTAAAAAAATCATTAATGAGATGGTGATAAGGGATAAATGATTGCCATTTGTTTTTGGGTACCAATAATAGAGCCAGATGTTATTTATGGAGTCTAAAGAGGGCTCAAGTTAGTATAGTTTGGGACATAAGATAATAGGAATGTTAATTATGGTGGGCATACCGTGCCCTTGGATGTTAGTAATAGATTTGTAAAAGTGATGGAATTAGTTTTTAGGGGTAAATGGATAAGGGTGTTAATGGCGGTTGGGGGGAGGGGGGTGAGTCATATAGGATAAAATAGCTAGGTGTGGGATCATTTTCACCCCTTGTCTTTTATGAATAGTGCTCTGGAGCCCACAACCATGGATCGCATTCCTTGAGCTTCCCACCATGGTGAGAGAGTTTGAGAGCACTAGAGAGATGTTGAGGCTAGACCTTTTATGAGTAAATGATCCTTAGCTCTATGTTCTTATGATATTTAATTAGATTTGATAGATTTAGACCTTGATTTTAGCAAGAATAAATGTCACTTGTCATGGCTTGGAAATCTCACGATTGGAATTTGTTCCCATAGTTGTAGGGTTTTCAATGTAACTGGTGGTATTGTTAGAGTTAGTTGCAAGATTACAACCCCACAAGTAGGGAATTATGGGGTTACAAAGGAATCATGGGGTTGTAACCCCACCATTAGAGAATAGTAAGATTGCAACCCCATTAATTATGAGTAGCAACATTGTAATTTAATTAAAAAAAGGGTAAATGGGAGATTGAGTGGGTTAGATTAGGGGTTAAAAGGGTGGAGAGATGGGGCAAGATAGGATAAAGTAATTAGAGAGGGTTAGTTAGTTAAGGATGGTGGATTTAATTAGTTGGTTAGGTTAGTGTGTCTTGTTTATTAGGGAGGCTCTTGGATAATTTGAGGGATGGGAACTTAGATGTAGGATGGGGGTGGGGTGTGGAAAGGTTGGGATAAAGATGTTTTTGGTAGGTTAGGCATATGGTTATGGTGAGTAAAAGTAAAGATAGATATTTAAGGGGTGGGGATAATGATAGGTCAGTGTTGTGTTTGGTGCAGAAGGATTTATGGATATTATCATCATGATCATGGCATCCTAAGATATTACATGAGATGTGGGGGGTGACACTGAAGGAGTATGGGGTGTTTGATTTGGTGGGCTTATATGACTTAGTGATGATGTTGGTAATTTATATTGATTAGGCATTGATCATAGCCTTGGTAGAGCGATGGCATTCAGAGATGAGTACCTTCCACTTCATGACCAAGGAGATGACCATTACCCTAGAGGATGTATATCAGATTTTCCACCTACCCATATAAGGAAAGAGGATTTAATGGTAGTCACGATCACTGATGCAAACATTATTGAGGCTAGGTGGTAGTTTTTATATGGGGGTGTAGGATGGTTTCATTGAATTAGATCTATGTTGGTAGGAGGGCACCTTAGATAGACTTACTCTAGTGATCATGGCTCTTGTGTTTGATATTCTATTATCAGATAAGAGTGGGAGATGGTTTCATTTGGGTTTAGGTGATGTAATGGTAGATATGATCCATGACCATCAAATATTTACATGGGGACTAGTACTATTGGCATATTTAAATAAAGAGTTATATTTGGGTGTATACAGACGTGCACAGAGCCTTGAACCATCCCTTCTTATTTAGGTTTGGAGCTAGGATCACATTGAAATATAGTAACCCTTAGGTAGACTTATAGGATTGGATCCTAAATAGCCAATAGTGTTTATATGGTGAGTGATTTTAGGATTAAAATTGGGCCATGTAGGGGATATGCATTATTATAGGGAGCCTTTTGATAGTCTACACCCTGAGCACATCACATGGATGCCATATAAGGGTATCATATTTGGTTAGGTAGATGAGGTGTAGACATATTTTATACTTACACCATGTTATTTGACTGGGTGATAAGACTACATCATTGAAAGGTATAGGCCAGATTAGGTACATCATCAATTTAGATTCATCTAGGATGTGCCTACCCCAAAGTACATATTTGCATGCAGCAAGTGGGAGAGACCCTATTGGGGGAGGCTAACTGATAGGGTAGATGGATGTTTGGAGTAAGGCAAGATTTCATCTATCCAATGGGATTTTTATACACCTATGTCAGATCTAGGGGTGATAACAACTTATACAACATGATGGTAGGCTTGAGTGTTGATTCAACTGACATAGCCTCATGCAGTGGTTTAGAGGGGTTTAGTGAAATAGGTACTTTAGGCTTAGGCAAGGATTTAGAAGATGGTGAGGTAGAAGAGGTAGGTACTTATGTGAGGATTGTAGGAGGTAAAAGGAGACTAGGATGTTATGGATGTAGATGGTGATGGTGAGGATGATGTAGTATCATAGGTGGTAGTGCAAGATTTAGTATCGATAGGACCTTAGATATATGGGATGGCCCAACCATAGGCACAAGTAGGTGGTAGTGATGGAGTGGGTCCTTCTCAACCATCTAGATTAGTTGAGGATGAGGCATTTGTATCACACTTGCATATGTAAATTTAGGCTTAGTTGATAGATATTTTAGGTATTACCCATGAATGATACCAACTATATGCCTATCTCCATAGTCTGATTGCCTGGAGAGATGGTCAATTAGTGCAGGCATGGGGGTATATTAGTGCATTATAGGCCTAGATTGCACAGAGAGATGGAAAAGTGACATAGTTATAAATATTGGTTATTGATCTATAGTCCCAAGTTATCCAATGAGATTCATATCTCAGATAGGATAGAAGATAGATTGGGACACTTTAGGTTTAAGTAGTCAAGTTATAGGAATAAGTGGCATAACAACAGGCTCATATCCAAACTTTGACTAGGTAGCTAGCAGTAGTAGAGAGGGTCATAGATGTAGATGATGAGGGTTTGAGAGGATAAGGTATAATGGGGATGATGGCCCAAGTTTTATTGTTGTCTATGGAGGCCTAGTACTACAGGATGTTATATGAGGCTATAGTTCCAAATAATTAGGGTACATGTTCCTTCCACACTAACAAGTCATCCATTCAATAGCCATCAAGAGGAGGTGGTGGAGCACCAAAGCCACCAAGGCCACAGCCATGATTTTAGAAATTTATCTATATATGTATATGGGATTCTTTATATCATATCTCATTCTTTCCTCATGGGCTCATGTAAGTGTATTATATTTTCTAACATAGATCCCATGTGGATATTGTATCTTGGACTCTTGTTATATAGATGATGACGATTCATGGTGATATGTATGGATGTTATTTATTGCTTTATGGATATGAGATGAATTTTTATTTGTTATATGATTATGACACGTGATTATATATGGTGATTAGCTTTAGATGTTATGGATTTTGCTTACATGGATGTTATGATACATTTTAGTGATGTATATTTAGATGGACTTTAGTATGTTTATTAGAAATGTGATGATGGATTTATTGTTGTATTTATGTTTTCATTTGAATTATAAATGATGATCATGTGATGTTTAAGTGATTTGATGGATGTGTATGACTATATTTTTTATGTGATTTTACTTGTATTCTTATGAGTAAAGATGAATTAATCCCATGTTTGGATTAATTAGTGCCAAAAATAGGAATCCTCCTGCACCATGGAGGTAGGGTGGGTAATTGGATGGTTTAGATGATAGATTAGGATAAGGTTGGCTATGGAGTAGGGGGGAGTTTTATTTAGAATGGGATTGGCCCCTTTTGGAATATTGTCAAGTCATAAGTTCATGCAATCCTTTTTAATGTTGTATCTATATGCAATATGCCAAGGTCATGACAGGGCCTTGACATTATATCAAAGATGCATGGGGGAACTCCATTTTAAGGGATTACCCTTTTAGAAATGAAATTCCAATGTTTATCCAATCCTTCCTCATTCTCATAAAAAACTAAAAAGTACATATGCATACTAATCTAAAAAAATGTCTTAATCATAGTCATGCATATGCAACACACAAATGTGAAAACACACAATCAGATAAAATGAAGTATAAGACAAATGATTATGATAATGAAAATGAGTTAGAATGGGATGGGATGGATGAATGATTGGATTGGATGATATAGATAGTGGTTGAGCTATCCTTGGGCACAAAAATGTGGCAAAGTGTTGCCTACATAGTTTGAAAATACCTCAGGCCAATGTAGTTCTAATTATGTGATGGTGATGAGATTAGTGATTAGGAAATGAATATGATGATGATATGATCATGGTTTGGCATATATATAATATTTATTTTTTTATATATATAGGATACGTAACACCAAGAGCTTATCTATAACAAAAACTCTAGCCAGATTACAATTATAGGAGTCATGATGACCCTTCAAGAATTGATAGCATAGTGGTTGTTAGAAACCTTAGATAGATAACCTATAATATTATGACCCTCCATAATGACAATGAATAGTGGGAAGGCATGGACTCAAGGCTTAGTGATAGAAAAGAATGGAAAAGTGTGTCATAGACTAGCTAAGGCTAAAAAGAGATGTGTTTGTCAAGGAAGATGTGTGGAGGTATGATGATGATGATGTGGAAATGGATAAGAATTGGGGATGTATATATATACTCCAAGGATGGATAGATGGCTTAAGAGGATACCTCCAACAAATAGTTTTTGACTAATCATGTCATTCTTCACTTGAAGTAATGATGTTACCTTGTAATTTGTGACCTTCTTGATAGATTCCCACTATTGATACTAAGGTCAAGGTGTTTTTACAATGATGCCAAAAATTGGTTTTCATCGCGGTACTTTCCAAAGGCACCAACAAGCTAGTTTTCACCATTGGATGGAATTTTATTATTTTTTGACTAATTGAGAGGGGTGATGAATAGATGGAATGGACAGAGGATGTCATATGATAGAGGATGATGATACTATGACTAGGTGTAAAATCACTTGAGATTCATGATGTTCATGGGGTCATCCAATTCTTCTCCCTCAATCATGGCCAACTTGTATGCTCCTAATCCAAACTTGGCTATAATGACATAGGGGCCTAACCAATTAGCTTCAAACTTCCCCTTCTTATCTCATTCTATGTTAGTGTTATTTTGATTCTCTTTGAGGACTAAATCACCCACTTCAAACTCCCTAGATTGAATGTTCTTAATCTATTAATTATTTAGTTTATTCTAATATGCTCGAAGATGATTCAAGGCTTGTTGTCTCTTTTCATCTAGGAGTTCCAATTCCTATAGTCATTCTTTCCTGAGATTATGATCAGTGATGGTTCCTCTTAATGAGATTCAAAGATAAGGGAGTTATACTTCCACTAGTAATATGGCTTTAACATCATAGACCAAGGCATATGGAGTAGCCCCTATAAGTGTACAAACATTGGCTCGATAATACCATAATGTGGGATATAGTTGAGTGTGTCAATTACATCTATCTTGATTGACAGTCTTCTTAAAAATCTTGACAAGATTCTTGTTAGTTACTTTTGCCTACCCATTGCCTTGGGGATAATATGGGGAGAAGAAATGTTGCGTGATGTGATATTTCTAACATAAGGCCTCAACTTCTTGATTTTTAAATGATTTGTTGTTATTGTAAATTATGTTAACAAGGATGTCAAAATGGAAAATGATATGATTAAGGATGAATTTTGATATTTGGAGTCTTGTGGTATAATTTAGTGGCATTGCTTCTACCCATTTGGTAAAGTACTCCATAGCCATGATTATAAATCTATGACCATCAAAAGAAGTAGGATTAATTTTACCAATCAAATAAAGGCCCCATATGGAGAAAGGCCATGGACTCATGATGGGTTGTAATTCTTTCACTGGTGTGTGGATAATATTCCCATGTTTTTGTTAGGACACACATTTATGTACATACTGACAAGAACCCTATTCCATGGTTGGCCAGTAATATCCTATTCAGAGGATCTTTTTGGCCAAGTCCATTCCACTGATGTTCCCTCTACATACACCATCATGAACCTCTTTGATTTCTTGGGATGCCTCCTCTGATGTTAGACACCTCAATATGGTACCATCATAGTTGTGTCGAAAGAGGGTGCTGCCAAGAATGGTATATCAGGAGGTGCAATGTATGAAGGTTTGCATTGATGGTAGTTAAGGTTGGGGGAAGGATATTACCATGAACGTACCTATAAATGGATTATGTTACGAGGGTAGACTGGGATCATTTATTACATAGATTTTAAGTGGAGTCAATGACTGATAGGTCGGGATGATTAGATGCTTGATCAAGAAATTACCTTCTAAGACATCTTTGGGGAGATCAATAAGTGAGCCAATAGTGGCCATAGAATCAACTGCCTTATTATTTTCTTATGGAACCTATTCAAAGGTGATGGACTGAAAATTAGTCTTTAATTGGTCCACTAATTGTTTTTAAGGAAGTAAATTTTTGTCCTTCATTTGGAAGTCATCATTAACATATTTGATAATTAATTGTGAGTCCTCAAATACTTTTAATTGCTTGATATTCCATTGGATGGCTAGCTTGAGTCTGGCTATCAACACATCATACTCTGAGATATTATTAGTACATGGAAAGGCTAGGTGGAATTCTTTTGTAATGAGGTCTCCTTGAGGGGTGACCAAGAGAATGCCTACCCCCGATCCATGGGTGCTAAATGAGCCATCAAAGTATAACTTCCATCTATCTACTTACATGGTATTTAGGATGGATTCATCTAGGAAATTGGTCGCAATGGGCTCAATCACCTCTAAGGGTGCCTCTACTAGTTGATCTACAATGACCTATCCCTTTATAGATTTTTGATTTGTATACTCGATTTCAAATTCACTGAGTAGCATTATCCATTTTTATACTTGACTTGTAAGTGTTAATTTGGATAGTAAATATTTTAAAGGATCAACTTTTGTGATAAGTTATACATGATTATTTAGCATGTAATGTCAAAGATTTTTCAATGCAAAAACTATAGCTAAACATGCTTTCTCAATTGGTGTATAGTTTACCTCATATGATATCAATGTGCGACTGAGGTAATAGATAGCTTGTTCCTTGCCTTGATCATTATGTTGTGTGAGGAAAGCACCAATGGTGCATGGCATTGCTGAAATATAAAGTTGTAAAGGCTTTCCCAGAGTTGGTGGTGATAAAATAGGTGGATTTGCCAAATATTGTTTTAATCTATTGAAAGCTTGTTGGAATTCTTCATTCCAATAGAAGGTCATCCCCTTCTTTAATATATGAGTGAAGGGATGACACTTATCAGCTAGCTGAGAGATAAAACACCTTATGACCTAAATTTTTCCCTGAAGATTGGGTAGCTACTTGAGATTATAAGGTGGGTACATTTTTTTAATTGCTTTAAGTTTCACTGGGTCCACCTCAATGCCCCTTCTTGAGACTATAAATCCCAACAACTTTCCTAATGTTACTCTGAAGGCACACTTTTTGGGATTGAGCCTTTATATTCTCATAATATTTCAAAGATTCTTTGAAGAACCACATGATGCTCTAATATAAGGTGAGAATTACCTAGAATATCATCAACATAATCTTCTACAATGTAATGCATTATATCATTAAAGATAACAGTCATTATCCTTTGATAAGTGGTTCCTACATTCTTTAGTCCCAATGGCATGACTTGATAGCAAAACATCCCCCATGGAGTGATAAATGATGTTTTATGCTAATCTTTAGGGGTTATTTTGATTTGATTATATCTTGAGAAGCCATCCATGAGGTAAAGCATCTTGTAACTAGCTATTGAATCAAGGATCATGTCGATATTGGGGAGAGGGAATTCATCCTTAGTACATGCCTTATTTATATCCCAAAATTTGGTATAAATATAAATTCTTCCTTGTGTTTTTATCGTGGGGATAATATTGGATATCCAATCTAAATAATTGATGGGGCAAATGAATCCAGCTTCTAAGATTTTTTTTAATTCTTCCTTAACTAGTAACACAACCTTAAGATGTTTTTTTCATAATTTCTATTTTACAGGTTTTGCATTTGGATGGACAACTAGGTGGTGTACCACCAAATAAGGTTCTAATCCTAGTATGTCAGAGTAGTTTCATGCAAACACTTTAATAAACTCCTTTAGTATCTCAATAAGGTCTTTACATTCCTTAATCATAAGAGATCCCCCTAGTTTTACTATCTTGAGATGCTTGTTAGTTCCAATATTAACTTCAATCACCTCCTTAATAAGAGAGGGTGATTGATCTTGTAAATAAGGGGGCAATGATATTTTTAGATTATTAGAAATGAAACAACCTAGTAGTTCAGTATTAATTTCAAAATAGTATTTTGGCATGAAGGATCTATATGGAAGTTCATTCAATTCCTTGGAAAATTCTCCTTATGCATCAAAATATTCCTCCTCACTTTAAATGTGGGATTTTTTTTATTCTTCAAAATACACTAATTAATAAAGACTGATGGAAAATCCTTTTCTGTGATCTCTATACGACATATAATCTTGGGCTCCTATGAATTCTAAAATGGCCTCATCATTTGTAAAGGTATCAAAGGTAGGCTCCTGCTTTGATTCCCAGTCTATGAGGGAAGGATAACTAAGGGAGACATTGATGCTATAAATAGTGGTACCAAGGAAAAGGTTCATGGTAGTAAGCTCTTTAAAGTGACTATAGACAGATCCTATTTTGATGTCTTTATCAAGAAGAGATAACTCATTGGTCAAAAGAGAATTCACAATGATATTGGTTAGATCATCATCATATGGACCCTAACCCAAAGTTTTATGAACTCTCTTTAACTGTGATAGGTTCTAATTAGCCTTGTTCTTATTTTTCTAGTCCTTTTCCTTTGTAGTTCATATTTTCCATCATACACTAAACTTTGGGATAGTTTTTATTGGGCAAGATGAAGACCTCATCATCTAGTATGAACCAAAAATCATCCCCATCTTCAATGTACTCATCAGACAAAAACCCTATGCTTTCAAAAGTTGTTGGCCCAAATTGATATTTGATGGGATTGATCTTCTTCATACTTGTGGACCTGTAGCTATGAGGGGACAAGGGGAGATTGTTGATGCAAAAGGTTTTATATTCATATTCCCTACATCCCCAACTAGTGGATGTGATTTTTATCTTGGTGAGATCGGGTGTTGGAGTAAATGTGGACTCAAGTTGGTCAAGAGAGATATATTTGGCAGCCATTGGACTAAGGATAGAATTTTTAGTATCAAGATATGGTGATGTGGATATGGACTAATCCATTTGATAGCTATGATGGTCAATGACTCTAGGAATGGTTACTTCCATTCTTGAATGAGGGAACTTTAAGCACTAATGGATGGTGGATGGTACAACTTGCATCTCATGAATCCATTGTCTCCTAAGTAACATGTTATATGGAAAGTCTACATTCACAACATGTACCATAAGTCTACATTCACAACATGTACCAAGGTCTGATGAATTATGGGTCCCACAATGATAGGAAGATAGATAATCCTAACTAATGGCCTTTCATTATCATCATATGCTTTTATCATTATCAAGGTGGGCCAAAATGATGTTTCAAAATATCTTAGCTTCTTTAGGAAATATAGATTGCATAAATTAAGTGTATATCCTTCATCGATTAGGATGTGGGAGATGCAGTGATGGGCAATGGTAACTTCAATTTACAAAGGATAGTTTTGATGTTGGCCAACTAGAGGTAGATCTTGAGCACTGAAACTAATTTGTTGAGAGGGGGATAGATGTGCCACTAGTGCCTAAAATTGATTTGTATCTAGGTCACTAGGCACTTTTAAATCATTGAGTACTGGGTTTAATATTTTCCTATGTAAGGCAAATGTCTTAAGGAGATCCATTAGGAAAATTTGAGCAGGGTTCTTTTCTAATTATTGAATAATATCATAGGTTTTATCAAACTCACTTAAGGTTTTCTTATAAGTATTCCCCCTAGGTATAGCAGATGAGGTAGAAAGATCTTGAGGGGGTGTCATGGGGATCACAATATTATTATGTCAAGTAGTTATAATGTAATCAGCTATAGCCCTATTTATTTTTAAGATGGGATATGGAGGTGGGGTGATTTCCTAGATTTTGTAGGTTTTGATGCTTTTGATGTAATGATAGGGAACACTGTGATAATTGGTGTGATTGGAATATGATACCCTACCTTGGTCTCATTGGGGTAATTGGTTATTTTTCTCACACTTTGGGAGAGGATCTTTATAAATTCCAAGGTGTTGATTTGTTAATTGATTTGATGGAACTTTTCCTACAATCTCAATATCACCTTTTTCTATCAGGTCTTGGATATAGTGTTTTAACTACATACACTACTTGATATCATATCCTTTTACTTGATGATATTTATATAACTCATATTCATGGTATCAATCAAGTTTTGGTTGATGATTATCCACCAGCCTAATGTTAGGTAGAGTAATCATATTGGTAGTGATCAATTATTCCAAGACTATTTTAAGTGGTACTCCCAAGCTTGTAAGGGGTCTTTTGCCTATGTGAGGCTTAGGCTTACCTCATGGAACTTTGATGGTAGATAAATTAGGTCATTATGTGGGTCCCATCCTTTAGATAATCTATAGATGTTGTGTCTTAGAATCAGTCACTCCATCACCCACAACATTCTTGTTCTTATTAAAGACCTTGGGTTTGCCTGAAAAAGATTTTTTTGTATTTGAAGTGTGCTCGTTGTGGGAGAATATTTTGATGGTTCCCTTTTGATAAGTGATTTTTTTATTTGCATCCCCTTTTCTATGATCTCATCAAAAAAATTAGCACATTGTAGTTTCAATTGGTATTTTAGTTTCATGTTGAGGTTATCAACAAATATCTTAGCTAATTGCTTTTTGGGTACACTACACCTCAACCAACTTGCCAAACCATGCATCTTTGTAAAAAGTACACAAGGATTTCCCCATTTTGTTGTTTAGTGTTATAAAGTTTAATGATGGAAATGTCATGTTCGATATTGAAAGAGAAATGTCTGACAAATTATTCTGTTGATTCTCCAACACTTGAGATTGACCCTTTAGGTAGATGCATAAACCATTCCAAAGCCAACCCTATAAGACTTTTGGGGGAAAGCCTCAATAGATAAGCATCCTCATAGGCTACTTCATGGAAAGATACATATAACTCCTATACATGGTCTCTTAGATCTCCCTTTCCCTTATATTTTTTGAATTTTGGCACCTCAAAGTGTAAGGGAAAGGGAATCTACAAAGTGTTGATATCTAATGGTGATAAGCAGAAATACTCATACTTGTATTTGAGGGCTTGGGATCATGGATCCATCTATTGAATGGTTTATTTCATCATCTTCCATTCTTGGGTAAGGTGGGATCCCCAAGAGGATTGGTATTTTTATTTTGACTACCCTATGGGATATGAGTGTGGTGAGTATTATTGGTGGCATTGTTGGTATGGCTAGTATTATTGGTGTTATTAGCATTATCAAGGTTATTGATATTATTGGTAGTATCAGTATTATTGGTATTATTCTATCTTGGTGATAATGGGTGTTAATTTCATAGCAAGAGGTTAATCTATTGTGTTAGTTGATCGAGGTGATATTTTATGGTATCATGTCTCCTATTATCCTCAGTATGGTTATTAATAGGGGTTGTTTGGCATTCCTCTTCATCCATGATCCACTTCTATTTATTCTTGAGGATTATGATGAGCATGTTGATGAGGTGAGTTTGGTCTTGATGAATGGATTATTTTTTTTAAGAGGGTATGGTCAAAGGTGGAAGGTAAGGTACCCCTATTTCTATGGCTCATGCTAGAACTTGATCATAGTTTTTGTACAAATATCAGAATATGAGATTATGGACATCATCATTATGGAGGGGATTATATCTCTCATTCTCTGCCCTAGGTGTATGCATGTCACTATGGTTCTTATCATATTTTTTATTAGGATCCATCATTTATCCTATGGCATTGTTATTTTGGCTAGAGCCTTTTTCAAGGCAGAGTTGAGCTCAAGTGTGGATAACCATTGTAAAAGGATGAGAAGATGAAATGTGATAGATGAGGTTGTAAGTTTTCAAATACTTGCTTTGGTCTACAATTTAGACTAATAGTGGTCAAAGATGATGATGTAGATATATGAGATGACCAAAAATTACCACAAGACAAAGTATTTTAAGAAACCAATCTAGAAAATATGAGGAAAGAGTGATGAGATTAGATAGCTTTTGTCAATTAGCAAATGGACAAGTTGATGGGTGATGGAGGACAAAGATACTCGATAGAGATAAGGATATTGATGGGTGCTATATTGAGATCTTATAAGGCTATGTATAATGATAATTTCAAGTCAAGGGAGGATAATTAATGATTTGAAAAAGGATAAGTTACCATGAAAAGTTTAGATTTTTGATAAAAATAGTATTTAGAAAGAAGATGGGGGAAGTGGATGATAAGGATGTGCTATGTATGAAGTGTGATGTGAGGGATTGGACAAGAGCAACAACTCAAGGTAATGGAATGGGAAAGGTGGGCGTGAATGAATTTCATTTCCAAATGGGAATGGGAAAAGATAAAATGGATGAGAGGTGATTATGGATGATTTATAAAAGGATGAATACACAAAAGTGATGAGGAAGGAATGTACAAGATGGGATGAAAAATCAAAATGGTATGAAATTGGATAAAGAGATGTACACAAGCTGATTTATTGGAGGTGAAAGGATTTATAAAGATGTTGATGGAAAGATAATTAAATAGGGATATTGGGGTGGATGCTACCCAAATGGATAAGGAGGATGGAGTTAAAATTATATATTAAAGGTAGTATGGATAATAGATATGTATAACGAGTTATGTGGATAGAATAATTAAATGGGAGGGGAGGATATAGGAGGATATTAAAGATATAATAGATGGAATAAGTAGATGATAGGATGATATAAGGACAAGGAGGGTTAACTAATAGATAATAGTTTGCGAAAGACAGACTATGTGGATAGACTAATTAGGATGAAATTAATTATGAGAATGAAATAAGATGAGTGGATGGATAAATGGAGGGGAAATGGACTAGTTTCAAGGGGATGTGATGGTAAAATGGGCAAATAAATGTGAGAAATGGACTATAGGGAATATGAAAGGGGGTGAGTTAGTATGAGATTAAGGTGGATGGATGAAATATGGGCTATATGAATGATGAGGTATGATGATACAAGGATAAAATAAGTGGACTATGTGGGTATATTAGGTGGTTTTGATGTAAATGATGGATTATAAGGAAATAGGATAATATACGGATAATGTGAATAAAAGATATGAAAGGTGGACTTATATAGATAGGGTGATATGGGGATAAAATTAATGGGTAAATGGATAATTGATATGAAATATGGATTAGGAGGATTAAACTAATTATAAGAGGATGGGATGAAGTAAATTAAAGGTAGGTGGGTGAATGGATGATTTTTGGGAAAGCTAGACTATGTGGATAAAGTAGTTACAAAAGGATAAGATGATATAAGAATAATATAGGTGGAATAAATAACTAGACATGAAGGATGGATTTATAAATATAATGATAAGATAAGTGGTTTGGTAATAAATATAAGTGTTGGATTATTAGGATGATATGAGGATAATATGGATGGAGTTAGGATGGGTGGATGATGTGGGTAAGGAATTTTCAAGGAGATTGGAAGATGTAAGGATAAGATGGGGTGGATAGATGAAGAATAGATGTGAGGAATGGATTATAACAAAATGTCATGATATAAGGATAAAATGGTAAATTATCAAATAATAGGTGAACTATGAGGACAAAGTAAGTGAGTGGATGAGATGATACAAGTATGAGATGGGTATATAAGTAGATGATTGGTGTAAAAGATGGATTATGGGGATAAAATAATTAAAATAAGATGTGATGGAAGATGGATATGATGTAAAGGGGGATTTTATAATCTAATCTAAAAAAATGGGAAAGATGATAATTATATGAGACTATGGATGGAGTTAAATACTAGGTGCAATATGATGTGTGTGGATAGTGAGATGGATAATAAATATGAGATGAAAATATAAAAGAAAAAGATGATGAAGAAAATGGATAAACCCTATATGTGGGATGCTATGAGATATAAATAGGATGGTCAATATAAGGAAAATGTGGAAGGAATGTGTTATGAAGTGAATAAGATGTGGTCAAATATACAAATATATGAAATGGAAGTGGATATTAAATACTATGAAATAGGTATAGATGAGATAATGCTTATAGGATGGATGGAAGTATGATAAGGATTTAATTAAAATGCATAAATAAGGATGTGAAAATATGATGGTGCTATGTGAGATGGATCTTATGAGGTGGGGGTACACTAAGAAAGTGAAAATGATATGGATAAAAAGATATGGGGAAGTTTGATGGTAAAAAGGGATATGACAAAAGGTAGTAGATGCTAAGTGTTATGAGATGGGTATAAACACAAGAGGTAATATTAACTAAGTGTAGAATGATGGAATGACATAGGGTGATTATGGGGGGAATATGATGGTCAGAATATATAAATTATTAAGGAAGAAGGATGATTGGGGAAAGTGATAAGAAATGAAAAGGATGTGGACTAAGGTAAATGAGATGATGTGATATGTATAGTCAATATGAGATGAAGAAATAATGATGGGATAATGGAAGTGATCCTATAGGTTTTCTAAAGTATTCACACCAAAAGTATGGGTGTGCCAACTTGGCTATCAAACAATAACAAAAAAGCAAACACATGATACAATTAATTAACCGTTCTAATTACTTATGTGTGTTTTTGCACGATACGATAAATTATTTACAAATCAAGCACTACACACACTCAAGAAAGTATTTACAATAAACTTAAATAAGACAGTAATATATTTAAATCAATGATTTTCAAAATCTAAAGCAAAAATGACCAAATGGCACCCCCTCCCTACAATAACAAAGGTTAGATATCTAATTAGGGTGATAAAATCCTCAAGGAACCTATAATAAAAGTGTTAGCAACTCAATTTTATACAATATATCAAATCCCTGCAATCTCATGAGTACACAAGGCAATCCTGTGACCAAAATGCACAATCTCACAATTGAGAGTTTAGTATTGTAAGTAGCTAGTGGTGGGTTTGCAAAATGACCACTAATTGTTACAGTTATCTATAAGACTGTGACTATTAGACAATATCACTACTATGATTGAAAAAATTGAAACTGAGAGGAAAATCTAAATAGAGATATCGCGATCCTAAATTAAATTAGTCTATATATGTCCTAAACAAATAAAAACATCTACCAAATTAAAATAATTCTAGGGCCTTGTTTATTAAATAAAATTACTTATGATAAAAGTGTTATCAAAGGCATAATGCTAGTCCTAAATGCCCCTATCTAAAAAGTCACTACTAAAAATGATAATCTCACTACTTGCAGGGCAACCCCGCAACTGAGGTAGTCACAGTATTTCAAGATGAGGTAAAACTAGTTTATTGGATGGGTATTTGGACAACCTTCTTGCTTATATGATTTTTTAAGATCTCTACAAGACAAAAAATACCCCTTGTGAGCAGATTGTTTTTAGATATGGAAGGAGGTTAAATTATTTATATATAAGAATGCTTGTAAAACATTATTAGCAAAAGGAGACTCTTTTTCAGACTTTACAACTTATAAAACTTGACCTCCTTGATATGAGAACTAAAAATCCCTACAAATGATAATATAAATATGATAGGGGTAGGGTTTTACCATTTTTTGGTGAATATGCAATACCACTATTGGAATCTATGATACCATGATTATCAAAATGATGCCACCACTGAGATAGTCATGGGATTGTTGAAGTAAAATAACTACCCTGGACTTTAGATAATTCCCTTTCCTATCCTACACATAGAATAAACAAAAGCAAATAAATAACCTATAGGTGTAAAAGGGTTAGTAAAAATAAGATATATTATGGACCCAGCTATTGGATTCAACAATATCGCTACTAAAATCTTCAATATCGCTATTACTAGGACAATATCACTATTTGGAGACTCATCAGATCATCAAAAATGTTTAACCAACCTGACTTCTAAGGAATGACTTCTTGTCCTATACACAAAGAGAACATATCTAAAGGAAGCAAAGAGCTAGTACAAGCAGCCTCAAAATCTAAGGTTTACTATGAGAAAGCTCAATATCACCACTGAGAATGAGGATATCACAACTAATAGTGCAATCCCATGACTAGGGGAGTCATGGTATTGTCAAAGACCTAAAACCCTACCAGACCCCTAACCACTAATAGCTTATCCAATAATATTGCTACTCAAACTAATGATACCACAACTATAATATCACTACTGATAGTACAATCATGCTACTTGTCTGGAACACACCAAAATTTGAAAATTTAGTCTTGATTCCATGTCCAATTGGTCTTACACTTATTTAAAATACTTATAACAAGAGTATTAGCCTAAATAAGGGAATTGGTCCCACCATGGTTGCCAAAATGTGTACCAAAATTTGGATTCAAACAATATTATCAAATTGACAATAAAATCCAAAACCTTGTTAAACACCAATAAGAATGGATAGAGAAGATAAATCAAAGAAAATACAATGTTCTTACCATCCTCTTTACCTTTTCATAGCTCCATTCCAGGATTTTAACTTGTGTAATTGAACTATGAAAATCTTGATTGTTGGATTGCTTCTGATAGCTTGACAATGGCTTCCAAAAGGATATCGATGTGGATAATGGCTTTGATGGAATGCTTGAAGGCTATTAGGGATGCTTAATGAGAGGGGTTAATGGATTGCTAGTGGATTTTTCCTTAGTTGGAGGGTGGAAGGAAGGTTTATTTTTATAATCAAATAGAGGGAAGATCAATGGTCCAAATTTAAATTTTGGCCATTGAGATCTAAGGCTAGGGAATTTCCATGGAATTTTTAATTCCATGGATATCTCTAGAATAGGAAAATTCTAGATGAAGGGGTTAAGTTGGGGAAAATTTATAGAAGCCTCTAATTCTAGAAATCTCCCATAGGGTTTAGGGTTTTAAGAAAGGCTAGTGTAGGGTGGTGGGTGGGTAGTTGGAATATTTTTTAATTTTAAATTGGCTAGTGGTTTTAGGGAGTAGGTTAGTAGGTAATGGGGTCTATTAGGGGTTTAATGAAGGGCTTCATTGATTTTAAGATGGGATAAATGTTGTTTGGGATAGAGGAATGGGGTATGGATATTAGGCCAATGGTTAATATAGCTATAAAATATAGGAATTGAGTTAAATTAGCATAAATTAATAAAATTAGCAGGGCAAGCATATTTTAATGCATATAGTTTTCAACTAGTAGCGTTTTGAATTGTCTTTCCAAAAATCATATGGAATCAATTTTTTGTTCATCTTTGGATGTTCTAACATTAGAGTATCATGTATAGGTTTTGATTGATAAACTATTTTGAAAAAAAGAATTTCATTGTTGTGAAATTGCTTTGTAGGGATATGCATTACACCTCACAACTGTCTGTCTATATAATACTAGAATTAATAACCTACTAGTGATACTTCATATATAAGTAGGATTTTTACTTGTCCATGTTGCTTTTATAAAGCATCTAGCATTTTAGAACTCAATGGAATGAAATTTAAGTTATTAAAGGGTAGAATTAATGTAAAGTGTGGTGTTACTCTACCAACATTATACATAGCTATTCTTGTAATGCTATAATCAATCCTTTTGGATTAAGTGGACCACTATGAATGATGTTACTATAAAATTTAACAAGTATTTCATATATGAATTTTGCATTATACATTTCTCGTGTACCATCACCACTTGTCAAGAACAAGTGTTGTGTCTTTGATGGGTCAATTCATTTTTTCATTGCCATATCATTTATGATTGCTCCTATTTATTTGAATTCAAATGGTGAAAGAATTTTAAATATGATTTTAATTCATAGTGTTCATCTGTATTTTCATTGTTTTTTAAGTGCATAATCTTATGCTCAATAATGTCATTATCAAATTCTTGTTCTCTATTATCTTCATCTAAGTCCCCACAAGTGGTATTTACATGGTAAACAAAATTATATTTTTTTATTTTTATGATGTTTTCATGAAATATATATGCATGCTCCCACATTGTGAATCCACATTCTAGGATGTTTTCATATATTATGAAATGAACATACAACATCGTTTGTTTATAAAAAAAATGATATTGACATGTTTATTGTATTTTATAAATTGAGTAATGAGGGTTTTTTTGTTTTTATTTATTTTGTTTCCTTTTTTTGTATTTCAAAACAAATTATTTGATTAAAATGCATTTTAGTGCTTCTAGTCACTTAACATAGTAATCTACAATATATAAACACATTATATTCTTTGATTCATTAGGTTATTATCATAAGTGCATTAGAGGTTTTAGGATAATGTATATTCATCTGATAGACTTGTGTTTATGAATATGCATTTCCTTGAGATACTATTTAATGGAAATGACAAAATAATGTGGAAATATTGTTGAGCAGATATGTGTTTCTTAATAAGTGATGTATTCCAAATTTTTCAATCATGTTAATCGTATCAATACTTATTGCTTTATATTCTCTATGGATTCTACATAAATATCTTATCATTGTCATATCAATTTTTGTCATTTAGGAGGTACAATAATATGCTAAAACATATGCATCACAAATTATGAATTTGTATTTTCTCTCCATATGCATGGCATTTTTTTGGAAAATGTACTAGTCCATGCAGGTGATGTTTTTTGTCTCAATAAAATTTTAAGTTGTTTAAGTGTGATTTGTATCATTACTATGTATTCATTTTTTCTCATTTTGAGTTTTGAAAAAAACATGTTGAATGTCCCTAAAATTTCATAATTTTTTGGTTCCAAAGTAGTAAAAATGTGTATTGAATGTTTGACTACTAGTTGATGTTCTCATTGCATGGCACAAGTATGATTGCTCTTTTCATTAGAGGCATATGGAAATTGTATCTACAAGCAGTTTTGACTTTGTCTAACATTTATTTATGTTTTGATGTTCATGTAGGTTGTAAATATTTACATCAAGTATTTATGTGTCATAATTTATATACTTATCTAAAAAGCTTTTAATGTTATAATTTTCATCCTTTTTCATAGATTGGTGCAAAATGTATCCATAACATGAAGTGGATGTGATGATTTTATTGAGTTTGGAACTCTATAACATTAAAATGGTCGTCTATTGGTCCACAAAAAGATTCATCTTGATATACCATTTGTAAAATTACATTTATTGTGTATTTATAGTATCTAGTACATGTGATAGGATATTTTCAAACCAAAAAATTATTATTGACTATATTAAAATAATGAATCTCTTTTTATTTTAATTGTTTTGATGTCTTCCATTTAATTTAGCCAATACACTTGTGAGTGGTTCACAAGAGTTCTTAGATATTTTAAATTTTGAAAGAAAGGTTTGTAGTCCGAGTTGGTGTATCATTACGAAAAGGTTGTTTCTTAATTGTTGTAATAAATCCAAATATATTCATATTTTTTTGAAATCCATGTATCTAATGTCAGATTTTAATAAATTTTCATCTTTTGCAATTAGATTTCATTCTTTTAGTTATCAATTTATAGTTCTTACCCACATGGTTGAAAATACTTGGTCTATGATAATCCTCATTGACTTTAAGAATAAATTAGATATATAATATGAAAATATATGATTCATGTCTTTTAATTCCCATTATGTAAACTTCAGGTAGGAAAATCTTTTTTTATGTCATTATTGCATTGATTTCCAAAACAAAGTATTGGAAAAACACTTTTTTATCACATTTGGCTTTGAAAATTCCAAGTGGGTTTCACCCTTCTATTGACACAATTTGTGTCATTTTATATTTCAAATCATGAATATAATTTAAACTTATGAATCTATGTACCATGCTTTCATTAGCCATATTTTCCACATATTCACTACCACTAGTATATGAAATTTTATTTTCATTTTCATTGATTTCATTAGCACCCTAAAACAGTTGTTTCCAATGTTGATATAGTGGCAAAACACACTATTCATACAACACTATTCATGTAGCACTATTCACTAATGATGTGGCTAACACTATTCATCTTGGTGAGGTGTCACAACACTATTATTGATTGCATATGTGGCATGGGATGCTTTTTTATGGAGTCACATGGAAGTACATGGTGGTGGTATATCTTGTCTAAATATGATGCTCTCTCTTTTACCTTTGACATGTGACAAGTCTTTCACTATTCATCTATAGTGTTTTCACATGTGAAGGTGGTGCCTATTTTCAAAGATGTTTATCTCTTAGTCATGATAAGACCAAGTGGATAATGTGGCTTGGTATTTCTTGGTCCTTAATCTTATTTTGACATGTGAATCCATGTGGAATATGGGGCATAAATGTTTTATTTTCTCCCTCCTTTATTCATTCTTCGTATTCTAAGTGGGGCATAAATTTTTTATTGGTCCTTATGCTTGTATTTCCTTGTTTTAATTAGGCTAGGTGAGTTTGGAAATAATCTTGAAGGCCTCCTTGACATGGTATTGTCAATTTATGTAATGGGAATGAAGATCTGTTGATAAATCTATGTATGTGTGAAAGATAAGCTTATGGAAGCTTTTGTAATTGTTGTTGATTTAATGAGAAAGAGTTGAGTTTAAGAGTTAAATTCATAATGAATTTATGTGTGTTATGAGATAATTTTAGAGGTATATGGATTGATGAATCCATCATGTGGTTGGAGGCCACATCAAGTGGTATCAAAGCTAATTAATGACCACATCAAGTGGTATCAGTGCTCATTAAGGAAGATTTGTTGTGAAAGCCAATATATAGATGTTGGAAGTAGAGAAAGAAAAGGAAAATTCTTTGGGTGCATGTGGTGTATTAGAATGGGATGCCATGGTCATTACCCCTGGTGACCAAAAGGTTGGTTCTACCACTCACCCCATCTATGTGATCATGAGATCACATTATCTACCTCGGGTGTCTGATGTAGGAGCATCCCAGGGTTAGATCAATCTTGCATCAACCAAAAATAGAGTGGTGTGTTTTTTCCTTTTTTTTATAGAATAAGTGGAATGGATATAATTAGGACAACTCGTAGGATCTAATTTGTTTTTCAATCAGAGGAGAATGATGTGTCGGTAAAACATTATTCATACAATGTTATTCATTAATGATGTGGTGGATACTCTTCATCTTGGTGAGTTTTTACAAGACTATTATTGATTTCATAGGTGGCATAGGGTGTATTTATATGGAGTCACATGAAATCACATGGTAGTGGTATCTCTTGTCTAAATAAGATGCTCTCTTTTTGACATTTGACATGTGACAAGCCTTTCACTATTCATATATGTTATTTTCACATGTCAAGGTGGTGCCTATTTTCAAACATGTTTGTATCTTATTCATGAAAATCCCAAGTGGAGAATTTGTCATGGTATTTATCAGTCTTTACTCTTCTTTTGACATGTGAATCCATGTGGCATGTGGGGCATAAATTTTTTGTTGTCTCCCTTCTTTATTCATTCTTTGTATTTTATATATGTTTGTATTTCCTTACTTTAGTTAGGATAGGTGAGTTTGGGATAAACTTTGGGAATAATCTTGAAGGCCTCCTTGAAATGGGATTGTCAATTTATGTAATGGGAAGGAAGCTTTGCTGATAAAGCTATGTATGTGTGAAAGATAAGCTTATGGAAGTTTTTGTAATTGTTGTTCATTTAATGAGAAAGAGTTGAGTTTAAGAGTTGAATTCATGATTAATTTATGTGTTATGAGAGAATTTAAGAGGTATATGGATTGGTGAATCTATCATGTGGTTGGAGGCTACATCAAATTTTTTTTAACTTGAACCATTTGCATTTGATATAATTTTGTCTTACACAATGTTTTTAATGCATGCATGATAATGTTTAATCATACCCTTCCTTATTAGTATGGATTTTTGTATTGTAAGCATCTTTCAAGTTCCATTATAACTATGGATTTTCAACTGAGGAACATGGTGGCATTTTTTGTATTATGTCAATGTTTGATGATATGTTGATAATTTTTATAGTCAAGCGTATTTATGGTTTGTTTGGATCATAATTCTCTAATTTCTATAAATACAATTCAAATCAAATTGAGTCTCTCTTAAAGATCTATAAGCATTGTAAAATATCTCAAGGGATTGTTTAACCTAATTGTTTGCCATTTTTGGCCCACATATCAAAATTTGCCTAAATATGAAAAAGGGATATTTTAGGCAAGGAAATGGCAAGTCTTTGGGAGGAATTCAATTTTTTCAGTAGTGGCAACTTTGGGTTTTTGAGGGCACAATGCAAATTAGGTTTCCAGTAGTGTTTAACTTCTAAATGTTTTAAAAGTAAAAGTAATTCAAGTTTACAAACTTGAATTACTCATGGATAGTGTATTTAAAGTTCTCCAAGGGGAACTACTTGATTACTTCATAAGTTGTGAGCAATCAAAAGCCCAAAATAAGTAAAAGTTCTTGACAAATTTAATTTGGTCTTAAAAATAGTGCTTCTCAGGTTCTTCAAGGGATGAGTCTTTTTCAAAAAAATTGAAGGGCATTTTAAAAATGTCAAAGGGCCTTTTTAGGGAAAAAGGGACCATTCAACTTTTTTGAAGGTCCTCTTCAACTTTTTTGAAGGGTCTTTCAAGAACCTAAAGGTACACTTCATAAATCTGAAGGGATTTTTCTTCTCCAAGTGGATAGTTACAAGTTTCCCAAAGGGTATGTTACTTTTTGGAAGGACCTTTTCAAAATTCCTAAAGGGTATCATTCCCTTCAAGAGAATCATTCATGAAAGTCTGAAGGGACATGTAAGAATCCCAAAGGGTATCTCACCCTTCAGGAAAGTTTATTTTGAAAAGTCTAAAAGGTTTTCAAAGACAGACGTGGACAAAAAGTTCAAAGGACTTTCTTTATACAAATTATCCAAATAAATTCCTTCAAGAGATTTTCCTAAAATAAATAAGCTAAGAAGGAAGCCTTAAACCAAGTTTCCAAGGGAAATGATAGGCCAATGGATGTTAAAATCAAGATAAGTGACTAGTTATTGGAAGTAATCAGGTTTGAAAACCCTAAAGTCTTAAGGCTTGGGAAACAGTAAAGTGAGAAGACTTAAAGATGGACAAGTCTGAAGTAAGTAAGCTTAGAGAACTCAAATTACTCTAAATAGATTAAATTAGGTTTCTCCAAGTACTCTACTTAAAAGGCTTTATAAGTAAAGGATCTGGGAAAGTCTAAAGTTAGAGAGATCAAAGAACCTGAATTACTCTGCATAGAGTAAATCAAGATTTTTTGAGTGCTCGAATTAATCTTGGTATATCAATGTGATAATCATGATGCAATGAACTAAAGGCTACTACATGGCATAAGCTAGATCAAAAAATACCAATTAATAAAGGACAAGTCGCACAAGGATGACCAATGAGCATGGGAGAGTCCAAGCGACTAGTAGCTAAAAATTATAAAGGCTCTCATCTACCATAGTTCACTCCCTACAATCACTATTCGATGATTAAATGCATCATGCCAAGAAGAGACATTCTAACTACTCACAACATGGCTTCTTAGATATGCCAAAATAAAAACTTGAATATGGGAGGGGCTCGAGAGGATTCTTGAATGATCTTGAGTAGCACATTTAGGGAAAACAAGGAAGTGCAACATCAAAGTTCCCACCATTGGTGACTTCTTATTTCTTTCCCTTCTCTCTTCCCCCTTTTATATATAAATAGAGGCCTTTGAGCCAAGCAAATCATCCCCAAATTGGTGATAGAATCACTCTGCAAAAATTGCTTTGTAAAAGACTCTTTTAAAGTAATACAAGTAAGACTTTTTTGTTTCTGGTTAAAACAAGTGTGCACATTTGGTTTCATTTCTAGAATGTATGATTTTTATTCATCCACTATGATTTATTCTAGTACCTTACTTTTAATCCTCTTGGTTTTGTGCAAGATTGCATGAAGTGTCTATGTGTCGAGCTCCCTTTGAAGTGTTATCAGTTCATAGTGTCTCCCTTAGACCTATGTTGTTATCCTTCAAAGTGTAAGGCTTCTCTCCAACCTCCATAAAAAATATCCATACCTATGGCCTTGAGATAGAACCAAAATAGCTTGTGTCCTATTTGGATTCATTAGTAGTTGGCTCTTTTTCCAGACCAAGCAGATTACTTCTTTTGGTGCATCACCTCCCTTAGCTTAGATTTTCTTTTCAATCATCCTCCTACCCCTTTTCCTTAGTAGACAGTAGATTTTAGTGTGAGATCAAGAGATAAAGTGAAGCATCTAAGGAACTAGCCTCATAAAAAATCCTAGAGGTTCAACCTCACCATGGCATACCCACATCCTGAGGTTGTCCCCATGCTTGTTGCTGGATGTGAGGGAGCATGAAGAACTCACTCACAAGGGTACAATTCCAAGCTATAATAGTTTTGGCACACTCAGTGGGATAAATACCATTTTTTATGAAATATTGGTGAAATATTATGTTGTTTTGATCATTTCACAGTAGTGGTAGCATTCATCCTTTAGCATCTGGTGGCTCCAAAGAACACCTAGCTATTTGGTGGTAGAGCAATAGCTATCTTTCATGCCAAATGTGACTATAAGATTGACTTCTATAGGTATTAATTTTGATTTTTTTGAATTAACTTTAAACTCAAAAATAAGGTTAAGGTTTTCCCATACTCACCCTTACATAAGAAGCTACCCTCCTAAACCAGTCATAAGGTATACTTATGCAAGAAGATCATTATCAGTGCCTCTTGCTGATATGATTCCCCAAAGATCTTTTGTGGGATTTAGTAGCCAAATCCCTTTGAAATTTCCATAGTATGATCATATGATAGTATCAGCCCTCAAAAGTTTCCCTTATTACATAGGAGACCAAGTTGTAACTCTTATTGAGCACATAACAGACATAGCCAACTTCTACAACATTCACAATATCACAGTGGAGAACATGGCTGTTAGGATATTGGTTGTATACTTGAAAAGAAAGGCATTAGACTAGTATAGGGTCCTAGCTCCTAATTCTATCCACTCATGGGATGATATGGGAATATCCCTATGTAAAAAAATTGCAAATAAGAGTGATCATCTATCACTTGCATAGAATCTAACCACAATCAAGAGAGTTCCTCATGAAGTCATGTAAGCATTCAATATGATATTTTAAAAGGCATGGGATAGAATTCCAAAAAAAATTAGACCATATCCAAACTTTTATTTCTTGTATTACTTGAAGGCTCTCAATAGTGACATAGCTATGATGATTCAATTTATGAGAGGATACATACTACTAGATGCATATGAGGTGGTAATCAAGGCAAAAAATTGCCTAATTTAAGCTGGCAAGCTTACTCCCAGACCCCCAATGCCTCTTTTTCCAAAGGTTAGACCACTTCCTATAGTCATTCCTCCACTTGATGTTATACTTATAATGTCAACAATTGCTATCGTGCCTTCACCTAAGTAGGAGAAGGCCTATACTAGTGGATCCAATGACTCTCAAGAGCAGAAGAATTACTTGGAATTGAAAAGCATGCTCCAATCCTTGGGGAATTATGTGGTCAATGTCAAGAGGTATAAATCTTATAGCAAGCCTTATCAAGCTTAGTATCAGCCTCAATAACAACCTTATCAAGCTAATAGGCAACCCTATAAAGGAATTTTCCAAGCACAGGGGTAGCCTAATTATGCTAGATAGCATAATCATAATCTGAATGCTATAGGCCCTTCTAAATCCTTGGTTCTAGTTCAGAATAATGTGGCTCAGGAGGCTAAAGGTGTTGGGATATGAATAACCAGAAGCACACAATTGATTACTAAATACAAGCAACTTAATATGCGGAATTAACCAAAATCAACAAGTAACTAGAATCCAAAAATAACACATGATATGAGAGACAATACACAACTTGTATTAAAACTCATACAGAAAAGAATACAATAAAGAAGATGCCACTTCTTCTCCACCACCTCTTTAGAGGCTTCCCACACCTCAAGTGAACAGTAATTCTCTCCTCAAAGCTCTCTCTCTTAGGTCCCAACACCCAACTCAAACACAGAGTTGGTGTTCACCTTAAACCTGTGCTCCACACACTCCACAAGTACTCAACGTAATCCAAGTAGATCTCCCCTGAACCTGTAACAACCTGCACCTCAATAGACCTTACTTATGGAAGGATCTTCCTTGCCTTCCTCTTTACTCTGAGTACACACCTGTACTCTAAGTAGATCCTGCCTGATATTGCTCCCTGTTGTGTTGCTGTCCTCTCTGATCTTACACACCTACAAATCAATCTAGTTCTGCACACCTCTGAACCTTGACCTTGCACACACATACACCTGCATATCAATGATCTTACTTACCATGTAGATCTCCTATAGAAGCCATGCTCACCTGATGACCAAGATCATACATACATGAAGAACCCTGTCGATTCTCCAATCCAGCACCCTCACTTGGTACTGTGGCACTAGGAGGAACACACCATGCTCACCTCACACACAAAAGGAGCTTATAATAATGCTCTCTTACTCTCTAGCACACATTTATAATACAACCATGAGTCTAATATATAGATCTCATCCAAACAATAATTAGATCTATAGCTCTCAGTCTGAAATTAGCTCTTGACATGCAAACACTTGGTTCATTAGCTAACTGCCCGTAACATCCACAGTCCGAACCACACAGGCGACCGACGTCGGTCCCTGTCTACCTGGGGTGTGCCAACACTGGCCAAATTTTGACCGATGTCGGTTGCCTTCTGGTCTAATCCTACTGACGTCGGTTGGCCTGACCGACGCTGGCATTTATGACACTCCAGCAACTCCTCCAATGGCCTTTTCCATGTCTGCATCAGTGAAGCTTTTAGCTCCACAACCTAACAATCTCCCACTTGGAGATAAATAGTTGCACTGTACCTATACCTATACCCCATTTAATCTTTTTCTTGGATTTTATCCCTCTTCAAGCTCAATCCTGAAGATAACCCACCACACAACCTGTGGTGTACAACCTGTCATCCAAGTACCCTGCCGCATCTGAACCTACAATCTCATGTAGTGAAGTCCTGACCCTGAATAGCATGAATCCTTACTGTTGGTCTCCCTCAAATACCTGAGAACTCACTTCTTCGAATTGGCTCCTAACTCTCTGACAACACCCACTGCTTGGGCAAACTCAGGTCTATACTAGACCTCATGTGATTTCGGACACTGCACTGTCCAGCCTTTGGTGTGCCCCAATTCTACATCCTAAACCTCACCAACACCTGATTCACATCAGCTCCCACTGGAGACAAAATCAACTTGTGATCTCCCATGTCTCCCATGCTGAAGAATTTCGCTGCTCCAAATTCTTCATAGAAAACCACTGAACTAATCTTACCCTTAGCTCAACAAAACCCTATATGTACAAACCCTGCTAGCTAGCATACTATCCACATACAGCAATAGAATGATGTCATGACTCATCATCCACCTGGTAAGACAAACCACATTAGTTACCCTGACATTGACTAAAGCCATGCTTCGTCCTCCACCTGTCAAAACCTGTACCACTGTCCTGTAACTCCTCAAGATCATATGCCCTGGTCTTTCATCTCACGTGTCCATTCTCTCTATTCTTCAACTAAGGTATCCATTCATCTCTGTGCTTTCTTCTGGCTGGCAACCCTACCAAATCTCCCGCTTGGTTCTGCATTCTATACCTGCCACGCTCCCACTATTTCCTGGATCTTTCCTGCTCTACAGTCAGCAACTAGTATAAAGAAGAGGAACAACAAATTTGAGGCCTACTTACATCTTCAGTCCTCCATATGGGCGTTTGAGACTCCTTGACAACGTGTTATCCACCCATAATCTATTACAGTGACTGATCTCAGTCACCACAGTCTGCATCCAACCGACATTAGTTCCTGCGCCTGTCCTGACTACCAACCCTGCTGACATCGGTGTCCTCCTGCTGCCGACATCGATCCTCATGACCGATGTTAGTCTTACCTACTGCTGATGTTGGTCTTCCTGCCGATGCTGGTACCTTTGTTTCCTGTGAGTGACAACTTTCTACCCACGAGCTCCTTTGAATCAAGTCCCATGTCCAAACTGCCTTGCTCAGAAGTATCCAGCTCCATCCACCGGTCTCTATCTGCCATCTCCTCCAAGAACACCAAGGCTTTCCAGTTCTTAATTCTGTCAAATATATCTATCTTCCGCTTAAGAACATGCATCTCCTTCCTGCTCATGTGACCAAGCCTACGAAGCCATGTCTCCGCAACAAAAGAAGAATCAGTAATATAAACAAGTAGATAAAGAGTACCTATTTTCTTACCACCAGCTAATTCAAGTGCATCCGCTATGAGAGTTCTTATGCATCTCTCATCACCCAACTCTTCTAAAGAAATTAGCCACATCTCCAAACCTGAGACCTGCATGACCTCCTTCAATACCCATGTGTTGGTTGCCTGCAATTTCAGTTCCACTTCCCCTTTGCCAATTCTTTAGCAAGGCTCACCAGCTCCTCTCCCTAGGGCTGCATGGAAAGAGGCAACAAAATCTGTTATCCAAGATTCAACTTTATCCAAGAAACCTCCCAGAGCATCCTGTGCCACATCCCCTGCAACATCTGCTTCTTTAATTCCTTCTTGCTGAACTTCCACAAACCAACAATCTTCTTTTACTTGCTCTTTCTTTCCATAGGACCGTAAGTGACCATCTGTGCTTGTCAACTCCTCCATTCTTAGCTTACTTTGATTTGCCATTGCTCTACTCCCACTGAATCAGAAACCCTTGAGAGTGACCTGTAACCAAACACAAAACCTGCTTCTTGCAACCTTAGCTCTGATACCACGTGTTGGGATATGAATAACCGGAAGCACACAATTGATTACCAAATATAAGCAACTTAATATGCGGAATTAACCAGAATCAACAAGTAACTAGAATCCATAAATAACACATGATATGAGAGACAATACACAACTTGTATTAAAACTCATACTGAAAAGAATACAATAAAGAAGATGCCACTTCTTCTCCACCACCTCTTCAGAGGCTTCCCACACCTCAAGTGAACAGTAATTCTCTCCTCAAAGCTCTCTCTCTTAGGTCCCAACACCCAACTCAAACATAGAGTTGGTGTTCACCTTAAACTTGTGCTCCACACACACCACAAGTGTTCCACGCACTCCAAGTAGATCTCCCCTAAACCTGCAACAACCTACACCTCAATAGACCTTACTTATGGAAGGATCTTCCTTGCCTTCCTCTTTACTCTGAGTACACACCTGTACTCTAAGTAGATCCTACCTGATATTGCTCCCTGTTGTGTTGCTGTCCTCTCTGATCTTACACACCTACAAATCAATCTAGTTCTACACACCTCTGAACCTTGACCTTGCACACGCATACACCTGCATATCAATGATCTTACTTACCATGTAGATCTCCTATAGAAGCCATGCTCACCTGATGACCAAGATCATACATACATGAAGAACCCTGTCGATTCTCCAATCCAGCACCCACACTTGGTACTGTGGCACTAGGAGGAACACACCATGCTCACCTCACACACAGAAGGAGCTTATAATAATGCTCTCTTACTCTCTAGCACACGTTTACAATACAACCATGAGTTTAATATATAGATGTCATCCAAATAATAATTAGAAATTCAATTACAATAATTAGATCCATAGCTCTCAGTCTAAAATTAGCTCTTGACATGGAAACACTTGATTCGTTAGCTAACTACCCGTAACATCCGTATTCCAAACCACACAGGCGACCGACGTCGGTCCCTGTCTGCCTAGGGTCTGTCGATGCCGATCAACTTTTGACCAACGTCAGTTGCCTTCTGGTCTAATCCTGTCGACGTCGATTGGCCTGACTGACGCCGGCGTCTGTGACACTCCAGCAACTCCTCCAATGGCCTTCTCCATGTCTGCATCAGTGAAGCTTTTAGCTCCACAATCTAACAAAAGGGACAATGCCTTAGAATTATTCTTTTAGACAATCCATTATCCCAACTAATGGCTCTAACCAAGTATTCAATGATCAATGGTAGTAGGTTATTTCTTATATATATAACCAAGCTCTTATGACCCAAAGCACAAAGGCGCCCATGCTGACAAAGCAAGAGTAGCCTCCACAAGAATAAGGCTAAGATTAACATTCAAACCAAATGGAAGCCTCAATGGTCATTAGTGAGCAAAAGGAGTGATATGCATCCAATCCATAGGCTACTCCCAGTTTGGCCCACACCCCAGTCTCAGTGAATACAAAGTTCAAGAAAAGTAATATGGGTAACAATTAGGAAGCTTTCAAAGAACCTCTTTTCATCACTCATTCACTAAAAAAGCCAATAACAGTTACTCCCAAAACCCAAATAATGGTTTGGGGTATGCCAATCAATATTATGGAGAAAATTAAGAAATATAAAGTGACCAATTAGACATTCTTTCCATGCTTGGCCAAGTAAACATTCTTTAGGAAGGTTTGTCCAAGATGAGTGTTTCTATAGCTATAAGTAAGCAACCAAGCAAGGAAGTTTAAGTCCTCACAAAAATAGGCAAGATTCATTTGGGATAAAGGTCAAGTAGTGTGACCAAGCCCCCCATTCTATATCTCATTAATCATTGGTGACTCTTTGGTGCACAACTGCTTGGTGGATAGTGGGGCCTACACCTTAGTCATGCCAAAGTCTATTGCTAACTAATTAAATCTCAAGTATGAACTATACACCAAGGGAATCATGTATATTGATGGTTCTTCCATAAATCCATTAGGTATCATCAGTAATTTGAGCCTAACCTTGCATGCTTGTCTTAGCATATCTATGATACAAGACGTGTTGATCCTGAATGTCACTCCTCGCTTTGCAATATGTCTTTCCAGAGAGTTCACAGCCAATATTAGGGGTTATCTTGTATAAAATTGGTCTTACATGGAATTCAAAATAAGGTATGGGACTAAGGTCTCAATCAAGGTTGAACCCATGGCACAATTCCATATTAAACCCCATCAGCCAGATAACATAAACCTCAAGTGTACCATCCTTGATGAGGATGAGTTTAAAATTGGTCAAGAGCTGAACACTCATCCTCAAGAAGTTTTAGACTTGTTCTTGGATGAGCTATGGGGGGATAACCAATTTTTCAACCCTTTGGAAGGTGTTGAGGAAAAAGACATGGGTGTCTATCTGTTACATGAAGAGAATCAGCCCATGCCTTCCCTCATTGGACCTAAAGAAAACCCCAATGGCTTATGGAAGTTGTTCTTTGATGTCTCAAGGGGAAAAAATAGTGTATTTATTGGGGTAATGTTGATTTCACCTTCAGGTAATAAGCTTTTCTCTTCCTACAGGTTCCATTTTAGCTACTCTTCAAATGCATTAGAATATGAAGTCTTGATTTATGGGCTTCAATGGGCCAATAAAAGAGGAATCAAAATGCTACAAGTTTATGGGGACAACAAGCTCATAGTAAACTAGGTCAGAGGCCTAAAAATTACAAAGAATTCCTTGATGAGGTCCTAAAAAATAGAGTGGAGGACTTGATTGAAGATTTTGAGGTTTTTGACATCCAAGTTATCGCAAGAAATCAGAACCAACATGTTGATAGGTTGGTAGCTATGGGAGCTCAGTTTGACATTCTAAGTGAGTTGAAAGAAGCTAAGGTTCAACCACATGTCCAGGTGGTGGTGAGGCCATCAGTGACAAATAATGAAGCCCATTGATAGGTTTTTGAAAGTGATAAGCAAATTTCTTGCTTCTTACAGTAGGAAGCTGAGTTTTCCTCTTATAATCAAGCTAAATTACAACATCAATATGAGGATCAGATTGTTTAATTGAAGTCAATCAAACTTCCCAAGGGGCTAGTTACACTTGCGGATATTTTTCATGAAGGAGACCATATGAGAAAATACAAATTAGTAATTTCAATTGATGAATAAAACTATGAGAGAGTCCTCATCCTTAAGGAAAAACTTCTCAAGCTTGGGAAGGTAAGTAGTAATGTTGAGAGGCATGCTTCAATAGCACTTTTCCAAGTTTATGCAAACATTTTTGCTTGCGAGTATAGAGACCTAAAGGGTTTTGATCCTAAACTAGCTCAGCATACCATAGAGTTGGAGGCCAATGCCAAGCATGTGAGGCAAAAGCAAAGGCCCATTAACCCCAAGATTGAAGAGCTGATGAGGAAGGAGCTAACCAAGTTGATCGAGTCCAGGATCATCTTTTCCATCAAACATTCATCATGGGTAGCCAACTTGGTGTCTATAAGAAAAAAGAGTGGGGAAATTAGGATTTGCATGGACTTCAAAGATTTGAACAAATTCTCCTTAAAGGATCACTACCCTTTGTCATCCATGGAGAAACTTCTCCAAGTAGTTGTAGGATCACTACGCTTCTCTCTGTTATATGGACTTTTTGGCTACAACCAAGTTTGGGTGAAAGATGAAGATCAGTACAAGACTACCTTCACCACCAAATGGGGCACATATGAATGAAAAAATATGCCTTTTGGTCTATCAAATGCTGGCATAACTTTCCAAAGAGCCATGGACATGGCTTTCCAAGGGCTGCTAAACCAAATGGTGTTGGTTTACTTAGATGACATCATAGTTTTCTCCGAGAATTCCAACGAGCATATGGACCACCTGAGGTTGATTTTTGAAAGGTGTATTAATCCCAAGAAGTATATGTTTACCATGCATGAAGGCAAGTTGCTAGGCCACATCATCTCAAGGGATTTCATATTGTATGCTTTTACCAACATTGATATATATCAACTATGCTAATGTAAAGAAATGGTTGAGGACTTGAACAGTCATTATCATTTTTTAGTCAGGGGCTTCATGATCCAAAACTTAGAATTTTTAGTTGACGAGTATTTCAAGAACATAGAAATAACACAGTAATAATGAATTCTCTTAGAAGAGATGTTTTATTACTCAAGATCACAATAAAACTATATGCTTATCTCTGGGTAGAGATGTTTGATTTCCATTTCGGGTTACATCTTCATTTATACACATAAAGTAGGGGGAGGATGTGGAAGGTCACCAATATTGAGGGAGATGAATTGGTTTGACTTCCATGATTTAAAACAATATAGAATTCAAGGAATTACTATTTTTAGAAACTTACTATTTTTAGACTGCACTACTAAAACTAAAATTTGAGGCACTTCCATTGGGTTTTCAAGGGTCAAAATTCATTGATCATACCTCATTCTTATCTTTCCAACAGTTCAAATGGTGAGTCAATTAGAGCTACGGTGCAAAAGTTATGACTGCCAAAAGTTCCATCATCAATTGGGGTGGAACCATCACCCGAATTGTCACCCAAATTGTTGCCCAGATCATTCCTCCCTCCTTAAGAATCAATGGTCCTCATTGCATCAATGTTCCTCATCAGGTGTGGAAATTGTGTCTTGATTTGATTCTTTATGAGCCACTCACCTTGGTGGCTAAGTTGGACCCTTTTGACCACTCGATAGAGCAGAATAGAGCATCCTCTTATTGTCTTCATCCAGGTGTCCACAATCTGATCCTCCTCCACTGGAGAAAAACTTTGTGGATCAAGCTCATCAATGTCTAGTTGTTTTGCTATGATTGAAGTGTCTAATAGAGGTGGATGATATGGTTTAAGGAGTTCCACATTGAATATTGGATGCAGACCAAGGTAGGCTAGCAGGTTCAACTCAAAAGCATTTTCTCCAACTTTTTTGGTGATGGTGTAGGGACCATATCGCAGAGGCCAAATTTTTTTGTGTGGGTCTGCAAGTCATTCCTTCTAAATTTGCAACCAAACCTTGTCACCCATAGCAAAATGGTGTATAATATTATGTTTGTCATGGTGTTGCTTATACTTTTGATTCATCTTCTCCAAGATGTCATGAACTTGTTGCTAGATGTGTTGCATTTGTTTAATGAGCTTTGTTGCTGTTGATACCTCAGATATTCCATGAGGTGTGTATTCCATGGTGGAGAATGGAATAGCTATATCAATTGCTGCCATGGATTGGAACCCAAAGCATACTTGGAATGGATTGTGCTTGGTCGAGCTATGCAGGGCCCGATTGTATCCATGTTGTATGAAAAGAAGTCCCTCATCCCATGTGTGTGGATGTTTGGAGTGATACATATGAATCATGTGAATAATCAAGTGGTTCACCACCTATGTCTGACCATCAGTTTGTGGATGGAAGGTTGTGGACTTCATCAGCTTGGTAGCCATCATCTTCCACATAATGGACTAGAAGATGCTCAAGAACCTGTTATCTCGATCTGAGACAATGGACTTGGGGAGACCAAAATGGAACCATACATGACTAAAATATAGTTGAGCAATTTCTTCAGTAGATATATTTTTCTTACAAGAAATCATGATAGCCATTTTTGAAAAATGATCAACTTCAACAAAAATATAGTCCTTACCATGTTTTAAAGTGGGAAAACCTAAGAGAAAATCCATTGAGATAGATTCCCAAGGCCTGGTTGGTTCTGACAATGGTGTGTACAATCCTTGCTTCTTATTTGTTGGCTTGGATATTGCACATGGGGTATAATATTTGAGATACCTTTCCACATCCTTTCATAAATGGGGCTAGTAGAAGTGTTTCTGATGAACAACCAATGTCTTTTCTACACCAAAGTGTCTAGCTGTCCTACTAAAATGTGCTTCCCATATCATCTTTTGTTGCTCTACAGCTATAACATAGATGTGCCCCATATGATAGAAGACATTATCTTACAAATATAAATTAGAAACATGTTTACCTTTTTGAAGCAGTTGACATGTATTAGCAAAGGTAGGATCTACTTCATATAGAGCACCCCAAGTGGCAGTCTCATGTCTGTACAGGTCAAGAACTATTGTGAGTGCAGTAATTGGTGGGTGGCTCAGACAATCTGTAGATATATTTGAGCTCCCCTTTTTGTGTTTGATTATCAGATGGAATTTTTGAAGATATGTGGCCCACTTTTAGTGCCTCTCATTTCATAATTTGCTCTGTGCATGGATGAAGTTCAATGGTCTATGGTTAGTGTGGATGACCGTCTCTTTCCCCAAGATGTAGTGTTTCCATTATTTTTAGGCTTACATAATGGCATAGAGCTCCTTATCATATGTTGGATATTTCCTGACTGTATCAATGAAAGTTTCACTATGATATGTAATAGGATGGCCATGTTGCATGATGACAGCTCTCATAGCATATTCAGATGCATCTATCATCAAATCAAAAGGTTGATGCAATCTGGCAAGGCAAGAATAAGGGCTGAGCAAAGTCTGTTCTTCAAATTCTTAAATTCCCTTTGTTGTATTTCACCCCACTGAAATATATCTTTAGCTCCTCCTTTAGTCACTTGGGTTAGTGACCAAGCAACATGTGAAAATCCAAGAACAAACCTGTGATAGAAATTAGCAAGACCCAAGAAGTTGTGAAGTTTTGCGAGGGTCCTTAGTGTAGGCCATTCTTGAATAACTCAAATCTTTTTTGGATCAACATGGACCCCTTATTCATTCACTATGTACCTTAGGTACTGAATTTTTGTCACCCCAAATGTGCATTTGTCAAGATTTGCATATAACTTGTGTTCTCGAAGAGTTTGAAGTACCTTACGGACATGTTGTAGATGTTCCTCCCATGTTCTACTATAGATGAGTATGTCATTTAGGCAGACAACTAAAAATTAGTTGGAAAAGAGTTGCAAGATGTCATCCATCATCCTCATGAAGGTTACAGGTGTGTTAGTCAAGCTAAAAGGCATAACCAACCATTCGAAGAGCCCCTCTTTAGATTTGAGTGTAGTTTTCCAGACATCAATGGGGTCGATGGGAATTTGGTGATATCCAAATTTGAGATCAATTTCGGTGAAGAAATTTTCACCATGGAGTTGATCCAGCAGGTCATCAATCCTGGGGAGAGGGTAGCGATTCTTCATAGTGATTTTATTCAGGGCTCGATAGTCAATGCAAAGTCTCCATGTGCCATCTTTCTTTGGTACTAAGACAATTGGACTCCTACAGGGTGAAGATCTTGGCTTGATGTGACCCTTTTGGATCAATTCTTGAATCTATCTTTTTATCTCATTCTCCAAAACTAATATGTGATACACAAAATTGTTAGGCAAAGGTGACCTTGGGATCAAATCGATAAAATGTTTTACCTAATAATGTAGTGGAACTCTTGTGGGTGAATTGAATAAGTCATTATATTCTCCTATGATTTGTGCCATCTACTTTTGTTGTTGTGTCAATTTTGTAGTCAGGACTGCAACATCGGCCTTCTTGGATTTTTGTGCTTTGACCACCATGAGAACAAATTGCTTTGTCTTTTCTACCAATTTCTTACATTGATTAGCACTGATCAGGGAGACAAATGTTGGAGGTGTTACCTCTAGTACCCTATAGCATCATGTCCCAAGAATGAGGGTGATTCTTCAAGTTCATGACTCATAGATGCCATGTCGATCACACATGAATGGTTGACCAAGAAATACATCACAAACATCTAGATTGACCACATCACACAAGACTTCATCTTAGAAGGGTTTGATTGCATATGAAAGAAGACATTGATGGGTGACACGGAGGTATCTCCCTAGGCTCAACCATCCAATAATGTATGGGTTTGGGTGAGGCTTCATGGATAGATTTAGACTTTTCACAACTTTAGCAAAAATTAAATTCTTTTGACTCCCACTATCAAGAATGAAATGTAAAGGATTACCTTTTACCCATAATTTAGAGTGGAACAATCTTTCCTTGTCATCTGGACTTTCCTCATGGGTTTCTAATGAATCAATGATGGTGTCAAGCTCAGCATCTATAATCTCTTCTTTATCCTCTTCAACTATAGGTTGTGTATGAGACAGAGTAGTAGATGTCGAGTATTGTGACTCAAAAAGTAGTGACTTGATGGCTTGACATTATTATTTAGAGTGAGTTCTAGTTTTATGGTAATCACACCATTTTCCAGCCTTTCCCTTTTAGGTTTTCTTATCTTAAGACTCCTTTTGCTTCCAATTTTGGCCACGTGTTTGACCTTCCTTATAATTTTTCCATTTTGAGGGTTGACTCTTCATATTCTTTCTACCATGTTTCTGCTCAATCTTTACTACAAACTTATATGCCTCACCAAGTGTTTCCAAATTTAAGAGTTCCATTTCCCCCCATATGTACCATTATAGCCCACCATGATATTTGAGAGTCTTATGTTTCTCACTTTCCTAGATGCCCAATCATGTAGATAAAGAATGAAAAATGTCTGTGTAATCTTGAATAGATTGGTCCTTACCTTGGTGAATTTGTTGCCACTATATGTATAGATCATCATATGCTCCAATGGGATAGTATTCTTCCTTTACTACTTCCACAAAATCATCCCAAGTAGGTTCCACCTCAAGGCTAATGTCATCTATACTAAACCTCCTTTTGTAAACTTCCCACCAATTTTTCACAGGCAATGATGCTTTCAAAAGAGCAAAAGTGATCTTTTCTCCATTGGTAAACTTATTTACAGATAAATATGAAGACAATTGATCCAACCAATTTTCTAATACATCAACATTGATTTTTCCTTCAACTGTAAGAATATCAAAATTTACCTGAACCTTGAAGGGTGTTGGGGCACTGAAAGGACAGTCCATGGATGAGGAGCCAAGAAGAGCAGATGAGGAGCCAGAATTTCCCATCAAAAGTTGTTGGAGAATTTGGGCAAATTGTTGTAGCATCTATGCTTATTTCCATTAGAGGGCTTCATTCACCATTTCCTTGAAAGGATTGGATGTCTCGGTGTCATCCACCATTTGAAGTCGTTTGGAGCTAATAGGTGGATAGTTTGGAAGCTCTGTTGTTTTCCACCCAAGCTTCTTGTAGCTTGACCTCATCCTTGGGATCATACACTCTCAAGATAAACCACTCTGATACCACTGATCCAAAACTTAGAAGTTTTGGTTGACAAGTATTTCAAGAACATAGAAATAACATAGTAATAATGAATTTTCTGAGAAGAGATGTTTTATTACTCAAGATCGCAATACAAGTATATGTTTATCTCTAAGAAGAGATGTCTGGTTTCCATTTCAGGTTACATCTTCATTTATACACATTTTTAAAGTATGGGGAGGATGTGTAAGGTCACCAATCTCAAGGGAGATGAATTGGTTTGACTTCCATGATTTAAAACAATATAGAATTTGAGGAATTACTATTTTTAGATTGCACTACTAAAATTGAAATTTGAGGCACTTCCATTGAGTTTTGAAGGTTCAAACTTCATTAAGAAAATATCAATGTCATCTCACCACATTCTCCTCATTATTAGCTTTCCAACAATTTAAGTGGCGAGTCAATTGGAGTTACAGTGCAAAAGTTATGGCTCCCAGAAGTTCCATCATCAATTGGGGTGGAACTGTCACCCGAATTATCACCTGAATTGTTACCTGGATCACTTGAAGAGTATGAGGTGAGGTATACCTTTGTATAAAATCAAGTCCTTGTAGTAGTAAGGATCCTCAAATTGTTTAGGAAAATATTAGCCAACAGCAAGATCTACCTTATGGTGTCTCATCCTAGAGTAAGGGACTTCTTTCTTAATAAGAATTTGAGCAAAAAAAGAATTGGTTGGATTACTAAAGTCATGGAGTATGACATGGAGATTAAGGTCACTAAGATAGTAAGAGGTAAAGGCTTATGTGAGTATATGGTTGATGGCCTTCATGAATATAAAGATGTCATCTTGGTAACATAAGATAACCTACAAGCAGATGCACCTCCACCTCACACTAGTTGGCTCCATGATATGATGCACTTTCTGCTAACAAGTGAATGGACCCTCAAAATTGGCATCTACCTCAACACTTCCTTAAACTATTATCTTAAAGGCAATAGGTTGGCTGAGTCCACAAATAAATTTTTTTGAGGATTTTCAAGAGGACCATAGAGGAGAATCAAAGGATGTGGCACACCATGTTGAAGACAGCCTTGTGGGTTGACCAGTTAACTCCTAAAGTTGTTGTTAGCAATTCTTCATATGTTCTTGTATATGGAAGGTAGTCCACATTACCCATTTCCCTTGAGCTACCTACATTAGAACTAGCCCATCAGTTGGAGCTACTAGAAGATGAACCCATGAATGTGAGATTGGCATAAATCATAAAGCTTGAGGAGATAAGGGACCTTGCAATGAAGATGCTAGAGGCACATCAAGCTCAAGTCAGAAAGGTTTTTGAAAAGAGAGATATAACAAGGACCTTCAAGGAGGGAGACCTAGTTCTCAAATGGGACTCAAAAAAGGCCAATCTAGGCAACCATACCAGGTTTGATAGCTTGTGAAGTGGCCCTTGTATGATCCATGAATGCAAACAACATAACACTTTTCAACTTACCCAACTGGATGGGGAGGTATTAGCCATCCCAGTCAATGGGATCCATCTAAAGACTTGATATTAAATGAGTTTTCAGTCATTATATGTATTGTGCCTTTTGTATAGCTTTTCATGTTTTTCTCTAAGTTCCTTGTGCACATCTATTTTAGTTGTGTGTTTTCCCTTCCCTAAGTGCCTTGGGCATAGTTTTTTTTTGTTTTGGTTGTTCTTATTTCTTCAAGGGAGATTTCTAGATAAATCCAGCTTTGTACAAAAGTAGTGACTCCATGCCTAATGTATTGAATGAAGCAAATGAGATGGGTTCTTAAGAATAGCAGGTATGCTTCCCTATGAATCACCAAAAATGTTGGCCATTTTTGGCCCACATATCAAAAGTTGCCTAAGTATGAAAAAGGGAGCTTTCAAGAAAGGAAATGGCAAGTCTTTGGGAGGACTTTAGGTTTCTTGGTAGTGACAACTTTGTTGGGGATCAACCAACAAAGTTGATTACTATATGAAAGCAACTAAACATGGAATTAAACCAGAATGATAAGTAACTAGAATCAGAAATAGCAAAGAAAAAGAGATACAAGAAACCACCCTGAAAACTTGCATTAAACTCTTCCAGAAGGAATTACAATTGAAGAAACTTCTTTTATTCCACACCTCTCTCAAATGTACAGATCTCTTCCTAGATCTCTTTCCCTCAAGAGTTCTCTCTCTCAATTACAATCAATTCCAAAAACCTGGATTGATACACATATACTATACAAATATCTTTTACTATTCTAATAAGCTATGAAGATCTATCCTATATATAATATTAGGAAACATGAGCATGCATTTACAACCATTAGATGCACCTCCTAATCAAGGGCTCAAAACAGTCTTACTAAAGATAGAGATGCAGACTTAAGACTAACACTTAATCCTATCATGCAAACAATCTGTTCTGTCCCCAAAAATAGATTCTGGATGCATAGGTGACTGAAATTGGTCCCTGCCTATCTGCACCTGACTGATGTCATCCGATCCATGATCGACATCGGCATCTCTTAGTCGACTCCTGACCGATGTCGGTCGCTCTTGATCGATGCCAGTGATTGTGTAACTCCAACAACCTGTAATATACTCATTTGGTGAAGCTTTTAGCTCCATACCTTAAAAATCTCCTACTTGGAGATAAATATCTGCACCAATACCTGTACAGCAACATCTTCTAGCTCCTCCATCTTCAAACTCAATCATGAAGACCAACAAAAGTTGAATAAAGATTCAACTTCTCCTTTGTTACCGGCTTGGTTAACATATCTGTAGGGTTCTTATCTGTATGGATCTTCTCCAGCTTCAACTCACCATCCTCCAATACCTGTCTAATGAAGTGGTACCTAAGTTGTATATGCTTGGTTCTTGAATGAAAGGTTGAATTCTTAGCCAAATGAATTGCACTCTGACTATCACTATATAGTCTGCAACTCTCTTGCTCCTTTCCAAGCTCTTCCATGAACCATGTCATCCATATCATCTCTTATCTAGCCTCTGTGATTGTAATGTATTCTGCTTCTATAGTTGACAAGGCAACAACCTTCTACAACTTTGATATCCAGCTAACCACCGTTCCACCAACAGTGAAAACATATCCTGCAGTGCTTCTCCTGCCATCCAAATCACCTACCATATCTGAGTCTACATAACCATGTAGAGAAGTGTTAGACCCACCATATCACAAATGCCTACTGCTGGTCCCTCTCAGATATCTTAGAATCCACTGAACTACTTTCCAGTGTTCTTTCCCTGGATTGGCCATATACTTACAACTCCCACTGCTTGGGCAATATCCAGTCTAGTACATACCATTGCATACATTAAACTTCCAACTATGGAAGCATATGGAACTTTCATCATGTACTCTACCTCATCATGTGAATTTAGACACTGTTCTTTACTCAACTTAAAGTGTCCATCCATAGGTGTGCTTACCGGTTTTGCAGCCTGCATATTGAACCGTTTCAACACCTTGTTCACATAATCCTCTTGAGACAAAACCAACCTGCGATTTTTCCTATCTCTCTTAATACTCATGCCAAAGATTTTCTTTGCTGCTCCCAAATCCTTCATGGCAAATGTGTGAGCTAATTTCACCTTAAGCTCATAGATATCCTGCATGTGTGATCCTACAACCAGCATATCATCTACATACAACAACAAAATAATATATCTAGCATTATCTAATCTCTTAAAATACACACAATGGTCAGATTGACATCTACTGTAGCCATGCTCAGTCATAAACCTGTCAAACCTCAAATACCATTGTCTAGGAGCTTGCTTGAGACCATACAAGCTTTTCTTCAATCTGCACACTAACTTCTCCTTAACTTTGACCTCAAATCCTTTCGATTGATCCATATATATTTCTTCATCCAAATCTCCATGAAGAAATATTGTCTTAACATCAAGCTGATCAAGATGCAAATCTTCAATAGCAACTAAAGATAATACAGTCCGTATAGAAGTCATTTTAACTACAGGAGAAAAACTCTCACCAAAATCAATACCTAGTTTTTGTGCAAATCCTTTCACTACCAACCTGGCCTTATATCTCATCTATCCATTCTCACCTTCCTTCAATCTGTAGATCCATCTATTCTTCAGTGTCTTCTTTCCTGCTGGCAACTCAACCAAATCCCACGTTTGGTTCTCTTTCAAGGAATCAATTTCCTCATTCATGCCTAGCTCCCACTGATTCTTGGATTCCACCTGTATTTCTTCATCAAAACTCTCTGGTTCTCCACCATCAGTAAGCAATAAATAGAATAATGAAGGGGAATATCAAATTGGAGGTTTACTTACCCTTTTTGACCTCTTGATGGGCGTTTGAGACTCATTCACAACATGTTGTCTACCCAAATTCTCTGACAGTGATCGACCTCAGTCACCTCCAGGCCTGTCACTGACCAACACCGGTTCCACATGACTGACATCGGTTCCTATATTGCCGATGTTAGTTTTTGCCTAACCGATGTCAGTCTCTGTATTTTCTTGTCTGTGATCATTCTTTCTTGTGAGCTCATTTTGGACCGTCACCTCGTCCAATTCTCCATTGCTCTGCTCAGATTGATTCAGCTTCTTGAGCTAATCACTATACATCACTTTTTCATTGAAAACAACATCACAGCTCCTAATTATTTTGTTAGTTCCTAGATTCCAAAACCTAAATCCAAAATCTCTAGAGCCATAACCAATAAATGTGCACCTCATAGACTTAGCATCCAACTTCTTTCTATTTTCCTTATCAACGTGCACAAAAGCTTCACAACCAAAAACTTTGAGAAATGAGAGATCTACCTTTTTACCTGTCCATGCCTCTTCTAGAATTCCACCATCTAGAGCTATAGAGGGTCCTTTGTTAATCAGGTAAATTGCAGTATCCACAACTTCTACCTAAAACTCTAAGGGCAAACCAGCATGCAATCTCATACACCGTGCACGCTCCATTATTGTTCTGTTCATCTTTTTAGCAACTCCATTTTACTCAGGTGTCCTTGGAACCATCCTTTGCCTGTGGATTCCATGCATATAACAATACCAGGTGAACTTGTAGCTGCAGAACTCACCACCATTGTCAGATCTAAGGCACTTCAATCTTTTGCCTGTTTCATTCTCAACTGAAGCTTTCCAAATCTTAAAAGTGTCAAAAGCATCAGATTTCTTCTTTATACAATAGACCCATACCTTTCTTGCAGCATCATCTATGAAAGAAACATAGTACTGTGATCCTCCAATAGAAGCAACTTGAGCTGGTCCCCACACGTCTGTGTGAACAAGCTCCAATTTGTGCTTCTTCTTTGTTGACCCAGTCTTGAGAAAACTCACTCTCTTCTATTTCCCAAAATACAGTTCTCACAAAAATCTAGATCTATGCTTTTCAAATCTGAAAGCATACCTTTTGACTTAAGAATTGTCATTCCCTTCTCACTCATGTGGCTAAGCCTCTGGTGCCACAACTTTGCATCTACATCTGAAGTAGATAATACAAAAGGAGAATTATCAGTAATACAATTACATAAATAGAGAGTACCTACTCTCTTACGTCTGGCCAATACAAGTGCACCCTTGGAAACCTTCCAAGATTCAGCTGTGAGAGTTATTGTACAACCTTGATCCCCTAACTTTCCTACAAAAATCAAATTCCTCTTCAGGCTGGGAACATGCATGACATCTCTCAACACCCATGTGTTGCCATTCTACATTTTTAGCTGCACTTTTCCTTTGCCAACAATTTTACAAGGCTCATCATCCCCTAAATAAACTATTCCAAAATCTCCATGGACATAGTCACTGAAATATTCTCTATTTGGGGTTGCATGAAAAGAGGCACCAAAATCTAAAACCCAAGATTCTATATTATTATTCAAAGAAAATATAAGAGCATCTTGTGCAATAATACCTGCAACCTTTTCTTCTTCTTTACCTTCATGCTGATTGTCTTCTTTTGGTTTTGACCAGCAATCTTTGCTTATATGCCCTATCTTTCCACAATTCTAGCAGGTTATCCTCCTGCCATTTCTGGATTTGGATCTACCTCTCATCTTTGACTTAGAACTTGATCTCCTATTCTTGCCCTTCTCTTTTTGCCTTCCCCTTCTCTCAAAATTTAAAGCGTTTCCTGATGTTTCCTCTGTTTTTTTCCTGTGAATTTCTTCATTCAAGATTACACTAACAACATCATCTACTTTTAAAATATTTGAAGCAAATGTAGTATTACTAACTGCCATTACCAAGTTATGCCAACTTTCAGGTAAAGAGCATAAGATTAATAGAGCTTTAATTTCATCATCAAAAACTATTTTGACTGAATTTAATTGATTTACAATTCCATGGAAATCATTTAGATGATTAGATATAGATCCACCTTCCTGTATTTGCAAATTAAATAACTGCTTCATAAGATATACCTTATTTTAAGCTGAGGGTTTTTCATATAAATTTTCTAAAGTAGTCATTAACTCTACTGTAGACTTTTCCTGTGATAAATTAGATATCACAGGAGATGCTAGACTCAATCTTATAGATCCAAGAGCCTTTCTATCAATAACTTCCCATTCTTCATCTTCCATGTCTGTGGGCTTCTTTGAAACTCCACCTAACGGTAAGTATAGATCCTTTTGATACAAATAATCTTTTATCTGCATTCTCCATAATTGGTAATTCTTGCCATTAAACTTCTCCATTCTCAGTTTACTTTCTTCTGCCATTGCTTCTCCCACTCAAATAGAAACCCCTGTGAGTGACCTATAATCAATACACACTAAACAGATTTGAACCACCTGTTAGTCAACCTGAGCTTTGATACCACTTGTTGGGGATCAACCAACAAAGTTGATTACTATATGAAAGCAACTAAACATGGAATTAAACCAGAATGATAAGTAACTAGAATCAGAAATAGCAAAGAACAAGAGATACAAGAAACCACCCTGAAAACTTATATTAAACTCTTCCAAAAGGAATTACAATTGAAGAAACTTCTTTTCTTCCACACCTCTCTCAAATCTACAGATCTCTTCCTAGATCTCTTTCCCTCAAGAGTTCTCTCTCTCAATTACAATCAATTCCAACAACTTGGATTGATACACATATACTATACAAATATCTTGTACTGTTCTAATAAGCTATGAAGATCTATCCTATATATAATATTAGGAAATATGAGCATGCATTTACAACCATTAGATGCACCTCCTAATCAAGGGCTCAAAACAATCTTACTAAAGATAGAGATGTGAACTTAAGACTAACACTTAATCCTATCATGCAAACAATCTGTTCTGTCCATGGAAATAGATTCTGGACGCACAAGTGACCGACATCGGTCCCTACCTGTCTACACCTGACCGACACCAGCATCTCCTAGTCGACTCTTGACCGATGTCAGTCACTCCTGATTGACGCTGGTGACTGTGTAACTCCAGCAACCTACAATATACTCATTTGGTGAAGCTTTTAGCTCCATACCTTAACAAACTTTGGGTTTCTAAGGGCATAGTGTAAATCAAGTTTCTAGCAGTGCTTAACTTATAAATTTTTTAAAAGTGGAAGTAATTTAGATTTACAAACTTGAATTACTCATGGATAGTCTATTTCATGTTCTCCAAGGGTCACTACTTGATTACTTCATAATTTGTGAGCAGTCATAACCCAAAATAAGTAAAAGGGATTGACAAACCTGATTTGGTCTTAAAAAATAGTGTTTCTCAAGTTCTTCAAGGGATGAGTCTTTTTAAAAAATCCGAAGGGAATTTTTAAAATTCCAAAGGGCCTTTTTAGGGCAAAAGGGACCAGTCAACATTTTTGAAGGTCCAATTTAACTTTTTGAAGGGTCTTTCAAGAACCCAAAGGTACACTTCATAAATCTGAAGGGTTTTTTCTTCTCCAAGTGGATAGTTACAAGTTTCTCGAAGGGTATGTTGCCCTTCAGAAGGATCTTTTCAAAATTCTAAAAGGGTATCTTTCCCTTTGAGAGGATCATTCATGGAAGTTAGAAGGGACATGTAGGAAGCTTGAAGGGTCTCTCACCCTTCGAGAAAATTCATTTTGAAAATTTTGAAAGGTTTTCAAAGACAGACAGGGACAAAAAGTTCAAAACAATTCCTTCAGACAAATTTTTTGAAGAAATTCCTTCAAGATATTTGCTCGCAAGAAATAAGCCAAGAAGAAAACCTAAGACCAAGTGTCCAAGGGAAATGATGGGCCAATGGACATCAAAATCAAGATAAGAGACTAGCCATTTGAAGTAATCGGGTTTGAAAAGCTCAAAGTCTTAAGGCTTGGGAAACAACAAAGTGAGAAGACTTCAAGATGGATAAGTCCAAAGTAAGTAGGCTTAGATAACTTAAATTACTCTAAATAGAGTAAATCAGGTTTCTCCAAGTACTCTACTTAAAAGGATTTATAAGTAAAGGATCTAGGAAATTCTCAATTTGGAGAGATAAAAGAACTTGAATTACTCTTCATAGAGTAAATTGGGATTCTCCAAGTGCTCAACTTAATCTTGGTCTAGTAACATGAGAATCATGATGCAACAAATGAAAGGCTACCACATGGTATAAGCTAGATCAAAAAGGATCAATCAGTAAAGGACAAGTGGAACAAGGATGCCCAATGAGCATGATAGAGTCTAAGCGACTGGTAACTAAAAATTCTGAAGGCTCTCATCTACCATAGTTCACTCCTCATAATCATCATTCGATGCTTAAATGCATCATTCCAAAAAGAGACATTCGATCTACTCACAAAATGGTGTCTTAGATATGCCAAAAGAAAAACTTAAAGATGGGAGGGGCTCAAGAGGATTGTCGAGTGATCTTGAGCAGTGCATTTAGGGAAAACAAGGAAGTGTAATGTTAGAGTTCCCACCATTGATGAATTCTTCTTTATTCCCCTTCTCTCTTCCCCATTTTCTATATAAATAGAGGCCTTAGAGCCAATCAAATCATCTTCAAATTGGTGATAGAATCACTCTATATAAATCACTTTGTAAAAGACTCTTTTAAAGCAATACTAGGAAGACTTTTCTATTTCTAGTTAAAACAAGTGTGCACATTTGGTTTCATTTTCAAAATGTATGATTGTTATTCATCACCTATGATTTCTTTGAGCACGTTGCTTTTAATCCTCTTAGTTTTTTCCAAGATTGCATGAAGTGTATATGTGTCAAGATCCTTTTGAAGTGTTATCAGTTCACAGTGTCTCCCTTAGAACTATTTTATTATCCTTCAAAGTTTAAGGCTTCTCTCCAACCTCCACACAAAAGCTCCATGCCTATGGCCTTGAGATAGAACCAAAATAACCTATGTAATGTTTAGATTCATTAGTAGTTAGATCTTTTCCCATACCAAGTGGATCACTTCTTTTGGTACATCACCTCCCTTAGCTTAGATTTTATTTTCAATCATCTTCCTACCCCTTTTCCTTAGCAAATAGTAGATTTTAGTGTTAGATCAAGAGCTGAAGTGAAGCACCTGAGGAACTAGCCTCATAAAAAATCCTAGAGGTTCAACCCTACCATAAGATACCCACATCTTGAGGTTGTCTCCATGCTTGTAGCTAGAAGTGAGGGAGCCTGAATAACTACCTCACAAAGGTGTGCTTCCAAGCTATAACACTAATGTTGTTATGTGCTAAAATTTTTGGATGGTTTCCATTTTTCAAAACCCTATTACATGTTATGTTAATTTTCTAAGACAGATGGTATTTCCATAGTCCATGAAATAAAGAACAAATATTTTTTTGGATTAAACCAAGTACAATATTTTTAGAAACATTTTGGATCACACTCTATGATCCATCATCATGATAAGAGATGAAAAGAATAGTGATCTAAAACATTTCTAAAAATCTTGTACGCAGTTTAATTCTAAAAATATTCATTCTTTATGTCAGTTCTTATTGAAAATATTGGTTTGTTTGTTTTTTTCAAGGTTATGTTTGTGTCTTTTTAATATTTATTTTTAAAAAAAATTGTAGTTAAAGTGTAATCAATTACAAATAAGATATGCATGTTTTGGTGTGGCTTGAATTTCTTTTCTCATTTTTTTTATCATTATCAAATTGTTATGATGGCTCATCTATTTTTCACTTTTCTTCTGACTTTGTGCAATACATTTCAAATGGTAAATTGGTGTTCTAAATGTCTTATTCATTGTGAAAAATAATTGAATGCAAGAATTAACAAATATTTGATTTTGTGATTTTGTTGTTATTACTTAATAGTGAATGTGAGTTGTGTTTATTTTGAAGTAGATTATGTGGTATGTGGTTTTAGATTATAAACAATTAAATATGTCTTCACTATAAATTTTTTGATTGATTACCACCGTTAAATTTTTACATTTGGCAGTATGGATATCCATTTTAGGCATAAATCACTTCCTTGAATTCCAACTTGTACATATGGCATTCCAAGTTTACAATATATTCTTGCATGTTTTTTATTTTCCTTGTCTATTATATTAAATTATCTCCTAAGTGTATTTGTACGAAAATTTATGTTTTTGTATTTTCACATATAATTACATTACAAAATGATTATACAACACAGTGTCATGGACATATTATATCAAACTCTTCATTTGTTAACTAAAAAATGGAATTGATTAAACTTTCACCACATTCAATGGGTTGTGTGATTAGTCAACATAGGGTATACATTTTGATTTCATGTGAATGTTTTTCCCAATAGGATTCAAGATTGACAAAATTTATTGATAATTGAAAATGTGTGGATGGAATGATCTATTTTTTATTTTATTTTCAATATAAGGGGTCGTAACAACCAATTGTAGGATATGTATCATGGAACATGAATTAATGTGGAAGTTATATAAAAATTTCATTGAATTGAAGGTGATTATTTTTTATTGTCTAATACCAAATATATATTTTTATATTTATCCATCTAGCTAGCCAAAAGTATACAACAATTGTCTCTCCATAGCCCAATTTTATCTTGATTTGATCTATGTGATGCAAAGAATCACATTCTATAAAAAGCATGTGTCTATGTCACGTATTCCATGCAATCTATATAATTTATCCAGATATAATTATAGTTCTTATGATATAAGTGAATTTGGATCACATTTATATAAATAATTTAATAAATGGTCAATAATATTATTTCATAATTCTAAATATGTGTATTGAAAATGTAGAGCATCTAAAATGTGTTAAAAATGAAATCCCTAACATTGTAAGTTTAAATAATTGACCTCAAAAAATGTGTTACTACCAAATCATCATCAATGTTTTTGTAATGTGATTGATTAGTTGTTGATACTCCTCTATAATTATGGGTTTAGCACATGCATTATTTCTTATTCTTTTCCATTTTTTAATTGAAATGCATTGCTTGTGGAAATCAAAAAATCTATAAAATAGTTATATAAGTGTGTCCATTTTTATTATTGATATATTAATTTGACTTTCAGTATAACACCCTCTTATGAGAACTTGAAACATGAAAAATACAATAAAAGTATACATAAATGTGCAAGCCACAACACTAAACATATATAATTTTAAATCATACAACTATGAGGTGGAAAAACTATTTGTAGACATTTAAATTAAGTTTCAAATTTGAAGTAAATCATTGAGTAATGTATTGTAATGAATGCTATAAAGGAGATTGCATAGGATAGTTTAAGTAAATTTGTATACCATGCCATAAAATATCACACTAAAGTTCTTGAATCACTCTTTAAGTCCTTTTCATTATGTTTTCATTCTATATAACTAATAGCCATAAATTAATGTTCACATGTTTTGAACCTTAGATAGAGTGCCTTATCTAGTTGGTGTGTTCACATTTTTTTGGCATGTCTAGCGGTCCACAAATGTGGTCAAAGCGGTGAAAATTTCCTTTTTATTAAGTGGAATTTGACATCGAACATTCAACTTTATCACCCTTAACGTTGTCATCATCTAAGCTCGAGCTACCATTTTTGGTTGGGGAAATCAAACATAATCTCACCTTAATCCATTTATATATCCATGGTTAAGTAAATTATATACATCTATATAGAAAGAGAGAGAGAGAGATTAACATGTTTGAATCCTAAAATCTTAGCAGTGTGGCCCTGTTCAAATACTCTTGGAAGGGATTGCTAGATCAAAATCATTGAATGTAGATATTTTTCTCTTGTGTTATACCCACTTTTAGCACTTTGACATATCCCTATGCTTAAGTCGAGCATCACAGGGGAAGCCATTTTCACATTTTCAATTTGGTCCTTACCCTATCATGAAATGCATTATTTGTATCATGGATATTCAGTCCCATTTTTTAGTTAACATGAAGGAAGGAACTTTTTATATTTTTTAATAAGAATGAAAATTAAGATGAAATTATACATCAAAAACTTGATAGTGTTTTCCAATAGTATATAAAACATTTGTATTGTGTTAAAATTAATCAATATTGATCTAAACACAACTCATGACTATACAAACCATGATTCCATACATAGGAATTGTTATGAAGTGTCTTGTTATCTACATGGACATAGAATTGTCCTACTTATTAGAATGTTCCATATGCCAGTGAAGAACACCTTAGCCCTGTCAACACTACCAGAGTTTAACTATCAACTAGGTTCACATAAATTCATTAAATGAAATTAAAATTGGGTTTTCCCACCCAAAAAAAATTATATTATCCACCCTTAATCCTCATTAATTTCCATCCTATATTTTTAAAAAATGAATGTTTAACAAAAAAATTATTTTATATTAGTAGCCCTTAGCCATCAATAGTTTCCATCATTATATATTTTTCAAAAATAGGGACTCTTATACAATAATGTGTGAGCCTAGAGGGATCCATCTTAAAATATACTTACATCGGGTTCGCAATGATAGATGTTGAACAATTAGATTTTAACATAAAAATATTTACAATAAAAAAGCTAAATAACTCAATGTTAATCAACACCAACATATGGGGAGTATAAGCTCATCAAATAGAGATGTGAAAGTGCTTAAAATAATACCCATCATTGAATAACCCACTAATACTATAAGGTCCTTCAAGGGAGATGAGGAAGTGTTTAAGACACTACCCATCATTGACTAACACCCAAAAAATATAAGCTCCTCCTAAGGAGATGAAGGAATTACTTAAGACACTGAATATCATAGTATCCATCACCTATAAACCACCCCACTAGGGCCTAAATTACAAAGGGATCTATATTCAAAGAGTACTCTAGCACTACATTTAATGAGAGGACCTAAATTATATTACATGATGATTAGATTTAAAATGTGTGATACACATTATGCTTGAATATGAATATTTTTTAAATGCATGAATAATTATTACTATGTGCAATGATTTTATTTAATCATCATGCATGCCATATATTTGAAAAGGAATAAAGTTAGATTTGATTATAGGAAGAGAATTTTACTAGGTTTAAAGGAAACTTCCATTAGTACAACCATTATCTATGGAGTGAAATTTTGTTAAATACACTTTTAAAATACAATATAGGGTCATATGCAAGTTTTTTATATTATGTGCAACAATATCAAGTGTGTGTTTTTCAATTATATGTTGTTGAAGGATTAATTAAATAAAAGCTCAAAAGTAATTGAATATTGGATGGAAATTAGAACAATTTCAAGTAAACATTTTATTGATACTATACCCTAACTGTATCCTCAAACTTTTCCAACTCATTCATGAATACAAATTTCTCATAGGGTAGCTCCACTAATAGTTATAATAATGATAAGAATAACTATTTTTAATATGATAATCAAACAAGTTATGTTACATGAAGAGGCATTGATATTCCTTTAGATAAGTTATGTTTCCTGATATTTCACTGAAATTTACATTAGGAAGAATTTCCATTTTCATTAGCATAGTAAATGATTTCTCCAATAGACTCAATCTTTATTCCAAAATATTTTTCTCTTTCAACCATCTTCTCAACTAGTTCATCAAAAGTGAGAGTCTTCAACAAATTGCTTGCTTGTAAAGACTCTAAGTAGGTTTAATATGTATGAAGAATAGATTTTATGAAGATAGTCATGTATACATCAATATTTACACCAACAACATCAACATCATGTTTGATATGTTATATTTCTTAAGTCAAACTCATGACATCATTGTTGTTTATTCAAATGGTTATTTACCATCAGAAATATCAAACCATAAGTAATTGAAAATGAGTGTATTTTCCACCTATATTGACCATTTTAACTAGGTGTCCTTGCCATTGTGCCAAAAATTGTTAATATTTAGTGTATTTTTTTGAAGTGAGATGGATTGGTTCCTTATCACTCTAAAAAAATCCTTTTCTATATCTGATAAAATTGATATACCAAACTTATAGATAAATTCTCCCTTATTATATATCCAATGATACATGGCATAAGCTCATCCTTTCTATATACCCAATAGTACATGAAAGAGTCATTAAATTACATAAGAACATAATGATACATGACACTTAGGTAGTACATGAATATTATCCATTATATCTATGAAACTAACTTAGTTATAATTCTTTATACGTGGGTGTAAAAACCCTATACAATCAGAATTTATTGATTTCAGGATTTTCATCTAGCAATAGACATGAATGGGTAATGGGGGAAAATGGAAAGTAGTCTAGGCTATAGACTTTCTAGAGCTATGATTAGGAATGTCATTTGATTTTGTTTTATCTTTATTTCTTCCTAGTGATTTATAGTGACAACACATCAAATTCCATTTTTGTATCTATATTAGGTGATAGATGTAATAGTTTGAGTGTGAATACATTACTCATAAACATAAACCACAAGCACCATTTATACCAAACACTATGATTTTTGAAATGTGTTTTGTTTTTCAAAAAAAACCTTTTAAAAATAACATTTTTTATATTTTGAAGTTGGTTTGCAAAAAATATGACTTGTTTATTATTTTTAATAATTCAAAAATTAAAAATTCCCTTATCTCTTTTAGGAATTTCCTCCAAGTATATGTTTTTTGAATAATAATAATAAAACTTAGAACTTTTCAAAAATAAAAAGATTTAGATGTGCCTTTTGAATTTTGTCTTCCTCCCACATCAAATATGCTTTGACAAGTAGATGAAACTCACCAATTTAAGTGAATTTTAAGCACCACACTTAAAAAAACCATGGCAACACCTTAGATAAGCTAGCCACATCTAGTTAAGGGAGTAAAAATCAGACAAGAAGTGCATGGGTTTAAGAAAATATCTACACGCATAAATAATGTATAGGTCTGGGCTATTCACATGTAGATAAATGTCATCCAAAAATACACTATTTTAATTATATATTCAATGCAACCTCTTGACAAACTATCTTATCTCTAATGTGATGGAAAATGATTAGGTCTAGCTAAAATTTCAATGTTATTGTTGAGAGCGGGTAGATCACTATTTTGGATGGAACACCAAGATCAAATCAATAGTTTCAACACTTTTATTAAAGTAGGTCTAACGCTAACCAAATTTCTAAAAAATAGTATCTTCTCATAGAATATATTGATTAAAACTGATAGGATCAATTCAAAATTCCATCATTGATCATGCTTTTACTACAAAAAAAATTGAGTAGTTTGTATGACTAGAAGGAAGGAGGGAGGATTAAAAAACAAATTAGAAAATAATACCAATGCCAGGCTAGTTGTATGGATTGCAATTAAGAATGTTTGGTGCTAAAAAAAATTGCATTGCATTAATTAAATGAATAAGACATACATTGCATTAATTAAATGAAGAAGAGATACATTGTATTTATAGCCACAATATGATTGTTCATTTCACCTTCTATTAAGACTATTCACATTTCCTATGAATAATATTCAACTACCACAAGAAGACAAAAGCTATTCTCCTAGGATTAAATAATTTAATACACAATAATATTACACAAAATCACTTGGGCTCAAACCCAACCTTGACTTTTTTTGGTATCTAGAGGGATTTGAACCTTTGTGGATGGTGTGACACTTTATTTTAACCATCATCTACATCACTGGATTATAACCCATTTTTTAATGTGACATGTTCCTTTTTTTTTCAAAAAATTATTAGCACAAATTTTTTCAAGATAAAATAATCCACTTTCACTAATTAGTTATCTTCAAATATTTATAAAAAAATAATGATAAAACATTAATTTAAAAGCTTATTAAATCTACTTTCAAACTGAAAAATGACACAATTTTTTTGTCTTGTATATCCAAAATTAGCTCTGATACCACTTGTTGTGTTCTAAATAATAATAATAGAAAATAAAACTACAAAATATAGATTAAAAATGTTGATAAATAGAAAAAGGGATAACTTTCTTCCCTAAGGGTGAATTGCATCAACAATTCTATTTGTAGCAAAAGAGTTATCACATAATGGCAGTTATCTCTTGTATTATGTTGATATTGTTTTAAAAGATAAATTATTTAGGGTTTCCCCCTTTTGTATTGAGCCACTATAAACCCTTAATTAACCCATGGCTAACTCATCACTTAACCTTTCATTAACTCTATGTGCCTAAAATATAACACAATAAAAGTAATTCTAAATTAAACATATAAAAATATGTTGTGTTTAGATATACAATAATAACTTTTCTAAACAAAGGTGGTTTAAAATTTGTAGCTATGTCTAACACTCAAAAAATTAACATAGTACTCATTTATTGGTGTGAATATCATTTTAGTATTGTTGAACCCAAAATTTGCATAGTTAATTTAGTGCATTTTTGGTGTCAACAACAAATTCAAGTCAAGTCAAAATGTGCTAAGTCAAAAGTCTATCAAAATTAAAGTCAAGTCAAAATTTGGTTAAGTTAAAATGCAATTTTTTTTTCAAAGTTAAAAATAATTAGAGTTTTTATAATTAAAATTGCTAATGCACACACCTGCATCTACCACAACTAGAAGGTCAGGCTTGTCTAACTTTCTAGATGTGATAGACATAAGCACATGTACATGGTGTGATTGTGATGCTTGAAATAATAAGTGTGCATGTCATATACATGGATGTAGTGTGTTCATGGTTGTGGCTAGTGACAATGATCATAGGGATGTGACATTCCTTCCATGATTTTTGTGCATGACAACCTACCACATGATGTTGTGACATGCACATGGAATCCACATCATTTTCATAACCTATTAAACACCTCCATGCCCTTATTTCATTCATAATTTATTCAAACTCCTATGAATCCCTTAATGTCATCCTCTTTCATGCCAAATTTACACTCTCCCACCATTCACCCATGTTAAATCCATTTTTTCCAAAATATAGTCATAACCTTAATTTTTCCAAGTACTCCATAGCTATGCAAGTTTCATCAAGTGCAAATCTCATTTCAAGAGGATTTTAATCACAAGGAAGATCATGGTTCCCTGGGAACATCAAAGTTTTGATCCAATCCCATAGATTCCTGATGAATAATAAATAATGAGGGAAAATAATTTCCTAACCATCATCATCTAATCTACATAGCTCTATAAGCATTTTCTCCCATCGAGCCCATGTGATAATCTCAAAGCACTAGCCAAGGTTGCATCATGTATCACCAAAATAATTAAGATGAAGTAAAAATACCTTGGTTAAAATGAGGTCTCATAAATATGAGATTTAGTTATCAGACATGTACATATAAAATAATTTCATAAAATAATTGATAATAGATTAGTTACCCCTGTGGGTGCCCTCCTAGCAAGAATCAATCTTCCTGAAGTATCCAAATTTCTTATTTATGTGTAGTGTTTAGATCTAGTCCTAACATGTGCATACTAATACAATGCAGAGATAAGGGAGATCATTTTTGTAGGGGATGTCCTTGTGGTAAACTATGATGGAGATTCCATTGATGCCACATTTCACATTCCATAAAAGAATACATATTCCAAAATGAGTGTAAAGATTTAGCATACTTTCTAGTATAAAAACATAGAAAAACATCTGACTATAATGAACAATAATAGGTTGAAGGTGAAATAAAAAGATATATCCAGAAGTCCCAAGAGGTTCATTAGAGCTAACTTTGTAGAAGAATTACCAAATATGATCACCCTCCTTAACAAGGTGACATGTAATGCAAATACCAAGGATTTTCATCCTTGGATGTTTCTCCCCATGAACATTATTTACAATGGAAATTAATTCATTGAATGAGGAATCATGATCATTGATGCACTTCACCACCATCTCACCAAGGTGATTACCACCAAGTCAATTTATTTGATGTCGTATTTAGTATACACTCTTTCAGCTCAACATGTATACCTTGGCCTCACACAATTGGAAAATAGAGGGCCATCTAAAAGAGTAAATAATTTTTCCCTCATCTAACTTTGGAAAAAATTGATAAGCACTTAAGATGAGTGAATGATTCCCTCACCATGAGGATAGTGAAAATAATAAAATAAGACTACGGAAGTAGGCTTGTTAAATAAGGAATCAAGCTTGTGTCACAATATGGAATACACTACATCCAATTCCAAAAGTTATCATATAGTTGAATTGGAGGTTTTGAAGTCTATCATATGAGGCTTAATATGTTGGTAAGTCATAAGATCATTTTGAATGAATTGTACAAGAAACTTTCAAATGTCCATTAGAAATGCAAGAAGAGACATGTAGCAAGAGTAGTGTTCCTAATTTATCTAGGACAATACACATGCAAGAATTCCACTAATGTTCTAATAATTGATTCTAGCATAGATCACTTCAATTTTTACAATCACATGAGTAGAGATTAATTTGATGTCAAAGGACATGTGTAATCCAATCTAGGTATTGGTTCCTCGTATGTTCATCAGCCACATCTAGAGGATTATTGGGCTGACTATGCTAAGGAATTTGAAGTTTGAAGATTATTAGGGACATTTAAGCCTAGATCAAATCAAAATAGTCATTTAAAAATGGGTACCTAATGGAATGATCAATTATGGAAGCAAACCCTTTGAGGTAGGATATATTTAATGAATTATGGTGGCTCTTTTGAGAGTGATAAGTTGGTCAACCCCAAAAATCATAGACCTGCTAGAGAGAACCAAGTTTGTGCTGATAATATATTTGAAATGGTTTGATAAAAAGCTTATCAAGTTCACAAGAGATAGTAGTTCTCAAAAATCCAAGGCTACAACTTTACCTAAACAAGTTATTGTATCTACCCCAATGGAAATGAGATCTAGTGGTTTTTGTACTATCTCTCAATCCACTATTGAGGCTAGTGGTGATGTAAATGAATTTAAAAACCCAAACCAAGGAAAATAGACAAGTAATAATTATGGTGAAATCCCTCTTGTGGGATTAAAATTGAAGGCTAAGAAAATAGTGTTAATGCAATAATATTCTTCCCCATTAGGTGATCCCTCTTTGTTGATTAAAACACCTCACAATAACATATTTATTCTATACAAGCAATGGAGAAATCATCATGTAAAATAAGGATACCCACTTCCACTTCACTAAGACTAATTTATCATGTTCTCTTATATTCTCCACACATCCCACTCTCACCATATTCTACTCTTCCAAGGTAACTTACACCACCTGCTTCATGAATTAGTGTAGATACCAAATGGTTAGTACTAGTACTATGGATTCTCAAAGGATGCTATTAGGAAAAATAAATAATATATTATATGTGGATCTATAATATTTCAATGCCTTGGTGAATTATTTTTAAACTCCTCCCCTTAAAAAGGCCAATATCAACTCTCTATTGGTCATAGATCTATTTGGTGCTTAGTTTGTTTAAATTATAAACCCAAATGTAAATAATGATAAGGAAGAGATGAATTTCTCTAATTATACCTTGAAAAGAGTTTACAAGGGTGAATCCATCATGAAAGTCAAATCATTAAAGTGATGTGTTCAATCTCTGAATGACTACTGAGAGAATGATCAAGAGATCTGAGTAGGATGAACTTACACATGAAAGTTGAAAGACCAAATCCAGTAACTTATAGGATATGTGAACTATCTCTTGAATTTGATAGAAGTCCCTATTTGTGCTCAAGTTTAATCCCCTACACAAGTCCCTAAAATAGGTAAAGAATATATTTCATCCATATCCAAATATAAAAATAATGGGAAGACCCTTAAGTCCTGGGTGGAACATTTGTTTCTTGATGATTTAAATACATTGATAAGACATTAAATACCTATGAAAATATTGACTTATATTAAGTCAAATTTAAAAATAAAATCAAGTGTCATTAGGATGAAATTAACTTATGGTAAAATGTGTTGCATGACCTAGAGGATATGGCAAGTAATGATGTAGACATGCTTGTCAAAAAAAGGGATTTTTGATAAAATAAAATAAAATGGCATATCATTTTAATAGTTACAAAGTGTTATACACAATATGGAAGTGTTGAAGCAAGTATTAGATCACTTGACAGGTCAATCCAAATTTGGAGGAGATATAATGTCAAATGCATGTTCCAATATAGGGAATCTCCTTTATGGTTTTCTCAAAGATAGATGGCTCAATACCTCATTCAACTAGCAACATAAAGGAATAATTCATGAATATTATCAAATAAGATATTTTTAAATAATGTGCCTTCAATTTATCTTCCATGAACATACTCACTTAAATACATTCTTCACTACAAGATATGAATATGTAGCATAAGGACTTCTCTGAAACTCCATGTATTATGGCATTAGTAGCAACCAAATGGCTCATCCATTAGAATAATATAGAAACTTAGAAATGGAGTTCAATTACTAAGGCCATCAAGATATACAAGATATATAGAGTATTCCTCCAAAATAAAGCTAAATCAACACCTTCTCTAGCTATAGGCCCATCCACTAGGGATACTTCCTAAGATACCTTTTATCTTTTTCTAATTTTGTCTTTTTTCAAAAAATATTAATTTTTTTTAAAGAAAATAATATAAAATTTTAAAGTGATTAAGATAAAATGTGGAATATGAAGGGTCAACAATGGAATATGAAGGGTTATCCCATTTCCTCATATCTCTATAAATAGGAGAAATAACTATTGTCTAAGAGTTGGTTGATGTTCATTATAATTTTTCTTGAAAGAAAAGGGGAAATAAAATTTATGTTAATTCTTATAATGAGGAACACAACAAAAATTCCAAAACTTTGTGTGTGGTGTTTTCTTTGTGGATGTGTTTTTTTTATCTTGATACATATCCCTCAACTCTCAAGCTATATTTTTTTAATTCTTAAACTAGCATACTGCTATTAGAATTCTTTCTTGTCATTAAAGGATGAAATCTGCCTTTGCTCATTCATTTATGACACTTCATCTTCCTTCTTTTTATCTCTATTTTAATGGTTGAATTCTATAAAACCCAATACTCCATTCAACTTGTAAATATTGTTAATAGGTTTATTTATGTGTTTCTTATTTTCAAAAAAGGGAAACTCCCCTTAGAATAGATGAGAGACTTTTTGTCTCTTCACTATTGTAAAATACCATATTTGTTAAAGTAAAAAATAATTAACCAACTATTTTTGGTGCATATCATGGGGTACATGTGAGTATTTTTGTGCTACCCACTCAATCTATCACTTAGTATAATAAGTTATGTTCCTATATCAATTCATCCTATGATATATATGAACCTTCTTTTGTAAATTATGGCCAAATTATTTTGTCATCCTCGCTGGAAGGAAATTCACAAGGTCTAGTATGAATAGAGGTATCATTAACCCTTTATTTCAATTACATTAAGGGTCTAACTTCAAGCTTTCTCAAGAGTGGATAAGAAGGATGGTTCAGCCTCTAAGCAGATCATTATCATTACATAATGTCTTAGTTCCAAGGAAGATAGGCTTTTAAGTCATTGTAGTTGTACCAATACCATGGCATCCACATATTGGACCATTAGCCCTAGGTGCTATACTCGATGAGATACCCAAAGGTTAAGGAAATTTTTCCATAAGTTTACAGTGATGGTAAAAAAAATCCCATTGAACATATAAAATATTTATTTTTTGCTTGTGATATTTTGGGTGTGGAAAATGAAGATATATCAGTCATAATATTTGTGGAAATTTTGGTTGAAAGAACAATAGAACGGTTTCATCATCTATTAGTAGGTTATATCTAAAATTGGGAGATGATGAGAAAGAAATTAGAGGAAATATTTAAACTAGCCTTAGATGAACATACACTCTTGGCTCAATTGGCTAAAATAAAAAAGGAACCTCATGAACCCATAAAATAATTCATTACTAGATTCAACAAGATGATACAGGAGATTCCAACTACTACCATTCCTACTATAGAAAATCAAAAGTGATGTATATTAAATGCACAAGCACCTAAAGTGAGTTGCTTCCTATGAAGAAACCACCTAATTTTTTTAGAAATAACACAAAATTGCGCTACAAAAATAGAAGATGATATGATCAGGCTAGAAAAATAAAAATATATTCATTCAAAAGCAAAAAACAAACTTCAACAGGTCCTCTGATTCATAAATTAGAAAATGACATATTGGACATGAAGAAACAAATTCTTCATGATCACTAGGCTACCTCATATAAGGATGTATATAGTGGCAATATTAATCCCAACCTTCTTTCTCCACCTCCACAACTCAATATTTAAGTAGATACTATAAATATTCACTTTGCTTATATTATTAATGCCACTAATGATCATGATGGTTCTAATTGTCCATAAATGGAAAGAATGTTGAAATTATGCACAACTGAGGAACCATCATAATAAAGTGTTTTGGGCACCTTAGATCCTAAAATTTAGGAACCTGGTGGTGACTCCATTATGGGATATTTTTAATATAAACCTGATTGTGAGGAGTATGATGATAGAGTGGAGGATATGAATAGTCATTCGTATGTCATATTCACTAGAGATAAAAATGATAAGTTGAAAGTAATAGATAATAATAAAGAGTCTGATAAGCAAAAGGCTAAAGAAGACCCTAAAGCTATAGTTACTCTAATGTTCATCCTTAATAGAGGTACCACTTTTCCAAACCCCACAAAGGATAAGTAGCTTGAAAATATAGGAAGTTATTTGTTTCCTCTAAATGTATACACCAATGATGAATCAAATCTTGAATGCTCACTTTAATTTGATATCATTGATCAAATGAATAAAATTAAAGTCCACATTTATAAAATTGAATATCTCAAGTCAATTCATGAGCAGCTTAATAGATTGATCAAATTTAATAGAGGAAAAAAATTTAGTAATTCAAAAGCAACACCTCATGGGATTAATGTCAAAATGGCTGATTTTTATTTTTAAAATAACATGACATTATCTCCCCAAAGTATTGAAATCCCTGATCCATTCTATGTTTCATTTTTAATAATTGATTTTGGAGCTTTAGATACTGTAATGCCAACAAAATTTGTGCACACCTTAGGGCCAACATGTATCAAAACATGTGGTCATTGTTTGAACATGAAATAAAAACAAGTTCCTTTAATTGGACAAATAAAAGACACTTAGGTATCCCTAGTAGCATTTCCTTTGAAAAGAGTCAAGATGACTATTTTGGTGGAAGACATCCCTCCTAGATATGGAATGTTACTAAGTAGGACTTTATAAAAAGACCTTGGAGGTGAGATTTTATTGTATTGGACACATGCTACCATCCCTATAAATGGAATCAATGAAAATCTTATGCTCATACCAAAATATAAACATTTGGTGCAATAGTCAAATGATCCCCAAGTAGATAACCTATATGATGAAATAGGCTTAGGTAATTACATAATGATGAATTAAAAATATATAAAAATTATTGAGCTCATTGAAGGTGATTACAATGATGTGTGGACATTGAAATTTCATGGAAGTTATTCAACTTCAAGTTCAAGTGATGAAGTCATGTTGGTTTCACTCAAGAAATAGTTATTTACTTTCTCTTTTAAATTCCAATTTGAATGCACCAATAATAATTTGAACATGAAACACTAATGTTAGGATTTTAAATAGCGGATGAAATGGGAATTCAAAATTTCAAAGCCCAAGGAGAAGTTGAGCTAATTGTGAACAAAGTATGAGGTCAATATCAAGTAAAGAATGACCGGATAAAACATACAAAAATAGGGTTTCATATTTCTTTGAATGTTTCAAATCCTTTTCTATTGATGTCATTCCAAGAGAAGAAAACTCTAAATTTGATGCACTGGATGTATCTTCAAACTTGATAAATTCCCATCTAGTGGTTGATAGGTATAGTTATACTATTGAAATGGTATATCATTTAAGTTTTTTGGATAATTCAAAACATTGGCAGATGTTTAATAATTATTAAAAGATCATTGCTTTCCTAGAATAGGTAGACAACTTCATATATATGTACTTTTAAGGAAGCCTATCAGCATATAAGTAATCTTCTTTGTTAGAGGAAAAAAATGGATGTAAAAGGATCATCTGATGTTGAGGCCAACCAATCAGATGGCAAGATCATTCAACTAAAGGGAAAAGAGATCCCTAAAGGTTTAGTTTCCTTAGAGGAATGTTTGATAAACATGATAGGTACATAAAAAATAAAATTCAAGAGGAACCTTGAGGATCAACTAACTATGAAAGAGTAAATATTAGTATGGATAAAAACTGTGATATCTAAACATTGGAAAATGTTGTTCAAAATAAGAATTTAGGAGGTTTATAGCTCTATAAAAATTGTATAGAGATATTTTTGCATGGTATTAAATGGATATAAAGTACTTAAGACCCAAAAATATGTGGCACAATATTCTCTTAAATCCAAGTATCAATCCATTCAATTATAAATTGTGACACGACAATCCCAAAATTGTAAGGACCATCTCTAAAGAGATAAATAAAATATTAGATGTGAGGATCATATTCTTAATCCATCACTATACATGGGTGGCCAACATTGTGCCAGTAAGGAATAAGAATGGAGAGGTCATAATTTTCATGTATTTTTTCAATCTAAATTATGTTTCACTCAAATGTAATTATCCTCTGCCAATCATGAATCAAATCTTACAAGTCATCACAAGTTCTAAAATGATGTCCATGATAGATGGTTTTTCTAGGTACAACCAAGTTGAAGTTTCTATGAAGATAAATACAAAATATAATTTACCAACCCTTGAGGAATGTTTGTATACATAATAATTCCCTTTAGTTTTATCAATGTTGGAGCTACGTTCCAAAGAGAAATGGGTGTGTATTTCAGCGATGTAAACAATAAAATCATAGTAATCTACCTTTATTATCTCATGGTTTTTTCAAAGAAAAGGGAAGATCACTATGAACATTTGAGAATGGTTTTCAAAATATTTTAGGGCCATGGCATATCATTAAATCCAAAAAATTCCATCTTTTCAGTTACTAAAGGTAAACTTTTAGGGCACATAGTTTCTAAGGAAGGTACTAAAATCGATCCATAAATGGTGAAAGTGATTCACTAGTTATATCTACCTCTAGAAAACTGAGCACACATTCATTATTTGGTACTTGGTAAAGATTCTAGGGAGGTTTGTTCTTAATTGTGTAGAACTAACAAGGCATATTGTTTAGATGGTGTAAGGTAAAAATGCTTTCAAATAGAATGATGATGGTAAGAAAACGTTCAAGGAAATCAAATATGCCTTTGCCAAAGCACCTATATTAACTTGCCCAAATTTTTAGAAATTTTTTCTTGCATATTGATATTCTTTTGAATACACATTATCAACCATCCCTGTACAAAAAAATTAGTAAGGCATTGAATCTCTAATTGCCTTCATTAGTTGTGGATTAAATAATCATGAGCACAAATGTTCTTTGATTGAGAAACATGCATATTCTATAGTCAAGGATACAAAACACTTCAAGTTTTATATCTTAAATTATCACAAGATCATGATGGTACCAAATGTTATTGTCAACTATATGTTGGCTCAACAAGAACTCATTTCAAAGAGAGGAGGATGGATTTCCAAAGTGCAAGAATATGATCTTGTTATCAAACCCAGCAAATTGGTGAGAAGACAAGGTCTTTGTTAGTTGATTACTGAAGGTGCTGATTCATAGGGATAAATGAACCATGAATATTGTATATCCCACATAAAAGATAAACAAAAGAGGATGCTCAAGATTAGGGTAGCCAAGTATGTACTATGGGATAACACTCTCTTCAATAAATCCCTTAATGTGACCTTTTTGAGATGCATAGATAAAGAACAACAAAAGAGATTGTTGGAGGATTTCAATGATCAAGCTTGTGGTGTACACTTTTTATTTTCTAGTTATAGATTTTAAAATCCTACAATCTCACTATTATTGGCTGACATTGTTCAAAGATACACAAGAATGGGTTTAAAAATGTGACGCTTGTCAATAATTTTTTGGAAGGCCTAAACTTGCAGCTTTACCTCATCATCCAATAGTCCTTGATGAACCTTTCTAGTAGTGAGGTTTGGATTTCATAAGCACCTTGAATCCACATTGTATCATATGACAAACTCATATTTTGACAATTATTGATTACTTCATAAAGTGGGTAGAATCAATTATAGTAATATCAACTACTTCTAATTTGGTTTGTAATTTCATCAAATATAATATATTTCTCAAGTTTAAGGTTCCAAAAAATATTGTCATGGAAAATGCTTCAAATTTTTCTTTAGCTAAACTCATTAGCTTTTACTATGGATATTGGATCTCAATAGCATACTCTTCAGAACATTACCCTTAAGGTAATGGCCAAGCATAATCAAGTGATAATAATATCACAACTATCATCTGCAAACTCATTGATGAAAATCAAATGAATTGGCATAATAAACTATATGGCACTATGTGGGAAGATGATATAACTCCTAAAAGATAAATTGTAATTTCTTTTCCCAAATATTATACATCATAAATGCAATGATTCACATCTCTCTGGAATTACTAGATCTATAACTAGATCAAGAAATATAAAATGATCAATTCAAGGATGCATTGGAAAATAGGATTATGTACCTAACCAAACTAGAATAAAAATGAGTAATGATAGCTGATAGGATCATAGAGCATCAAGAGAAGATGAAATAAGTGTTTGAAGTTGAATACTTGGTCCTCCTTTGGGATAAAATGAGAGAACTAAGGGGAATTCATGAAAAGTTTAAATATATATGGATGGGGCCTTATAAATTTTTCCATTTATGAAATGAGAACATAAACTATTTTGCATATCAAAAAAAAAATTCACCTTCTACTTCCTAATAATGGATAATTTCTGAAACATTACAAATAGTGAAGGTAGGTAATCACCTACCATCCCCTAGGTGATTTAGGTTTTTTTATGTGTTTTCCTTTCATATTATGTGTTGTATGTTTCCTTTTCATTGTGTGTTTCCCTTTCTTCTATTTTTTTCCTATTTTATTTCTTATTCTAATAATTTTAAATGAACAATAGACAAATCACTAAATCTTGAAACCATAGATTCTAAGAGTCCATCATATGTAATTTTTCAAGTCCATGTCTGTATCCTAAACCAAACTATTTTCCCCAAAATTTATAAAATTAATTTTTTATAAATTTTGGTTTCAATAAGAAATTTGAGTCAAGCTGAATTTTATTCAAGTTGAAATGTGCCTAGTTCAAGCTAAGTATAAAGTTTTTCAAAATTTGAGTTAGGTTGAAATTTGGCAAGCTGAAATGCATAAATTTTTAAATAAAAATTAATTGAAGTTTTCATAATTAAAAGGTCTAATTCATGTGGATACACCTACCATGTCTAGAAGTTTTGGACTATCATGACCTTATGGATGCATCAAACATGGGAACACGTACGTGATACACCTGCCATGCCCATCATGAACATAAATCCCATGGCTCTAAGATACATGTGCCCTAAAAATATGATAGATGAGTGGATACATCTGGTGACATCGACCATGGATACACATCTACAATAATGTAGTGTCCTTACCACATGGTGTCATGACATGCATGGATGGAATCCACAGGATGAAACATCCCTATTATGTGGTGTCATGATGTGTGTATACAATCATAAATGCATCATGTCTATAAATCAATCATGGCTTAAAGAAGATAGAGCATACCTACACTTCTGATTAGGGATACACTTGTTAAGTAAAAGCATGACCAATATTTGGATCCACTAGACTTAATTAGGGTATCACTTGGCACAACATATCATGTTAAGAAGGGTACCAAATCTTATAGTATAACACAATCACACAATAACCCTAATAGAGTTCTAATGTTTAAAACATTCACTCTATTCTAACAACAAGAAAGTAAATCTAATCTAGTGCACACCAAATCTTGTGGCACAAAGTGGGGGGTTAAAAAAAAACATGTATAGAGAACTTTAATTAAAATAAGTATGAGTAACACCCTAATTTATAAAATATGTAAGATAGTATTATTAGATCTAAAACTTATGCTACTTTTATTTACTAAAAAAGAGGAGAAAAAAGTTAGAATATACTTACCTGAATGTGAACCCATCGAGACTCAATCTATCCTTTGGCAAAAGGGGCTTCACAATAGGTTGTTGTGGTCACTAAAAAAGACCAAAGCATCCAAGACTTATCTACAAGACTAGATTCTCCAAATAATAAACCTAAGCTAAGTCTCCTCAAGTAGAATGGTGGAAGAGAAAATTGTGAAGAAGTGAGAGTGAATAATAACTCTTGATTACACATATGAATAATGACTAAAATGATCTTATATATATGGTGGATCTTTCCCTAAATCCTTTTGAGAATATTAGTTGTATAAATTTGACCCAATCGACCCAGTGTGTTTTCAGGGATAATTCACTAGGTCTGAGCTAGGTTAGCCAAAGGGATAACAAGCTAATAAAGTAAAGAATACCCATAAACTATATTTGGTTAACCCAGTTGACCCAGTATATCCAACTATCCAAAAATAGTTTAAGACAATAAAAGGAGGAATAGAAAGAGGAAAAGATTATAGGAGTAGTCAAGGGAGGAGAAGTAGCTTAGGGAAAGGTTTTGAGATCTAGTTGGATTGGTAATAATGTGGCAAAAAGGGAAAACAATCTTAAAAAGCACCAAAGGTTTTCCCACCCCTTTCTTGATGCACCCCTTAGGGTGTGCACCCAAAGAGATTGAGTCTCGATGGGGTCATTCAAGATGTAAAGCATTAGTATATGACAAAAGTTAAAAATATTATGTTTATACATATGCCCCACTTGAAGCTCATCATGTGTCACTAAGGTGAAATAGGGGATGGTTCTTCAAGAAATAACATAAGGACACACATAATTATGATGCTAAAAAATAATTGTAATATTTTAAATCAAAAATAACTGAAAGTAAATGACTGAAAGGGAAACTAGTCTAAACAAAAATTAAATGACTGAAAAGTAAATAACTAACAAGTAAATGTAGTGCATACCTTGACTTACCTTTATTGCAATATGGTTGTCTACTATGTTAGTTTTTATTGTGTAGGGCACAGAGACTGCTTTCAACAAACCCAAGAATACAAAACTAAAGAGAAAAAACAAATAAATGCAAGAAAATCCAATATAGTTGGTGTTATGAAGATGGGATGTATTTGGGAAATTTGGAAAGCTAGTGTGATAGGTGTTGTGTTAGACCAAATGACGAAGTCAAAAAACAAGAGTAAATTGGGTAACCAAAAATTCAAGGCTACTAAAGACCAAAAAACTCAAACAAGCTACCCTTAAGTAAGAAAGGCAAACTCACCAAGTCAAACTAAAGATACATGTCAAACAGGATGGTAAAAAAATTATATCAATGGTAAAAGACTAAACAAAATGGTAAAACAAAATTTATAAGTGAGCAGTAACAATCCACATCTCAATCATCAATGGAAAAAGGTGCATAAAAGGGAAAACAACATTATTGAGTGAGAAGTAACAAGCCAACCACACTCAACAATGGAAAAAGGGTATGAAATCAGGTGTCCATAACAGTAGGATAGTAAAATAATGATAAATGGTAAAAGGAAAGTAAATCAAGTGTAAGAATGTAAATCATGGTGTAAAGAAAGGTGAAAATCCATAGTTGCTCAAGCATGTTGTTTTTAAGGATAGATAAAACTGAAACAAAGTAATGCTAGCATGTTTTTAAGAGATGAATAAGAAGGAATAAATAAAAAGGGAAAATATATTTGGAATTATAATTTGTCTATCAAGGGGGGAAATGAAATGGGTGGAAGGGATAATGAAGGAAAAACCAAGGTAGATAAACTTCTTTATTGAAGTCAAGACACTCAAATTAGGTTTGACAAAATAAAAGGACTTTCAACCTTAAAGACTATGAAGAACATCTCTTAGCCACACAAGTCTTGGGTCAATAAATGGAGTATATAGATCATCTCATAAAGGCTATATGCATGAAAATTAAAATGGACCTACCTTCCCATGACGTGTTCCTCATTCTTCAGGACCCCTTATAAAGTTTTCAATCTATTGTGAAGATTGGGTACTTGAATGAAAAAGTAGGTAGCAACATAGAGTTTTATGAATTCTCCTATTCCAAATCTACTAGCCTACCATACCCCAAAGGACCTTGGCTTTATGTGAGGCTAATATTGGAGTTTGAACTTCAATTGGAGATAGGAGATGTGCTTGTAATCACATCTTTTGGTGTGAATTTGAATTTTGAGATTTATATGTTACCTTTTAGATATCATTGCCTTTTGTTTTTAAATGATTTGGCTTTTAAAAATTTTGATGGCTTTTTAAGATTCCTCCTCCATATGGATTTGTAAAACCAAACATGGGTGTTAAAGATGACTTTAATTTGAATAATTGGGACAAGGTTGCTAAGAGAGAGAAGTTCAAAGAACATGGGTTCTAAGAGTCTCATAAATCTAGGTGAAATAAAGTGTTATCTTAACTTTGACCTTGTTTTATCCAATGTGGAGATGAAAGGAAGGGGAAATCAATATGAGTGACACAGGGAATAATTTAAATTACTTCAAATTGCAAAAAAAATGTGACAAATGGGAAAAGGGATACAATGACAGTAAAGGGTGATTCCTTATCATAAGAATGAGGTAAATGGAGGAAAACATGCTAACATAGATTTTTGTGTAGATTTCATCTAGAAAAAGAAGCAAAAACTAAAGTTGAGAACAAGGATCAAAAACATGAACACGGTGGTAATTTTATAAGGAGGATCAGGTCCCATCTATAGTCTTACATTGAAACTTCATAAAATAAGGAAAAAATAAAGCAAAGAGATAGTAATTTTGTGAGAGATGTTGGGTCCTATTTGTAGCCTTATAATAAACTCACAAAAGAAAAACCCAAGGCATACCAAAATAACATTGGTAAGTAACAACAAGAGAGAAGAAGAAAAAATGATTAAAATATGGTGGGTTTGTGAGGAATGTTGGTCCTATCCATGGTCTTATGAAGCAACTCACAAAATAAAAACCCAAGGGGTGTGAAAAACAAGATAAAATGTAAGAAGATAAAGAATACTATGGTACATCAATAAACCAAAAGATCAAAAGGGAGGACTAAAGGTTTGTGAAAGGAAGGAAATACTATAGAGGGAAAGATCCATGCTAGTAACCTAAAAAAAGTTACAGATAGATGTAGATAGAAAACATGAGAAGAAGGAAATGTTTAGTCAAAGTACTTCTTGAATAATTATGCGTTGGTGGGCTCTTTGAAAACATGGTCTTCATTAGTTTGAAGATGATAAGTGCATGGACAAAGAATATCTTTAACTAAATATGGGCCCCACCATTTTTTCGCATATGTACTTTATTTATTATTGTTTAGTCTAATTTAAGGACAAGATCACCAATATTAAAAGTGCAGACTTTGACACATTTGTTATGTTGTTTGGTAATGCGAGCCTTGTATTGGCAGTTATGTTGTAAGGAAGAAAGATGACATTCATCAAGTAGGTCAAGGGCATGAAGATGAGATTCACATAATTATTCATCAATAATAATTCCATGAAGAGATATATGAAGAGAGGGAGGTTCAAATTCCAAAGGAAGAACTAAATCAGATCTATAGATGAGCGAGAATAGAGTTGCCCTGGTGGAAGTGCACATGCTAGTCTGATAGGCCCAAAGTGCAAGGTAAAGATTATTGTGCCAATCCGTGTAGATTTCATGAATTGTCTTTTGAATGATTTTTTTGATAATTTTATTGGTGGCCTCATCTTGACCATTACATTATGGATGATAAGGCATGGAAAATTTGTGATTGATCTTGAATTTGTAGTAAAGTTGTTTAACATGTTTAATTTTAAAATTACCACCATTATCTAAAATGATGGTATGGGGAATGCCAAAGCAAAAAATAATATGGTTAAGAATAAATTTGGAAATGGTAGGACTAGTGATGTTAATGAGGGGTGTGGCTTATACCCACTTAGTAAAATATTTGGTAGTGATGATGACAAAGACATTCCCATCTTGGGAGCGAAGAAGTTTGCCAATGAGATATAATCCCCATGTGGAAAATGTCCAATGAGATTTGATAATTTGAATTTAAGTACGAGGTGAATAGATAAGATCATTATGAAGTTGATAAGGAGTACACTTCTTAGCATATTCAATTACATCTTTTTCAAGAGTAGGCCAAAAGTAACCCATGCATAGGCATTTACATACTATAGCATGTCTGCTATAGTGACCACTATATATACCCCCATGTGTTTGTTCAAGAAGAGGAGGGACCTCATCTTGCATAACACAACAGAGTAAGGTACCTTCAGTGTTGTGATAGTAAAGGATGTTATGTCAAAATACATACTTGAAATCTTGTTTGCGAATACGTGTCTTTTCACGAGAGTCTAAATTAGGATCATAAGTTTGGTTTTCTAAGAATTGAATGATGTCTTTATACCAAGGTCTTTTTCAAATGGTAACAGCCTCAATATGATAGATAAGAGAATCTAGTGATTGAGTTGAAGATAGAGATTTCCTTCTTTGTATAACAAAAGAGGGATCAAAAATAACTTGATGAGGATCAAAGAGAGAGGTTGAAGAGGCAATAGAATCAGCAATAGAATTTTGATCTCTAAGAGTGGGTTCAATAGTAAAAGAGATAAAATCCTTAGCAAAAATGGTTATAATTTGATGATAGGTAACAACGTTCTCACCTTTACATTGATAATCACCATTAACTTGATGGTAAATCAGTTGAGAATCACCTAAAACATGAAGGTATTGAATGTTTAAATCAAGAGCAACTCACATGCCTAAGATAAGATCTTTGTAATTGACCATATTGTTAGTGATATCAAAGGTGAAGCAAAAATCTAAAAGAATGTTCTTACCAAGAGGACTTGTGAGAATGCAACCTGCCCCAGCTTCGTGAAGGTATTTAGCACCACCAAAGTGAAGGGTCCAAGTATCCTCATGCAAGTCAACATTAATATTAGGTATCTCCTCGATAACTACCTTTGGTTTAGCAGTACCAGAGGGAGTAGAAGATTTTTCAAGTTGATTGGCTTCAAGATCAGTGTTAAAGCTATGAAAATAATATTTGAGAGAGATAGGTTGATTGAAACCTTCAATGTAAAGGATATTGTCATCTTGAAGGGAAAAAGTGGTTGTAATTAGAGATGCATCCAGTTGGTTAGCTATGACTTGTCCTTTAACAACTTTTTGAGTGATGATGTAGAGATTAAATTCCATAATTAATACCATCCATTTACCAATTCTATCTCTAGGAAGAAAGGCTTTAGAGAAGAAATGAAGAAGGAGGTCAGAATGAATGATGATATAAGTAGTTTGGTAAAACATGTTGTGACGAAGATTTTTAGCTACAAAATAGATGGTGAGGAAATCATGCTCAATTTTGGTATAATGTGTTTCATAATTAATGAGGTCTCAACTAATGTAGTAGATAGCATACTCTCTTCCAATATCATCTTATTGGGAAGTCATTTCCTTAACTAAAATAGTTGTGGAAGAAGTATATAAAATCAAAGGTTTATCATTGGAAGGAGGAGGAATTGTAGGTACGTGAAGCAAAGACTCTTTCATGTTATCAAAAGCTTTTTGGCATAGATCCATCTATTCTAAAGTAGTACTTTTCTTGAGAAGTGAATTAATGGAGTGAATTCGATATGCCATTTCAGGTGTAAATCTTCTAATTTCCCCAAGTTTGTCTAAGTAAAAATGTCAATAATAGAATGAATAATGGGCATGTTGATGATAGCACTAATTTTAGCTAGATCAACATCAATGTCATGGAGAGAGACTAAGAATCCTAATAGTTTTATAGATGTGACTCCAAAAGGATTAAGTCTAACTTTATACTTAAGGAGAGGGTCAAAGATGATATCAAGATTGGAAAGATGATTATTGTGATGTTTATATTTAGTAATAAGATCATCCACATAAGTTTTAACAATTTTATGGATGAGATCATGAAAAATGTGAGTCATCACTCGTTGATAAGTGGATCAAACACTTTTGAGACCGACGGGCATTTTGATATAGCAATAGGCACCCCATTCCATGGTGAAAGTAGTCTTATGTTGGTATTTGAGAGTGATATGAATCTGATTATATCCTGAGAAACCATCCATAAGAGATAACATTTCATAACCAGCCATTGAGTCAACAATGTCATCTAATGTCATCTACTAAAGGTAAGGGGAAGTTGTCCTTGGGACAAGCAAGATTAAGATTGAAAAAATCAATACAAATGTGAATGACCATAGTGACTTTCTTCCAAATGGGAACAATGTTAGAAACCCATTCAAAATAATCCACTGGTTTAATAAATTTAGCATCAAGTAATTTGATGATTTATTTATGGCATAGAGTTGAAACTTTAGGCAAAAAAATTCTTTGTTTTTGACGCATAGGTTTGGCATTAAGATAAGTAATGATATTATGCACCATAATGTTAGGGTCAATGCCAGGCATGTCCTCATAGGACCAAGCAAAAGCTTCATGATAATTTTTAAAGAATAAACTAAAGTTGTAATGTTTAGTAGGTGAAAGCCCTTGAGAAACTATAATTGGTCAAAGACAAGATGCGGTACCATATTCGATATGAGTGGTTTATTCGATAATCATGGCATTACCATTTCTAAAGTGGTATGGTGCATTAGGTAAGGCTGAAATTGGATTTGTTTTAGGATTAATGCTAGAAACGAATTTGTTGAAGTAAGGAGTTTTAGTTTTAAAGTTTCCAAGTTTATAATGTTGCTAAAAAATTTGAGGTTCCCAAGCATGAAGTAACTCAAGGATAGCTTCATCACTAGGCAAGGTAGGAAGAGGAGCATAATACTCAATATCTACATCAAGATCAAAAAAATTATTGCCATGGAGATTAGACTCATAATGTATCTGATGAACATCAATGGCCTTGGAATCAAGTGTAATTTTGAGAGTAGAAGAAGTAGATGGAGTAGAACAGATTGGTGCAATGATTGGATTGATAGGTGGTAAAGGAGATGTAGATATTTTTGGAGGTTTAGAAGGCATAATTTGCTCTACCACCCAAGGAGTAATTGTAAGAGGAGGATTGATAGGGGCACATAAGCCTCAAGATACAAGGTATGATTCATTTAAATAGTATGCACATCTTAATTAAAAGCATGAATTTGGGCTAAATTTTTATGGTAATGTTGGACATCCAAGTCTCTAGATTGAGCTTGGACCATGATATAGTTATCATCATATGTTTGATAAATCATACAAGCTTGAGAATCAAGGATAGTTTCAAAAGTTGAAATCCCAATATTGTTGAATATATGAGGAGACATGATGAGAAGATCTTGAAATAATTTAGCTACTCCAAAAATATTGCAAGTGAAGGCATATTTTAGTAAAGAAGGCTCTTGAGGATTGCATGGAGGGGGAAAGTCAGTAATATCATCTATGAGAGGAAAAGTATGATCTCTTGGTAAGAGATAAGGAGGAAGCCATTGTGAAATATATGGAGGCAACTTGGTAGTATTTAAAGTATGTTACAAATCATTGGGCTCATCATCATTGGAATCCACAAGAGTAACTTGTAAATCAAGATTTATGTTGATGAACTCGGGTAAAGGAGCATTATTAATCTTAGGATTTTTAGGAATACAATATTAAGGTTTAGGACTAGGAATTTAATGCTCCATGGATTGTGATCAGCGTCATACTTGTACCATTTCCCATTATGTAATAATTTAATACATTGACTACCAGAAGAAGCAATGACTCTCATTCGATGGGTCCATGGATGACCAAAAAGGATATTGTAAGACAAAGGGAGATCAAGGACCATAATCTTGGTTCAAATGGTCTTATATCATATGGTTAATGGAAGCTAGATACAACCAAATGGTTTTTTATTAGTATTGTCAAAACCACAACAAGTGAGATGGGTTTCCTTAAGATGATATTTGTTATAACCAAATTGTTGAATAAGCCATAAGGATGTCACATTAATATCAAAGCCTTCATAAACTAAGACTTTAAAGATAAGAGTGGCATTAATGGATATTTTAATAAAGAGTGGTGGATCATCAGCATGAAAAAGAATTTCATATTGATCATGTCCTCTTAAAGAAACTCAATGGAAGGTTTGGAAGAGGGACACATAGTTTCAATGGTATTGAAGTTAGTAGGTTGAGAATCAATAGAAGGTGGTTCTTCATCTATGGAGGATAAATATTCAATTTCTTGAATTTGTTTCATAAGGAATTTACAATGATAGGATGAAGTGTGAACTAACTCCATAAGTGGAATCTTTCAAGGCATAGAGTTTAGTTCTTCAAGAAAATTCCAATGAGATTTAGAATAACTAACACAAGTTTTAGAAGGTAAATTAGTTTTATAAGGTATAGATGTGGTTAGAGGATCAGAATGAGGAAGTTGTTCCTCAGGTGCTTCCAAATCAACATTATTGGTGTTGGTATATTTAAGAAGTTATTATTTTAAACATGGATTCTTATGCTTGGTAACGGGGTCTGTATGAGTCAATTTACAATGACAATTGACTTTGGCAGTGTTAACATATTGAGAGTTTTTATAATATTGGTCATAATCAGCATCAATGGCACAAACATCCTTGACATTTTCTTGATTATTAGAAGAATATTTTTGGTTATTGGAGGTATAAGCTTTGAAATTTTGCCATTTTTGGGAATCAATAGTGTATTCTTGATGACAAAGATTGATCATAGCTTCATGATTAAATGAATCACCAAACATATAGGAGACAACAAATTTATTGATCCCTCTACAAGATTCATGAGAATGCCCAATGTTGGCATGAAACCAATAGAATATATTAGGGTCATACCACTTAGGAGGAGCATTGGGATAAATGAAAGGATTTGAGAGTGGTAAAAAAAATTTCATTTTCTGAACTAAGAGAGGTGTATGAGAAGGTGAAGGAATATCGATTTTAGCAACTCTTTGTTTGGTTTGCAAAGCATTGTTAGTGACAATATTAGATGCTTGGAAATATCCTTTAGGTAATTTAGGATTAGGTTTGATTTCTTCATGAGAAATTCTTGATGCCTAGCTTGATTAAGATCTTCATTAAGTGTTTGGGGAGCAAAGGTTTGAACCTTATATTAGAGATTAGGACTTAAAGTTATGATAAAGAGTTTTAATAGATTATCATCATTCATTTTATGATCAGCTTTATGAGTTAAATATTTCCATCTTTTGATAAAGTCATGAGCTGATTCCATGGGAGATTACTTAGCATTGATGAAATGGATAAGACAATTTTTAGGAAGATGACTATATTGAAACTCTTTAACCAAAGGATTAACTAAATCTTCAAGTTGCCAAATAGAATGTTGGGGTAGTTGATTATACCATTCTAATAGATCACTAATAAAAATTTTGACTAAGAGTTTAGTAGTGGTGAATGTATTAGTTTGGATCCACTCTTTGTAAAGGTTGTCAAAGGCTTTAATAAATGAAGCAGGGTCCTTAATCCCATCATATTTGATAGTTGGAGATATGTTACCAATATCAATGGACATAATGAAGGGAGATAGAGGCTCATTTTGAATGGTTTGAATCATCTTGTTATTCATTATGGGTTAAGGAATAACAATACCTAAGGCATCCCTAAGAGGTGGAGGAATATAATTAGGATTATCATGAGGATGAATAATTGGAGGTTGATTAGCCACATTGATTAAGTGTTGTTGAAGTTGCATCATTTGGTTGGTGTTAAAATTTTGCATTATGTTCATTTGTTGAATAACTTGGGATAACAGTTGTGTTGTATCAAGAGGTGGGTTAATGTTTTTAGGAGCACTCCCCAAATTAGTATTAGGGGGAGGATTTCTAGAAGGATTACAAGTGGGATTGTTAAGTAAACTTGTATCAATCACTCCCACATTGGTTTGAATGATTTGAATATGAGAAGTTTCTTAGTAAGTATAAAAAGTATCAGATCCATCAACTTCATCTTAAGGTGTTATTTACACCATGTTACAGTTCATAGATGAAGGAAGAGGAGAGGTGCCCCAAGAGTGATGGTTCTCTTAGAAAAGAGAGGAATAAATGAACATCCTATATAGTACCTAAATGGATTCAAGTTGTCCAAGAAGATTCTAATAGGATATTTCATATTGACTAAAAAGAGATGAATAGAATGAAAATTAGAGAGATGGGAAGTTTGATTGATGAATAGGGATGGCAAAAAAGAGTACAAGGTTGACTGGATTGATCTGGTATGGAAAATAGGGCCTAAAAATAGTACAACATTGACTGAGTAGATCTAGTATAGTAAATAGAGATAGGTAAAAGAGGTAAAAGGAGATACAAACTATACAGGGTCGACTAGGTCAATCTAGTACAATGCACAGGGGCTAAAAAAGGTACAAAGTTGAGTGGGTCAACCTAGTACAATAGACAGGGAGAAAGGAAGATGATAACAAGTTACAAGCTAAAATAAGATAATTTTTGTCGCTAATATAGGAAAGAAAGAGCTGAAGGGAAATAAACCATCAATTGGATCAATGTTGACCAATCTAATTGAGGCACACAAAATAAAATCTTGCACTAATGTTGGATAATGCAAGTTTTTGCACACACAATTAAGCAAAGAGAAACAATCAACTTGAAAAGTAAAGAGTTAACTAGTTCGTCAACCTAAGATGTTTATTAAGATTATTAAGAAATGATTTTTAATGTGATTGGAAGTTGGCTATAATCAAGGTACTATATAGCAATATAAGGATGGTTTTAGGTAGTTTGGGCTGAAAGGGATTGTATTGGTAATGATACAGGCTTGGTACTGGGCCTACCCCCTCACTTCACACATCACAGTAATAAGGGTGTCAAGTGCTTATCCAGAATATACCATTAACCACACTTTATACTTGACAAGAGCATCAAGTTGGATTCTCCCTTGGTGATGAAATCCAAGTAGGTTGGCCTAGGGTAGACAAAATGTTAAAGTGCTTGTTTATCTTTATGTGAAATATTCATGTGTGCATAAAATACAAATAATGAAACTAAGTGATTAATTAAAAACCTCTAATTAAACTATGTGAGCTATTCTAACCATGCAAGCAACAAGAAAATAAAGTGTGAATTAATTACTAATAGATATGAGGTTAATTCCAACTTAAAACAAGGTATAGTTTTGATACTATATGCATAAAATATAGAAGAGGGTCGATAGGGTTGAACCTATACTACAAAATCAAAGCTTAAAAATGAACTGGGTCGACAGGGTTGATCTAGTTATTTTAAACAACATATAATTGGGTCAGTAGTGTCAATCCAGTTAACTATGTAAGGGCAATTTTGAAGACTAAAATTTGTAAAAGGAAAGACAAAAAAGAAATAAATAGAGAAGTAGAAATAAATTTTGGTGGATCAGAGATGCAATGAAGAAAGATTTCTGATGAAGAACCTTAAAGTATGGTTGATAAACCTACAAACTGGGTCAACAAGATCGATCAAGCTATGTAGGAACCTGTTGAAAAGTGTTGAAACTATAAGGACTTGACTAGGTCAACCTAATAGGCTGAACTAGATGTCTAAAAGGCCAAAAACCTATACTGGGGTGACTAAGTTGATCCATTTGTTTGTTTATAGAAACCTGTGCATAGAGATAAATAGTTGGGTTGATAGAATCGATCTAGTATGTCAAAATATATGATAAAAATAATGATCAAAAGAATGAAACAAAATGAAATAAATATTTCAAGGGTTAGTTTCATGTTGGGTTCACCAGAATGTATGCAATCAAAAATACAACATGCCTATAAATCAATCCTAGCTCAACGAAGATAGAGTATACATACACTTCTAATTGGGGATACACTTTTTAAGTGGGAGCATGACCAATATGGGGATCTGTTAGAATTATTTAGGAATCACTTGTCACAACATATCATGCTAAGAAGGGTTCCAAAGCCTACAATCTAACACAATCATACAATAACCCTAATAAAGTCCTAAGGTTTAAAACATTCACTCGATTCTAATAGCAAGAAAGTAAATCTAATCTAGTGCACACCAAATCTTTTGGCACATAGTGGGGGGGTTAGAAACAATAAAACAAACATGTATAGGGAACTTCAATTAAAATAAGTATGAGTAACACCTTAATACATAAAATATGAAAGATAGTAGTATTCGAGCCAACACTTATGATACTTTTATCTACTAAAAGAGAGGAGAACAAAGTTAGAATATACTTACTTGAATGTGAACCTATCTATACTCAATCTCTCCCTTGGTTAAAGGGGCTTCACAAGAGGTTTTTGTGGTTTATAAAGATCACTAATAAAGGCCAAAGCATCCAAGACTTATCCACAAGATTAGATTCTCTAAATAAGAAACCTAAGCTAAGTCTCCTCAAGTAGAATGGTGGAATAACACATTATAAAGATGCATGAGCGAATAATAACTCTTGATTGCACATATGAATAATGACCAAAATGATCTTGTATATATAGGTGGATCTTGCCCTAAATCCTTTCAAGAATATCGGTTGTACAAGGTTGACCTAGTTGACCCAATGTGTTTTCAGGGATAATTTACTAGGTCTGAGCTAGCTCGATCAAAGGGATAACAAGGTAAAATATTAAATAATACCCCTAAACTGTAATGGGTCGACCCAATTTACCCAGTACAAACAACTATCCAAAAGGATTTTATGACAAGAAAAGGAGGAATGGAAAGAAGAAAAGACTGGAGAAGTACTCAAGGGAAGAGAAGTATCTTAGGGAAAGGTTTTGGGAATCTAGTTGGATTGGTAATAATGTGGCAAAAAGGGACAAAAAACCTACAAAGAACCAAAGTTTTTCCCACCCCTTTCTTGGTGCACCCCTTAGGGTGTGCACTCAAAGACATTGAGTCTCAACATGTTCCTGCAAGATGTAAAGCATCAGTATGTGATAAAAGTTAAAAATATTATATTTATACAATGTGTGTTCGTGTGGGTTTTGCACTATTATCTTACCCTATAAAAATTCTTCACGCCCCTATTTCCTTAAAAAATGCTTCAAAGTCCTCAAAATCCCTCACTTTGTTCCTCTATTATGCTGAAGTTCTACTCCCCCAGTATTCACCCTTGCTAAATCTATTTTTTCCCAAATATACGTTTCATAAAGTTACAAGATCATTCCAAGCTCTCTTTATTCATATGGAAGATTGTGGTACTTGAGGAACACCAAAGTTCTGGTCTACTCCCACATACTCCAAATGAATAATTAATAATGACAACAAATAATTTCATGACCATCATCATCTTCCCACCACAACCCCATGAGAATTTTCTCCTATCGGACCCCTATGATAATATCAAATCACTAGTCAATTTTTCATTATGTATCACCTAAATAATCAACGTGAAGAAAAAATACCTGGGGATGGGCTTATATCTATGCTAGAAAGTGAGGTCTTAAAAATCTAAGATTTATTGATTGAAAAAATTAATAGAGAATAATTCCATAGAAGAATCAATAATATATCAACTACACCTATGGGTTTCCTCATGGAAAGAATTTGTCTTCCTAAAGCAACTAGATTTCTTATTTTTGTTCAATGTTTAGATCTAGTCCTAGCATGTGCACAATATTATAATGCAAAGATAAGGGAGGTCAAATATACAAGGATTCTTTGTGTACAACCTTGACATAGATTCCATTGATGCCACATTTAAATTTCCACAAAGGAATTTAAATACTAGAATGTGTATAGAATGGGCATAATTTATGGTATAAAAACATTGACAAACATCTCATTTTCATGAACAATAGTTGGTTGAAAGTGAAATATAAATTAATATCAAAACTTCCCAATAGTTTCACTACAGTTGACTTTGTATGATAAATTTTAGATATGATCATCCTCCTCAATAGGGTGATAGGTAATGTAGATACCAAGGATTTTCATCCTTGGATGTTTCTCCCCATGAGTATCATTTGTGGTGTCAAGTAGTTCATTGACTGGGGAAGCATGATTAGTGATGCACTTTATGACCCATGAGCCAAGGTGATTTCTACCAATTCATTTTATATGACTTTATATTTGGTATACATACTTGCATATTAACGTGTATACCTTAGCCTTACATAGTTGGAAAATCTAGGGCCAACTATAAGAGCATACGATATTTTCCCTTAACTAACCTTGGAATAAATCAAAAATCATATAAGACGAGTGAAAAATGCATTCACCATGAGGATATTTCAAATAATTAAAAAAATTGGGGAATTAGGTTCTTATAAGAATGAATTGAGCTTGTGTTGCAATATGGAATCCCTTTCATTCAAATCTAAAATTTATCATCTATCTGAGTTAGATATTTTTAAGGTTGTCCTATGAGGCTTCCTAAGTTGGCAAGTGATAATATGTTGTTGATTGAAATGTGTATGAAAATTTTAGATGTCCATCATAAATGTGGGAAGAGACATGTATCAAGAGTAGTGTTCTCAATTTCTCCTAGAAACTAAACATGCAAGAATTCCATAGATTCTCTGAACATTGAGGTTGCCATAGCTCACTTCACTTTGCACCTAACATGAGTAGAGATTCATTTGATATTAAGGGATATGCTTGAACCAATCAGGGTATTAGTTCCTCATATGTTCATAAACAAGATCTGGAGGATTACTACGTTGACTGTGCTAAGGAATTTGAAGTTTGAAGATGTGATTAGGGACATCTAAGCCTATACCAAATAAAAATGTTCACTTAAAAATGGGTACCTAATTGAATGATGGATGATGGTAGTGAACCCTTTAAGTTATCCTATATTGAATGAGTTTTGGTGGTTCCTTTGAGAGTGATAAGTTGGTCAACCCCCAAAATCACAGACCTACAAGAGATAACCAAGTTTGTATTGAAAAGATATTTTAAATGGTTTGATAAAATTCTTGTAGAGTTCATAGGAGCTAATGGTTCCCATAAATCTAAGGCTGCAACTTTTCCTAAATAATTTATTTTATTTACCCCAAGGGAAATTAGATCCAACAATTTTGGTATTGTCTCTCATCCCACTACTAAGGCTAGTGGTGATGATGATGATGATGACCCAAATAAAACTAAATAACCAAGTAATACTTATGGTGAAGTCCCCCCTTATGTAAATAAAATTGAAGGCTAATAAAATGGTGCTAATACAATAATTTTCTTCCCCACTAGGATATCCCTATTTTATGATTAAGAAAACCACATAATAATATCTTGCTTCCATATGAGGAATGGAACAATCATCATGTATAAGAGCAGTACTTGCATCCACTTCACCAAGACTAATTTCTCATATTATCATGTCTTCTCCACACATCCCAGTCTCATGACATTTTGATTCACTAAGGAAATCTACACCACCTGCTTCATAAAATGGAGTAGAAACACAAATGGTTATTACCAATAACATGGATTTTTAATGGGTGCCACCATTACTAGGAAAAATAAAGAATATAGTAGATTTGGAGTTGCCATATTTTGATGCCTTTCCAAATATTCTTATGACTTCACCCCTTAAAAGGATAATACCACCTCTCAATTGGTCATACATTCATTTGATGCTCATTTCCTTGGAATTTCAGAGCCAAATGTTGATAAGGATGAAGGAGAGATGACTATCTCTAATTATACCTTGATAAGAGTTGTTTGGGCAAAGCCACTTGTGAAAGTGATGTGCATAATATTTGAATGACTACTTAAATAATGATCAAGAGATCTGAATAAGATGAACAGACACAGAACAATTAAAATATAAATTCTAGCAACTTTTAGGATATGTGAACTATCTCTTGAATCTAGTAAAAAAACTTTGTCAATGCTCAATTTGAAGCCCCTGCACAAGTCCCAAAAATAAGTAATGAATTTATGTAATTCATATCCAAATAAATAATTATGGGAAGGTGAAATATTTATTACTTAATGGATTAAAATACATTGATGATACAGTAAATCTCTATAAAAATATTGACTCAAATTAAATCAAAATAAAAAAGTAGATCAAGTGCTATCAAGATGAAATCAAATTATAGTAAAACAAGTTGCATGATCTAGAGGATATTGCAGGCATTGACGCAAAGATGCTTGCCAAGATAGAAATATTTGATTAAAAATAAAATGACATATCATTTGATTGGTTATAAAGTTTTCTACACAAGATGGAAGTGCGGAAGCAAGTAGTAGATCACTTGATAGATCAGTCCAAATTTGGAGGAGATATAATGTCAGTTGTATGCTTCAATTCTAGGGAATCTCAACTGTGATTTGCTAAAAGATAATGGCTCAAGACCTCATTTGGTTAATGGAATCTAAAGGATCAATTTAGGAAGATCATAAAATAATCTATTTTCAAATAAGTTTCCTTCAATGTATCTTCCATGAACATACTCAATGAAATCCATTCTTCATTGGAGGAGATGAATGTGTAGTGGAAGGAGTTCTTCGAGAACCCACATACTGTGGCATTAGTAGAAAACAAATGGCTTGTCCATCTGAAAATTATGGTGATTTTGAAATGGAATTAATTTTTTGGGTCATTAACAAATATAGGATATATGTAGCATCCCTCCTTAATAAATATAAATCAGTACATCCTATGGTTGTAGGTCCATCCACCAGGAAGACTTCTTAGGAGACATTTTGTCTTTTTCCCAAAAATATTACTTTATTTTGTATAAAATAATATAAAATCATAAGGTGAATAAGGAAAATGTGGAATATGAAACATTAACAATGGAATATGAAGGGTCAAACCATTCCCTCTTATCCTTATAAATAAGATAAATGGTTACTGTACAAGGGATGTTTGATGCTCATTTTAATTTTGCTTGAAAGGAAAAGAGAGAAAATTTGTGTTTATTCTTGCAACTAAAAACACAACAAAAATTATGAAACTTTATGTCTATTTTTTTATTTGTGGATGTGTGTTTTTATTATGTTGATACATATCCCTCAACTCTCAACTAATATTTTTTTTAATTCTCAAATAAGCATACTACTTTTAGAATCATTTCTTGTCATGAAAAGGATAAAATTTGTGCTTGCTCATTCATGCATGACCTTTCACCTTCCATCCTTTTATTTTTATTTTTATTTTTGAAGGAAATAAAACCCAATACTCTATTCATCCTGTAAATATGTTTATTTATATTTTCCATATTTTATATAAAATGAACCTCCCTTTCGAATGGAGGATATACTTTGCATGTCCTTCATTGTTGCCAAATACCATATTTTCCAAAGTACCAAATATTTATCCAACAAGTACAAACTTACAATTTATAAAAGGCTCAATTTAAACATCAAAATTTTGTGTCCATTCTAAAAAAATAAAGAAAGAATCTTACATTAGTTTTATAATTGTAAATTTTCTAAGGTCATTTAGATGAAGGTTCAATTATACTTATTAACGCTTTTCTCTTTGAATTTTTCATTAAAGCATTCTCTTATGGGGATGAGGATATCTAATAATTTTATCTTTGATATGTTTAGATAGATAATCAGTAAGCACAACAAAAAAAAAATTGTAATTCATATTTTTATAGAATTACTATTTATCAACCTATTGTAAATAATAATTTTACTCTAAATTTCTATTACAATTCTTGTTTATGTATTAGGTCACACAATCCAATCTTCTTGAAAATGAAGACTTGTCAAAATAGATCAAAGAGAAGTTGATGCACCTTATGGATACCATGAATCCACATTCAAAAAAATAGATAAATTAAAAACATCGTAGATGTTTTCTCAAAGGATATTTAAGTTTTTCTTAGATGTTTTGACCTTTTTTCTTCGTATATGTTTTGACCTTTTTCTGTATTTCATTATTTTTTGTTTGAGCTTGTGTTATGCTCAAGAACATATTCAACTTTGGATATAAATTAAATTTCACCCTTCATATTTTTTATAACCATTATATTAATCTTCTCTCTCTCTCTCTCTCTCTCTCTCTCTCTCTCTCTCTCTCTCTCTCTCTCTCTCTCTCTCTCTCTATATATATATATATATATATATATATATATATATATATATATATATATTCAGTTTATATTATTTTTAGAAAAATACAAACTATAAAATTTTAAAATTCTCCTTATAGATTTTTTGTAAATAGATTGTTGTGGCACACACATGGTTTGTTTACAATATACATAATAGAAATATATAGTATCAAGAATAACACATTGCCAATGATCTAGTCTACGATGAAGTCTTCTGGATTTTTATTTATACAATAATACTATAAAATAATATGAATTGTGTTGAACCTAAAAAAATACTAAATTTTGGGTAATGCATAGATCCAATCAACCATTCCATCCAAAGTAAGATGTGTGAGATATTTTGACTTGGATATGCATCTAGTATAAAGAGTTTTCCATAGAAACTAGAAATGACTTAGAGCATTACGTAGATGAGAAGCAAGTGTAGATCAATGGTTCAAAATGATAAATTTGTCATCATTAGAGAAATATTATAAAATGGCATGGGATCCAAAATAAATAATAAATACCAAGAAGCACTAAGGGGAAGTTTCTAGATAATTTTGAGTGGCCAATAGTGTAGTGCCAACTAGGCAACCTCTAAGATATCCAGAGGGAATACAAGTATATTCCACTACCAACTAGCAAGTTCAAAGGGTTCATTATGTCGTATAAATACACTTGCTTTGGCTAGTTCTAATTTTTTTTAGATCATTGAGAGACATCAGAGTAATCAAATTCTAGGAACAAGTTTAAGTAGTGCTAAGGGTTCATGGTGTATTTTGTATTGGTGTATAAGCCATAATTTGTGTATTCTATTTTAATTTTCTACACATAAGAGCACATTGTATATTGAGTTGTAGATGAATATGAAGGAAGTATTCCTATTAGTGTATGAATGTTTGTATATCTTATGATTTGATGAATGTGATTGTTGATTATGTAGATAGTCATTGTGTGTAGATGTTGATCATTTTTAGGTCTACTTTTACTTTATAATATTTAGGGTTTTAAATAGGTAATTGTTTCCATCTATGTGTGCATGCACCCAATCGCTTCATGCAATCACATAAAGGGGTTCTCAAAACTCTCAATTCACTTTGGGTGAGACCTCCACACTTATGTGGATGAATATGCTTGTGTGACTATGAATTTTCATGTGTTCATTATTATACTATTATCTCTCTCCAAGTGTTTCCATGTGTGAAATAAAAGTGTAGGTCTATGAAATATTACAATGTTTATACCTTTGAGGAGTTAGGGTTTAGGTAGGAAAATAGTTGAAACATTTGGGTTCCATTGTTGGGACATTGTTTACATTTTTGAAGAGATTAGATGTGTGTTGTGATAGATCTATAATGGTCGTAGAGTATCTAGAATTTTGGATGAATTTTGAATAAATTTTGTTTGAAACCCTAGGAATGGTTGGCTAATATTTGGTCGCACAAAGGCTAGGGTGGTGAAAAGTGACATGATCACAAACTATGCATTAAAGGTTTGAAATTGAAGGCTTTTGGAAGGATGAATTATTGTGTGATGAAAATACAAGAAGTTATGTTATCATGGAATCTATTTAGATTATGGTTTGCAATATGTATGCCACTAAAACCCTTGTGAAAAGTGGAGGCAACATGACAAGCTCACATGTTCTTGATACATTTTCCATTGATAGAAAGATGAGTAGTGAAAAATCTTTTTAAAAATTTTAAACTTGTGGAAGGTGTGGGGAAGAGTTAATAGAGATTTCATAGTAGTCCCTAATCCAAATATGCCTACCTATGCTCATGCAAGCCCCTTATTGTAAAAGGATCATTTTTGTGAAGTGAAAATTTTGAGTGAGAAATTTGAGATTGGTGAAGTGGTGAGATTACATAATGAAAAAATGTTGCATGGGAGATGATTGTAAATTTTATATCCATGGTTACAATGAGTATTAGTGGAGTATCGATTATGAAGGCTAGTGTTGGGACAAGCTCAAAAGTAATACAAAGATATGGTGTATAAACCATGATGATGAGGGTGAAAATCTAAGTGTAAAGCCTCAAATCATGCAACAACATGTTCATCATGATAAAATTAAACTACCATAATATCATGGAATTAAGATGGCGTAGAGCTTGCACAAGTGCAAGATCAATTGCAGAGAAAAGGAGATTACCTTTTAGGAAAGGAATTATAATATATTTTTGACAACATTGTTTAATCAAGCACACACTTGGTACTACCAATATGACCCTGGCTAGATGGTTTTTGACTTTGACAAGTTTAAGGATGCATTTCTCAAGGAGTTCCATTTACCATAATTTGAACAACAAAGTGTTTTTTCTTTGAATTAAATTAAGAAAGCGGTGGATGAGATTGTAAGGGTTTGTCATGTGAGGTTTAAAACTTTGTTATCAAAAAAAACATATGAAAACCATCATGTGCAACATGCAAAATAGTTTGTGTGAGGATCACTATCTCCCTTTAGGAGGAAGTTATTTATGAAGGCTTTTATTAAGCTATGAAAGGCTTTGGATGTTCTATTGAATATGGAAGTTTTAAGTAGATTTTTATTCAAGAATAGTTATTTTCCTAGAATCATAGTTTTTTATTATGGCAACTGTTGGCCAATTTTGGCTCATATACCAAGCTATGCCCAAGTGGATCAAGTTGCTAATGGATGATAAAATGAATAGATGTCCCAGATGAAATGAGTGGACCAGAAAGATCTCACAATTCTCACAAAGATTTTGGAACACTTTAAGATTGCTTAAAGCATATTTTGTCAAATTTTAAGGGATAGGTCTATAGAGCAAAGAAAAAGGTTCTTGAGTAGTTTTCATGGTGAAACCAAGCAGTTCAAGTATTTCAAACATGAGTTCAGAAGATATACAAACTCCATCAAAATAACTATGAACTCCACCATATATATGACCTCCGTCAAAAGAACTATGTACTCTATCAAATCTATGGACTCTGTCAAAAGAACTACGGACTCCATTAATAGAGTTACTTTACTTAAATTTCATTATAAGTTTAAAATAGTGGAAAGTCTAAAGTAGTAAGTGGTAAGGAAAACAAAAAATAAAGAGGAGACACTTGTTAGGATCATGTAGACCCAAATCAATGGAGAAAAATAAGTCAAATGCTCAGGGGATTCTAAGATTTGGCATGTGGCAAGAAATGGAATGTGTCAACAAGTTAGGAGAAGGATCCAAGGGCTCATCATTGATCATGCATTCAGATCCAATGGAGTGAATACACAAGTGGGGACACTGAAAATAAGTAAATCAATGACATAAAGGACCAAATGACTAACGCAAATGTAACAGAAGTAAAGATGATCCAAGTTGAACCAAGATGGTAACAAGAACCAACTTCATCATTAAAGTTCTTGAAGGAAACAAAAGAGTTGTTCATACCCACTTATACAAAATGGGTGAGAAACTTGAATGGAGATGTAGATCCATGATTCTGATCATGCCCGTAACAAGCTGCCACCTAGAACAGGTCTAATCATGATGCTACACAAGCATGGATATTTCATCCTCACAAAAAAGAGAATTAACGCAATCAAGGGATTGAAAAGGAAAAGGATTTTCAATCACTAAGACCCCCAACCTCTTCATCCTTTTTTTAAAATTCCCCTCTTCTTTCATCCCTTTTTTGATATATATATATATATAGGCTTATGGGCCTAGAAATGGATCCCTCAACTGGTGATAGAGGAACTCTATCAAAATTACCTTATAACACTCTCTTGAATCAATACAAGACAAATTTCTGATTTCCACTAAAGTTAAGTGTGCATTATTGAAGTTTAACTTGTGGAATGTATGTTTTTCCTCATCATTTTAGTGATTTCTCTATGCACCTCACTTTATTTTTCTTGGTTTCTTACAATTCATGTGATGTGTTAGACTTTGTGCCTTTTTGAAGCATTATGAGTCATAGTGTCTCTCCTACAAACCTCTTTCTTCCTGCCATTCAAAGTGCATTTTCCCCTTTGACCTCTACACAGTTATTTAGCTTACAGTTCTGAAATAGGATCATCTAGACTTATCTTGGTTAAGTCTAGTGTAGTCACTAAGGTTCCTAGTTTGAATGTGGATCACTCACTTTTGGTGCATCACTTCCTTTAGCTTAGATTTTCCTTTTTATGTTATCCTCATATCCCTTTTCCTTAGTCAAGAAATAGATTTTAGCATGGGAAATGAGATTTGAAGTGAAGCATCTAAGGATCTAGCCTCATTAAAAATCCTAGAGGTTCAACCTCATGATAGGATACCCATAGCTTGAGGTTGTCCCAATGCTTGTAGCTAGGAGTGAGAGACCTTGAGAAACTCTCCTATAAAGGGTGAAATTCTAGCCTACAATAGTTTTTGGCATGCCCGGTGGGACCACTTTAGAGGAATATTGATCAATTTTGATGTTATTTTGATTAATTTGAAGCAGTTATGCTTTCATCTTTCAGTATATGGTAACTCTGAAGAACACTCAGCAGTCTAGTGACAGAACAATAATTATTCTTCATGCCAAAGGTGACCACGAGATTAGCTTTGGTAGGTATTCCTTTTGAATTTTTTGAATTACGCTTGAACTTAGTAAGAAGGCTAAGGTTCACCCATACTCACCCATACATATAAAAATTCCTTCCTAAATCAATCATAAGGTATACTTACGCAAGAAGATCTTTGTTAGCCCCTCTTGCTACCATGATTCCCCAAAGAGCTTTTGTAGGCTTCAGTGGCCAAAGTCCTTTGAATTTACCATAATATGACCCTATACTAGTATCAGTCCTCAAAATCATCCCATATTTCATAGGAGACCAAGCCATGACTCCTACTGAACACATCATAGATATAGCCAATTTTTTTAATATCCATAATGTCACAGTAGAAAATGTAGCTATCAGACTATTGGTTGTATCCTTTAAGGGAAAGGCTTTAGATTGGTATAGAGGTTTATCTTCTAACTCTATTTAATTATGGGATCAGTTAGGAACAGCCTTATGTAAGATATTTGTAGATAAGAGTGATCATTTGTCACTTGTAGAACAGTTGACCACAATCAAGAGAGCACCTCATGAAGTTATGCAAGACTTCAACACAAGATTCCAAAAGGTTTGGGATATAATTCCAACCATTGTTAGACCATCCCCTAACTTTACATTCTTATACTATTTGAAGTCGATGAATAGTGACATAGCAGTAATGATCCAATCCATGAGAGGGGACATATTGCCAAATGCTTATGAGGTGGCTATTAAAACAGAAAATTACCTAGTTCAAGTTGGCAAGCTTGATCCTAGACCCCCAATGCCCCTTTTCACTGAGATCATACCACCTCCTAAAGTTGTTCCCCCACTTGATGTTATTCTTCCAACTCCAATAATAGATGTTATACCCTCACTTAAGTAGGAAAAGGCCTCCACCAAAGGATTAAGTGATTCCTAAGAGCAAAAAAACTACCTAGAGCTTACCAATCCTTGAAAAATGATGTAGTAAATTAAAAAAGGTAGGCTCAGTTCAATAATCCATACCAGGCACCATATTAGTCTCAGCAGCAATCTTATCTAGGCAATAGACCACCCTTTAGGGGAAACTTCCAAAGTCAGAACAGAGAGTAAGGGCAAGGACAACCTGACTATAATAAGAAGAATATTTACAATCCAAACATTGTAGGCTCTTCCAATACCTTCGTTCCTATTCAAAATAATATGGCTCAAGAGGCTGAAGGGACAATGCCTTGGAATTAGTCTTTTAGGCAATCCATTATCCCAACCAATGTTGATAACCAGGCATTCAATGACCAATGATAGTAGGCTTTTGCTTATGGATATAACCAAGCCTTAATGACTCAAACCACAGAGACTCCCATGATTCCAAGGCGAGGATAGTCTCCACAAGACCAAGGATCTGATCAAGTCCCAAACCAACCAGATGCAACAATGGTCATCAGTGAGTAGGAAGAGTGTTATGCATCCAATCAGTAATCTATCTCCAGTCAAGCTCATGCCCCAGTGTTGTCAAATATAAGATTCAAAATAAGGAATACGAGTGACAACCAGGGAGCATTCAATAAAACCCCTACCACCACCCCTTCATTATCCAAGCCTAATGAGCCTGCTATCACTCCAAAGGTCTCAACACCTCTATAGGGCTCATAGATTCAAAAAACAACAATGATGGCTCCCAAAGCACAAGAAAAAGTTAACAGTACACCAATCAACATTGTTGAACAAATGAAGAAATCCAATGTGAGTGTACCAATTTGGGACATGCTTTCCATGCCTGGTCAAGTGGATATCCTTCAAGAAGGTTTGTCCAAGATAGGTGTTACAACAACTACAAGTAAACAACCAAGCAAAGAAGCTGAGGTCCTTGCTAATATAGCCAAGGGTCTTATGGGATAAATTTCAAGTAATGTATTGAAACCTCCTCCTTTCTACATTTCATTAATCATTGGTGACTCCTTGGTGCATAATTTTTTGGTAGATAGTGGAGTTAGCACTTCATTAATGTTAAAGTCCATAACTAATCAATTGAACCTAAAATATGATCTACATACCAAGGGAGTTCTATAGCTTGACGGTTCTTCCACAAAGCCATCTAGTATCATCAAGGATTTGAATATGACCCTACATGTTTATCTAAGAATTTTACTAGCTCAAGATGTGTTGATCCTTGATGTAACTCCTCGCTTTGCATTATGCCTCTCTAGAGAATTCATAGCCAAAATTAGGGGTTATCTAGTAGCAGATTGATCCTACATGGCATTCAGAACAAGGTATGGGACTAAGGTGTCAATCAAGGCTGAGCCCATGGTATAATTCCACATTGAGCCTCATCAGTCAGATAACATAAACATCAATTACACCATCCTTGATGAGGATGAATTTACTAATGGTCGAGAGTTGAATACTCATCTTGAGGAGTTTCCAGACTTGTTCTTAGATGAGCTATGGGGGGATAACCAATTTATCAACCCTTTAGAGGGTGTTGAAGAAAGAGACATGGGTGTCTTTTTTATACATGAAAAAAATCAGCTCACGCTTTCCCTCATTAGACCTAAAAAAGATCTCAATGGTATGTGAAAGTTGTTCTTTGATGGTTTAAGGAGCAAAAATGGAGTAGGTGCAAGGGCAATTTTGATTTCCCCTTCAGGTAATAAGCATTTCTCTTCCTATAGGTTCCATTTCAGTTTCTCTTCTAATGCATTAGAATATGAAGGCTTGATCTATGGTCGCTAATGGGCCAATAAAAGAGGAATCAAAGTAAACTAAAAGAGGCCAAGGTTTAGCCACATGTCAAGGTGGTGGTGAGGCCATTAGTGCCAGATAATGAAGTCCATTGGTAAGTTTTTAAAAATGATAGACAAATTGCTTGTTTCTTGTAGTAGGAAGCAAAGTTTTCCTCAATAAACCAAGGTAAATTTCAACATCATTATGAGGATCAAATTGTTTAGCTAAATTCTAACAAGCTTCCTAAAGGGTTGGTCACCCTTGAGGGTCTTTTCCATGAGGGAGACCATATGAGGAAGGAAAAGGTGGTAATGTCAACCAATAAAGAAAACTTTGAGAAAATCCTCATCTTCAAAGACAAACTTCTCAAGCTCAAGAAGGTAAGCAGCAAGGATAAGAGGCATACTTTCATAGCACTCTACCAGGAATACATAGACATCTTTGCTTAGGAATACAATGACCTGAAAGGTTTTGATCCAAAGTTAGCCCAGCATACTATAGAATTGGAGGCCAATGTTAAGCCTGTGAGGCAAAAACAAAGGCCCATTAATCCTAAAGTTGAAGAGATAATGAGGAGAGAGCTAACCAAGTTAATTGAATCCAAGATCATATTCCCCATCAAGCACTCATCATGGGTAGCCAATTTGGTGCCTGTAAGGAAAAAGAGTGGGGAGATTAAGCTATGTGTTGACTTTAGAGATTTAAACAAAGTCTCCTTGAAGGATCATTACCCTCTACCATCCATAGAGAAGCTTCTTCAAATAGTTATAGATTCAAAACATTTTTCTCTTTTGGATGGGTACAAGGATATAATCAAGTATTGGTAAAAGAAGAAGATTGGTACAAGACTACCTTCACCACCAAATGGGGCATGCACACATACCAAAATATGCTCATTAGTTTGTCAAATGCTAGGAAAACTTTCCAAAGAGCCATGGACATTGCTTTCTAAGGATTTTTAAAACAAATGGTGTTGGTCTACTTTGATGACATCATGGTTTTCTCCAAGAATACCAACGAACACATGGACCACCTAAGGCTGATCTTTGAAAGATGGAGGGAGTATGAGATCTCGTTAAATCCCAAAAAGTGTGTGTTTGTTATACATGAAGGTAAGCTATTGGGCCACATCATTTCAAAATAAAGGTTATCTATTGATCCTAAAAGGGTAGATGCCATCTTAGCACTTTCTTTCCCTAAATGTAAGAAAGGATTTAAGAGCTTCCTTGGCAAGATAAACTTTGTAAGAAGGCTCATACAGGGTTTTGAAAGCTTGGTCAAGCCTATTACCTCCATGTTAAAGAAGAGTCAAGTTTTTTCTTGGCCAAGGGAAGGAAAAGATGCTTTTGAAGCCATCAAATAGGCCATTACCCAAGCACCCTCACTCATAAATCTTGATTTCTCTAAGGATTTCATGTTGTACACCTTTGCCAATGTTGACAACTTGTCAGCTATGCTGATACAAAAAATGGTGAAGGAATGGAGAAAACAATTGCCTTTTTCAATCAAGGGCTAAAAGGATATGAGGTGAGGTACACTTTTATACAAAAGTAGATCCTTGCAGTAGTAAGGAGTCTTAAGAAGTTCAGACCAATGCTCTCCAACAATAAGATTTATCTCATGGTACCCCACCCTAGAGTTAGGGATTTCTTCCTTAGCAAAGATCTAAATGAGAAAAGAGTTGGTTAGATCACCAAAATCATGGAGTTTGATGTGGAAATCAAAGTGACCAAGTTGGTCAAAGGTAGAGGTTTGTGTGAGAACATGGTAGAAGATCTTCAAAAAGACAAAGAAGTTTCCATGGTAATTTAAGACAACTCACAGGCAAAGGCACCTCTACTTCATAAGAGTTGGCTCCATGATATGGCACATTTTTTGCTAATAGGACAATGCCCCCAAGGTCTAGACAAGTCAAAAATAAGGTATTTCAGACTTCAATCCATACCTTATGCATTGATTGATGGAGTTTTATTCAAAAGGACCTTAGTGGAGTGCTTTTAAGGTGCATAAATAATGACCAAGTGACCAAGCTTTTGGAGCAATTCCATGATGGACCTATAGAGGTCATTTTGCACCTAAAATCATAGCAATAAAGATAATGAGGGTTGGTTATTACTGGCTCAACCTCTTCAAAGATGATTATGCATGGGTAAGGAGGTGTCAAAGTGTGCTTTCTTTGTAGGTAAGCATAGATTAATGTCTTTTTATCTCAACCCAATTCAGGTAGAGAAACCATTCATGCAGTGGGGTTTGGATTTCAAAAGAGTGATCAACCCTTCATTAAGTGTGGGGAATAAGTGGGTGATTACTACAACTGACTACTTCAATAGATGGGTGGAAGCCATCACATTGAAGGAAGCTAATGAAAGTGTAGTTATAGGCTTCTATGATAGCATTTTAACCAAGTTTGGTGTTCTATCCACTATCATTTTTGACAATCCATTGGCATTTCTTAGTCTAAAAACAAGTGAATGGGCTCTCAAGATGGGCATCTACCTCAGCACCTCTTCCAATTATTATACTCAAGGAAATGGACTGGCTAAGTCCACAAACAAGAATTTACTGAGAATCATTAGGAGGACCTTGGAGGAGAACTAGAGAATGTGGCACACCAAACTAAAGATAGTCTATTGGGCTGACAGGGTGACTCCTAAAGTTGACATTAGCAATTCTCTATATATTTTAGTATATGAAAGATAATCCAAGTTTCCCATTTCTCTTGAGTTGCCTACATTGGAACTGGCCCATCAACTAGAACTGCTGGAAGATGAGCCCATGAACATGGACTGGCTAAACTCATGGAACTTGAATAAATGAGAGACTTTGCAATAAAAACACTAGAGTCACATCAAGCTTAGGTCAAGAAATATTTTTACAAGAGAGCCATATCAATGGACTTCAAAGAGGGGGATCTAGTCCTCAAATGGGATTCAAATAAGTCCAAGTGAGGCAACCATACCAAGTTTGATAACTTATGGAGTGGCCCTTATTTGATCCATGGATGTAAACAACATAACACTTTTTAGCTTGCCCAACTAGATGGAGAGGTATTACCCATCCCAGTCAATGGGATTCATCTAAAGCCTTGCTATTAAAAGCATTTTCAGCCTTGTATATATTATACATTTTGTATAGTTTTTCATGTTTTCTTCTAAGTGCCTTGTGCACATCCTTTTTAGTTGTGTGTTTCCCTTCCCTAAGTGCCTTGGGCACTTTGTTTGTTCTAGTTATCCTTATCACTTTAGGGGAGTTTCTAGATAGGGTCAGCCTTGTCAAATAAAGCAGTGACTCCATGCCCAATGGATTGGATGAAGCAAATGAGCTGAGTTCTCAAGCATAGCAGGCATGCTTCCCTGCAAATCACCAAAAATGTTGACCAATTTTGGCCCATATACCAAGCTGCACCCAGGTGGATCAAGTTGCTAATGGATGAGAAAATGAATAGATGTCTTAAATGAAATGAGGGACTAGATAGATCTCATAGTTTTCACAAAGATTTTGAAGCACTTTAAGATTGCTTAAATCATATTTTGTCAAATTCTAAGGGACAAGTTTCAGAACAAAGAAAAAGGTTCTTAAGCAGTTTTCATGGCAAAACCAAGTAGTTCAAGCATTTCAAGCATGAGTTCAAAATATCTATGAAATTTTTCAAAAGAACTACAGACTCCGTCAAAAGAACTATGGACTCCATCAGATCTATGAACTCTATCAAAAGAACTATGGACTCTATCAGTAGAGTTGTTTTACTTAAATTACCTTATAAGTTGAAAATAGTGGAAAGTCCAAAGTAGTAAGTGGTAAGGAAACAAAAAATAAAGAGGTGACACTTATTAGGATCATGTAGAACCAGATCAATGGAGAAAAATAAGTTAAATGGTCAGGGGATTTTAGGATTTGGCATGTGGTAAGAAATGGAACATGTCAATAAGTTAGGAGAAGGATCCAAGGGCTCATGATTGGTCATGCATTCAGATCCAATGGAGCGAATACATAAGTGGGGTCAGTGAAACCAAGTAAATCAATGACATAAAGGACTAAACAACTAAGGTAAGCGTAGCAAAAGTAAAGATGACCCAAGTTGAACCAAGACGGTAATAAGAACTAGCCCCATCATTAAAGTTCCTAAAGGAAACAAAAGAGTTATTCGCACCCACTTATACAAAGTGGGTGAGAGACATGAATGGAGATGTAGATCCATGCTTCAGATCATGCCCTTTACAAGCTGCCACCCAGAATAGGTCTAATCATGACACTACACAAGCATGTAAATTTCATCCTCACAAAAAATAGAATTAACACAGTTAGGGGCTCGAAAAGGAAAAGGATTTTCAATCATTAAGACCCCCCACCTCTCTATCCTTTAAAAAAAAAGTGCCTCTTCTTTCATCCTTTTATACTATATATACAGGCTTCTGGGCCTAGAAATGGATCCCTCAACTGGTGATAGAGGCACTCTAACAAAATTTCCTTGTAACACTCTCTTGAATCAATACAAGACAACTTTTTAATTTTTGCTAAATTTAAGTGTGCATTATTGAAGTTTAACTTGTAGAATGTATGTTTTTCCTCATCATCTATGATTTCTCTATGCACCTTGTTTTAGTTTTCTTGGTTTCTTATAGTTCATGTGATATGTTAGCCTTTGGTGCCTTTCTAAAGCATTATGAGTCATAGTGTCTCTCCTATAGACCTATTTCTTCCTTCCCTTCAAAGTACATTTTCCCTTTTGACCTCCATATAGCTACTCATCTTGTAGCTCTAAAATAGGATCAGTTAGACTTGTCTTGTTTAAGTCCAGTAGTAGTCACTAAGGTTCCTAGACTGAATGTGGATCACTCTCTTTTAGTGAATCACCTCCCTTAGCTTAGATTTTCATTTTTATGTTATCCTCCTATCCCTTTTCCTTAGTCAGTAGTAGATTTTAGCATGGAAAATGAGAGCTGAAGTGAAGCATTTGAGGATCTAGCCTCATTAAAAAGCCTAGAGGTTCAACCTCATGATAGGATACCCACAGCCTGAGGTTGTCCCAATGCTTTTATCTAGGAGTGAGAGATCTTGAGAAACTATCCCACAAAGGGTGAAATTCTAGCCTACAACAACAACTTGGCTACAACAATTTACCTCTACAAGGGCACCATTGATCCCACATGTGTGTAAGAGGTGTAAATTTTTAAAAGTCATGGGGCAACACATGAGGAGTGTGTTTGATAAAGAGTTACAGATGTGAGACTATGATATGATGTTTGTGATGAGGAACATGAGACCCAATATTTAGTAATTTGGTATGCAAAAAGGATCGATATGGTACAAGGTATGTGAATATGATATACACAACACAAGTTTAGTTCAAGAATATTGAGGAGATACATTGGGTGTATAACTAGGATACTGCAAATAATTCTTGTGTATTTTAAACAAGTTCAAGGATGTGGAGGAAGATCCTATGGTGGTATAGGTGGAGACACACCTAATATTCACTACCAAGGATCATAATACAATTGTGGGGCATCGAATCATTATCAAAGGGATTGTTCAAATTTTCTTACTTGTGTGCATTATAGGGAAGGACATAAGATTGAATATTTTCCTTACTAGCGTAAAATAATGAAGGCAAGTGAAAATTCATAGAAGGATACAATGATTAAGGTGGTCCATAAATGTAAGTAAAGGCAATCTCATGGAGCTAGTGGTAAGGTAATATCAAGAAGACAGGTGAACATCACTACTAGAAGTTGGACAACCACATAATCAATGGAAATATCATTGTTAAGGAATGATACCACATGGTATAAGGATGCACTAATGCAGGTGCATAAATAAATAAGGGCACTAATAGGGGATTTACAAATTATACGAGAGTTGGAAGTAAAGGCACATGAATAATAGAGGAAAGGGCTAAGTGTGCAAGAAATCACAGAGTTTACAAAAAAAAACTCCCTAATGAAGTATAAAGGAGTGATAGTTTTTTAAATACTTGGCTCCAAAAAGTGTGGGGGGCATGCATGACCTAGAGGAGTGTGTGAAATAATTACACCTAGGGAAACAAACTAGTAGTGCTAAGTAATTATTGATTAATGTAAAAGTCATTGGATGGAAGCTAAAGAACATTCTAATAAACACTAGCATACAAGTGAATTTTCCTGAAAAGGATGTGTGGAAGAGGATAGGAAGTCCAAAGTGGAAACATTTGATGAGTTTGATATATATGGTGAATAACATTAAGGCTAATCCCATTGGATTTTTGAATGATATAGATTTTGACATGATGGGAGTGAATTTATCTGTTGAATTTTAAGTAATATAACTTGAAAAGATAGATGTATACCCTACATTGATTGGCCAACCATGGTTTTATGGAAACAATGGGGATATGAATTTAAAATATAATATCATGAGTTTTGAGAGGGATGCAAAACTTATAATTATCCCTTTAGATGATGCATAAGGTCCACCATATGTAGAGGATGTAGACATAAAAAAATAAATAACTCATATCTACAATGTCACTACATAGGGAAAGGAGAATATTTGCCCTCAAGAATGTGAAATACTAAGATTGGAATGTCATTCAAAATTATCTAGCACTTCCAACATTGTGTGTGACTAATGGATACAACAGGAGTATGATATAATTGGCTGATAATGTGTAGGAGTAATGAATTGGTGCAAGAAGGTTCAGAGTCCAATGGTCTATGGAGTAGTGCATGAAAGCACATATGAAGAGTTTCAAACATTAGTGTGTAGGGTGACACAAAGGTGGGTTCTTAAAGTGATGCAATAGGAAGAAAGGTCATGAGAATTAGCAAAGTAAATATGGATAAGCTACCATGGTTCAATGGGACCAAATGTGTAAAATATTATGTAAATGACTTGGAGGCCTACATACCAAAAGAGGTGGAAATAATTTATGCCTTGGTCCATACTATGAAGGATAGCCCCAAAAGGTTTGGGCCACACATAGGTTGAAGTTTCAAAAATGGGGCCAAGTTAAACAAGTAATGTGTGTAAGGCTTGACTGAAGTAATGTGAAAAAGGACATCTAATCTAAATAGGAGATTCAGGCCTTCATGTGCATTTAAAGGTTTGTGAGGAAGTATAGTCTCTTAGTATGTTTTTACTTCTCATTTGGTTATGGGTACATGTGTTATATGGGAATTTTAAATTGCACATATGCGCTTGGTATTTGTGGAGTGAGACATTGCACGTGACATGAGATTATAATGAATTGAAAGTGAACTTTATGCATACATTTAAATTTGGTACTAGCACAACTAAGTTTACTCAACCATTAAGGGTCATAAGAGTAGCCATTTTCACTCAAGATGCTCAAATGGAAGACCATGTGAGGAAGTTTCACAGTGATGAAATATATTCAGTGGGAAAGCTCTTTGAGGAAGAATGTGATAGTACATAAAGTTAGCCTACACAAAAATACATTGAGTTGATTTAAGTTAACTAGGTTGAATTAAGAAATCATGGTTGATGAAGTTGATTACCTGAACCTACAGACCACTAAAGGAGAAAGGATAGTGAAAAGTATTAAGGGTGATGATACCAAGTATTGTGAACAACCACTACAAAAGAAAGAAGTGAACATTTGAATTTAAGAAGGCCCATGCATGGAAAGCATTGGATTTTAGTGGTCATATGATTGAGTTTGCATGTATTTTAGAATTGATCAAGTAATTTAAGGATCTATTTCCAAAGAGTTATCATGAGAAGATGGGGTTACACCATTATCTGGTACATATGCACATATATTAAAGGAAAATGTGAGACCAATATATAAGTGACTGTATAGGATAAATTGTAATTTTTTGCAAAGGTCAAAGAGGAAATTGAAAAAATGTTGGATGCAAGGGTAATATTCCCTTAGGTGTCAAATTGGATAATTACATTCATAATTAGTAACAATAAATATGTAAGGATAAGGGTTTGCATGGACTGCAGAATGTTGAATTATTCCTATGTCTAAGATCATTTTCCAACTTTGTTCACAGAAGAAGTTCTAGAGATATTTTTGGGATGTGATGTATACAAGTTCACAGATGGGCTTTATGGTTACCATTAGTTGAACATCGCATAGGAAGATAAATAAAAAATCACCTTTACAACTAAATGTAATTATGTTTCCTATAATGTAATGCCATTTGGGTTAAAGAATGTACAATCTATTTTTTCACACATTGTGGTTGAGGCCTTTAAATATTTCATACATATGTTTTTACTAGTATATTTGGATAATTATATAGTGTATTGAATATTCAAATACCACTCTAAGAATGTGTATGATGTTAAAACTATGTAGGACACTTTATATTTCTATGAACTTGAATAAGTGCATATTTGAAATCTATTTTGAAAATTTATTGGGGCATGTAATTTTTAAAGTGAGGAATTTGATAGATCTCAAAATGATTAAAGTGATCTTACAGATACCAAATCCACACACACAAAAGGATGTCCAAGCATTTTCAATACATTGAGAGTATTACTATAAGTTCATAAGGAACTACACATAAATAGCCAAACCAATGAAAAAGTTTTTGAGAAATGGTGGACCATTTCATTATGGTAACACACAACAAGAATCATTCAAAAAGATGAAGGATAAATTGGTTAGTGTGTTGTTTTTATAACTTCCAAATAAGAAGCAGTCATTACATGTACATGTGGATGCTTCTCATACTGCAATTAAGACCATACTCATGAAACTATGGGAGGGATAGATTGATCACCCAATTCATTTTTAAATTTAAAATTTATCCATCAAAAAGAAGAATTACACTCTAACAGAAAGGGAAGCATAAGCCATGGTTTATACACTATAAAAAATTTGTTAGTACACCTTTTTGACACCATTTATTTTATGTATAAAATATGAATCTTTGAAGTATTTGGTGAATAAACTAGTGCTACATGGAAGAGTATGCAGATGGATTTTTCTATTCCAATAATTTAAATTTTAGTAGTGGTTAAGCCCAAAAGGTTGAATGCGAGACCAAACCACTTTTTCCACATAAGCACTATGGAGGATGCAAAACCAATTGAGGATGATCTTTCAGATGCACAGGTGTATTGAGTTCAACATGTGTTAGAGGAAATGGCAAAGATATATTCATTTTTTACTACAGGAATGGCACAAGAGGGATGGTATTAAAAGGAAAATAACAACTTGTAGAGAGGACTGTGCCATATCAATTGATTGGAGGTGAATTTTATAAGATGGGTCAAGATGATGTTTTATAGAGGTGCATATTTATAACATGAGTGACATAATGTTTTTTAGGAGTGTCATGAAGGGATAGCTAGTGGAAACTATGCATGGGAAGTCACTAACAAGTTTATGTTGGTAATATTTTGGTGGCACTCAATTTTTAAGGATGGAAAAGAGTATGCACAAAATTGCAATAGCTACCAAAAGGTTAGGAAACCAAATAGGAGAGATGAGATGCCACTCATCCTGGTCATTACACAATAACCTTTTGAAAAAAGAGTTATATATTTTATGGGATCAATTAATCCACCCTTATATGTGCAATATATTATTAGTACAATAGATTACTTAACATGTTGGGCAAAAGAAACACCAACTAAGTATTTATTTTACCCTAATGTTGATTAATGAGTGAGATTAATTTAATTAAGATAGAACTTTGAAATGTAATTCAATTCAATAGATATGGAATTCAAGCATATATCTAAATGTAAAAGACTGAGATTTAATATTTTGATTTGACAAGTGGCATATGGTAAATATGGAAAGTACTAAAGAGATATGGAAGAAATATAATCTCAATTTCTGGATGTCCTTTGAGTTTGATAAATGACTGAGGAACACACTTTCTTGTTAAAATTGTCCATATTATTTTTAGATGAATTTATTGTTAAGCACAAGCTTATACTGAGAGGGGGGTGAATCAGTATAAGATATTTTTTTGCTTTCAACTATTAATCTTAATCCAAAACCTCAAATTACTCCACAATTAATATATTCAAATAAATCAAAGAATGCAATGCAAATAGACACAGATTTGCATGGAAACCCTTTCGGGAGAAAACCACAGAGAAATTCTCTTAATATAATTTTCAAATATTTGTAGGCACCAACCTACAGGGGACACCAATCCCTAATTACAATTTTTGGGCATCAACCCTTCCACACGCACCAACACAGCTTTAATTCATGAGCACTAACTCACAGGAGCACCAACCCCTTACAAAAATTCTTCTTAACACTATATATCTATTGTTAACTCAATGAATGATGGAACCCTTCTTTTCCCTCTTTCTTCTCTCAATAATTTTTTAATGCATTTTCGGCTCTTCTCCCGCACTTCTCTTAGACTTGAATGATATAAAATATATTTCAAGTGTTTGTTCATCTTATTTTTTTCATCCACTCATCTATCCTTTGATAGCCTTTGCTACCTTTTCCCAAGAGGGGCATCCATTCCAAGAGACACCTCTTACCAAAAAAGATGTGTCTTTTTAATTTATTTTATTTAAATAACCCAAGTGGGGTAATTTTCCTTTTCTTTTACTTAGTCGGCTTGTTGTTTATTTAAGTGCTACACGTAAATTAATTTGTTGCCTCCTTAAGATAAAATGTTGGCCCATTGAACAAATTGTTGCCCCATAAAAGAAATCACTGGCCTATTAAATAAAGCATTGGTCCTTTCCATAGGTAGATTATTGATTATTTATTACTGGCACATTATCATTGATATGCATATGATGATCAATTATATGCTTATTTATTTGACATCAATCACTATGTTGACATCAATGACAATATTTCCAACAATCTCCCCTTTTGTCATTGATGGCAACCTTCCAAAAAGATCTTCTTTTTTGCAACTCCCCATCTTCTTTTCTGCAACTCCCCCTTGTGTAACTTCCCGTACTACCTTTCTCCCCATTTGACATCAATGGCAAAGGGTCATCTAAGGAGCTGAAAAAAGAAAAGTTTAGCTCCCCTTAACCAATGCTTCTCTTGATTTTTAATGAGTAGAAGCAAAGGATATTACTCCCAACTTCTGTCATAGGTACTCAAATGTTTCCTTTGGAAGTGGCTTAGTGAAGATATCTACCATTTATTCAAATGTGGAAACATATTCCAATTTTAATTGTTGTTCTACTACCTATTCTCTTAAGAAATGATACTATAGGGATATGCTTAGTTCTGGAATGCATAATTAGATTCTTCAAAATACTTATCGCACTAGTATTATTGCAGAATATGGAGATTGGATGATCATACTCTACTTTGATATCTTTCAAGGTTTGTTTCATCCATAGAACTTGTGTACAACATAGCACTGTCACTATGTACTCTGCTTCTACTATGGATAGAGATAAATAATTCTACTTTTTACTCAACCATGATACTAGGCTATCTCTAAGAAAGAATGCTCCTCCACTTGTACTTTTTATATCATCTACAAAACCTGCCCAATCTAAATCCATATACGCTACCAATGTGAAGTCTTTACCTCTTGGGTACCACAACCCATAATCCAAGGTTCTCTTTAAATATCTGAATATATGTTTCATGGCTTGCACATGTGTTTCTTTTGGAGCTGCTTAAAATCATGCAACCATACCCACTACTTGCCTAATATCTGGCCTAGAAGCCAGCACATATAGTAAACTCCCAATCATTGATATGTAAAGAGTTTGATCAGTATTCTAAGATTTATTATCTTTGTTCAACTTCAGTCTTATAGCCATAGGTGTGCTAACAGGTGCACACTCCTCCATATCATATTTCTTCAACATCTCCTTCAGATAATTACTTTGGGATATGAATATTTCTTTTTTGGATTGAGAGATTTGTAAACCAAGGAAAAATGACAACTCATTTAACATAGACATCTCAAATTCCTTTTGCATATCTTCGACAAATCTCTTAGACATTTCCTCATTATCTCCTCCAAATATTATATCATCTACATACACCACAATAATTAACTAGTGATCTCCTTTAGTTTTGATGTAAAGATTACTATCAGATTATCCTCTCTTAAATCCTTGGTCTTTTAGGTATTTATCAAGCCTAACATACCATGATGTAGGAGCTTGTTTCAATCTGTACAAATCCTTCTTCAACTTACACATAGAATCCTTATTTTCTGATAAGAGGAATCCTTTTGTCTATTCTATGTAAACTTCCTCTTCTAGATTTCCATTTAGAAATGTTGATTTAACATCCATTTGATAGAATTTAAATTTTATAAACATTGAAAATGCAATAAATATTTGAATTGCTTCTAATCTAGCAACAGGAGCAAAAGTCTCTTCAGAATCTACACCTTTTACATGAGCATACCCCTTACATACCAACCTTGCTTTGTTTAAAGTGACTTGGCCATTTTCATTCAATTTGCTTCAAAAAGCCTACTTAGTGCCAATCACATTTTGATCCATTGGCCTGGGCACAAGTTCCCAAGTCTCATTCTTCTCAATTTGATCTAACTCTTCTTCCATTTCTTTTACCCGATGTTTATCATGACTAGCTTCAAAAAAAATCTTAGGATCTACCTTGGATAACAAAGAGAAATTTACATGCTCAGGTATACTTACAATTCTTCTTTTGGTTTGCACACTAGCATCAATGTTGTCAATGATCTGACTTTCAACATGATTCTTCTGAACAAAGCAAGATGGTGCTTTGGTGTCCTACCTTTCAAATTCACTCAATTTTTCTACATTTTCTTCCTCCCCTTCTTCTACAAGATTGGGTATTTCTAAAGGCTCTTTTGAAGGTTATTTTTCCTTTTGATTCATGATCTCATCTATTCTAATACTGGCACTTTGTATGATAATTTGTAACCTTTTGTTATAACATATATAGGCTTTATTTTTGATGGAGTAGCCAAGAAAAATTCCTTCATCAACTATTGAGTCAAATTTTCCCAAGTTTTATTCATTCCTATTGATAAAACATTTACTTCCAAACACTTTGAAATGTTTGACCAAAGTTGGTCTTCCTTTCCACAATTCATAAGGAGTTTTGTCATTATTAACTCTTATTTGCCCTTTATTCAAGATATATACTATTGTATTAACTGCTTCTCTCCAGAATCTATCTGATAGCATAGATTCATTCAACATAATTCTAGCCATCTCTTGAACAATTCAATTTTTCCTTTCAACCACTCCATTTTGTTGTGGAGTCCTTGCAGCAGAGTATTGTCTCTTAATTCCATGATCTTTGCAAAACTCAATGAATTCATTTGAAATAAACTCACCTCCTCGATTTGACCTTAAGCATTTTATTTTCAACTCTTTTTCATTTTTTATTAATGCCTTGAAAGCTTTAAACTTTTCAAATGCTTCCAATTTTTCTTTTAGAAAGGCTACCCATGTCATTATAGTATAATCATCAATGAGCAACATAAAGTAGCTCTCACCTTGCATGCTTTCAGTTCTGGTAGGAACATAAATATCCCTATGAATCAGCTGTAGTGGTTTGGTGGTTGAATATTCCTTCATTCTAAACCTTGCTCTGGTTTGTTTCCCATGTACAACATTGCTTGCATAGAGTTCTTGAAGGTTTTTTTATCTTGGGCATGTCTCACACAACCTACTTGTTACTTATTTTCACAAAATTATCAAAATTTATGTGCCCTAACCTTCTATGCCATAGCCAACTCTCTCAACTTGACTTAGATAACATTTATCTCCTCTCATTTCTCCAAGCATGTATAGGTTATTTGTGGTTCTATGAGCATCTACAAATAATTATCTCATATCTAGCTTCCTTATATCACATCCTTCAACATAAAACTTAAGTGTGTGTCCTTGATCACACATTTGGCTTACACTCAAGAGATTATGTTTTAATCTTTCAACATATAAAACATTCTCCATTTTTATTTTACCATTATAAAGACTTAGTGTACCTTTTTTGGTGATTTTTGATGTAGCATTATCACCAAATTTGACCGTACCTTCATTCACTTTCTTTAATGAGATAAACTTGTTGTTATCTCTGGTCATATGTCTTGAACATCTATTATCAATGTACCACTGCTTCCCTTCATCTCGTGCATGAAATTCCATTTGAACAAGCATGGATTTTCTTTATCTTATTTAGCTTCCTCTAACTTCTTTCTCCACATCTTCGTAGGTTCTTTTTTCTTTTCCTTTATATTTGTAGATTTTTTCCTTTGATCCTGTTTGGAGAATTTAAACCCACTTCTACAAAAGCGTGCTATGTGTCCATAATTATTGCAATTATATCATATAATAACATCCTCATTATAGTATGATAGGGGAGCAAATGAATTATAGTTTCTATTAAAGACTTTATGAACACCTTTGCTTGTATTCCTTGCTTCATTACCTCTTGCTCTCTTTCTATAGTCTACCTTCTTATGACCGAAGTGATTACAATAAAATCAATAACCATGAAAGGAACTTCCAAACTTGGTCACATTCGTATAGCTGGGAACATATGGTGTCTTGACGGTGTTTTTTTCTTTCCCCTTTTTATGCACAACGCTTGTCTTTATGGTATTTTCTTCCTTCATGTTTTCATTCTTCATAGGTTCCTTGAGAATTTCTGCATAGCTTTTGGTTTTATTAGTACGTTCTTGTTCATCTCCATAGCCAAGACCTGACTTATTGAAAAATGATCTTTGATGGTCTAGGATCTCATCTAAAACCTCAGTGCTCTTTTAAAATTTTAGATTATTTGTATTTGCTCTCTCTAAGTCCTTTTTCAAGGCAATGATCTCGGTCTCTTGCTTCTTATATTCTTCTACTTTCATTTGTAGCTGACTTCTCAAATCTTCCTCAACTTGTTTAACTTTTTTCTATTTGATTTTTTAGATCAACGATTACCTTGTTTGATTCCTCAAGGACTTGTGATGTCTTTGCTTTGAAGTCTCAATTCTCTTCTTCATATTTATGGAGATGTAAATTCAATTTTTTATTCTTCTTATTAAATGCTTTCATTTCTTCCAATGCACAAATAATTTCTTCAAGGTCCACTTCACCTTCTTCTTCCATGTCTTCGTCTTCCTCCAAAATATCTTTGCTAGTGGTGGGATTTTCTTCTGTACCATGAACAAAATCTCTTCATTATCACTCTCAACATCACTTTCTTTGTTTTCTTCGGATGAGCTGCTATACCTCTTGGAGTATAAGATTTTCTTTTGTTTCTCAAATATTTGCTTGTCTTTGCTCAGCTTGAATCCCCTTTTGTACTTTGGTTTGTTTCCCTCATCATCGCTATTTCCTTTATTTGGAGATTTGGTTGCAAAATGACCAATTTTACCATAATTAAAGCATTTAAATGGTAACTTTCCTTTATATTTGCCCAATCTTTTCTTTAGCTTCCAAATGAATAGAGCTTCATTTTCATCTTCTTCACTACTTGAATTTTCACTTGATTATGGTTCTTTGATCTTCTCTTTCTTCAAGACCTTGAATGATTCTTCCTTCTTCGATTGTCTCTTAGATTCAGTTCTCATTTTGTATGCCATAAGAATTCCATGGAGCTCATCCATTTTCATTGTGTCTAAATCCTTCATTTTTTCAATGGTGGAGACCTTCACATCAAATCTCAATGGTAGGGATCTTAGGACTTTCTGAACAATCACAAATTCTTTAATTTTATCTCTGAGTCCTTGAATGACATTAACAATCTCATCGACATAAAGAAGATACCTAGCAATGTTTTCATCATTCTTCATTTTCAAAATTTCAAACTACCTCTGGTGGGTTTGGAGTTTTGCTTTTCTCACCCTATTATCACCTTCATAAATAGTGTTGAGTTTATCCTAAATCTCTTTTGCAGATTCACAATGCATAACCTTAACAAACTCATTTTTTGAAAGCTCGCATAAGATTGCATTCATAGCTTTCGCATTGTTCTCATTGGCCTTTTCTCTGGTGGGATCCATTGGTGCAATTTGTGGCATTGTGTATCCTATTTCCACTACTTGCCAAATATCAAAACCTAGGGCCATCAAGTAAGTCTTCATCCTTATGATCCAAAATGCGTAATTCATTCCATCGAACAAAGGAGCCTTGTTAGTGGAGAAACCATCTAGCACTTGAGATCCTACCATATGTGCTTTCCAAGATCTACCTTCTAGCAGTTGTGCTAACACCGAAGGAACTAGCTCTGATACCAATTGTTAAGCACAAGCTTATACTGAGAGGGGGGTGAATCAGTATAAGATATTTTTTTGCTTTCAACTATTAATCTTAAATCCAAAACCTCAAATTACTCCACAATTAATATATTCAAATCAATCAAAGAATACAATGCAAATAGACACAGATTTGCATGGAAACCCTTTTAATAGAAAACCACAAATAAATTCTCTTAATATAATTTTCAAATATTCGTAGGCACCAACCTACAAGAGACACCAATCCCCAATTACAATTTATGGGCACCAACCCCTTCCACCAAGCACCAACTCAGCTTTAATTTGTGAGCACTAACTCACAGGAGCACCAACCCCTTACAAAAATTCTTCTTACCATTGTATATCTATTGTTAACTCAATGAATGATGGAACCCTTCTTTTCTCTCTTTCTTCTCTCAATGATTTTTTAATGCATTTTTGGCTCTTCTCCCGCACTTATCTTAGACTTGAATGATATAAAATATATTTCAAGTGCTAATTCATCTTATTTTTTTCATCCACTCATCTATCCTTTTATATCATTTTCTACCTTTTCCCAAGAGGGGCGTCCATTCCAAGAGACACCTCTTCCCAAAAAGATGTGTCTTTTTAATTTATTTTATTTAAATAACCCAAGTGGGGCGATTTTCCTTTTCTTTTGCTTAGTTGGCCTGTTGTTTATTTAAGTGTTACCCATAAATTAATTTGTTGCCTCCTTAAGACAAAACGCTGGCCCATTGAACAAATCATTGCCCCGTAAAAGAAATCACTGGCCTATTAAACAAAGCATTGGTCCTTTCCATAGGTAGATTGTTGATTATTTATTGTTAGCATATGATTGATGTTATGCATATGATGATCACTGCTATGCTTATGCATTTGACATCAATGACTATGTTGACTTCAATGACAATATTTCCAACATTTATGATTTTACACCACAAGACCACTCCATACCATCCACAAACAAATGGTATAGTCGAGGCATTCAATAATATTTTGGAGAATTTTTTGATAAAGATATGCAATGTTGGAAAAAAATGTTGAGATGATAGAGTTTTTGTATTACTATGGGCATACATGACTACTTATAAAAGGTTTAACAAGTATATACCTTTTCAATTGGTGTATGGACACGAGGCAGTGTTTCCAATAGATTTTTTTGTATCAACATTACACATTATTCATGTTATATGATTGGTTACAACCATGTCGATTGATGCAAGGTTTGATGAGCTAATGAAATTTGATGAGAAAAGGTTATAGGCATAATGGAGTTAAAATGTTGAGAAGAGTCTGATGCAGAGAAAATTCCTTCAAAATCTCAACCTTTCAACTTACACCCACTTGACACAACTTCACAGGGTTCTTTATAGCTTTTTTTGTTGCTTTTCTTGCTTGTAAGAATAGTATAGGATTGATTACTATAAAATAAGGCACTTTTATAGTACCCAATATTGATTTCTACCTCTTTACAAATTTTCTTGGTTCAAAACAGCTTTTAGACCACTTTTCTAGCCTTTGTCTCCAACTAATTAGGTCAGCTAAGGCCTAATTGTACATAGAACTCTTTATCCATACACCTATACCATGTATGGCTATAAAACCTTAAAAATATTTTATAGGAATTTAAAACACGTCTAATAACAAATTTTTGGAGTTTTTGGCTTGTTAAAACTCTTGAAATTTGATTTTTAGTTTCAAAACCCTAACTCAGGGTTATACTCCCATGTACAGACTCAAGAGGGATTATTTTAAGGGTTTAAGTTCCAAATTGAGTTTTGAAGTATTTTTAAGGTTTTATGACCTCTTTTCAACCCTTAATCACCTTCTCCAATCACTATATATTCCCTCCAATGCCTCTGCTACACTTTTTCATGAAGATCTATACTTGACTATGTACAAATATGTTAGTTCCTACAAGACTATGTTGTCCTCATAAATAAATGTGAAAATGATCAAATTAAATAATAAATAAATTTAAAAAATCATGAAAATAACTTACCTAAATAATAATAAGTCTCATAAATGAGTCTTGTTGAAGTCTTTCTTCACTATCCACTTACACACAATCAAGTGCCAATGCAAACATACAAAAATATAGGGTCTGCCAATACTTTTTCTTCAAAACCATGTAATTTATTGTTTTTTTCTTTAAAATTGAACATTAAAATGATATTGAACTAAAATTAAATCATTTTTTACATCCTACAACTACTCTAACTACCCTTTGGACCCTCCAATGGTCATTAAAGAGATAGCCAAGCAGTAAGAACACATACAAAGTTGATATTCCATACAATTATGAGTTTGTACCCATGATATGATTTCATGGTGTCTTTAAGAGGAAATTAAAAAAATGTTACACCTTGAAAATTCCTTTCACACACCTCTACAATACCAAATCTAAGCGAAATAATTCAAAAACTCATTTTGGCAAGAAAGTTCAAATTTGAATTTTTGAGAAGCTAACACTAAAACTAACACCTAGAATTGAAAAATGAGGATGGTATAAGCATTATAAGACCTCCTAGACTATCATCAAGCCAAAATTTAACAATAAAACCAAAATTTGAAAGGAAAACTAGCCTAGAAGTGATGCTCCTGCATCATACTCTCAGGGAAAAGAGAAAAGAGCTTAGGGACTGTTGTCCATGAGTGTTTCCACAGTACTCCCATGTTTTTTGATGTCATGTTTGGTCATCCATGTATCATATTCAAATATTTGGTGTTTATATTTGACCAAATACTTGAAATATTTCTTGTCTCTAGTCTATTTTATCACTTGCTTATCTAGAATGCATTCCAATTCATTTGATTTAGCTTGAGGCAAATGTTTTCCCCAATCTATACTTGTTGTAGCTAATCCTTCTATTGTGTCTTCACTTTTTACTCCTTATTTTTAAGGGTACAATTCTGCAGCATTGAAGATTAGTGATATGCCTACACCACTAGGCAATTCCAACTCATAGGCATTGTTAGCAAACTTTCTAAGTATCTTACAAGGACCAATTTTCTTCATCTTCAGCTTATTATACTCACCTATTGGAAACCTCTCCAACCTAATATGAGCCAAAATCAAATATCCAATTAGAAAACTCACCTCTCTTCTACTTACATTTGCTTACTTCTTATACTTTTCCACACTAGCTTATAGATGCTTCCTTACCTATTGATGTACCTCCTTCATGGACACTATAAATTCTTCTCCTTCAACACTCCTCTTGTCCATATGACTGATATTTTTATTTAAAACACTCCTCTAGGTTGCATACCATGTATCACTTCAAAAGGACTCATGCCAATGCTCCTATTGGTGGAGTCATTGTAGGCAAACTCTACTTTAGTAAACACAATATCCACTGCTTGGGATTATCCTTAGATAGGCACCTCAATAGTTTCCCTAGACTCCTATTAACCACCTCAGTTTGACCATTTGTCTGAGGGTGGTAAGCTAAACTAAAACTCAAGTTTGTGCCCAGCTTTCTCCATAGTGTCTTCCAAAAATAGCCTAGGAACTTAATGTTTCTATCAGATACAATACTTATTGGCAGTCTATGAAGCCTTACTACCTCGTGGCATCATTAGTGGTCCTACATGGAATGAAATGTGGCATTGTGTAAAATATTTCCACAACTACATGTATAGAGTCAAACCCTCTTTGTGTTCTAGGCAGTCCCATAACAAAGTCCATGCTTATGGATTCCCAAGGCCTATTTAGGACCGGTAGAGGTTGATATAAACCTGCATTAGTGCTCTTCCCTTTAGCCAATTAAAATTTTTTACATCTCTCAACATATCTCCTCACTTTTGCTTACAACTTAGGCCAATAGTAGTGTCTAGTGAGTTGCTCTAAGGTTTTACTAATCCCAAAGTGGCCTACGATACTTCCACTATGCTTATCTTGAATCAAATTATCTCTTATTGAGATTCTTAGCACACATAGCTTCACCCCCTTGAATAGCAATCCATCTTGTATGACATAGTCCAACCCTGGCTCTTTGTTGAGTGTTGTTGTATGCTTGCAAGTATTGTATGCTTTTTTGAACTCTTCATCATCTTCATACATTTCCTTGAGTGACTCAATACCAACACTCTCAAGTTATATCTCATGCACCAACAAGACTCTCCTACTCAATGCATCTGCTACCTTGTTACTTTGTCATTGCTTATGCTTGATGGTGAAGGTGAAATTTTGTATGTATTCCACCCATCTCATGTGTCTTTGGTTTAGCTTAGGATGATTGGTGATGAATTGAAGTACATAATTGTTTGTATAGACAATAAACTCCTTTGGCATCAACTAATGTCTCCATTTCTTCAATGCTTGCACCATTGCATAGAATTCCAAGTCATAAGATGAGTAATTTTTCTTGGCATATTTCAACTTTTCACTAAAATAGGCTATAGGTTTACTCTCTTGGCTTAGTATATCCCTATTGCCACTCCACTTGCATCACATTCTATCTGAAACACTTTATTGAAGTTTGGTAATGCTAGTATAGGTTGATTTGTTATCCTTTGCTTCAAATATTGGAAACTTCTCTCATATTTCTCACTCCAAACCAACCTTTTCTTGTTTCCCTTAATGGTGTCTATGATAGGATTACATATCCCACTATAATTTCTAATAAAGCTTCCTATATAAACTTGCAAGTCCATAGAAACTTCTTAACTCTCCAGCTATTCTAGGTGTTGGCCACTCCATGATTGCCTTCACCTTGTTCTTATCCATATTTAGCATGCCTTGAGTGATGACAAGTCCTAGGTATATTAGTTTTGACTTCATAAACTCACACTTCTTGAGGTTGATAAACAACCTTTCTTCTTGCATCCTTCTCATGACTAGATGCAAATGGTGAAGATCTTCCTCCTTGTTATGTTTGTAGATAAGTATGTCATCCAAGTAAACCACTACAAAATTGCGTATAAAATATTTAAGGACTTCATTTGTAAGCCTTATGAAAGTGCTTGGTGCATTGTTCAAACCAAATGGTATAACCAGCCATTCATACAATCCTTCATTGGTTTTAAAAGTGGTTTTCTGCTCATCCCCTTGTATGATCCTAATCTGATAGTACCCACTCTTGAGATCAATTTTATAAAAATAACTTGCTCCAATCAATCAATCCATCAAATCTTCCATCCTAGGAAGTGGAAACCTATATATAATGGTGATCTTATTGATAGCCTTGGAGTTTGTGTTGACGCAGTGGATTGCACCCTTGAGAGAAGGTTGGGCTTCTCTCTTCCACACGTCACAATGGAAACTCCCCTCTTGCCTATGGGTCTGGCAAAATTGGGGGGAGAGTCTCTAGATAAGGGCTAGCTCCCTTTGATGCATCAGAGTTATTCCAGTAAGTTGCTAATACATATATATATATATATATATATATATATATATATATATATATATATATATATATATATATATATATATATATATATATATATATATATATATATATATATATAATGGGGGGTGAAAAGGGAGAAGGATTACTAAAAAAATAGAACCTAAACTAAAAGGGTGATGCACCAAACAAGTTTGATCTACTCACACTCACACTTTGAACCATAAAAACACATACATACACTTTAACTGGTAAAAGGACCAAACTACAAGGAGCTTGATAGGGAGGTTTTAATGGAAACACACAAAAAAGGAACTTACCATAGGCATTGTAGGGAAAGCACACTGTCTAGCAACCTCCTACTTCTGTGCTCTAAACATAGCTCTTCTTATCACCTACAGGAATGGTGCTTTGTCTATACCAGGTGTATAGGTATCAACCCTGTGAAAGCATTAGGAAGCAATGACTGAACACAAGACTAACACTCAAACACACTCAAAAATATATCCAACTAGAATAGAGATAAAAAAATGCATATTCTATTGATTCTAGGTGAAAAATGGTAGGGCTTTGCCTTACAATATGAGAGATGCCTTCTCAAAATGAGAAGTTAAAATATATAGAGAGAAGAGGGAAAACACAAGTGCCTCTTTTGGAAAAGACTTTTGGTGCCTTTTGACAAGTGGCCCACGTGTGCTGAGAGCGTTAGGAAGAGGAAGCCAGTGGAATATAATGTTGTGTCGACTTTGATTTTGACTTTAGGGGTTTTAAAAACATAGGCCATGCCATTTGTCTATAAACAAGACCGCTCCTTGAAGGCATTCACACAGTTTGTCTACTCATTAATGCAAAATAGAGAAAAAAGGGTGACACCGTTTACTGTTTGTGCCCCTTGATGACAACTTGGTAGGCGTTGTTCCAACCACTGGAGTAACTCCTTGAGTCAACACCTTCCTTTGCCACTTGGACTATTTTGTCTGCTTCCACACTTGGCTCTTTTGTCTCTTCCTAGCCTTGTCTTTTCTATATCTTTTGACCCTCAAGGGCTATCTTCTGCTACTTCTTTGTCTCTTTGGGCTCTTTCATCAGCAGGTCACTAAGTTCATTCTTAACTTTGTCTTTTCCCAGCGTCATCTTTTCTTGATTTTGTCTTTTGTTGGATTTTGTCTCTTTCTCTCTTAGCTCTTTGGGCTCCCTTCTAGTTAGTGCTCAAGTATTTAAAGAGAAACGGCTACTTCATTGTCGTAAAATTGACGCTCGCGGGCCCATCACCATTTGAAAGCCAATGGCTAATTCATGGTGCTCAACTTTGATGTTTGTGGGCCCATCATCTCTTGGTCAATTCCTTCAGCTTTTGCTTTGGACCCTCTCGAAGGGAAGGTGTCCTTTTCCTGCAGCTGAGAGTCTCCTGTAATGGTACTTGCCCTTCGGGCTCCTTCGATGGCCTTGCTCTTGAAATCTTTCATACATTTTGTCTGAAGGATTTCTTCCTTTGTCTTTCCATTATTTCCTTGGGCTTTCCAATCTTCCAAATTTCTTCAAACTTTTTGTCTGAAGGAATTCCTTCAGACAAAAGTCTGAAGAAATTCATTCCCTGCCTTCACTTTCAACTTTTTTGAAGCCCTTTAGATTTTATTGAAAGGGCCTTGTCCTTTGAAAAGTGCCCTTCATAAAAGTGATTGTGGTCCTATCGCCGACCAAGTGACCTCTGCAAGGGTCGTTTGGTCTCTAAAATTGCCTTTCAAAAAAGTTGCAAAGGTCCTTTTGTTGCCTAAGTGCCCTCCGCAAGGGCTAGTTACTTTGCTGCAGGATTTTCCTTTGAAGGATTTCTTCAGACAAAATGTTCGAAGGAATTCCTTCAGACATTTTGTCCAAAGAAATTCAACCTTAGACTTTTGTTCTATTTTTGCCTTTGAACTTTTTTTGAAAGAGAACTCTGTCCTCTGCAAGGGCAAATCAAGTCCAAAACTACCCTTCAGATTTCTACAACGGTCCAGTCTATTCATCACCTGCCCCCCGCAAGGGCACTTGCCCTTCGAGATTTTGGAATACTCCTTTGAACTTTTCTAATTGAACCATTGCTTAAACCAAATGTTGAACCAAACATTGAACCAACTCGACTAAAACAATCACTTGAAACTAACTGTTTGAACCAAAGACTTGAACCAACTCTTCGAACCAACTGAACTAGTTTCTCTTTTTGTTGTAAAACTTGTGCAAATCAAATTTGAACTGGCTTAGAATAGCAGGGGAAGAAGGAGACCAATTTTGGCCTATTAAGGCAAAAATGGTTAGCAAATTGGTGACTCCCAAGGGAAGCATGCCTGCTATGCTTAGAAGCCAGTTGCCTTAAAATCCATTGGACACAGAGTCAGAACGCAACTTGAAAAGTTAGCAACCACCTTGAGATATCCAAGAATCAATCACGAAGCTCTTACCCCAAAAGGAAATGAAAACACACACAAGACTAAGAAAACTACTAACATGTGCAAAAGCACTTAGGGAAAGCAAGAAAAAGTAAGAAAAATAATACATAATGGGAGGAGGGCTCAGTGATAATGCTTAAGATGTATCCCATTAACTGGGATATACAGTTCTTCACCATCCAACTTAGAGAGTTGGAATGCATTATGCTACTTACATTGAGTGATGACGTATGGACCACTCCATAGGGCGTCAAACTTTGCATGCTTTCTAGGCTTATCTCGTTTTGCATCCCATTTCAAGACGATGTCTCCTTCAGAGAAACCTTTTGATGAAGACTTTTTGTCGAAGTGTTTCTTTGTCTGCTATTGGCGGCTGGTCATAAAAGCCATAGCCTGGTCCCTTGTCTCTTGGAGCTCCATCAGCTCGCATAGCCTAACCTCCATGTTGTTGCTTTCTTCTAACTACAGCTGATGAGTGAGGTCTAAGGCTGGTAATTCAAGTGAAAGAAGAAGCCTAGCTTCTCTTCCATATATGAGAGTGTACGGTGAGTTGCCAATTACCCTCTTTGGAGTGACCCTATCTGTCCACAGGTATTTTCAACTTGACATGCCAAGTCCTTTGATTCTCCTCCATTGTTCTCTTGATGATCATGATCAGATTCTTATTGGTGGACTAAGCCAGCCCATTCCCCTGTGAGTAGTAGTTGGATGAAGTGATAAGATAGATACCATATCTCAGTGCCCATTCACTTGTTTTAGTTCTCAACAAATCTAAAGTGTTATATGAGATTATGGTAGCTGGAACCCCTAACCTTACCACCAGGTCTTCATAAAAATCTAGGACTACACTTTTGTTGGCTTCCTTCAAAGCGATAGCCTCTACCCATCTCGTGAAATAATTTGTGGTGATCAGGACCCACTTGTGTCCAGCACTGGAGGGAGGGTTAATCATCCCTATAAAGTCAAGGCCCCATTACATGAATGGCTGCTCCACCTGAATAGGCTGTAAAGGCATGGCAGTCAGCCATTGCTTTCCATCAAAGAGCGCACACTTCTAGAACTTTCGTACCCAAGTATGGGTGTCTCTGAATAGAGTAGGCCAAAAGTAACAGCTCTCATTATTCTTGCAGTTGTAGGCCTAGGAGCAAAGTGACCACCAGCTGGCCCATTATGGAACTCAGACAGCACCCTGTCAGCCTGACTTGGGTCTATGCACCTTAAAAGGACTCTGGAGAGATCCCTTCTAAACAACACTCCATCTATCAAGACATAAGGGAGAGATTGGACTCTAAATAATTTCCTCTTGGTCCTATCAAGGCCATGTGGGCACTCACCAGTGAGAAGGAAATGCCTCAACTCTGATGTCCAATCCTTCATGACAGCTGGTTTTTCTACTATAATTACATCATGAATTAGCAAACTATCCTCTTTTTGTTGTTTAAAGTCTATAGTAAGGTGTTCACACAGGCCTCTCCCTCTTCCCAACTTAGTGATCTTGATATCCATGTCATATTCCATTACCTTAGTGATCCACCCTGCTCTCTTTTCATTCAGGTCCTGGTTGGTCAAGAAATCCTTGATGTCGGGATGTGGAACCATGAGGTGAGCTATTGGATAGCATATGCATGAATTTTTTCAGACTCTATATGACTACAAGGACTTGCTTCTCCACATATGTGTACCTGACCTCAAAACCCTCTAAGCCTTGGCTAAAAAATGCAAGTGGTTGCTCAAGGTTATCACCATTCGCTTAGGTAAGCATGGCAGAGATTACCTCTTCATTTTTGAAGGTATAAAGGTTGAAATATTTGGTAAAGTCAACGCTGATCAGAGTAGGAGTTGGGCTATAGCCTGCTTGATCTCTTCAAAACTGTCCTTCTTTTGCGCTGTCCATGCGAGCTTCTCATCCTTCCTTAGCATAGAGGTCAATGGCTTGACTATCTCCACAAAATTCAAAATAAATCTTCAGATGAAATTTATTTTGCTGAAGAAGCTCTGCAGGCCCTTTTTGTGTTTAGGCAACAACAGCTCCAAGATGGATCGAACTCTCTTTGGATCAATGGTCAAGCCTTCCTTGAAAATAATGTGGCCAAGGAGTTTACCCTCATGGATAGTGAACATCTATTTTTTTAGGTTAAGAGAGATACTGAACTCTCTACACCTCTCGAATATTTGTCTGAGGTGATTCATGCGTTGGCCCACCTTCTTAGAGAATACCGTCACGTCATTAAGATATACCAACATAGTGTTATTTATCAGGCCTCAAAAGGCCATGTCCATGGCTCATTGAAAGGTGGCACCAACATTGGACAGTCTGAATAGCATTTTCTTGTAAGCAAACGTCCCCCATTTGGTAGTGAATGTTGTCTTGTACTGGTCACAGTCTTGTACCAAAATTTGATTATATCCTGAATACCCATTCAGGAGGGAGAAATGCTCACTACCTGTTACCATTTGAAGGATCTGTTCCATGCTTGGGAGAGGATAATGGTCTTTCAAATAAACTCTATTAAGGTCTCTGAAATCGATGCATAGTCTGATCTCCCCATTCTTTTTATGGACAGAAACAAGATTGGCTAGCCAAGAAGAGTGTTTGATTGGAAATATTATCCTAGACTCAATCAACTTGGTGAGTTCCTTCCACATGAGAGGCTCAATCATTGGGTTGACAGGCCTTTGTTTCTGCTTTATTGGCTTGGCGCCTTCCTCTAGCTCAATGGTATGTTGGGCCAAACTTGGGTTGAAACCCTTCAAATCGCTATATTCCCAAGCGAAGACATCAACAAACTCTTGGCACAATAAGATGAAGGCTTGCCTTTCACGGTGCGTGCACACTTTCCCAAGTGAAAGCAGCTTATCTTCAAATATTTCAACCTTCTCATAGTTCTCCTCCTTTATTGTGATGCTTGCCTTGTCGCTTTTTAACTGGTCATCTTCATTAAAGATACTCTCTAGAGTGACCAAGCCTTTAAGGAGTTTATTGTTCTTCTGCTGAATAATTTGGCTACCATATTGTTGTTGTAGCTTTGCCTAGTTTTTAGCAACGAACTCAACTTCTTCTTGCAAGAAGAGTGCTATTTGCTGGTCACTATCAAAAACTTGCCAATTAATGATGTTGTCAGGTACAGAGGGCCAGATTACTACTTTCAAGTGGCGTGAACTGCGGTCTCAGCCTATTTCCCTAGGGATATCAAACTAGGCACCAACTGCTGCCAACTTATCTGCTTGCTTGTTCTGCTCTCTAGAAATGGAGGTAACATTGAAAGCAAGGAAATTCTCCACTAAGTCCCATACCCTATGTTTGTAGGACTTCAGTAAAGAATTCTTTATCAAATTTTGGCCTCTTACCTGATTGACATCAGTTCACTGTCACCAAAAACTTGCAGCTCTTTGATTCCTCTTTTCCTCACCCACTCCAAACCATGGATGAGGGATTCATACTTTGAAACATTGCTTGTGCAATAAAATTGAAACCTGAAAGCTGAAAAGTATTTCTCCTTTGAAGGAGAAACTAGCACCACTCCACCACCAGCTCCCAACTTACTTCTTGAGCCATCGAAGAATAGCTGCCATAGACCTAAGCTTTCTTGGTTTGCTTTCATCAAATTTAGTATAAAATTACCCTCTTTATGTATGTAATAAATCCCAAGGCATGTCTCTTCTATGAATTTGTAAGGATCATGTTTGAAGTTGTCACTTCCCCATTCATCTAAGAGCAGGTCAGCAACTCCTTCAAGGGCAAAGGATGGAGATTGATCCATTTGGAACTCTTCTTGGTCAATAATGGCATAACTAACATTTTCCACTTTGAGTGAGTATGGTTCTAGATGATCTCTGTGGAGTGGCTCTGATTCAATGTTTACCTTAGTCCCATACTTGGTTCTAAAAACCAAATAGGACTAGTTTGTTGCTAGGTAGCTGCTTATCTTGGATGTGAAATCTCTGGACAAGCAAATAGAAAAATAAGGAGGGACATCTGCCATTACCACATCGTGAAGAACTGAGAAGTTCGGGTAGGCATGTAGCGTTAAGCTCAAACCCTTCACCACTCCAACTGTCTTTGTTGGTTTTCCATCTAGCTGCAGGACTCCCTTAGTCATTTCTTCGTATTTTAACCCTAGCTTGTCAGTTATGCATTTGGGCATTACTGAGGTGCTTGCTCCACTGTAAATGATGCAATTATGCACCAATAAATCTCCTATGACCAAAGACAAATAAAAATGGGGAACCTTTTCTTCTTTTCTAACTTGGCCTGAGGTGGAAGGCTGCCCATTCATCATTAGAACGTTATCAGCTTTTGCTGGGATAGCTTGTTCATTCAGCTCATGCAATTCCTTTTGTAGCATGTCCTTTTATCCTAGCATTGATAATGAATACCACAAGGAGATGTTCATGTGCAGCTTCTTCATTTGGTCCACACATTAACTCAAGGGTTGCCTTCTTTCAGATTTTCTTTGAGATTATTTACGGCCTGAGGCGCAAGTCAGAGCGCTGAAGGTACAATTGGTGGTCTAAAGTTTGGAACCTTTTGATTTACATGTGATGAAGGAGGTGTTGCTGACATTTGGGCAACATCATGAGCTTCTTCCATTGCTCTCCTTTTGGACCTTGTGTTGGCGGTGACATAGTCGCCCTGATTGTCCACACTACCCACGTAATTGACTGCATAGAACTCACCTTCCAGGTGATTCATGAGGGTGGAGTTAGGTTGAGTTTAACTGCTGCTCACATTTGGTGGCATTAAAGCCTCAAAGTTTGGGAACTGGGCAGCTGCCTAATTGTCTTGTGCATTTGTGTAGTGACTCGACATTTCATTCGTATAAATAGCCTGATTTTGACCATATCCCATGGTTGAGCAACTGGGATATTCGTATATCAGATTGTTTTGAGCGGGTGCTAGAGCCTTGGATGATGGAGTGCCTCGATTATAGCCTTGAAAAGGTCTGGCCTATGCAAATTGAGCCTGCCCTTGATTATAATTCTAGAAAAGAAGTCTATTTACTTGACCATACTACTGATATCCTTGATTTGATCGATTGACTTGAGCTTGCTGCCTTTTAAGGGCCACTAATTCATTTGTTACACTTTGGAATAGGCTTTTGACTTCATGAAGGTCATTGGATGAAGTATCAACTGGCTTTTCTATGCTAGGCAAAAGAGCCAAGGTGGGTGCAACAGTCTGGATTAGAGGCAACATTTTGGGAAAGAGCGACATATGGGGCCTAGGGGCTATCTTTCTTGCCTGCACCAGGCAATTCTCAGTTGCTATAGCTATGTCATAGGCAGTAGGCAACACATATCCTCCCATGGACTGTATCATAACAACAATGTCATTGTTCAACACCTTCAAATAATAGAGGAAAGCATAGCTCGGAGTCGGCCTTACTAGAATGGGGATTCTATCCCATGTCTTCTAAAATTGAGTGTTGAAATCTTGCATGAATTCATGTGGGGCTCTTTTCATAGTAATCAGTTGTTCAGCAAGTGAGAGGTGGTCGCTCTTCTCCCCAAATTGGTTCATTAAGAGGGTGCCCAATTGGTTCCAGGAATCGAATGAATTCATGGGCAAAGTCCCATACCAGTCCATAACCTTGCCCTTGAAAGACAATGCCAGTAATCTGATCACAATATTCTCCTTAGTGACATTGTGAATATTGCAAAGGTTGGCAATATTTTTGATGTGTTCGACAACAGTAATGGGCCCTTATCTATTAAAAGGAGGCACACTTTTAAGGATTGCTCCTAGAATTGGGTCATAACATAGGAGATTCAAAGGACTTTGACCATGAAAGGCCATAAAAGGTAATGCCATAGCTATAACAAGATGCAACTGAGGCCTCCTTGCATAGGTGTATTTTATGGTAGGTCTGGGAAAGTGATTTGTTGAATAAGGATGAGTCCTATCAAACCTCAGTCACTTTGCTGAGTTCAAAGGAAATTTGATGAATTTGAAAGGGACACCCTTAGCAGCAGATCGTGTGGTGATTTTAGGCATAGGAGGTCAGACTGGTCTTTGATCAGAGACTGATGTTCTTAATAGTGGAGTCACCAGATGCTGAAAATGGTTGATTTTGTTGTAACAAGACCAGCATCAATCTTGAAACTTTACTACGTGTAAAAACTTGGTCCCATCGGGCATTCCAAAAACTATTGATGCAGTGGATTGCAACCTTGAGAGAAGGCTGGGCTACTCTCTTCCACATGTCACAATGGAAACTCCCCTCTTGCCTGTGGGTCTGGCAAAACTGGGGGTAGAGTCTCTAGATAAGGGCTAGCTCCCTTTGATGCATCTTAGTCATTCCAGTAAGTTGCTAATACATATATATATAATGGGGGGGTGAAAAGGGAGAAGGATTACTGAAAATTAGAACCTAAACTAAAAGGGTGATGTATCAAACAAGTTTGATCTACTCACACTCACACTCTAAACCATAAGAACACATACATACACTTTAACTAGTAAAAGGACCAAACTGCAGGGAGCTTGATAAGGAGGCTTTAATGGAAACAAAGAAAATGAACTTACTATAGGCGCTGTAGGGAAATCACACTATCTAGCAACCTCCTTCTGCTTCTGTGCTCCAGACACAACTCTTCTTGTCACCTACAGGAATGGCGCTTTGTCTATACCAGGTGTATAGGTATCAACCCTGTGAAAGCATTAGGAAGTAATGACTGAACACAAGACTAACACTCAGACACACTCAGAGATATATCCAACCAGAATAGAGGTAAAAAATGTGTATTATATTGATTCCAAGTGAAAAATAGCAGGGCTTCGCCTTACAATATGAGAGATGCCTTCTCAAAATGAGAAGTTACAATATATATAGAGAAGAGGGAAAACACAAGCGCCTCTTTTGGAAAAGACTTTTGGCACCTTTTGACAAGTGTCCCATGTGTGCTAAGAGCATTGGGAAGAGGAAGCCATAAAATATAATGCTGAGTCAACTTCAATTTTGACTTCAGGGGTTTTAAAAATATAGGACGCATTGTTTGTCTATAAACAAGACTGCTCCTTGAAGGCATCCATGCAATTTGTCTGCTCATTAATGCAAAATGGAGAAAAATGGGTCACGTCATTCATTATTTGCGCCCCTTGATGACCACTTGGCAAGTCCCTTCCTTTGCCACTTGGACTGTTTTGACCGCTTCTACACTTGGCTCTTTTGTCTCTTCCTAGCCTTGTCTTTTCTGTCTCCTTTGGCCCTCAAGGGCTATCTTTTGCTACTTCTTTGTCTCTTTGGGCTCTTTCATCAGCAAGTCGCTGAGTTCATTCTTAACTTTGTCTTTTCCCAACGTTGTCTTTTCCTAATTTTGTCTTTTGTTGGCTTTTGTCTCTTTCTCTCTTAGCTCTTTGGGCTCCCTTTTAGTTGGCGCTCAAGTATTTAAAGAGCAATGGCTACTTTATTATCATAAAATTAACGTTCATATGCCCATCACTATTTGAAAGCCAACGGCTAATTCATGGTGCTCAACTTTAACATCTGCAGACCTGTCATCTCTTGGTCAATTCCTTCAGCTTTTGCTTTGGACCCTCTCGAAGGAAAGGTGTCCTTTTCTTGGCAGTCGAGAGTCTCCCGCAATGGTACTTGCCCTTCGGGCTCCTTCGGTGGCCTTGCTCTTGGAATCCTTCGAACATTTTTTCTGAAGGATTTCTTCCTTTGTCTTTCCATTATTTCCTCAGGCTTTCCAATCTTTCGAATTTCTTCAGACTTTTTGTTCGAAGGAATTCCTTCGGACAAACGTCCGAAGAAATTCATTCCCTACCTTCACTTTCAACTTTTTCGAAGCCATTCAGATTTTATTGAAGGGGCCTTGTCCTTCGAAAAATGCCCTTCGAAAAAGTGACCGTGGTCCTATCGCCAACCAAGTGCCCTCTGCAAGGGTCATTTGGTCTCTAAAATTGCCTTTCAAAAAAGTCGCAAAGGTCCTTTTGTCGCCTAAGTGCTCTCTGTAAGGGCTAGTTGCTTTGCCATGGGATTTTCCTTTGAAGGATTTCTTCAAACAAAATGTTTGAAGGAATTCTTTTAGACATTTTGTCTGAATAAATTCAACCTTAGACTTTTCTTCTATTTTTGCCTTTGAACTTTTTCTAAAAGAGAACTCTGCCCTCTGCAAGGGCAAATCAAGTCCAAAACTACCCTTCAGATTTCTATAACGGTCCATTCTGTTCATCATCTACCCCTTGCAAGGGCACTTGCCCTTCGGGCTTTTGGAATACTCCTTTGAACTTTTTCGATTGAACCATTGCTTGAACCAAACGTTGAACCAACCCGACTGAAACAATCACTTGAAATTGACTATTTGAACTAAAGACTTGAACCAACTCGTCGAACCAACTGAACCAATTTCTCCTTTTGATGTAAGACTTGTGCAAATTAAATTTGAACTGGCTCAGAATAGCAAGGGAAGAAGGAGACTGATTTTGGCCTGTTAAGGCAAAAATGGTCAACAATCTGTACACATTCTCCACTCACCTTCCTTATTAGGCATCAACACTGTTGGCACTGTATAAGGACTAAGACTTTATTTGATCAGTCTTTTATATATAAGCTCTTGCATTTTTCTCTTTATCTCTAAATTTTCCTTAGGATTCATCTTATAGGTTGCCTTATTAGGAAAACTTTCTCTTATAATAAAGTCTATGTGATGAGCGATGTTCCTCATAGGTGGCAATGTACTTGCAAGCTCATCAACTACAATTTTTGCATACTCCTCCAACATGTCTTGGATTTATTGAGGCAATTAATTTACCTTGGTGGTTTTCATAATAGTCTAAGGCTTGACTACCAATGCAAAGTCCAACTCCTCTTCATTCATGGCACTTATAAACTCTTTACCACTTACAAGCATCACATTTGGCCCAACTTGTTGATCATTGTCTTCATCCTTCATAAGCAACAAGGTATGATAAACTCCATGTTTGACCAAGGTGTACACATTCTTCCTATCATCATGAGTGGTTTGCCTATCATATTTCCAAAGCCTCCCAAGAAGCACATGACAAACATCCATGGGAATCACATCACAAAGGACCTTGTCCTTGTGCATTCCAACTTGAAACTCTACCCAAATTTTTTCACTTACTAAAACTTGTTAACCTTTGTTCAATCATGAGACTTTGTATGGTGTGGGTGAGGCAACTTATTCAATCCAAGTTTATTAACCATTTCAACAAAAACTAGATTATATGTACTTCTTGAATCTATGACCATTTTAAAACATTTACCTTGGCATTTGTAAGAAGTCCTAAAAAGAGTTTTCCTTTGTGGTGGCTCCTTCTCCTTAGGTGTCTTGATCAACACTCTCCTCATTAGCAATGATTCTCCTACCTCAGGTTCCTCCGCAAGTGATGGAGGACAAAGACTCTCCTCTTCAACTCCCTATGCATTATGATTTCTTCCTTTGATTCTTGGACTTCCTACTAGTTGATCCTCTAGGCACTCCCCTAACCTATGTCTAGCAAACTTATTACATTTTAAGCACCTTCCTGTAAAACCACCAAATCCTCTACCCCTTGATGCATATCCACCCTTTAAATAAGGACTTCTACCTCTAAATCCTCCTCTTGAACTAGTTGGTTGCTCTGTGAAGTAATAAACTCTCCTTGGCTTCTTTGTGAATATCCTCTACCTCCTTGCTGAACCCTACCTCTAAAAATTTTGCCTCTACCTTTGTTTTGTTGGTTTTGTTTCCAATTGAGTTTTTATTCAACTTTCAAGGCCAACTAGTAGCATTCTTCTAGTGTCTTTGGACTAGCAAGACTCAACTCATCCTGAAAGTTGTATCTAAAACCATTGAGATATCTAACCACCTTATCATTGTCATCTTCCATATGGCTTGATCTAATGCTCAATTTGTATAACTCTTCAGTATACTCTCTTACCCCCATCTCTTTTTGTCTCAAGTTTTGAAGTTTCCTATACAAGTTGGTGATGTAGTCACTAGGCAAGAACTTGCTCTTCAATTTTACAACTATTCTATTAAAAGATTTGATCTTGGGTTTTCTTTTTTTCCTTCTCTCATCTTGTATGTAATCCCACCATAGGGATGCATGACCCTTCAGCTTGGTCCTAGAAAACTTCACTTGTTCTTCTTTTGGTACTTCTTCAAAATCAAAGGACTTATCCAATTCTCATATCCAATCAAGAATTTATTCTCTACTGAGGCTACCTACATATATTTGAAGATCTATTTTGGTCTTATATCCCTACCCTTTCACCACCTTTAGCAATCTCTCAAATGTATACTCTTTAGTTTCTCTCTCCTTCATCTTCCAACTTTGGTGCCTATGGATCTTCTTCCTCTTGATCACTCAAATCACCTGTGACTACTCCTCTTAGCTGATTAACGTCAACTAATGTGAGTCTAGCATCAAATTTGACTCTGAGGTTCCTCAACTCTTGTAATATTGCATCTCCCATCTTTATGGTTGTTGCATTCTTCCTTGGTGGCATCTTGTCTTCTCTCAGACAATTTGTCAAATAACTTATAGTTTCTCTTCCTCTCAGATAATATCTCCTTATCCACTCAATTCTAGGTGTCTTAGTTTGGCTCTAATACCAAAAATTATACAAATAAAACTCCTTCAAAATCTCAACCCTGCAACTTACACCCACTTGACACAACTTCACAATGTTCCTTGTAGCCTTTTTTGTGGATTTTCTTGCTTGTACAGATAATATAAGATTGATTATTAGAAAATAAGGCATTTTTATAGTACCCAGTATTTATTTCTACCTCTATAAAAAATTTATTAGTTCAAAACAACTTTTAGACCACTTTTTTAGCCTTTGTCTCCAACTAATTAGGTCTGTCAAGGCCTAATTATACACAAACATCCTTTTTTGTACGCTTGTACCCTATACAGTTATAAAACCTCAAGAATAGTTTAGAGGACTTGAAAAAAATCTAATCGTAATTTTTTTGGGTTTTTGGCTGGTTAAAACTCTTATAAATTGAGTTTTAGTTTTAAAACCTTAACTCAGGGTTATACTTCCCTATATAGACTCGAGAGGGATTATTTGAAGGGTTTAAGTTCCAAATTGAGTTTTAAAGTACTGTGAAGGTTTTATAACATATTTTAAAACCTTACTCACCTTCTCCAATCATAATATATTCCCTCCAACACCTCTGTTACACTTTTTCATGAAGATCTATACTTGACTATGTACAAATATGCTAGTTCCTATAGGACTGTGTTGTCCTTCTCATAAAGAAATGTGAAAATGATCAAAGAAAATAATCAATAAATTTAAAACACCATGTAAATAACTTACCCAAATCATAATAAGTCTCATAAATGAGTCTTTTTGAAGTCTTTCTTCACTATCCACTTACACACAGTCTACTACCAATGCAAACATACAAAAAAATAGGGTCTATCGATACGTTTTCTTCAAAACCAAGTACTTTATTGTTTTTTTAAAAACTTGAGCCTTAAAAACTCACATAAATGATCTTTAATGAAAATTCAATCCTTTTTTATGTCCTAAAACTAATCTAACTACCCTTTAGACCTTCCAACAGTTACTAAAGAGATAGTTAAGCAATAAGAACACATACAAAGTTGATATTCCATACAATTATGAGTTTGTACCCATGATATGAATTCATGGTGTCTTTAAGAGGAAATTAAAACAATGTTACACCTTGAAAATTCCTTTCCCACACCTCTACAATACCAAATCTAAGCAAAACAATTCAAAAACTCATTTTGGCGGGAAAGTTCAAATTTAAATTTTTTAGAATCTAGCACTAAAACTAACACCTAGAATTGAAAACTATGGATGGTCTAAGCATCCTAATAAATCCTAGACTATCATCAAGCCAAAATCAAACAATAAAACCAAATTTTGAAAGGAAAACTAGCCTAGAAGTGATGCTCCTACATCAGAGTTGCTAGAATATTTGTCATGGTAAGTATCTTAAGAGAAAGTCACTACACAATGGAAACAAGGTGTCACTGTATGGTTCACGACATGTAAAAAATCTAAAAAGTTTGCAATTAGATGGATGGTTCCTTATGTCATCCAAAATGTCTTTATTATTAGATTTGAACATTGTGTGTGCTGGATGGGGAGATACTACTAGGGCATTTATTTGGAGTAGGTTAAAGGCCTACCATGAATGACTCCACACAATAGAACATTAATATTGTCAGTTAGTAAATGACAACCCCAAAATATTTTTCTTTATAGGATTTTTTTCCATAGTTACACTTTGTATTTTTGTACTTTTTATTCACGTAAAATAAGTGAGTTTTAATTCCATGTAAAAATAATTTACAATAATACTAGAACTACTACAAACAAGGCTATCCTATAAAGATTGTATGGGAAAAATTGAGACGAGTTGTGCGTCTACTTTTGTGGGTGATTTGAGCTTAAATGATTCAAATCAAGTTATTTTTGTGCAAGGTAAAACATTGTCCCATGAGAACATAGCACATGTTAAAGAGATATGATAATAAAGGATTACATGGGCGAATTTTGGCTCAAGTTTTTAAATCGATTCAGGCAAGTCAAGTAGGATCTACATAAGGTTTTCACAATAGACATCTAAGTTCTGAGGTGAGACTCAATATTTGGGATAACTTATTTGGAATAATTTTTCATAGATGCCACAAATTTAGATCTAGGTAAAAATAAAACTACAAAATAAATAACCATGCATGAGGGTACTTGTCAATCGATTAAGGTTACCTAGTGAAAGGCCAAAGAAAGCAATCAAAAAGAGGGAAGTGACATCTTATGCAGGAAATAAATGAGAGAGAGAATGAGATTAAGGCTATAAGTTATTTTAAAATTATCCATTAAAATATATGTTTAAATCACAAGATGGAGGGAATACACAACCTTTGATTTTTTGGATTTTAACATTGAGTGAGTGGATTAGCGTTGTTAGAGGTAATTAATGCACTCAAGGCTATAAAAAGGGAATAAGGTGCTATCACAAGGACCATATTCAAACAAAAATTTTGAGAGTTATATAATTTTAGGGAAATAAAGAGAAACTTATGTAATTATAAGAGAAATATGAACCAAATTTTACAGGGAATTAGTGTGAATTAGGGTAGTTTTAGGTGAAACTAAGAAGTAGAACATTGAAATAGAAAGGGAGAATGGTGAAGCTTGTGAATAATATGTTGTAAAATCACCATTATAAACAAAAAATAAGGCATCTACTTCATCATATGTAGGATTGATCTCACCAACTAAAATATTTATAAGAGATAAGGAAGTGGAGATGGAAGATGTGGAATAGATAGAGGCATTAGATGCATTTAAGATGGTATTGAAGATAACTCTTGAGGATGTTATAATGTAGGATGAAATGGAAACAAATATTTAAACTTATAGGATAAATGTATTCATAGATTGGATGGCCATAGAAAACCTATAGAGGAAGAGTTTAAAATGCCCTGGATTGATGCAAAAAGTAACCAAAAGATAGTATAAGACTACGTTAGGTATATAAGTGTTCTCAAATTATGGGAACTACCTTATATTGGAATGAAAGAGGAGGTGACCAAGTTGTATCTATCTATGACCTATGGTATAAGGATGTAATTCAGAGGAAGATACATCAAAATCATACTAGAAAGAATAAGCTAGAGTTACGACTTGATCAACATCAATACAAACATGCCACTAGAGTTAGATAGTACCTTTGAGTGTGATAAATTAGAAAATGTGAAAGTATGTTATTCATTATCCATCGAGATGTTGGACCACATGCCCAAAATGCTAGTGGCTCTCTTGATCACCATAAATATATTCATAGTGTCAAGGTTTAACTCCACCTCTAAAGACATGGCCTAGGTAGTACGAAGGGTGGATAAAGACAAAGTTATTTTTAATTATCCAATATATGTTGTAGAAGAGATAGTCAAGGATGTGTTGTGATCACATGATGTGGAAAGTACATTTTTTCATTGGTGAAACTTATTTCTTTTGATCATAGTGGATGAAGTAGTCATTTATGCAGAAATCTATTTCCAATGTTGATAACCAAAGATACTTTTATAGAGACATATCAAGAGTAATTTTCCAAGCAGAAGACTATCAGCTATAAGAATAAAATGAAAATTTGGTACAACAATTTGTTGAAGGTATTTAGGGATGAACCATGCATATCTAATGATATGGTCCATGGATATAAGCAGGTAGTATAATTGGTAGTGAAATCTCAATATTCATTAGTGTTGGTGATTGATGTTGCACTAGATTGGGGGAATGGATTGTGCTACCATACTATGTTTGTGTGAGATGGTCAGAGCACGCTTTTGCAAGAGTGCCAGAAATAATCAAGCTAAAGAACCCTGACATTAAAGGTATGGATGCAACATGAGATGGGTTGCACATAAAATGTAGAGAAAAGTGAAAATTTTAGTTAACCGATGATGAGGACTTAGAGGATAAGTCCATGAGTTTGATTGAGCCAACTTGGCTCAAATATGAAATTAGAATATCATTGAAGTCACACAACAACTAAGACATATTTTAAAAAAGCATAAACGAAAGTTACAAGTCAACTGGTCTATTTTTAGATCCTCAATTACAATAGAGAAGAATATAAAAGCAACAACCTCTATGGAGGACTTAGAATAAGGAATAATGTGTAGAGAAACATACTAGGCTAAACCAAAGGGCAAATCAAAGGGGAAAACACAAATATAAATATGTCAAGCGTAAAGCTTGTGAAAGAAAAGACTAAGAATAAGGAAAATATAAAATTGAGGAAGAAATAAGGTAAGATAATCTGATACTCTTTGAGCCATCATGAAGAATAGAAGGATGGAACACCTATAGGAGAATCCAACTCTATGTAGGGCTATACATAGAAGAAAGAGGAGGATATAAAGGCAAAAGATTAATTGAACATGATAGAGAGTGAAGAGGATCATTCACACAACAAGTATCTGGAAGAAAATTTAGGGGAGAGTGAAAAAAAAAGGATGAAAAAGAAATCATTGAGGGTCAAGCGAGGGAGTTTATTCATAATTACCAATTAAAATCTAGTTTTAATATCCTCACAGAAGAGGTACAAATCTTAATACAAAAAGTAGGTTCTAAGGAGAGGTAGATTATGTGGTGTAACCCGACAAAGTGGAGCATGCAAGATGCAATACTATTGTTAGTATCACTAGTAGTGGACACATCAACTAATAACACAGTCTTAGAAATGGAAATGGGAAAGCTCAAAGAAGAGGCCAAACAAAGGGAGAATCATCTAATTAAGGTCATGATCAAGCTTGATAGGGTGATAGCATAGGTAAATGATGCCCTAGAATGGTGGAGAAAGAGAGGCTAGATTTTTAGAGTGGAATGAATGCTAGAGGAATGACAAATGCATCCATGATGAAGTTGTTAAAACAAGTTCCAATAACTAAAATGATTGTCAAGGAAATCAGTGTTGAGTAACTAGAAGAAGCACACAAAGTAGCACTGGAGGCGCATGGCTAGAAAAATAACTTTAGCAAAAAAGCGAAGATGCACAAAGTATTTTTGATAAATTGAGGCACAACTATGTATGAGTAGTCACAAGGGTTATTAGAGATAAGGAAACATTGGAGTAGTTAAATAAGAAGGCCTTGGAGGAGAATAATCTGATGACATTAATGAGGCTAGCAAAATATGCATGAGCATTTAGAGACAAGATGGACTGCAAAGGAAAAAATTGGATACCCTATTTTTTGCTATGAATAGAAAATAATCAATGAAAAAGCAGCGATTGATGGGGTAGTCATGGACATTAAACCTAAAGGAGAGTAACAACAAAGAATAATTACGAATGCAACACAAGGCAAGGAAGCCTTGAATGCAGAATTGAAGGCTGAAAAAAGAATATAAGTTGGAGTAGAGGCTAAAATGGCAAGATGAAACAATTTTGTTGAAGAAATGAAGAAATATGTTCTTGAAGTTTTGAATGTACCAGATTTATGCATATGAACGTGAACAAACTTGTCTAAGGACAAACAAGATATTTAGTGTGGGAAATGTTGTCCTTGAAAAAAAGGCTAAGTTTTGGGTGACATGGAGGACCAAGCAACCATGTCACACAAAGTGAGATGTTTGAGATCTCCAGACTTAGTTGTGCATCCAGAATAAGGAGTTTTGCATAGAACCTAGAAATGACTTAGAGCATTGTGTAGAAGAGAAGCAAGTGCATATCAATTGTGCACAATGATATAGGTATTATCATCAAAGAAATATTACCAAATGACATGGGATCAAGAATGAAGAAGAACTACCAAGGAGCACTAAGGGGAAGCATATGGAGAATCTGAAGAGCATGATAGCTCAGTGTCAACCAAACAACCTCTAGGGTATCTAGAGGGAATCTTAGTATATTCTTGTACCAACTAGCAGTTGGAGTCCTATAAATACATTCCATTGGGTTCATTTTGAGACACTTCTTAGATCATTTAGAAGTTTAGGAGTAGGTTTTATTAGTGGAAAGGGTTCATGTTGTATTTTTTATTGGCGCATAAGCTATAATCTACGTATTCTATTGTAATGTTCTATGCATAAGTGTGCATTGTATATTGAGTTGTAGATGAATATAAAGGAAGTGTTCTTGTCAGTACTATAAATGGTTGGATATTTTATGATTTGATATGTACTTGTCAATTGTGTAGATAGTTGTTGTGTGTAAGATGAGTAGATGTTGATCATTGTTACTTTGCTTGTATTTTACAATCTTTAGGGGTTTAAGTAGGTAATTGCTTCCATATGTGTGTATTCATTCGATCACTTCATGCAATCACAGAACATGGTTCTTAGTGCTCGTAGTGCACTTCAGGGGAGACCTCCATGCTTGTGTGGTTAAATATGCGAGTGTGACTATGAATGTGTGTGCACTCATTATTCTATTAATATATCTACTAAAAGTTGTCACGTGGTAGAGTCAAGCCCATGGTTTTGGAATCTTGCACCATTTAGACTTTGGGATTATGGCAAAGAAATAGTGGCAACAAACCAAATGCAATGTTATTGAATGTAACAAAGAGGTAGCAAGATGACTTACACAAACATCTTAAATGTGAAGCAGGACATATATTAAATACATGCATGTCAATATAGATGGCAACATAAATTCAATATTTTTTATTTACATATATTTCTTTTTCTAAAGATTATAATCTACATTTAAATATTTTCAACATATTTTGTTCTTATTAAATAAAGGAAAATATTTTTTTTTATTAATAAAATTTAGTCAAACAATTAAAAAGTTATTTCAATCAATAAAATCTAAAAACAACACTTAAAAAAATATATTTAAAAAAAAAAAATCAAAACAAATATTTAATTTTTTTAATTTTTAATTTTTATATATAAAAAAGAAGCACATTATCACTCGGCAATTAAAAAACAACGAATGAGGCGAAACCTATATTAGAGAATAACATATATTAGAGAATAATAATAAAAGAATTAAGTACTTTGCCTTATAAGAATTAATGCCTTTATTCGAATTTCTCACATGGTAAAGCTTTAGAATTTACGGTTACTTCATTTGCAAGTCTAGACTCACTCCTCACTCTCAAGTTGTTCTGAACTTCTCTTCTTAAAATCCGACCCTATCAAAATCCCAGGAATATATTTTGAATGCTCACGGTGAAGCTCGAGAAGGTAAGTTATCGTTCTTCTCTCCTACATTTTTTCATATGAGTTTTTGCAGATTAGAAGATACTGCACTTGAGAAAATGTGTATGCCTGTAAATTTAGTGTTATGGCCTTCTAACTTCTCCTTAATCACCTGGAGCTACAAATGCATTCATCTTGTAAATGTATTTTATTTTATTTTTTCAAAAACATTTAGAGCCTTCAATGTGTGCATTTTAAATTCTCTTGAAAGAGCTGGAAATTTATTAATTGTAGCGAAGAATTTTAAACCATCTTCTTTGAACGTCACAATTTTCTTATGATTTGTTTCCTATGTTATATTTCTCTTCTTCCCCGGGCAATCTCTAGGAGTAAATTTCGCAACACATAATGGTGCTTACTCCCATAGATTTTCCCTGCGATGGTCCTGTGATGTAATCGATGAGTAAGACTGCTGTTAGTTTTAGTCTTTAGAGTGACTGAGTAGGAGTCTTTTTTACACGTTAGCTGTTTAAGAGAAAATTTAGGGGGGGGTTTGTTTATTAATGTAAATGCAGTTCCCCAACTGCCCTGTTTTTTGGGAGTTTAAGGGGACAGCTGGTGTGCATGTGTAGCTTTTTTTTTGGAATTAGTAAGTTTGTTAGGAGTCTTCTAGGGAGGAGAATAGAAGGTTTTAGGTTCTTAGCAACACATTGGAGAAAAAGATAAATAGAAGTTTGTCTATGTATTTTGGGGGGAGAATAAAAGAAAAGAAACAAAGTTTGGGAGTTCTAAACATTTGTGATTAATTTTTTTTTTCTGCTGCAAATTACCTCTGTATATAGAAGGTGTGTAAACCAATTTGCAGGGTCAGAGGATCGTCTGCATCATTTTGGTATCAGAGCAAACACCGATGGCCCAGAGAGGAATTCGTATGCGCTGGGGAGGAAGAGGCAGGGGAAATACTGGTGTTCAGAGGAATGCAGCTAGGGCAACAAACCCTATGGAGAGGCTCATTGAAGCTGTATCCAAACAAGGCTCAGTGGTGAAAGTTGATATTTCAGAATTTAAAGGTGGACTCAACCTAGATCTGTTTTTAGACTGGATCCAAGAGTTGGAGCGTTACTTTGACATGGAAGACATTGAGGAAGATGATCATAAAAGGGTAAAAATCGCAGCCTCCAAGTTGAAGTCTCATGCTGCTCTATGGTGGGAAAATTTGCAGAGTTCCAGGAGAAGACAGGGAAAGGACAAAATCAAGCTGTGGCCCAAGATGTTGAAACACCTACATGCTCGGTTCTTACCTTCTGATTATCAACAGAAATTGTTCAGGGAATTTCAAAATCTAAGACAAAAGGACCAGTCTGTTCAAGCTTATACCGAGCAATTTATGAGGCTTCAAATTCGGACTGATATTCAAGAGGATGAAGAGCAAGCAGCAGCTAGGTATTTAAATGGATTAAGATTTCAGTTGCAAGATGAGTTAACCTTAATCAAGATACCTACTGTGGATGAAGCTATGCTTTAAAAGCAGATGAGAAATTACATCGGAAGATCAAGGTGACCAGCAAAAGGGGTGATAGTAACCCGGATAGGGGAAAGGGGAATTCCTCCCAACCTGCCAAAGGTGGAGAACCTGAGGAAATTGTGAACCCTGACTTCCGAGGAAATGGAGGTTTTAGAGGTAGGGGACGAGGACGGCAAAATTTTGGAGATTGGAAACCCTTAAGGTGCTTCATATGCAGTGAAGCTCATAAAGCTCAAGACTGTCCCCTAAATCCTAAAGCTGTAAATCGAGCTATGCTGACAGAAGAAGAGATTCAAGCAGTTGAACTAGACGTTGAAACTGGAGAGAACCTGATGATTAGAAAGATCTTGGTGGCAGGAAACAAACACTCTGCAGATAATGATTGGAGGAGAAAGAATGTTTTCCGAACTAGATGCAAGTGTCAAGGAAAAGTATGCAAAGTAATTGTAGATGGTGGTTCAACAGACAACCTAGTAAGTACTGAAATGGTGCAAAGATTAAATCTTTCTTGTATTCCTAAATCTGAACCATATAAGATTTCTTGGTTGAAGAAAGATCAAAGTGTGTTGGTTGATAAATCTTGTTTTGTTCCCTTTAATATTGGGCCCTATGAAGATAAGGTATTGTGTGATGTTGTACCTATGGATGCTTGCCATTTATTGTTAGAAAGGCCCTGGCAATATGACAGAAATGTAGTCCACCATGGTAGGGAAAATACCTATGAAATACAACATGAGGGTAAACTCCATGTTTTGAAACCTTTTAAAGAAGAGGGATCAACTGAAACAACAGCTCTGTCATTGTTTATGGTGGATTGGAAAGAGTTCTTCAAGGAGTCCAAGGGTGAGGTTTGCTATCTATTATACCCTCGAGGAAGGGAGAAATCTTATCAGCAAACTGTCCCAGTTAAGGTGCAAGAAATGCTAAACCAATATTCAGACTTGATACCGTCTGACCTACTAGCTGGCTTGCCTCCTTCTAGAGGCATCTCCCATCAAATTGGCTTTATTCCTGTTGCTAGGCTTCCAAATCAAGCTGCTTATAGATTGACTCCTCTAGAAAGTGAGGAAATGAGAGGACAGATTACTGAATTATTGGAAAAGGGATTTATAAGGGAAAGCATGAGCCCGTGTGCAACACCTGCTCTACTTTCACCCAAGAAGGGGGGAAAATGGAGATTATGTATGGATTCTAGAGCCATTAACAAAAACACAGTAAAGTACCGTTATCCACTGCCAAGAATGGATGACATGTTAGATTGCCTATCGGGTGCCAAGATCTTCTCCAAGATTGACCTTAGAAGCGGATACCATCAGATTCAGATTCGCAAAGGAGATGAGTGGAAGACCGCATTCAAAACCAAGGATGGTTTGTATGAGTGGGTAGTGATGCCATTTGGCTTGTCCAATGCCCCGGCTACCTTCATGAGAACCATGAATCAGGGATTTAGACTACACATTGGCTAATTTGTTATAGTCTATTTTGATGATATTTTGATTTTTAGTAAAAATATGGAGGAACATGTAGAACATTTGAGAGTGGTATTTGACACACTCAGATCAGAAAGATTGTTTATCAACCTCGAAAAGAGTGAATTTTACAAGAATGAATTGGTCTTCTTGGGTAGTGTTATTTCAGCTGATGGGTTAAGCATGGATCTTGAAAAGGTTAAGGCCATTCTTGAGTGGCCTACTCCTTAAAGTATCACGGAGGTGAGGAGTTTTCATGGGTTGGTAAATTTTTATAAGAGATTCATTAGGAATTTCAGCGGGATCAGTGCACCTATGACTGATTGCACAAGAGGGAAGGTTTTTACTTGGACCAAGGCAGCTGACATGAGTTTTGAACAGCTCAAAAGAAGGATAACTGAGGCTCCGATTCTTGCTATACCGGATTTTGAGAAACTTTTCACAGTTGAGTGTGATGCTTCAGGGGTAGCTATTGGAGGAGTAATAAGCCAAGAAGGTAAACTTGTGGCTTTTTTCAATGAGAAGTTAAATGAAGCCAAAAGGAAATATACTACTTATGATAAGGAGTTCTATGCTGTTGTACAAGCATTGAAATATTGGAGACATTATCTTCTACATAGGGAATTCATATTGATGACTGACAATGAGGCTTTGAAGTACATCAATTCTCAGGGCAGGCTATCTCACAGACATGCCAAGTGGGCTTCATTTTTGCAGGCATATATACCTTTGTTGTGCAGCATAGGAGTGGTAAATCTAATGTGGTAGCTAATGCTTTGAGTAGAAGGCGTCATTTGTTGATTGTAATGAGTAATGAACTGGTTGGCTTTGAAGAAATGAAATGTGAATATGCAGCTGATCCATATTTTGGAAAGATTTATGCAGTTCTAATTAATTAAGACCGGACAGGTATGCAGTCATGTGAGGACTATTTATTATCAGATGGATTTTTGTTTAAGGGACCTCAGCTTTGTATTCCCCTTGGATCGAGGAGAGAAAAACTAGTAAGAGAAATGCACTCAAGTGGGTTGGGTGGACACTTTGGACGAGATAAGACCTTTGAATTGGTGAATGAGAAATTCTTTTGGCCAAATATGAGAAGAGATGTCAATAGGTTTGTTACTGCTTGTAGGGTGTGTCAAATTGCAAAAGGAGGACAGCAAAATACTGGCCTATATCTGCCTCTACCTGTGCCAAAGGAACCATGAACTGACATTTCCATGGATTTTGTCTTGGGGCTGCCAAGAACCCAACGAGGATTTGATTCAGTGTTTGTAGTGGTTGACCGCTTTTCTAATGGCCCACTTCATACCCTGTAAGAAGACGAATGATGCAGGTCAAGTAGCACATTTGTTCTTTAGGGAAATAGTGCGGTTACATGGTATTCCAAAAACCATAACCAGTGATAGGGACACAAAAATTTTGAGCCACTTTTGGAGAACCTTGTGGAAGAAGTTAGACAGCAGGTTGCGGTACAGTTCAGCATATCATCCCCAAACCGATGGTCAAACAGAGGTGACGAATAGGAGCTTGGGCAATTTATTGAGGTGCTTAGTTGGAGACAGTCCTAGGCAATGGGATTTGGTACTATCCCAAGCTGAATTCGCCTATAACTCCAGCGTGAACAGATCTTCTGGTAAGTCTGCATTTCAAATTGTGTATGGCACAAATCCTAAAGGAATTGTGGATTTGATGGATCTGCCTGCAAACCCACAAATCAGCCAAGATGCTACTAATTTTGTAGAAAACATTCAAGAGATACATCAACAGGTTAGACACAAATTGCAAACAATGAATGAACATTATAAGAAAAATGCTGATATGCATAGGAGGAAACAAATCTTCCAAGAAGGGGAAATGGTCATGGTACATCTGCGCAAAGAGAGGTATCCTCAAGGTACCTACAACAAGTTGAAGCCCAAGAAAATAGGTCCATGCAGAATTCAGAAGGTGATAAATGACAATGCCTATGTGATTGTTCTTCCTGAGGAGTTAGACATCAGTCCTATTTTTAATGTTGCCGACCTTTACTCACTTCCTGCTGGGACAAACTATGATCAGATGAATGAGGAACAGCACAACAAGGAAGTCAATGACTGGACCAAACACATGCCGAAGAAGAAAAGAGAACAGATTGAACGAGTGTTGGATACTAAGTTGGGTACTACACGGTCCAGGGCATATAAGTTGTACTTTGTTAAGTGGAAAGGCCTTCCGGATACATATAATACATGGATTCCAGAGGCCGACTTGCTGAAGTACAGCAAAACAACTCCATTATATGACTCTGAACCAGGAGGTTCAGAATTTCTAAAAGATGGGGATGATGATGTAATCGATGAGTAAGACTGCTGTTAGTTTTAGTCTTTAGAGTGACTGAGTAGGAGTCTTTTTTACACGTTAGCTGTTTAAGAGAAAATTTAGGGGGGGGTTTGTTTATTAATGTAAATGCAGTTCCCCAACTGCCCTGTTTTTTGGGAGTTTAAGGGGACAGCTGGTGTGCATGTGTAGTTTTTTTTTGGAATTAGTAAGTTTGTTAGGAGTCTTCTAGGGAGGAGAATAGAAGGTTTTAGGTTCTTAGCAATGCATTGGAGAAAAAGATAAATAGAAGTCTGTCTATGTATTTTGGGGGGAGAATAAAAGAAAAGAAACAAAGTTTGGGAGTTCTAAACATTTGTGATTAATTTTTTTTTTCTGCTGCAAATTACTTCTGTATACAGAAGGTGTGTAAGCCAATTTGCAGGGTCAGAGGATCGTCTGCATCATCTTGACTTTGCAGTCATCCCAGTTGTCATCAAAATCTCTGAGAAACTCTTCTACTGAGTTCCTGTTATCTGTTTAGCTTTTGTAAAGTGAAGCGCTATGATTAAAATTGAAATGTGCCTCGAAGGAGGCTAAAACCTATGACCTTATCCTCTCTAATAATCTACAGTATTGCATCACATCACAATTTTTGATATGAGCAAAGTGAGGACAGTTGCAATAAGAGAGGGACAAGAACTTACCACAATTGTACACCACAAGGAAGCTTCTGGAAGACAAGTTTCTCGAAAGGAAGCATTTAGAAAGAGGAAGCTTCTAGAAAGTTTATATTAAATGCATATATAATAATTAAATACTATTAATACAATAGCCCATGTGGCCATGTCTCATCATTTCCTTTTGTGTATTGGGAAATTGTTCTTGAAAAACAGTTTGGGGAAACCACCTGGCCTTTGTTCGCTCCCAGCCAACTAAATAAGTAGTGGTCTTCTTTTTTGGACTGGTGCAAATTTGGCTATTGAGCAGTGTATATTCAGACAAAGGAGACTAAAAATCTGGAACAATGTCTTGAGGATGAGTGATTGTAATTTCCTCTTCCAAGTGAGGTGGTTCATGCAACTTAAGTTGGCTAACATTGGCAACATCATTGGAGCCAAACTGAACTGAAAAAAACAAATGAAAAGCATTGGGGCATACCTGATTAGCTTAATCTTATGACGATATTTGTTCTTTAAGTGATGCGTGTCCAACTAAAGCCATAAGCAATTGTCAACTTGGAAAGAGTGAGAAGCTCAATGTCGATCATGAAGTGCCTTTAATTTGTCTTGTGTTTAGTGGAGAGTGTCTTGAACTTTAGCATGAAGTTTGGCCAAATTTCGTACAAAGGAAGAAGCCTTGTTTTTCTCTTTTTTTTGGTGTGACATATTAGGTGATGGGAGGGAAACAAGAATCTAATAAGATGCCAAGGATTGGAAGCCATGGCAGACCTCAAATGGAGAGCACTTGATGGAATTATGTGTTTCCCTAGTGTAGCTATGCTGAAGAATATACAAATATGTTCTCATTACTTTTTTTTTGGTGATGCATGTGGAGAGCATGGGCTAAAGTGCGATTCACTACCTAGGTTTGGCAATCAGTTTGTAGATGAAAGGATGTAGAGAAGCATAATGGACAACCAAAAAGTGTCCACAATGATCTGCAAAAATGACTCAAGAGGCAAGAGTCATGATCTGAAACAAGAGGCAATTTAAAATTGCTCTAGACATGCTTAAAAACAAGTCTGCAGCTTGTGGAGCATCGATGGACTAGTTGCCATCTTGGAGAAGTGGCAAACAACCACAAAGATGGAATTCTATAGGCATTGAGTTCAAGGCAAACCACTAATAAAATCCAAACAAATGGACTCCTAGGGACGTGAAGGCACTGGTAGTGGTTAATACAACCCAAGATTTCAATTGGAAGGTTTGGATTGATTACATAGAGAACATTGCCAAATGTAATTTTCTATTCACTTCTGTATGGAAGACCAATGGAAATAGCGTTGAAGATGTTGCAAAGTCCATAGTACCAAAAAATGGCTACCATCGGAAGAACTGGCCTCCCTAAGTAGAAGGTGGTGAACATCACCACTAGGGACACAAAACTAATTCAACCTTGTAAGGAAATCCATTGTGAAAGTGGTAGTCGAGATATTGGAAAAACTGTAATTACTCACAACTGGGCATTTATTGTCCAAATATTTTGTTTGTCCTTTCCATATTTGTATCGTCGTCCAAGAGGATTTGCATTAATGGTCTTTTTGGCTAATGTTAGCTTTATCTTGTGTGAGTTGTAGCTACACATTAATTCCTATTTATATTTCCTTCTGTCTTGAGACCAGCGTTGCCTAGCAAGAGGAGTCAAGAAAAATCCTGAAACATATAGAAAGGTGCAGAAAAATTCTAGAACAGAGGAATATACGGTTAATATATAGTTTTATGTGCAGTTGTAGATGCTGTCTATTGTTGATGAATATATACATATCGCTGAAGCTAGTTTTATGTGCAGAACTAGTTTCATAAACAGCTGTAGCTGTTCTCTTTCTCTTGCTCTGAATTTTCTGGGTTGTTATTTTTATGCTTTGTTTTGTCTATGCAAATTAAATCCTCTGTTTTCTAGCATTGAGTTTGTATTTATCTCCCTTCCTCTATTAAAACCTTCATCTGGTATCAAAGCCAAAGGTTCACCTCTGCCCTTCTATTTTTTTGAGTTCTCTTTTCCATTCTCTTGACAGCCATTAATGGCTTCCACGTTTGGTGCGTTCCTGTCCAGTTTGCAAACCCCTATTTTCACAGTAAAAAATTATGCATAATGAAAGCATTGTTTCAGTCTCAAGACGTATGGGAGATAGTTGAAAACGGTTATGTGGAACCAGTAGACCAGGGAGCATATAACACCCTTACACAAACTGAGAAAGACGCTTTGAAAGAACAGAGGAAGAAAGATGGGAAAGCTTTATTCTACATCCATCAAGCAATGCATGAGAGCATACTCCCAAGAGTAGCAGTAACAAAGCAAGCCAAGGAGACATGGGATACACTACAAATTGCTTACCAAGGTATGGACAAGGTAAAGACTGCTAAATTACATCTCCTTAAAAGAGATTTTGAAAATTTATCAATGAGAGACTCAGATTCGGTAGAATCTTTCTTTACACATGTTGTTGGCCTAATTAATCAAATCAAATCTCATGGAGAGGTCATAGAGGATAGGAAGATTGTTTAGAAGGTGCTTAGAAGTCTCCCTTCTAAATTTGACCCTCTAGTTGTGGCTTTGGAGGAAACCAAAGACTTGAGTCAGTTTATTGTTGATGAGCTTCATGCGTCTCTCATCAATCATGAATATAGACTAAATAGGTCAAACATCTCATCGGACAATGCATTTTCATCTCAGTCATCTATAACCCGTGGAAGAGGACAGCAAAAATTCAGTCCTAGAGGTAGAGGGAGAACCCCTAGAGGTGGACGTAGCAGTAGTCCTACAAATGTTGGTGGTAGAGGTCAAAATCAAAATTTTAGTCACCCAAGTGGCCGAAGTTTTGACAAATCACACATTCAATGTCATAATTGTAAGAAGTTTGGGCATTATGCACATGATTGCAAGAAAAAACGGTATGACCAGCACAAGCAAGGTCAAAATCAGTCAAGTAGCACTCCCACAAGCACTATGTTTATTGCATGCACTAGGATTGCTGAAGCAATTCCTACAAACTCCCCAGTTGAGTGCAATATTGTCCAAGAAAGTCCATGTGACATATGGTATTTGGATTTCAGTTGTAGTAATCACATGAAAGGTAATGTAGACTTGTTTTCTAGTTTGGATGAATCAATTCAAACTAATGTCATACTTGGTAAAAACAAGGTCACTATTTTGGATAAAGGTACAGTTAATATTCTAACCAAAAAGGGGGAGCAGAAAGTTATACATGATGCGTATAGTTATACATGATGTGTATTATGTTGTTGGTCTAAAACATAACTTAATGAGTATTGGTCAGTTGGTACAAAAAGGTTATAGGGTGTACATGGAAAACAATGAGTGTGTGATTTTGGACAAGTTTCCAAGCAAACAATTGATTGCCAAAGTACAAATGACTAGCAACCAGATGTTTCCCTTGAGGATAAGGCCGGATATGAAGGGAAATACATTCCAAGCTGTTCATAAGACAAATAATGTACATTCTAGAGCTGCCTTTAAGGTAGAAAATACAAAATCAGGGGTTGAAATGAATTCTGCACATTTAATAAATTCTGGAGCAAGCCAATTCAGCTCTGAAGAAACAAAATGTAGTGGTGGAGAAATTCAAACAGAATTTCAGTCAGTTGTAAAGGATGAATCTTAGTTGTGGCATTTCAGATTTGGACATTTGATCTTTGGAGGGCTGAAGCTATTACATATGAAGAACATGGTGAAAGGTTTGCCATTAATTGAGAAACTGAAAAGAGTTTGTGAAGGTTGTATCTTGGGCAAACAACATAGAGTCTTTCTCGGTTGGCAAATCAATAAGAGCAAGAGCACCACTTGAGATTGTTCATTCAGATATTTTTGGGCAAATGCAAACACCTTCTATAGGAGGCTGCACTTATTTCCTTACCTTTATTGATGACTTTACAAGGAAAACTTGAGTTCACTTCTTAAAACACAAGTCTGATGCATTTGCTTATTTTCGGCAGTTCAAGGCACTTGTGGAAAAACAAAATGGCTACTACATCAAGGTTTTGAGGACGGATAGAAGTGGTGAATATATTTCTAATGATTTTTGAATTTTTTGTAGATTACATGGCATACACAAGCAATTTACAACTTGCTATACACCTCAACAAAACAGTGTGGCAGAGAGGAAGAACTGAACCATTATGGAGATGGTACAGAGTATGTTGGCAGCCCAGCATTTACCTAATGAATATTGGGCTGAGGCAGTGGCAACTTCTGTTTATATCATGAATAGATGCCCAACAAAGAGTGTGAAGAACAAAGTCCCTCAAGAGGCTTGGATAGGTAAGAAACATAGTGTTTCTCATTTTAAGGTATTTGGCTGTGTTGCATATGCACATATTCCATATGAGTTGAGGAAGAAGTTAGACAATAAAGGACAAAATGTATATTTGTTAGCTATTCGGAGAATACAAAGGCATATAAGTTGTTCAATCCTATCACTAGGAAAGTTATAATCAACCATGATGTGCAGTTTGTGGAGGATGAAGGGATGGAAGTGTCGAGAGGATTGTAAACATTATAGCTGTTGTTCCTCATGATGATATGGTGGATGAAGTGTTTCCATCATCAAGTACAACTCAAACAACAACTCCTTTCACTTTCAGGATAACACCACAAGTTGTAGCTCAAGCTACATCTCCATTCACAGCAAGGAGATCTTCAAGGTTGCTGCCCACACCAAGAATAAAGCAAACTCCACAGGTAACCACAGCAGCACCTATATCATCTGACATCCTTGGAGCAACTCTAACTAGCACTCCAAGTAGTTCTACATCTTTAGATCCAACTCTAGCAAGCATGCTGCCACGAAAAACAAGGAGTTTGAGTGAGTTGTATAATGTTGATACAACAAATTCATTTTCAGTCTTTGCTTTATTTTCTCATGTAGATGATCTATTAACCTTTGAAGAGGCTGTGAGTGATGATACATGGGCACAAGCCATGGATGAAGAGATTGAGTCCATTGAGAAGAACCAAACATGGGAGTTGATTGAGTTGCCTGAAGGCAAGGATATAATAAGTGTAAAGTGGATTTATAAGACTAAACAAGATGCTGATGGAAAAGTGCAAAAGCATAAAGCAAGGATAGTTGCAAGGGGCTTCACACAATAGCCTTGAATAGATTTCAATGAAACATTTGCTCCTGTTGCACGATTGGACATAGTTAGGACCGTATTGGCTATTGCTACCCACAACAAGTGGCTTGTGTACCAAATAGATGTGAAGTCAGCATTTCTAAATGGCTATCTAGAGGAGGAAGTGTATGTTGAACAACCACAAGGCTATGAGATACCAGGGCATGAAAACAAAGTGTATAGGTTTAAGAAGACACTTTATGGATTAAAGCAAACTCCTAGAGCTTGGTATAGCGGCATTGACTCCTATCTCATTCAAAATGGTTTCCAAAGAAGTGATTGTGAGCCAACCTTATACATCAAAGCCAACAAGCAAGGTAGCATTCTAATTGTTTGTTTGTATGTAGATGATCTAATCTTTACTGGTGATCTTAACATAGATGCTTTCAAAACAACAATGAAGAGTGAATTTGAAATGATTGATTTGAGGCTTATGAGCTATTTTTTGGGCATCGAAGTCCATCAATCCAATGCTGGTATATGTATTTCTCAATCCAAATATGCAAATGAAATCTTGAAGAGATTCAATATGGTAAAGTGCAAGGCAGCCCAACACCAGTCATGATGGGATTGAAGCTAAGCAAGGAGGATGATGGACCATGTGTGGATCCTACATTGTTCAAGAGGTTGGTTGGAAGCCTTAAGTATTTGACAGACACAAGGTCTGAATTATGTATGGTGTAAAGCCAAATTTCAAGGTTTATGGAGTCTCCAAAAAACTCTCATTGGCAAGCTGGTAAGAGAATATTGAGGTATGTGAGTGGTACAAAGGACTTTGGCATATTGTATTCCACTTCAATTGATTTCGGTCTTGTTGGCTACATGGACAGTGATTGTGGGGGTACCATAGATGATTAGAAAAACACTTCTAGGTATGCTTTTCACTTTGGTATAGGTGATGTGTCATGGGCTTCAAAGAAACCACTCATTGTGACTCTTTCTTCAGCTGAAGCTGAGTATGTGGCAGACACTAAACAACAATGAAGAGTGAATTTGAAATGATTGATTTGAGGCTTCTGAGATATTTTTTGGGCATCGAAGTCCATCAATCCAATGTTGGTATATTTTTTTCTCAATCCAAATATACAAATGAAATCTTGATTCAATATGGTAAAGTGCAAGGCAACCCCAACACCAGTCATGATGGGATTGAAGCTAAGCAAGGAGAATGATGGACTATGTGTGGATCCTACATTGTTCAAGAGGATGGTTGGAAGCTTTAAGTATTTGACGGCCACAAGGCCTGATATTATGTATGGTGTAAAGCCTAATTTCAAGGTTTATGGAGTCTCCAAAAGACTCTCATTCGCAGGCTGATAAGAGAATACTGAAGTATGTGAGTGGTACAAAGGACTTTGGCATATTGTATTCTACTTCAGTTGATTTCGATCTTGTTGGCTACATGGACAGTGATTGTGGGGGTAGCATAGATGATCAGAAAATCACTTCTGGGTAGGCTTTTCACTTTGGTATAGGTGATGTGTCATGGGCTTCAAAGAAACCACCCATTGTGACTCTTTCTTCAGCTGAAGCTGAGTATGTGGCAAGCACTAGTGCAACTTGTCAAGCTGTTTGGATGTGAAAGATGTTGAAAGACTTAATGCATGATAAAAAATAAGCCACTACAATATTTTGTAACAACAATTCAGCTATTGCATTGTCCAAAAATTATGTTTTTCATAAGAGAACTAAGCATATTGATACTAGGTACCATTTTATTAGAGAGCTTGTCAACAACAAAGAAATTTGCCTAGATTTTTGCAGGTCTGAAGATCAGCTTGTTGACATATTTACAAATCCATTGGCGAAGGAGACATTTCACTATTAACGAAGATAGCTCGAAGATAGTTGCTCCGAAGATAGCTCCAAAATATGTAGCAACAGCTTTGGAGTAGTTTGATGCAAATTTTTGATGATCCCTAGCAGTTCAAATTAAGGGGGAATATTGAAAAAACTATAATTACTCATAGCTGGGCATTTATTGTCCAAATATTTTGTTTGTCCTTTCCAGATTTGTATCGTCGTCCAAGAGGATTTGCATTAATGGTCTTTTTGGCTAATGTTAGCTTTATCTTGTGTGAGTTATAGCTACACATTAATTCCTATTTATATCTACTTTTGTATTGAGACCAACGCTGCCTGGCAAGAGGAGTCAAGAAAAAGCCTAGAACATATAGAAAGGTGTAGAAAAATTCCAAAACAGAGGAATAGATAGTTAATATACAATTTTATGTGCAGTTGTAGCTGCTGTCTATTGTTGATGAATATATACATATAGCTGAAGCTATTTTTATGTGCAGATCTGGTTTCATAAACAATTGTAGTTATTCTTTTTCTCTTGCTCTAAATTTTTTGGGTTGTTATTTTTATGCTTTGTTTTGTCCGTGCAAACTAAATCCTCTAATTTGTAGCATTGAGTTTGTATTTATCTCCCCGCCTCTATTGAAACCTTCACGAGAAAGGGTAACTGGTTCACCACTTTGGGTTATTGGAGTGTTGCAACAATTGGAACAAAATCAAGATTTTTGGCATAAAAACATTCCATTCCAAATAAACTAGCCATCAAGTATTCAAAATGTGAGTACTCAAGTAGGAGGATGACTAAAAAACCAATCACTTTGTTGGTCGCACCTTGTTTGTACTTGATCACCAATTGAAACTGCTAGATATAATCCCATTTCAAGTGTTGAGTCCCTTGAATTTTGGATTGTGAATTCAAGTACTAAAAAGGTTGGTGGTTAGTATGCAAGACAACCTGGTTTCCAAAGATGTAATGTCTCCATTGCTCTAATGCTTGGACCAAGGCATAAAATGCCTTGTCATAAGTGCTATAGTTCAACATAGCTTGTGACAAGGTCTCTGAATGATAGGCCACTAGGTGTTCTCCTTGCTTAAGAACTAAGTCAGGGGCATACTATGAGGCATCAATCTCAAGCTAAAAAGGCTGCCAGAGATCTAGGAGGGAAAGCACTGAAGTTGAGAAAAGGGCCACTTTCAATCGATTAAAATCTCAATCAACTACACCGAACACGAAGTGAGTCTTCTAATTTGAAAGTTGATGAAGAGGGCCATATGGGAAAGTTGTGAATGAACTTTCTAGATCTGCATGAACTCTCTGAACTCATTAAGGATAAATCTCAAATATGAGATTGAAGTTTGACAAAAAAGACTTTTTCATCTTAGCTTGAAGCTTGTGGTTGCGAAGCAAAGGAAACACCATGAACACATGTTCCAATTGTCATGTCCATGTCTTACTATAGACCTAAATGTCATCAAGATATGCAACAACAAACACACCAAGATTTGGTCAAAAAATATTGTTGATAAGACACATGAAACTGGTTGGCACATTGGTAAGATCCATATGCATATTCAACCACTCGTGAAGCCCAAACTTGGTATTGATGTTCATGACACATCTCAAGGCTCCATACGAACTTGGTGATAACTTGAGGCCAGATAAATCTTGGTGAATAATATAGCACCTTTCAATTGGTCCAAAAGATCGTCAATTCTTAGAAGTGGGTAGCTTTTCTTCATGGTGATTTTGATCAATGCCCGGTGATTAGTGCATAACTGCCACTCATTGTGCTCTTTATTAGGCACCAAAATAGCATGAGAGTTGCAAGGAGAAGAGTTGAGATGAATTTTTCCTTCATTGAGCAAATGCTTGATTTGTTGCTCAATCTCCACACCCTCAATGGTTGTGATGTGATAAGGTGGCCTATTGGGCAGCTAGGAGCTAGTCACAAGCTCAACAGAATGTTGGATTTCTCACATGGGAGGATGCCCTTTGCGCTCTTCAAAGACATAAGCATATGCATCCAAAATAGACCAAATTTCAGGAGGGACCTTGCTTGCATTATCTGCTTTAGATTCCTAAATGATACAAAGTGCAAAGAACTTATTAAAATTAATTTTCTTGAAAGCTTTCCAAGAAGAAATGAGACAATAGAGAGGAGAAGAGTTAAGTTTACAGACCCTTCCATCTTTATGGAGCCTTAGGTCTTGTGATACCCATCAAACATGGCTTTGCAATCGTGCTAATAAGGAATTCCAAGGTGATGAAAGAGCATCCTTGGTATGGACTAGCTATCCGGAATCACAAAAATAAAACGTTTTCTTTGGTCAATAAAGTAGTGATGGACTTTGGTGTTTGCCTAGCTTGAGCCATTTTTGGGATAGCTTGCAGATTGAATCTTTGGAAGCATTTCAGAAAGGGTGGAAGGGATCTTTGAGCTTGTTGGGATGCTAATAACATAGTTCCAACAAAAATATTTATGTTCACATCATTTCAAAAAAGAAAAGTAAAACTCTCTTGTTGAGCCATTTTTGGGAATGTAATGCACATGGGCAAGTGAAAAAACGTTTCAATGATGAGAGGAGCATGGTAAAGGATGTTTTGGCTGCCTCCAACCGAGAAAAACAGTAGGAACCCGAGTTCCCATCACACAACATAAAGAAAAACATTTTTTTTTATGCTTGTGGGAAAAGAGGTGTTTTTGTCAAGAAGGCAAGAAAGAAAACGAGGAAAAAATAGAACGTTGGGGGAGATGAAACGAAAGCTTCATTGAGGAACCCAATAAAAAAACATCAACCCAAATACTTGCTGTTCATACCAGCAGAATATAATATACAATGAAAAGAAGAGGAAAAAGACACTATTTTGGGCTTGGCAGGTGACATGAAGGCTGGATATTTTAGTGCAGACTTAGAGGGCGCGCAAGGTCTTGTCATAGAGATGGTGGATCCATCACCAAGTTTGAGGTTCAGTCATCCTCCTATGCATGCAAACTTGTTTTAGGCAAACAAAGCAAATTTTGCATATTCAAGGGTACAGAGTTTGGAGCGGTTCAAGGAGAAATGGAGGGCTTTTTTCATACATTCGTTTTACTAAAGAATCCACCTTCAAATTTAGAACAAAAATTCATTTCGTGTTGAATTTTAATGGTCCAATATAAGGCTAAGTGTTTGTAAAAATGTACATTTTCTATTTATTGCTATAATAGTCCTAGAAATGAGTGGTAAAGGTTGTTTGGAAGCTCGTGTTTGGAGATCAACTGAGATTCATTATAGAATTGGATCAATAGATTTACAGTTCACGTTTAAGCTCTTTTGTATGCATTTGAAGGGAAAAACAATCCTAAATTGTGAATAACAATCAAACTGTTTTGAATGGCTTTACATGGTTGTTGGTATAACTCGATCTTGCTACAAGGTAGAGGTATTCCTTCAGTCTGCCTTGTTTGCATCACAAGGATCAGACCAGAACAGTCAAGTGGAGTAATATCACATTTAACAATATCTTGGATAGATTCTATTGCAAATGTAATTGTACACTTGCGAGAAACAAGTTTCGGTTGTGTTGGCTTCTTGACCCATCCTATGTGTTATTATGGTTTTGGATACTCAGTAACAAAAATTGGAGTTCATGGACTAATTGTTTGGAAATGATATTTTTATGATTCTCATTGTCAATGATAATCTCTACCAAATGATCCATGATTTGACAGTCTTTGGTGAAGAGTTTATCTATATTGTGGATCAAATATTCATTGACCATAAGAATGTGTTGGGAGTTACTCTTTGAAGGATCAGACGTTAGAATGGTAGAATCTTCAAATATCAGTTGTGGTGTTGTAAGAAGAGCTTTAGTTTTCTTGGCATGAAGACCTTTACATTCTTCAGTAGAAATGGTTTGTGCCCTTGTGATGAGCACAATACTTCTTTTTCCCGCTGCTCGAAGTAGAAGTAGAACCCTTATTGGAACCAATTTGGGACCTACTTCCATTTACTATGGTTGAGTTGGAAGGGTTGCTTGAGGGAGAAGCATTTATGTAGGTATTCTTTTGATAAGCCTACATAGACGTCTAGATATGCTTTTGAGGTTCCTTGTGCATTTTAGTCTCCACTTTGAGTGCAGATTGAAATGCATGCTCTAAAGAATTGATGGAAATGAATTACAACTCCTCTGCAAGAGGATAGAAAAGCCCTGAAGTAAACTTGATCCTCAAAATTGCATCAGAATCTTTGAATTCCGATTTGATGGCAAGTTGGTTGAATTGTTCTGTAATGTCCCCATTTTCACATCACACATGAGAAGGGTTGAAGACCTTTAGTCTATTTCCCCATAGACTAAAGAGTTCCTTTTAGGGGGTTGTATTTTATTAATTATTTAATTATTTGCTCGAATAGTGATTTTAATAATTTGTTGTTTTAAGGCAATTAATTATTTAATTAATAGAATATGTTGAAGATTTGATTGGTCAACTTTAAGTGATCAAAAGAGATAGAAGATTTAAGAAAGTCGGCATAAGGTTGGGTTTAATGAAGCTATACTCTCCCCAAGTGATTCACCCCACTTGGAAGGGTATATTTGCTAGTTGGTGGACTCTTCTTGCACATATGCGAATTCAAATTATTGCTCTTCATGCTTGAAGGGAACTATTGGGATGAATGCCTAATAGTAATTGTTCTTGTGCTCTATCTACAAAGGTGTCTTTTGACGCCACCTTGCAAAGGAATTATTTGTTGATGCCCTATGAGCGTAGCGACTTGCTTTTGGAGGTCTAGCATGGGGTTTTTGAGCTTGTTCTGACGTGACATGCTTTGACAATTTTCTGCTAATTATTTCAGGTGTGGCGACTTGCATTGGGATTGGTTTGCATGTGATTTTGGGGTTAAAAAGGCCAAGCAAATATTTTGAAATTTATTGCTAATTTTCTCCCTGCTAGCATTGGGGTTTTGAGGTGGTTTGCAGATGTTTTGAGGCTCCAAATTGATGCAAAGGTTCTTAATAATTTTCAGATTATTCTTTGATGAAATTTGATGCTTTTGAGGGTTGTTTCTATTAGTGGAAGGCTGGAAATTAACTTCATAATTTTCTGGTATTTTTCCTTGGCTTGGGTGACTTGGGTGACTTGCCTTGAGGGCTTGTAGGGGTCATTTCTTGGCTCAATAAGTTTGCTGTAATTTTTCTAATATTTTTCTGATTATCGTGGATATTTATGATAAGGGTTTGAAGTGGAATTTTAGTCAAAAAACAAGTGCAAGTGTGGGAGAAAATTTGGAATTTTAAGATCATTTGCAAGTGGCAGTTGGGCTTCAGATAAATAAGGAAAAAGGTACATATTTGTGTTTTCAGCTTGTTAGTTATTTTGGTACATATTTGTGTTTGCATGCTCCCGTGAATAAAACTTAAAGCTTGATTTTATTGATTCTCTTTTTTTATAATAAAGGTAGATACCTATCAAGTGGGTTGTAGTCCAACAGTGAGGATGATGGTGTAAAAGATGTTGCCTAGCCATCTACCAAGGTACAAATCCCAGAAGATACCCAAAAGGATGAACCCAAAATCGTGCCCTAGGCAAATTTGATGGAATGGGATACACCTTAGTCCTTGGCAATAAGCTAAAGAAGCATTTTGTACACCTAATCCGTGTAAAATCAAGGTTTCAATTTAAAAAAAAGGGTCGATCCCTTTATTTATATCCATGCACCAATAAGTTTAAAATTTAAAAGCTAAAAAGCTTTTATATAAGCACATATTATTCCCACCAATGGCTTTTAAATATAAAAGCTTAAAGGATTTTTTAATTCCCACTCTTTTAAATCAAAGCCCTTGACTTATACGTCGAGTTACCCTTTTAAATTATATCGGGCCACCTTACTTCACCCCCTTATAAATAAAAAAGGGATTAGTCCCATCCACCAGTCCTAGGCAATTTTCCTTTTATTTAATCCCTTTCCCCACTACAAATTTCCAAGAGGAATTAAATCAATGATGGGAATTGAAAAAAGAGTAGGAAAATAGTGTAATTATTCTAGGAAATGGAATTTTGCAACTAAATTCAAGTATTGCAGAGGTTGGTGATCAATATTCAAAATAGCCTCGTTTACAAAGACATTATGTCTCAATTGATTGAATGCTCAGACCACGGCATAGAATGTCTTGTCATGAGTGTTATAGTTCAACTTAGCTTGTCACAAGGTCTCTAAATGGTAGGCCACCGGGTTTTCTCCCTGCTTAAGAACTGTGTCGGTGGCATACTATGAGGCATCAATATCAAGATCAAAAGGCTGTTGAAGATCTAGGAGGGGAAGCATTGGAGCTGAGAAAAGGGTTGCTTTCAAACGATTAAAAGATCTATCAACTACCCTAAACACCATGTGAAAGTCTTTTGATTTGAAAGTTGATGAAGATGGTGGGTGATAAGGGAAAAATTGTGAAATAACTTCCCATAGAAGTTCATGGCCCCTAAAAAACTCTTCAAATAAGAGATGCTTGAAGGAATGGGCCACTCCTTGATAACTTTGACCTTGTCTAGATCTGCATGAACTCCCCACTCATTAAGGACAAAGTCCAAATATGTGATTGAAGTCTGACCAAAAAGACTTTTTCATCTTAGCCTAAAGCTTGTGGTGGTGAAACAAAGGAAACACTCTGAGCACATGTTCTAAAATTTATGTCCATGGCTTGTTTTAGACTTAATTGTCATCAACATATGCAAGAACAAACACACCAAGATGTGGTCAAAAATTGTCATTGATAATACACATGAAACTTGTTGGTGCATTGGTAAGACCGAAAGGCATAACTAACCACTCGTGAAGCCCAAACTTGGTATTGAAGGTCGTCTTCCATGAATCTCGAGGCTACATACAAATTTGGTGATAACTTGAGTCTAGATCAATCTTGGTGAAGAATATAACACCTTTCAATTGGTCCAAAAGATCATCAATTCTCAGAAGTGAGTAATGTTTCTTCACATTAATTTTGTTCAATGCCTTGTAATTAGTGCATGACAACCACTCATTATGCTCTTTCTTAGGCACCAAAATAGCAGGAGAGTCGCAAGTAGAATTATTGGGCTGAATTTTTCCTTCATTGAGCTACTGCTTGATTTGTTTCTTAATCTCCAGACCCTTAATGGTCGTGATGTGTTAAGGTGGTCTATTGGGCAGCTGGGAACTTGGCACAAGTTCAATAGAATGTCAGTTTGCTCACATGGGAGGGAGTCCTTTGGGATCTTCAAAGACATCAGCATATGCATCCAAAATAGATCGAATTGCAAGAGGGACCTTGCTTTCATTAGCTGCTTTAGCTTTCCGAATGATACAAAGTGCATGAACATATTCAAATTAACTTGATTGACAACTTTCCTAACAGAAACGAGAGGATTGACAAAAGAAGAGTTAAATTTACAAACCTTTCCATTCTTATGGAGACTGTAGGTGTTGTTATACCCATAAAAGATGGGTTTGCGATCATATTGGTAAGGTGTTCCAAGGTGATGCATGAGCACCCTTGGTATGGACTAGCTATCCGACATCACCAAAAAAAAAAATGTTTTCATTGGTCGATAAAGTGGTGACCTACTTTAGGGTTTTCCTATCTTGAGCCATTTTTGGGACAACTTGCAGATTGACTGCTTTATCATTCCAGAAAGAGATCTTTGAGCTTGTCAAGATGTTAATAAGTTAATAACATACTTATGACAAAACTATTTATGTTCACATCATTTACAAAAGGCAAACAAATCATTTTCTCTCTTGTTGAGCTGTTTTTGGAAGGTAATACACATGGGCGAGTGAAAAAACGTTTCAATAATGAGAAGAGCATGGTAAAGGATTTTCTGGCTGCCTTCAATATGGAAAAACTGTAGGAACCCAATTTCCCATCACACAACATTAAAAAAAAACATTTTTCTAGATGCTTGTGGGAAAGGAGGTGTTTTTGGCAAGAGGGCAAGATAGAAATGGAGAAAAGAGAGAACGTCAAGGGAGATGAAGGGAATAATTCCTTGAGGGACCCAATAAAAAACAGAAACTCAAATACTCACTGTTCATACCAGAAGAATACAAATATACAACAAAAAGAAGAGGAAAAATACATGTTCTTTTGGTCATAGGAGGTGGTGTGAAGTTTGGATATTTTGGGTCAGTCTTAGATGGCGCCCAAGGTATCAAAATAAAGGTCTTGGCATGGAGATGGTGAATCCATCACCAAGTTTGAGGTTCATTCATCATCCTATGCATGCAGGCCTGTTTTAGGCAAACAAAGCAAATTTTGCATTTTGAAGGAATAGTATGGAGTGGTTCAAGATGAAATGGAGGGCATATTTCATATGTGTTTTTTGTTTTTTTGAAGGAATAGTATGGAGTGGTTCAAGATGAAATGGAGGGCATATTTCATGTGTTTTTTGTTTTTTTGAAGAATCCATCTTCAAATTTAGAACAACATTTCTTTTGTGATAAATTTCAATGTTTCAATTTGAGGCGGAGTGTTTTTAAAAACGTCTATTTTCTATTTCTTGCTATAATAGTCTTAGAAGTGAATTGTAAAGGTTGTTTGGAAGCTCTTGTGCTTGGAGATAACATGAGATTCATTTCAGAATTTGCTCAATATATTTTTAGTTCATGTCTAAGCTCTCTTGTATGCTTTTGAAGGGAAAACCATCCTAAAATGTGAATAACAATCAAACTGGTTCAAATGGTGTTACATGGTTGTTGGTATAACTTGATATTGCTACAAGGTGAAGGCATTCCTTCATTGGAAGCCCCTGCCTTGATTGCATCACAAAGATCATGCCACAGCAGTCAAGTGGAGTAACATCACATTCAACAGAATCTTGGAATTGTTTTATTGTAAATGTAACCATACACTTTTGAGAAACAAGTGTCGGTTATCCTGCTTTCTTGACCCATTCTAAATGTTACATGTTTTTGGATGCTTAGTAATAAACAATTGGAGTTTGAAGTCTAATTGTTTGGAAATGAGGTTTTTCTGATTTTCATTGTTAATGATAAGCTCTACCAATGGATCCTTGATTTGACAATTTTGGGTGAAGAGTGCCTCTCTCTTGTGGATCAAGGTGCATTTGTTGAAAGTGGACCAAGGTGCAAACAATATTTCTTTATACCCAAGTGGGTAAAATCGCTTCCTGATGGAAACTTTGAATGCATCCCACATTTTAACATGTGGCTGGATTGAGGAGGCCAACAATTGAGTGGAGGACTGACACCAAGTGAGAGCTTGATCATTCATGTACAATTCAGCAGCCGCAATCATATGCTCCTCTGTGATTTTGGATTGAGTCTTGAAAAATGTTTCCAAATTATGAATCCAAGAATTAAGCTTATCCCCATTTGATGGAGCCATCAAAATGGGGTATTGATATCTTTGTGTCAATCTTGAACTGAGGTTGTGTGATTGGAAGCACAGTTGGAACAATTGTGTGTTGCCGCTGCTGTTGACAGATCATTTTCTTAAACAATCATCATGTCATTCAGCAACTTATCCTGGAATTCACTTTGTGCTTGACATTGCTCCAGGAGTTAATTGATCACTAATTGGATCACAACATAATCACGAGTAGTGTGTGGAGTATGAAGAGGGTCTTGGGAAGGATTCATAGACTTTGATATCAAATGATGCAGTCAAAGATAGGGGGTCCATTGAAGGACTACCTAATCCTTGCAGCCTTCAACTCACACAAATACACATGACATGAGACTGGAACTAGAACACACACTTTTATTGATATTCGTTAAAGAAATACAAATATTACACACACACACACACACTCAATCACTCTTTCTATGACTACAAACAAGGCAAGGATGCTACACAATGTATTCTTGGTGCGAACACTGCTCTCTGCTCCTCTAAGCTTCCACCTCAAGCACCTATACTCACTTGGAATATCTCCTTCAACTACATTCTACCTACTCCAAAGCTCTTCCTTACTTTCTATGCTTGTGGAGTGACTCTTGGAATCCCCATTGATCTTGAAAATGCTCAAATTGGACATTCGAATGTTTATGGGCTGTTACTGGGAGTGTGCAACTACCATGAACAAAACTGCAGCTTAATGCAAAGCATTGGTTTTGTAACCGCCGATTAACATAGACTTGTAATATCTTATAGTTTTTTCAAGAGATGGAGAACATTCCATCTCACTAACTGAAACCGGCTTTTTTTGTTCCAGAAGCCTACTAAGGTGTTTTCTAGTTTGTGAAAATTGTCTTCATACTACCAAGTGAACCTAGAAGGGCCCAAAAAACTGAATATTTATTTTGGGTGATGCAAGATTGCTTGATTTCCCATATGCTTTTGCATCAAACACCTGGGGTAAGAGTTTGTAGAGTATGGTGATGAAAAAATTGAGCTAGATGGTAGAACCATCCTTTTGACTTTGGTGGTAAAGCCATGATGCACCCTTGCACCATGTGAGATATCTTGTAATGAAATTACTTAGATCAAATAAATTAAGAGCAATAGTTGTAAATGAGTAGATCAACAATAATATATCGCAATAATAAAAGCAGAGTAAGTATATCCTCACCAATAATTGACAACACAACAAAATACTCGATAGATAGAACTGAGCCACTTTGAGGGGGAAACTTCCATAAACATGTAAATGAGAATAGGATTCATAATATGATCCTCAAGTACTAACCAATACCTCTTATATATAGATCCTACTTAGGCTATGGTTACTCCATAGGCAGACCCTACTAACAAAATGATAGTATAGAGAAAGATGACAAGATAAGATAAAATGTTATGTAAGTCACAAGTCAGCCACACATATTCCTAGACACACTATAGGTTAAGGGTGGAGCATGCTCCTCCCATTCAAAACAAAGTTGCCCACAAAGTTAAAAAATTATAGATTTTATTGCAAGAATGTTTCATCCTCCCATGTTGCATCCTCGTTGGTAAGATTCTTCCACTTGATCAAATACTCCTTAATCTCTCTTGTGCGTAGCCTTTTCGTGCATGTCTAAAGGATCTCCTCCGGTTCTAGATTGATTCTACCTTCCTCATCCAGTTATGGTAACTCAGTTTGGGTAAAAACTCTTTGTCTAATTACCTTCTTCAAGCAAGAAACATGAAAAACTGGATGTATGCAGGTAGACTGGGGTAGCTCCAACTTGTAAGCGACAATGCCAATTTTATGCAGGGTATGACAAGGGCCATAATACTTAGGAGAAATTTTTTTGTCCTTTTTTGTTGCTTCAGGGACATTTGCTTATATGGTTGAAGGCGTACATTGACCCAGTCACCCGCTACAAAATGCCTCTCATTACGATGTTGATCTGCTTGTTGCTTCATTCTATTATGTGCCATTGTTAAATTTCTCTCAGACTAGCAAGTACCACCTATTGGTGTTGAATGTGTTCTTCGACAACTTGAACCTTTGGTTGAACCTCACGGATGAAGTGATGGATGAAGACTAGTACCTTGGAGACATTTTGGAAGAGGTGTGGAAGTGTTATACCACCACTTTGCTAATAGCAACCAATAAACCCACCTTTTTTGTTTATTTGATGCAAAGAAATGATGATAACCCTTTAGGAATTTGTTATTGACCTTTGTTTGCCCATCAAATTGAGGATGATAGGATGAGCTATGAGCCAAATGAGTACCCAAACATGAGAACAATTTTGTCCAAAAATTACTGGTGAAGTTAGGATCACAGTCACTATGATATTTGGAGTCTCATGTAATTTTTGAATTGTATCCAAAAACGCAGTAGCTATTGTACTAGCTACAAATAGTTGTGACAAAGCACAAAAATGGGCATATTTTGTGAGCCTATCCACTATTACTATGATAACATTTTTATCTTCTAACCTGGGCAACCTTGTTATGAAATCCATTGATACCTCTTCCCACCTTTGGATAGGAATCAACAAGGGTTGCAGAAGACCTGGGGTCTTAATTGTCTCACCCTTGTTTTGCTAACACACCATGCATTCAGCCACTAATTTTTGAATATCTCCTTTGAGTCCTTCCCAAAATAAATCCTATTTGATTCTATGAAAAAAATTCAAAAGTCCTAAATGCCCCTTTATTGGAGATTGGTGAAGCTTTGTAAGGATCTTATGCTTGAGGGGAAAATTCTTTCACAAGTAAAACCTATCTTTATACTATAATTTATTCCCTTTCCACTCAAATTTGTTCGAGACACTACAATCTTGTTGGATTTTATGAATCAAAACATGTATACCTATCATTCTCCCATTCTGACTTGGTCTCATTCACCCAATCTGCCTGCTAAATGGACATTGCACATAACAATGCCTTTGTGGATTCATCCCCCTTGGATAGAGCATCGGATACGACATTCTTTTTTCATTTCTTACATATGATTTCAAAGTCATGCCCAACATTTTAGTCACCCATTTTTGTTGTTCTTTTGATGACAACCGTTGTTCCACAAAATATTTTAGCCTATCTTGATCATTTTTTACCTTAAAGTGTCTACCCATTAGGTATTATCGTCACTGTTTGACTACATGAATAATAGCTATCATCTCTTTTTCTTAAATTGGTTTAAGGAGATTCTTACACTTGAGTTGATGACTGTCAAATGCAATGGGTCTCCCTTCCTGCATGAGTACTGTTGGCTATTTTTGGCCCACATACCAAAATTTTGCCAGTTTGAAGAAAATGGACATAACTCAAGAAGAAAAATGGCAAAGTATTCAGACTTCGGGTTACTCATGGACAATGCAAATCAGGTTTCTAACGGTTCTTGACTTCTAAATGTTTTATAAGTGGAAGTAATCCGGGTTTACGAACCTGAATTACTCATAGACAATGCAGATCAAATTCTCCAAGGTGAACGACTTCGGGTTCTCTTAAGTGCACGACTTCGGGTTATCAAAGTCGAAAGACTTAAATTGCTTTATAAGTAGTCAGCAATGAGAACTCCGAAGTAGTGGGGCTTGGAAAACCCGATTCGGTCTTGGATAGTGTATTTCGGGTTCTCTTTCATAGAAGTCTTCAGGTTCTCCAAGGTGAATTGCTTAAAATGCTTTATAAGTAATCAGCATTCCAAACGCTGAAGCAAGAAGTGAGGACAAGCCCAATTTGGTCTTGAACAATACTCTTCGGGTTCTCTAAGGGACAAGTCTTCTCCAAGGGTCATTTCCGAAAGAAGGTGGTCCAGACACAAATCTCGAAGGACTCTTTCATAAACAGAAGTGGTCCTCTTCAAAAAACCCGAAGGACCTTTTGCACATTTTCGAAGGTCATTTTCAAATTCTCCGACGGACCACTTCTTCAACAATCTTTCTGAGGGGCACTTCTCAAAAGCCCAGGGGGGACATTTCCTTTTTTTCCAAAGGAAAATCTGAAGGTACCAGTTCACAAGGCCGAAAGGCCTTTTCTCGGCTAAAAGGGACAATCAAGAAATCTGAAGGGATTTACATAAATTCCGAAGGGGTCAAATGCAATAAATCCAAAGGGCACTAACAAGCAGTAAGGGCAAAAAACAAAAGAGACCCGGGAAAATTGTCTGAAAGTAAACGTCCGGAGGAGTTGCGGAAGAAAAGTCCGAGGGATAGTTGCAAGGAAAAATCCATGGAAATAAGCCATCCCGGAAATAATCCAAGTACGAAAAGCCCGAAGAAAAAAAAGCCGATAGGTAAGTGCATAAGGTCTGCAAAACCTGAAGAAGCAAGTAATGAGCAATGAGAAGTCCGAAGTAAGTTGTGAGCAATGGAAAGTTTCGAAAGGAAAATTATAGAAAATAGTCCGGGGCAAAATAGACCAAGGAAAGTAGAAAGGCCCAGGAACATTAAGGTCAATGGCCAGTGAATCCAACAAGCTCAAATATCAATGGATAGCAAGGACTTCTCTTTTCGTCTACGGCATGCAAAGTGGTTAAACAAAGAATAGACGCACCTAGGTGGAGCAGTGAATATGCAAAAAACCAATTGAGATAGTCCAAGTTGTAGCAAAGAACACGCCAAGCCTTAAATGCAAAGGTCGAATCGCTCACACTTGGCAGCGACATGCAGCTACCACCGGTATGGCTTGCTCAGTTCTAAGGAGAATTAAATGCATAAGGACCTCGAGGAGATGGGTGGCGATTCTAGGTGATACATCTCGCAATCAAGGCAGTTGCATACTTTAAATGCAAAAGGAGCTCAAGTACAATCGGCAGTCATCGACGACTTCTCTTCTCCTTGCTCTCACGCAATTATGGGATTTCTCTTTCTCTCTCAGCCATATAAATAGAGGCTCTCAAGCCAAATAGGGGGACTCGATCACTCTCTATATTCTCTCCACTCCCTCCCTTGGGCATGACCAGATTTTGCCAAGATCGAGCTTGTAACCTCTTAATATGAATAAAAGACTGTGTTTTAGACTCCATTGTTCTACTATAGTGTGTATATGTTAGATTTGCGCATGTGGTAGAGTTTTCTCCCTTGTCAAATTATGGTCTCACCTAGTTACTAGCTCATCTTGTTATGCAGGTCATGTTTAGTGTTCTACATCTCTCGATTGAAGCCCGTATGTGGATACTGTGACTGGTTAGTGTCTTACTCCAGACCTACCCCTTCATTTCCCTCAACTTAAATCGTTTGGTGAACCTCCTCATGAAACACTGATGTATGACAAATATTTGGGGGCTTGAATTTGTTTTTTGCTTGTTTCATTAGTGTTCTAAGAGTCGAGCAAGGTAGATCAACCCATAATTTTGGTGCATCACCTCCCTTAGCTTGGTTTTTCTTTTTATGTTATCTTTTTCTCCCTTTTCCTTGGTCAACAGTAGGCTTTAGTGTGTGGGAACAAGCTGAAGTGAAGCATATGAGGAACTAGCCTCATAAAAAAGTTTAGAGGTTCAAGCTCACTACAGGATACCCACAGTCTAAGGTTGTCCAAATGCTTGTAGCTGGGAGTGAGAGAACCTGAAAAACTCTCTCACAAGGGTGCAATTCTAGCCTACAACTAGTACTGCCCCCATTCCATATCCTAACACATCACATTCAACAATAGAAGTCTTTGAAAATCAGGGGTAGCCAAAACTGAAGTGGTGCATATGGCCTCTTTTAGTTTCTCAAATGCCTTGGTGGCGATTTCATTCCAGTGGAAGGCATCTTTCTTTAACAAGGTTGTGAGTGGCACTACTATGCCACCATAATTTTTCATATATCAATAATAGTAACCTGTGAGACCCAAAAACCCTTAGATTTTTTTTAGGCTTTTTGTCACTTGCCATTCTACTATGGCTTTGATCTTGTGAGGGTCAACTTTGACACCTTCATGTGACACAATATGACCCAAGTACTCCACCTCTTGTATCCAAATGCACACTTGGAAGGCTTTGCATACATCTAATATTGTTTGAGAATTATTAATACCTGATTCACATGCTGCAAGTGTTCTTCCCATGTCTTATTGTATATGAGGATGTCATAAAAAAATACCAAATTAAATTTTTTCAAAAAAGGCCAAAAAATAGTGTTCATCAAACTCTAAAATGTAGAAGGTGCATTTGTGAAACCAAAAGGCATTAGCAAAAACTCATAATGGCCTTCATTAGTTTTGAAAGCTATCTTATGGATATTCTCATCTTTGATCTGAATTTGATGGTAGCCCAAACGAAGACCCAGTTTTGTAGACATCCCCATGTAATTCATTTAGCAAATCATCAATTATTGGGATAGGGAATTTATCTTTGATGGTATACTTGTTGAGTTTTCTATAATCTGGGCACATTCTCCATGTATCATCCTTCTTATGCACCATGACCACAAAAAATGAATATGCGCTTTGGCTATCTGATAATACCCACCTCCAACATCTCTTATACCATCTTTTCAATCTCACTTTTCTAGACATATGGGTATCTGTATGATCTAGTGTTTGGTGGCTGACTTCCTAGGATCAATCAAATGGCATGATCATGTTCTCTTGTTAGCAGTAGTCCTTTTGGCATGGCTCCAAAAACCACTAAGAGGGTCATCAACAATATTTTGTAGATCAAGATGTGTAGACATCTTTGTGGGTTGTACTTCTAAGGAAAACAATTGTGCTACAAATTTGTCCACCCCTTTTTTTAAGAATCTTCTGCATTTGATGATAACTAATTAGTTGTGGTGATTTTGCTTATAGTCCACTAAGTTCAAATGTCCTTTCATAATGAAAGTGTTGTGTTGTGGAGCCTATTTCTAAATAACAATGTATTTCAAATACTGTACATTTAAAATGTATTGTACACTCTATATGTATACTCAACGGTGTTTGGGGCCCCCTTTAATGGGAAACCGTTTTGAGTTGACTTAGCCCATGGTTTTGGTATCCATTGTTTTGTAATACCGTTTTGTTGATGTATTATGTATAGATGGATATTTCATAGGTAATACATCATGAGAATAAGAGTTTGAAGAGAAACAGAGTGTGTGAATTTAGGTGTGAATTCAGGAGGGTTTGTTGAGCACAGCTCCAAATAACATTTGTGCATTGTAATTGTGAGAAGACTGATTTGAGAGTGGTTTGTACTCTCGTGGCTTGTAATAAAATCTGAGCAAGTGTTTTTTGGTGGATATAGCCTACATTGGGTGAACCACATTAAATCTGGTCTTCTTATTTTGCATGTTTATTTCTATTCTTTATGTATCTCTATTTATATCTATTATTATTGCGATTTTGTGAAATTGTTCTGCATCAATTGTTGTATTTATTCCTAATAGAAAGCGCATGAACTCCTAAAAAATAATCTCTATAGTGCCCAAAGTTGTGATCCATTGGACTCCTAAGACAATGTATTCCCCACACATGGGAATAACAAACATATGAGAATCCAATCTATATTCTCTCATAGCAATCTGATAGTGTAGCATTTCCCCAAACAATTGATGGTAACACCATCTGTAATCATGCCCTGATATTTTGGAACTGGGTAAATAAAACAATTCAAATGTGTTTCCAAGATACTGTTGATGAAGTTGTATTGCCTGAGTTAATAAACACTATCACCTTTTGTTTCTTGAGGAAACCCACAACCTTAAGGGTATGGAGTGCTAATATTAGAAATTGCATGGTAGGCGATAGTTGGTTTGGAATATTCAGATTCCTCCTCTATCTCCTCATTCCCAATTGGGAATTCATCATCTTCTTCATCTTCATTTGCCCCTTCAATGTAAAAAAAATTCTCAGCACATTTATGTCCTTTATTATATTTTCTATCACAATTGAAACATAACCCTTTTGCTCGTTTCTGTTCAATTTGCTGAGTCAATCTAGTCAGTTGAGGGAATGATTGTGTGGGAACACTACGTTGTCTATCAGTAGTGAAAGCTTGTCGTTTAATGAGATCTCTTTCCTTAACCTGATAGGCGAAGAGTATGGACTCTAATACTGAACTTGGCTTAAACATGCGAACATCAAGTTGAATGCTTTCCTTGAGTCCAACCAAGAATAGGTCATTCAATTTGTTTTTTGTGATGTCATCCACCCTTAAAGATAGGTTCTATAATTGTTGAATATAATCCTTGATAGAGCCCATTTGTCTCAGTTTTGCTAACTAGTTGAATTAGTTTTATGTGACACTGTTGCGTTAGTGTAGTTATAGCTCATCAATAAACATGAACAAGGAAACAATAAGGCCCTTCTTTTTCTTTTGAGCTCACAACCACCTATACCAAATAAATTGCTCTAGTTCCAAATACAAATGTGCCATGGACACCTATGCACATGGGCTCTTATGAAGATCAAATATATTTTTCGTTTGATTGATCGAAGTGACCAGATCCTTACCATCAAAATTGCACATGTCCATTTGTAGCATGTTTCTCAAACCAATATTTGGGCTTTGATTGTTCTGGTTGGGAGAACCTGAGTGGCCAAATGGATAGTTATTGGATGGTGGTGGTGTGGTGGCATTGTGTGTTTATTATTCAAGGATGTAAAGAGATATGTCACTAATGTAGTGAGTTGTGCCAATTGGTTCATTACTAAGTGCATGTCACTTTATAGCCTATTCAAATATTCTTGTTTAGTTATGCCTTACATGTCAGTGCAAATTTGGTTAACCTTATCAAAAAACATTGAGTTAGAAGCTTCAAATTTTATTTCTTCCTTGATTTTCATTTTTTCTGGAGTATCTTGCCCTTTTCCATAGCCTCGAGTGTTTGAACCTGCCATACACATAATCTAAGGTGTAGGGTTCAAGAATTTAGGGATCGGGTGTAGGGTTTAGGGCTGTGGGGCCTAGAAAAAGGTGTACCAAGGGCTTATACCAATCTGATTTTCTTGTCAAGACGAATCCCATGACTGTTAATTTGCACAAAGGTGCAAAAAAAATTCCAAACTTGTTCTAGAAAAACTTCAAGCAATATCACGGTGATGTAAAATTTAAATTATGCTCAAATCAGGATTTATATTTTTTTATCCTCCAACTCACAAAACAATCACTATAATAGATATCGAAAAGAACACAATCAATAAAATATGGGAAAGGATGCCAAAGGGTGTGTCTGAGTTGTGGGCTCGCATTTAGACTTATCCCACTCTTAAATAGTGTCGGCTCAATGTTTCAGATCACTAACTACGGAAGTTAAACGTACCCTTAGTCCATTATCCCATCTCCAAGGTCAGTTGTGAGTAACTTCTTGGGTCTAACCACTTATCGGTGCACTACAAGTAACAGATGGCCAAAACTTTTCTTATGGCTAAGCTTTATAAACTTCTAGGGGGTCTTTCGATAGACCCGAAAGTACGTGGAAACACAAATCCATATATAATGTTGTCTGATGGCTTGCGTATTTGGGGCCTGTTGACATTTTTGCCCCGACAGGGCAAAATTATCAACCTTACTATTCGAAAGATGGTCTTATGGTACCAGTTTGTCTTGTAAATCAGTTTTGGAGTCCTTAAAAAGACACTTACAGCCATGTAAATTGGTAAAGACATCTACAACCATGCAAATCCCAAGGAGTCATCTACAGCCATCATATAAAGCATGCACTCTGTTTGAGGGAAAGACACCTACAGCCAAGGAAAGAGCCTACAGCCAAGTAAAGTTTTGGTCATTCAAAGGATTCGAAGGGGCATTCTCATTTTCAGATTTGGCAATGTCCACCTACAGCCATCCTTAAGGTTAACCTACAAGCCCATGCAGTCTGTTTGAGGGAAAGGCACCTACAGCCAAGGAAAGAGCCTACAACCAAGTAAAGTTTTGGTCATTCAAAGGATTCGAAGGGGCGTTCTCATTTTCAGATTTGGCAATGTCCACCTACAACAATCCTTAAAGGTTAACCTACAAGCCTGTAGGTTCGCTTATGAATGAAGGCGAGTGTTTTCTTTTGGACATCTATGGAATACAGGTTTGTTTTTCAGACTTACAACGACTATTCTCTTTCCCAAGTGTTTTTTTTCCAAAGTGTTGTCTTCTCAAAATTTTGTCGGTCTAAGAGATGGACAATTTCCTCGGACTTTCGTCCGAGGGAAAAGATTTTTTCAAAGGACTTGGGAGAAGTCCGAGAGAATTTCAAAGGGACAATTTACAAAGTATTCAATTCCTTCGGACTTTTTGTCCGAAAGAATTAAGGAGACAGAAAATCCAAAGGTGTGGACAAAGTCCAAAGGAATTAGAGGACGGATACACAAAACCCGAGTGACTTACAAAAAGCCTGGGTGGCCTACAAAAAGCTTGGGTGCCCTACAAAAAGCCTGGGTGCCCTTCAATTTTTTCGAAAAGCCATTTCCAGAGAGACGGAAGCCCTTGCGGAGGGCACTTGGTTGGTGGCAAGACCTTTCCAATTTTCTCGAAGGGCACAAAGGAAGGACACAAGCCCTTGCGGAGGGCACTTGGTCGGTGGCAGGACCTTTCCAATTTTACCGAAGGGCATAGAGGAAGGACGCAAGCCCTTGCGGAGGGCACTTGGTTAGTGGCAGGACCTTTCCAATTTTCCCGAAGGGCATTTGGCCGGTGGCAGAATAAAGACAAAGGAGATTAATTCCTTCGGACTTTTTGTTCTAAGGAATTCCTTCGGACAAAAAGTCCGAAGAAATTCGGGACAAAGAAAAACCCGATGGAAAATAAACAAAGGCAAACAAAAAAAATTGAGGGAAGGATATCCTTCGGACAAAAAGTCCGAAGGAATTCCTTTGGACTTTTTGCCCGAAGGATTAATTCAGGAAAAATGCAAATAGATAGAAGTCTGAAGGAAATTAAAGGTAAAGCAAAACATAAAAGCCCGAAGGAATGGACAATAAACCTGAGAGAATATAGCCCGAAGGAAAGGACAAGAAAAGGTCCGCATAAAATCATAAACCAAAAGATAAGTCAACGGTAAAATCCATAGGGGAAGGAAATAACCGAAGGACACAAAAGCCCGCGGGAAAGTGAGAAAACATAAGTCCAAAGGAAATGTAGCCACGATAAAGTTCGGAAAAATTGCATACACAAAAGTCCGCAGAAAAAAGATGAGTCGACAGGAGATAGTCCGAAGGAAAAAACAAAGAGAAAAGTATAAAGTCATTGAAAAAGCCAAAAATAAAGGGTAAGGAGATAGCCAAGAAATCCAAGGAAATATAGACTAATGTAGACAAAATAAATCAGAGAATAGAATCCAGTCAAAAATAGACAAGCCACGAACAAGCCAGACCAAAATAAGAGAAATTACATGCAAGCAAAGGCTATTTTCGGTTGACTGATCAAAGCTTCAGTTGACTAGTTGTTGAAGTCAAGCTCATCTTCAGTCAAACTCGTGCTTTCAAACGTTCCAGCAGACTGCTTAAATCTATTTGTGCATCCCTTTCATGCAAAAGATGTTTTCTTCAATCCAAGCAGCTAAAGAGAAGTCTATTTCTGAAGATCGACGCAACTCTCATGCAAGGAGCGGAATAAGCCAAGCTTGGATTCACCATCCACTTCCTCTAATGCCAAGGAGCTTCATGCAAGACAAATAGACTTTTTGTAAACGCTGAGTTGGACGGATTTAGCCTCTCTCCTATTTTTCAAACGCCAAATCTTGATTGTATTTTTCTATATAAGTTGGCTTTCCAGCCTTGAATTATATCCCTCTCTTGGCAAGACCAAACTCTGCCATTGGTGAGTTGTGTAACCTCTTTGATCAATAAAAGGATTGTACTTTCAGATTTTAAGTGCTAGCATAGTGTATATTCATTCAGAAATTTGCATATGTGGTAGATTTCTCTCCCTTTCCAAATTCTGATTCGTACCTAATTGCTAGCTCATCATATTATGCAGGTCATGTTCAGTGTTCTATATGTCTTTTTGCTGAAGCTGTAAGTGGATGTAAAGTGTCTTGTATTAGACCTCTCTCCATCGTTTTCTCTCACGTTTTGGTCATTGGTTCGAACCTTCTCATGAAATAGTTATGCATAGTGATAAATTGAAATCAAAGGTCTTCTTTTTCCTTTGTTTGATTTAGTGTTCAAGGTTCCAAGTAGAGTGGATCAATATTTTGGTGTATCACCGTCATTAAGTAGGATTTCCTTTTCAAGTTTTTTTCTCCCTTTTCCATGGTAGATTCGCAACTTAGAGTAGAGATCCATTGATAAATCTTACAGGAACCAGCCTTCTCTGGAGGTTCTTCTCACCATTGAGGCACCCACCCTCGTGAGAAGATCCCATTGTTTCAACCGGAGAGAGGATTGGCCATTTCAGCACGTCTTTGATTCAGGGTGCAGCTTCAAGTTGACAACAGGGCCTAACCCCTCACTCCATAGAATCAGGTAAAATTGATAAATGCTTGGCCTAGAAAGATAACTTTTTATTAGTTTTAAAGCTATCGGAACACATTTTATAACCTAACAAGGAGAGATTTAAAAAATTGAGGACAAAGAAATTACATAGATCAAATCAATTAAGAGAAATAACTAAATGAGCATATCAACTACAATATATCGCAATAATAAAAGCAAAGTAAATATATACACACCAATAATTGACAGCATGGAAAAATTCTTGATAGATAGAACTGAGCCACTTCGAGGGGGGACCTCCATAAATATGTAAACAAGAATAGAATTCATAATATGATCCTCAAGTACTAACCACTACCTCCTATATATATCTTACTTAGACTAAGGTTATTCCATAGACCGACCCTACCAACAAAATGATAGCATAGAGAAATGTGGCAAGATTGGATAAAAGGTTATGTAGGCCATAGGTCAGCCACACATATTCCTAGACATGCTATAAGTTAAAGGCATATCATATCTCCATATTTTCCAATGCCCTGTTGGATTGCAAACCGTCCTCCTCTGCCAAATACTTATGGCACTATATTCATTCCATCCCCCACTAATCTTGGGCTGACTTTACTTGCCTAACCTCAGTACCTCCTCTCTTCATGTTGTACACACCCATACCGATAACAAATTTGATTGCCCCATTTTCTCCTCAGTTGTAAAAAAGCAATCATTTATCCTCCTTTATCTCTATTCTAGACAAGAGAGGAACTTCCATCTTTTCCTTCAACAAAGCATGCTTGTCAACATGCATGATGATATGGTTCTTATGTTCATCCTTGTCTTCCCTTACCTTTAGGGGACGTAGAGTGTACCTCTGCCCATCCTTTTTAACACTCACGGTGTTATCTCTTCCATCATACAACATCTCCCTATCAAGTTACCATGGCCTCCCCGACAAAACATGACATGCATCAATGGGTAAGACATCACACAAGACCTTGTCATGATATCTACCAATATGTATATCCACTTCACAATAATTCCTCATAATGGTATCATGCCCCTCTAATAACCAAGACACTTTATATGGTCTTGGGTGTGGTGTACACACCAAATTCAGCTTGCAAGCCATTGCAGCGGACTCTAAATTCTCTAAACTTCCACTATCAAGCACACGCTTGCAACACTTATCTTTTGTCTTGCACTGGGTTCTGAACATGTGTCTCCTTTGGAATTCGCCATCCTGCTCCTTCTCAAGCTTCAAGACTCTCCTACTTTCTATCAAAATCTCTGCTTTTTCCGGTTCCTTTGTATGCTCAAGTGATGTTACGGATTATGCATCTGCTTGTGCAATTTGCACACTACCTTCGTTCCTCCTCCTTTCATCTTCACTTTGAGCATTAGGGAACTCAAAAGCATGATGACTAAATTCCCCACATTTATATCACGTTCCATTGGACATTATTCCTCTCCCTCACCCATAGCTGCCCCTTCCTCTTGCAAAGGTGGCTCCTCTTGCTTGTTTATTTGGCACTTGAGCATGCTATATCCTTCATCATTCCATTGCTGGATACCTTCATGGGCTGGCTGGGCTCTACCACTGCTGAACCTCCCTCTTCCCCTTGTTACACTTTGTTTCCTTTTAGACAACTTCTCTTTCACCCTTAAAGCATATTGGTATGCTTCTTCTACCATATGCAACTTCACTAGATTGATTTCATCTTGAATACTCAACCACAGTCCATTGATGTATGTTTCTACCTTTTCTTGGTCTATCACACTATGACCAGCCCAGATTGTGATTTTGTGGAACTCCTCTATGTACTCCTTCACATTCAACTCCTTTTGCCTAAAGTTTTGTAACTTTTTCAATAAGCCCAGTTGATAATCTGCAAGCAAAAAATTAATTTCATTTTTTCAACCATCCTCTCCCAATGGCCAATGGGTAATCTCATTCTTAACCCTTATTTTCCTTTCACTATGTACCTCCTTCCACCATAGGGCTGCATGACCTTTCAACTTTGTCTAAGCCACCTTTACCTTCCTTTGGTCATTCACTTCATAAAATTTGAAACACTCCTCCATCTCAGTGAGCCAATCAATCAGCTCCTCAAGGTTTAAAGCTATTAAAAAGTTTGGAACTTTCATCTTGGTTGCTCGCCCAATCTTTGAGATGGCTCTAACAAGCCTATCTTCTTGTTCATCCAACTACTCGGGTGTTGCTCCCACATCTTTAACTCCATACCCTTGATTTTATACATCACTCACATCATCCCTTGGGACAAATCCCCTTCTCCTATCCTCTTCAACAATAGTCAATCTTGTTTACATAACCCTCAACGTCTCCACAATCTCATCTAATCTTATTGCCATATTGGCAGCAATTTCACCAGCTCTTCCCAGTCGTCTTTGAGGCATCTGGACTCTTGTTTAACCTGAACCTATTGCTGCAATATCCTATTTTTAAAACTACATAGGCCACACACTTCTCTAGACCACTTTTCAACCACTTTTCTCTCTATCCACCTTCACAAGATGGTGAACAATCAATTTTCACTTTTCCCAAAGTTGTAACTACCTCTGATACCAATTGATGCAGCCAAGGATAGAGGGGCCAATAGAGGACAACCTGATCTTTGCAGCGTTCAACTCAGACACATACACATGACATGAGACTGGAACTAAACACACATTTTTATTGATATTCCTTGAGGAGATACAAAGATTACACACACTCGCTTACTCACCCTCCCTATGACTACAACACAAGGGAATAATGCTACACACAACCCCTTCCTAGGCTGAACACTACTCTCTGCTCCTCTAAGCTTCTTCCTCAAGCACTTACACTCACCTAGAAGATCTCCTCAAACTTAAGTCTGACTACTCCAAAGCTCTTCCTTGCCTTTTGTGACTCTTGGAATCCCCACTGAGCTTGAAAATGCTCAAAATGGACATTCAAACATTTTTGGGCCATTACTGGGAGTGTGTAACGGTTGCGGGCAAAACCATTGCTTAATGCAAAGTGGAAATTTCGTAACAGCCGGTTAGCATAGCCCTGCTTTAACCAAGGGTTTCATCATGAGACAATGAACTCTCGACCTCACTGACTACCGAAACCTCCACAGAGATTTTGTCATGAGACAAATAACTCTTTGTCTCACTGACTGAAACCAATTTTCTCTTTTCCAAGAGCCTGCTAAAGCGTTTTCAGTCTATGAAGATCGTCTTCGTATTGCCAAGTGAACAAAAAGCATGCGAACACTAAATATTTCTTTGGGGTGATGCAAGATTGCTTAATTTCTCATATGCTTCTACACCATCAAATGATATGATCCAGTGGCATGAATCGGGTATAAACCCTCAAGCAGATTAGATTGAAGGCCTTGATTGAGAGGGGCCTAAGGGAGGGTAAAAGATGAAACCCATGAATCGAATAGATCTATAGGTCACAATAGACAGGCTTTGATACCATTTGATATGAGCAAAGAAAGCACAGTGGCAATAAGAGATATACAAGAAGTTAAGAACTTTCCACAATGGTACATGTGTTCTATATGAGAGAGGAAGCTTCTAGGGAGGAAGCTTCTAGAAGAAGGAAGCTTCTAGGGAGGAAGCTTCTAGAAGGAGGAAGATTCTAGAAGGAGGAAGCTTCTTGGAGGAGGAAACTTCTAAAACAGAGGAAGCATCCATAAAACATAAGATCCCAGAGAGGAAGCTTATAGAAGAAGGAAGTTTCTAGAAGTAGAAAGCTTCTAGAGAGTTACGATTAAATGCATATATAATTATTAAATAAAATTAGTTCAACAGCCCATATAGCTATTTCTCATCAATTTTATTCACTAAAAAAGTAATCTACATTGTCCTTTGTAGTCTTGGAGAAAACTTCTAGCTTGAGGACCACCATTGTTGTGTCAGTGATCTCTTATTTCAAGAAGATAAAAGGGGACATCAAGTGAAGAGAATAAGGTCAATGTTAAAAGTAGGCTTGCATGTGGGATCTTGGATTCAGTATGAATTGCCCTCAATGCTTAAAAAGCAATTTAAGTTTCTGAAACTCTTCCCTCTTTCCATAGACTTAAATTCTATTATACATAAAAATCAAAATTTAACCCATAAATAGCAATGATTCCCCTATCATGTTGGAAAGGGGAAAACATATCAAGCTCCTTCAAAATACCTAGTCATATGCATGGGTATTATAGGAATAAGCTGAGATAATAGTAGACCTGTTTTTGGTCTCAAAGAATTGTTTAAGCTAGTATAACAACACCAAAATCTTGAGGAACAACAATGATGTAAGATCCTTTTCAAGGATTGACCCTTTACCAAATTATCAAAGAAACTTAACTGAAGCCTGTTGACACCGATTATTCTCTAGATCATAACAGAAAACGAGCTTTGAAATGAGGGCCAAAAATCGCTCTATCTGAAACCCTTACGCAGTGCTTGGATTGTTGAACATGTCTTGTTCATAGCTCATGTATAACATAATGTGAGAACCGATCAGACTTGGAATTCACTTCACGCATCTTACTTGTCAGCCCAGTTTTTTACGTTTTCCACTTTGAAACTGTTTTCTCCATTTTTCCCCACATGTCAACCCAAATTTTAGTGTTGTTTTTCTGCTGTCCTATTTTTATTCGAAACTGTTTTTCTACGACAATGTTGACTGTCAACAATGATATTTTCCAAAAAGAGAAAAATGATGCCCATCAAATGGCAATCTGTTTGAAAACTCTTGGCTTTTGATAATATATTTTTAATTTACAATCATTGCTGTCAAATAAAAACATATTTGTATTTCAAGATCTCACAATAACAATAGATATTGCAAATTACACTGCAACTATAAGAGCATAAAAACATGCTAGATTAGCAACAGTGCCAACACCTTACAGTCCAATGGTTTTGGTGATAGGCATGATTGGGGCATTAACTATGCACGTAATGGCTTCCCTCAGAATTTTTCAGCCTTTCATTACCGCTAGATTTGTCAGTTGAATACCTTCCTGTCAAAGTTCGTATTGTATCTTTATACAAAACCCTTCCAATTTACCCTCTAGATCTAAGGATAGAATCAACCAATTGCAATATGTGTAGAATCAAAAGAATTTCTATAAATGTTGCAAACCCAAAAAATCAATAACATCAATGCAATATAGTAAACTATGGGTCCATTAAAAGCATTCAAACAGATAAATGCAATGCTTACCAATGTTAATCAAAACAGTCTCACACATGCAATAGCAAGCGAATCAAATTGTTTCCCTATCACTACTTATGATCCATGAGGATATGGAACTTTGATCGAATTGTGGTATAATGGTGGTACTCCATGCCATGTGTTGTCTTCACCATCAACTTCAAGACCGTCCCAAGCATACATGATCATCTTGCAAAGTCCTAACTCTTATTCATTGATGCCTCACAACTCCGACAATCTCAACCCTATTCCATGTAGAGGTGTAGCAACGTTTCAAAAGAATGAAACAATGGAGAATCTGAACAGTCACAAAGCAAGCAGTTGCCATTCATGTAACACACCAACCATCTCTTCGTCTAACAAACTTTATAATAATACACTCCATTCATTCTTTGAGGGAAGATAGAATAGGAAATAATGTAGTGGATAAACATCGTGTATCAAAGTTGACCTCTTGGATCATTGTAAAGAACTATTGTATAGTGCAATCTTGCAACTTAAAGTTCCAACATGGTGTCTATTGCTTTGTTGTTTCTCTTTGTCTAGTAAGAACTATGATTTATACTCCGATCTCTATTTTTTCATATATGTTTTGGCCATAACTTATTTAACCCCATTAAGGGTTTTCTCCTTTGGGTTCTTTCTTGGGCCCTAGATTAGTAGTGTCAGAGCATATTACTTTGTATCATAAATTTGTGATATCAAAGTTCCCATCTGAATCCTTCTTTGTTTGTATGCCCACGCACATGAGATTTGATTAAAAGAAGCTTGGTCTCAAAACTTGTGACACTTCATCATACCTTCCTTCACAACATCAGATGGAAGACAAATCAACTTTAAAGATAATGATTTCAAACATGCTTCATAAAATTATAGAGGATGCTTTACGAAGGCGACGAGAAGATTTGAAACAACACTGCACATGCAATAAATCAGGAATCATCGATCACTTTGCTGAACTTATCAAGTGCATTCATATTCCTTCCAAAACATCTATTCACATTGATTATTCACTGGTCAAACGTCGTATGTACAAGTAAATCTAGACATTCCTATTTTTTTAAGGTAAAAAAGTTACAGATAACCTAGATAATTGGTTCAATCTTATATGTTCATACGACACAGTTAATCAGTTTTTGATAAGGAAAATATTACCTTTGCTCTTTATAGAATTTCCTTGTTTGTAAATAAATGGTGGGATAGCTACCGCACTACTCACGAAGATGATTTATTAGAATGTGTAGATAATTGGAATGGTTTTGTAGAAGCCCCAAAAGCTATTACCTTTTATCCTCCTCGGAATTATGATGACTAGTACATTGAGTTTTCACAATTACGCCAAGGTCATGATCAATTTGTTCAAGAATGCATAGATACCTTTCACACTTCGGTTTCCAAATTGGCTGTTCAAGAAACAAACGGAATCTCATTTTGAAATATAGGCTAGAAGGCTTGAGACCATGCATCCAATCTGACATGGATTTTCTCCATATCTCTTCTCTAGGAGAAGCCTACATATTTGTTTGCAAGTTTGAAGCAAAATCCGAGTAGAAGTCTAAGAAATAAGAATTAAAGTCCCATGACAAGTCGCAGTCTAAGAATTCCAAGCTTGGAGCCAAGTAGAGTTATAAACAAGGGAAGGGAACTTTGTGATTTTTCTAGAAGAATAATTCACCATCAAATTATTTGGCTAAGCAGTCCAAAATTGGCAAGTGGTGGACAATTCACAATTCCAACAATCACTCCATTGAAGAGTGTCCCACTAGGAAAGCTCTACTTGCACAACTAGAAAAAACAAGTCCTGCCCTTGTTGCATTTGAAAAAGGTAAGAAAATCATGGACACTAAGCCTAGTATTGTACCAGGTACTGTAAACATTGACTCTTCCTCTTTCTCCTGAAGCAGTTCGAAGATTGAACTTGCCACTAACGCCTCACCCACAACCATATGCCCTCGGATGGTTCAACTTGGGTTTTGAGAAATGCATCACTCATCAGTGTTACCTAGCATACAAAATCAAGTCATTTCAGTCCTTTGTGATGTAGCATTGTGAGAGATATGTAATGTTTTACTTGGGGAACCATATATTTTTCATTGGCATGCAATCTATGAAGTAAAGCCCATACATGTTATAAATGTTGGTAAACTTAGCTACTGCATAACAATGGTAGTCTCTATGTTTTTACTCATAAGTACCAAGCAATGCAAGAAGCTAGTCAGTTTTAGAATAAATCCATGCTCTTGATGGTGAGACTTGAATGAAATAACGTCCTTGCAACTCAGTCTCAGACTGCAATGGCTTCGGCAAAAATTCAGCATTGGAACAACATGTTGGAAGAATACAAGGATATATTTCAGCCACCTAGTGGAGTGCCTAGGCATTGTGCAGTAGGTCACACTATTGAATTGATTCATGGAATACCTCTTCCTAATTCATCTCTATAATGCAGATCATTCTTGGAGAATGAAGTAATCAAAATTCAGATCCATGAACTTGTGGGTAAATGACACATCAAATTGAGCTTTTTGCTTTGCAGTAGCCCAACTGTGCTCGTACCAAAGAAATATGGCACATGGAGCTTCTACATTGATTATAGAGCTCTCAATAAGATCACTGTGAAGAACCAATATCCTCTTCCTAGGATAGAGGACCTTTTGTACCAGCTTTGTGGTGCCATGTTCTTTGCAAAAGTTGATTGCAAGTATGGATACAATTAGATTCCTATTGAACCTTAAGACATCTAAATAGCAGCCTTCAAATCCATGGAAGGTATGTTCAAGTGCCACTATCCTCTTCCCCAGATAGAGGACCTTTTGGACGAGCTTCATGGCACCAAGTTCTTCACAAAAATCATTTGCAAGTCTAGGTATCATCAAATTCATGTTGAACCTTTAGACATCTAGAAGGTAGCCTTTAAAGCCAAGGAAGGTATGTTTTAGTGGTTGGTTAATCCCTTTGGATTAACTAACACACGCGATGTTCATGTGGATGATGAACTTATACTCCAGCCATTCATGACTTCATTGTTACCTATCTTGATGATATCCCAATTTTAAGGAAAACACGGGATAAACATTTGCGCCATATTCAACAAGTGTTTGACACTTTGTGGTAGGTGTATGCCAACATGGAAAAGTGTTTTTTTTCCGTGCAAGAGAGACAGTACCTTGGGTACATCATTGATGCACATGGAATTCATGTGGATCTGACCAAAATCTACATCATCCAAGAGTTCCTAATCCAAATAATCTCACAGAGGTTCACAACTTCTTGCGTTTAGCAAATTTCTACAAGGTATTTGTACTTTGTTTTTCTCAGGTCACTTGTTCTTTGAATCAAGTTACTAAAGTTGGCACCAAATAGATTTTCACCTAGACAACCACACAACAAAAAGCATATGAAGAACTGAAATGCAATTTTTTTTCTGCCCTAGTACCTACATTCCCTGATCTTCAACAACCATTTGAGATAGAGACTGATGCAGCTGAATGTGCACTTGAGCAATCCTTACTCAATATGGTCATCTAGTCACTTCTTATAAGGAATCGTTCATTTCCATGGTAATAAAAACACCACATATGATCAATAGCTTTCTGCCATTGTCCAGGAATGTAAGCACTAGAAACACTACATACTGAGAAAGGAGGCCGTCATCCACATGGATCACAAACTGTTGCAGTTCTTGCAAACACAAAACAAGTTGCAGCATGAAGGACATCAAAATTGGGCTTCATATCTTCATCAATTCCATTTGAACATCAAGCACGTGAAGGGAAGTGCCAATCGAGTAGTTGATTGTTTGAGTCGACCTTCAATTCAAGCTCTACTCATTTTGCTTGATGCATGTGAACATGAGAGTAACACTTGGTCAAAATTGTATACATCTACTGCAGACTTTGCAAAAAAATTGTCAATGATTGCATAGTTGTAAATTAATTCTATATTTATACTTGCAAGATGGATTCCTAAATCATGTTGGGCACTTGTGTGTTCCACAAAGGGCTGAACACCAGAAATTCATATGGGAAACTCATTTCAGCAAGGCTGCATGACACTTTAGAGTTGAAAAGACTCACGGCATTGAAGAAATATTTCTTTTGGCCAAACCTTAGATCGGATGTTGCAATATATCTCTTTTCATCTACCCTATGTGCCATAGCCAAACTGGTTAACAAAAACCAAGGTATGTACACACCTTTGCCAATTCCAACTAGAGCTTGGGAATCAATTTCTATGGATTTCTTCTCAAGATACCCTACTACTAACCATGGTAATGATTGTATTTATGTAGTAGTCAATCAATTTTCAAATATGGAAATTCTCACACCTTGTGAGAAATCAATCTCAGCTCGAGAATCAACTCAACTATAATTTCAGAATGTATGAGTTCACTTTGGGTTATCATCCACCATAATGTTTGATAGGGACAATAGAGTTTTAAGAAATTTCTAGAAAGCACTTTGGTACGTATGATGGACACAAAGTTAAACAAATATATTGCATTCCATCCTTAGATTGATGGACAGACAGAAGTGGTAAATAAGATAATCCTGCATCTTCTCATAATGTACGACTCTAAGAAGAAATGCACATGGGATGGAAGTCTTCCTTTCATTTAGCATAGTTACAACAGATCTGTTCACAACTGTACACTACAACCCTTTTTAGGTTTCCTTGGGTTTTCAACCTTTGGTGACCATTGATGCAACTTACCCTATGCCACCATCATCAACTATGGCAACTCCTCCATCTCAAAAAGAAGTTGACAAAGATGCCAAATTCATTGAGCACATGTAGCACATTCAACAAGTGCAAACCATTTTGCACAAGACTAATGCTAAGTTAAAGCAATGCCATGATCAAAATCGAGTGCCAAAAACATTTCAGGTTGGTGATTAAATATGACTTCATTTGCAAAATAAAAGACTCACAATTGCTTACCACAAGCTTCATCCAATTCAATGCAAGCCCTATACTATCACCAAGAAGGTTGGAGATAATGTTTTCAAGCTCAATCTACCATCCTATCTTGGTATACACCTAGTTTTCAATGCAAAACTTTTGCGCCATTATTTCCCATCTTTGTTGGACACATCAGATATTGTAAAAACACTTCAACAGGGAAAGATCAATCATGACTATAGCACACTAGCAAAAGGGGATCAAATAAATGATGTCAAGGTCAAACACACTATGCAATAGAAGATTTATCTCTATTAGATCATCAAAGCAAGTCAAGTACCTTCCCAAGGAAAGTGGTTCATAGAAGTGCAAGTTTCTAACAACTATCTACATCTTCTTTTGTAACTTACGCAATGGGAGCCATTGCTCTTCAAATTGGGGTGACTGATTCAATAGAATCTTGGACTTTGATCAACTTGTTGTATCGCAGTTGTACTTTGCACCACGAGTTGTCTTCACCATCGGCTTCAGGACTGGCCCAAGCATACACGATCATACTGAGAAGTCCTAACACTTCTTTGTTGATGCTGCAAAGCTTCGACAGTGTCACCTAGTTCCGCGCAGAGGTGTAGACAGTCTAGATTCACTTAGTTTTCTTAGCATATCACAATTCACAATGTTAAACTAAAAATCTATCATAAAATTCCCTTAAGCTTAATATTTTGTACCTCTAATGCTTGGACCGTATCAACTCTGGACTCTAGATGCTGCCTTGAGTCCCTCCCAAATTCTCAATGCCTCTTTTCTGATTCCAGTTGTGCTTAAGTGCCAAATCTAGGTCAAAGAAAACTGCAAACGACACCAAAAGGCTTCATAAAAGATATTTTCTCAAAGGGCTTATAAAAGATATAAAATGTTGAATATAGAAGACATTGGGAGCAGCCATTCATTCATACAAGCCGAATCATACTGTAACGCCCACTGTAATGCAATGTACTCTGATTACAATGTACTATAAGTGAGACGAACACTGTATATATTACTGCTGGACCGCTGGTTGATCAAAATTGGATAGGAATCCTAACTGCCTGTGTTTCATTCTAGATGATCAGTATGTTTTATAAAAAAGAGGCAATCAGCTGAGCTGCTACATCCAATCTAGCATCTGTCATTAATATTTTCTTCTTTCTGAGTTTCCAATTCAGTACTCTTTAAACAGCAAGGAAAACTCTGTTTCCATTTGCATTGGAACTATCCATCACAACAGAGGTCAAAACCATCGAGGAAAAACTATCAGCTTAGGATCAGCATTCTGCCAGCTATTTCCTCAAACAGTAATTCTCTGTTCTGTAAGTATTATGTCTACGAGTATACTACAGGTTTGCAGCGTCTATATCATTAGTTTCAAATTTTGAGAGAAGTCCATACTTTTCCTCGACATATCACTGCTACTATCAACTATGTACAATCAGAAATTTATATAGCCAAAATTGACCAAACTGCATACCGTCTATATATATATATAGCAAGAGACAGATTTCAAGAGTCAGAGATGACCACCATGCGATCATCCTTTTAATGCATGTTTTCATTCCCTTCTTCATCCATGTCTCTAGTAAATTGCTCCTCACCATCCTCTGCATTTTCTGCCTCGGCATTGTTGGCCAGAGGTTACATTCCCAACAAGAATTTTGTTCCCCCGCTGGATTTTCCGCGATTTCCTTTTGATGCCAATTGAAGTTTCGTTTTATACATCTTGGATCTGGAGGAAGCCCACAAACTGAGGACCTGTTTGTCCTAAGTTGTAACATCCCATACCCTTTTGTTAGGGTGTCCCAGACAATCATTAATTAAAATAGAAAATCTGGTTTACTTTGCCATGTGTGTCCGGGATTTTAATTCATTTTTGTTCCCGTTGGCCATTTTTGGCCCACATACTAAAGCTCTTGCATTGTTTGATGAAGAAATGGATCAAAGGGGCTTAGAGAAGGCTCTGAGTAGGTTGTTCAGGGGTTAGCAACAATTTTCAAAAGCAAGCCTGCAAGCCAAAGGGCTAAGTGTCAAGTTTGTGCAAAGTTATTTTATTTGGCTAAGTCCTTGTTCATTCTTCAGGGCTTTGAAAGAACTAAGTGTGTTTCTTCCCTCGGGCTTTTCTTTGGTTTAAACTTCATGGTTTTCTTTCGGAAAAATTGTCCACACAATTTTTCCGAATGAATGTTTTTATTTTCGGCCAAGTGTTCTTTTCGGGATTTTTGTTTCCGGCTAAGTAATGAAATTCTTTTAGACAATTTGTATGCTTATCTTGATTAGGCTCGACCCTGTCAAGCACTTGTAAGAACTACCTCTTGATGCAATAAAAGGATTTTCTTTGCCTATTTCTTGCCTTGGATTCGTGTCTGTTGAGTTGTGCACTATGGTAATGTGTGAAGGAGAATCTTCCTCGTCCATGGTTCTCCTTTCTGGCCTTGTTTAGGGTGTTTTCAAGGCTGGTCTGGTTTAGTGTTCTTTTCGCCATTGATGTGAGCTTTCAGTGAGTCATAGAACTCCTCCCTGTTTGCATTCATTGCTTCCAGAACCTTCTCCATGAAATACTAATGCAACCAGCTCGATCTTGAGATTATGCAAGTCAGTATCGTCCTCTGCAAAATCAATGTGGGTTCAAGCTGGTGAGATTTTCTCTTTTAGCTTTGGTGCATTGCTTGGTTAGCTTTCTTAGGAGCCCTTATCCCCTTTCTAACCCTTTTCCCTGTAAAGCATTAGTTTAGCTTTTAGTTTAGGTGAGCATCAAAGAGGAACCGGCCTACTCCGGAAGTTCAACCTCACTACAAAGTACCCATATCCTGAGGTTGTCCCAACGCTTGTAGTTGGGAGTGGGAGAGCTTGAAAAACTTTTCCACAAGGGTGCAATCCTGCGCTACAACAGTTTCTGGGATGCCCGGTGGGACAAGGTCCAAAGTAGTGGAAGGATTTTTGGTGTTGTCTTTCTACATATCAGCTTTTGGAGGCATTCAACAAACATCAATGGCGACTCCGAGCACCTATCAACTGGTTTAAGCAGTCCAAGTGCCTAATTATTATCTGATATGTATAATCAACCATCTTTTGATCAACATGCTTATTCTCTACCTCAGCATCACACTTATCAAGCTAATAATGTTTGTGTTCCCCCCAAGTGTCCCTCAAACAACCTATCATCCCCATCATGGTCTTTACCCTCCTCCCACCCCTGCGTATGACCAAGATCAGCCTCTTATGCATTCAAATCAATCCGCTAATTCCCCTTGTCAAGACTATGTTTATCCTGTTACATCCTTGACAAGATTCAAGCAAACATTATCAGATTATAGCAAATTGATAAGGGAGATTGGGAGGGGTTTAGAACTTTCTCCAATCATCCCTACTCATGTTCTACAAGAGACAAGGAGTTATCTTCAAAGGGTCAAGAACAGGTGGTCAGTTTGTGAGGACGAACAATGGACAATTTGTGAAGGGGAGAACAAGGTGTCGTTGAGAAGCACGGTCCAAAATTCGGAAAGTGTGTTGATGTCTTATGAAGATCATCAGACTTAGTGCAATCAGTCCTATGTTTCAAATCAACCCCCTATGCCCATTCCCACTTAAGAGTTTGAAACCATCCATCCCATCATGGATCTTCTCCTGCACCTTTGACCCTGATTAGGTCATGCCCTCTCTTGTGAAACCACCCTCTCCTATACCCATTCAAAAGGAAGAAAAGGTGGTTGTTCCCTGCACATTTCCATATTGGAAGTCAATTCAACCAATTCAAGAGGAGTTAGTGGTTGAAGAATATAAAAAAGAGGTGTTAACTCAGCTCAATGAGCTTGCCCTACAAGAGTTCCAAGACTCTTTCTCCCTCCCTCAAGAGCCACCAAAGAGACCACTCAAAATACCTAGCTAGAAAGACACTCTCTCAAGCTGCAAGCAAGGTGAACATTTTCCCCCTCCCATCATCTCCCTCTTGGAGGAAGACACTGTTTTGCAAGGAATAGAGGAGCTTAAGGTCAAGTTGAGCCTGAAGAAGACAACACAAGTGCCTATGATGAAGAGATCATGATAGGGAGTCCACTCCAGAAAAGGAAAGAGAAATCAGGTTTGGACTAGCTATTGTGGCATAGCTTTGACATTGATAAATTAGACCCTGAAGGCAGTACTGATGCCTTCATACTTAAAGAGGTGTGTATTCAGGATGTGGCTGAGAGCAAGGAGGATTTTGTTTGGTCCCAAGAGCTCCCATTTGGCGTGGTTGCAGATGAAGATGACCAAGGTGCAGAGATTGACATAGTCAATCAATTCGCTGACCATGTTGGAGAGGTCATGAATGAGCAAGAGGATCAAGATGAAGTATGGCAGCAGTTGTACCATGACTTTATGGATCAGGTAGAGGTTCTAAATCAGCCTATTCCTCCTCCAGGGTATGAGGATGAACTCGCCAATCAAGTTGAAGAAGCTAACCAATCTCAAGATGAATTGTCCTTTGAAGGAAGTATTGATGTCTTCAAGAATGAAGAAGAATGGTCAGATCCAAAGCCACAAGAACATGACATGTTGGGCCTTAGGTGGATTGATGAACTACCATATGGCCCTTTTCAAAGCAAGCAGAACAAATATAGAGTTGAAGTTGGCATTGTCTCGAATGACCAAGAGGAAGCTACCTTTTGGGATGACTTGGAGTTTTTCTGCTTAAGTCTAGACAGTGAACGAAGCACCAGTTCAAAGGAGCCGTCACATATGCTTAATTCAGAGCACAAAATTGAGCCATCAAATGAGAAGATTGCAAAAGCCCCTACAGTCCAACATGAACCAAGTTTGGAGGACATGAACCAATATGTCTACATCGGAGACATGTTTGTTCCATTCCATCCATTAGAGAGCATACCAAAAGGATTGACCATAAAGCTGCCTGGTTCACCAATTTTGGTACCTCCAAAGCAAGGTATTTTTCATCTTGGATTGTTATAGGTGAATGATACTCATGGTTTCCCATTTGATCCAGGAGGGAGATACTTGTAAATTGTAACCTTGTATATATTATGATAGATTTCATGCTTTCCTCCAAGTGCCTTGTGCACATTTCCTTTATATTCTATTTTTCCTTTCCCTAAGTGCCTTGGGCACTTTGTTTTGTGTTGTTTTGTTTCGCTCTTGTTGTCCTTGTTCCTTCAAGAGGAAGTTCCAGAAAGGGTCAGCCTTGTATCTAGTTTCAGACCAGCCCTGTGGCAAAGACTGATGACTCCATACCTAATGGACTAGGCAAGGCAAGTGGTTGGGTTCTTCAAGCATAGCAGGTGTGCTTCCCTATGAGTCGCCAAAAATGTTGGCCATTTTTGGCCCACATACTAAAGCTCTTGCATTGTTTGATGAAGAAATGGATCAAAGGGGCTTAGAGAAGGATCTCAGTAAGTTGTTCAGGGGTCAGCAACAATGTTCAAAAGCAACCCTGCAAGCCAAAGGGCTAAGTGCAAAGTTCTTTTATTCGGCAAAGTCCTTGTTCATTCTTTATGGCTTTGAAAGAACTGTGTTTCTTCCCTCGAGATTTTCTTTGGTTTAAACTTCATGGTTTTCCTTCGGAAAAATTGTCCACACAATTTTTCCGAAGGAATATTTTTTTTTTTGGCCAAGTGTTCTTTTTGGGATTTTCGTTTCCGGCTAAGTAATGAAATTCTTTCGGACAATTTGTCCGAAAAAAAGGTTCCGAAGAAATGAACTCATAAAGCAGGTTGCCCTATACAACTTTCCCGAAGGGTTCTTTTCTCGAGAAAGTGGACCAAAACAATATTTTCGAAGGGCACTTTAAAAATTTCCGAAAGGTTATTTATGGCAAAGTGCCCAAATAGGTTTTTTTGAAGGGTGCTTTTTGGGAGAAACGGTTCATTCAAATATTTTCGAAGGGTATGTTCCTTTTAGAATGACCATTTGCAGAAAGCCCGAAGGGTCTCTTGCCTTTCGAAAAAGTCCTTGTCAAAAAACCCGAAAGGCAATTTTGGAAAGGTTCCGAATGAATTCCTTCGAACTTTTTGTCCGAAGGAAATAAGCAAAGAAAATGTTATGGGGGAAATAAACCTAAGGGATAAATCTCGAGTAGTACAAAACCCAAAGAGTAAGGAGTTGTGGATGAAAACTCCGAAGCAAGAAATGAGCAATGAGAAGTTCGAAGTAAGTTGCAAGGAGTGCGAAGCGCGAATGAGTAAAATGGAAAGTTCCGAAAGGAAAATTATGGAAAATAGTCTGCAGAAAGCAAACGGCCGTGGAACATTAAGGTCAATGGTCAGCAAATCCAAAGGGCCAATCAACGAAGGACAAGTGGCACAAGTACATACAACTCACTTCCAGAACATACGAAGTGGTCAAACAAGGATTAGATGCGTCCAGATGGAGCAGTGAGCATGCAAAGACCAACCGGGATAGTCCAGATTGCAGTAAAGAACACGTAGAGTTTTAAATGCCATTACAAATCGCTCACACTTGGCAGCGACATGCAGCTACCACCGGTATGGCTCGCTCAATTCCAAGAAGGAGAATTCAATGCATAAGGAGCTCGAGGAGATGGGTGGCGATTCTGGACAATTCATCCAGTGGTCAAAGTAGGTTGCATGATTTGAATGCAAAGAGCTCGAGTACAACAAACGGTAGCAATTCCGGTCATCAACAACTTCCTCTCTCAAGTTTCCCATCGGTCGCAAGCTCTTCTTCCCTTTCTCTATATATATCTCATGTCTTCTATTTTGTAAAGGGTTCCCAGGGTTCCCATTTTTTTTAGATTTTGTTTTATCTCTCTGGGAGATGGGACATTCTTTGAGATATTGCAAAATATGCTCAGCGTGATTAGGCTCGACCTTGTCAAGCACTTGTAAGAACTACCTCTTGATGCAATAAAAGGATTTTCTTTGCCTATCTCTTGCCTTGGATTCGTGTCTGTGGAGTTGTGCACTATGGTAATGTGTGAAGGAGAATCTTCCTTGTCCATGGTCCTCTTTTTCGGCCTTGTTTAGGGTGTTTTCAAGTCTGTTTGCGGGGCTGGTTTAGTGTTCTTTCTGCCATTGATGTGAGCTTTCAAAGAGTCATAGAACTCCTCCCTATTTGCATTCATTGCTTCCGAAACCATCTCCATGAAATACTAATGCAACCAGCTCGATCTAGAGATTGTGCAAGTCGGTATTGTCCTCTGTAGAATCAGTGTGGGTTCAAGCTGGTGAGATTTTCCCTTTTAGCTTTGGTGCATCCTCTGATTAGCTTTCTCAGGAGCCCTTATCCTCTTTCTAACCCTTTTCTTTGTGAAGCATTAGTTTAACTTTTAGTTTAGGTGAGCATCAAAGAGGAACTGGCCTATTCCGGAGGTTAAACCTCACTACAGGATACCCACAGCCTGAGGTTGTCCCAACGCTTGTAGCTGGAAGTGGGAGAGCTTGAAAAACTCTCCCACAAGGATGCAATCATGCACTACAACAGTTCCCATTCTCTTCATTCAAATTTATTAGCTTTGGATCAGTTCTCATTCCTGCTTTTGCTATCCCATTTATTTGCCTCTGTATATGAAGGATTTTATTAGCCTGTTCAATTAACAAAGATAGCAGGTGGCATTCAAAAAAATAAGGACCCATTGTGTTCAAAGTAGAGTCCTAACAATCAAGAAATTTATCCGTGCATATTAACTAGTTTGCATGTGGTGGTTTCAAGAAGGTTCTTGTCAGACCATAAAACTGCTTTAATAGCCCCAGTTTTTATGTTTGCAATGATAATTTCTTCTCAACAGTTTGTTTAGGGCAATTATACTATTAGTGTGTGATCAGAAAGGTTAGAGAGTGAATGGGGCTAGGAGTAAACTCAGAAAAACAAGGGTGTGAGTGTCAGGAGGTTCCTGCAATATGTCAGGTTGTGTTTTGTTCCAAAAAATTTTCATTTTGGAATTAATAATAGCATTTGTGTCTGCTTCAAAAAAAAACTTTATCTCAAATTTTCTCTTTAAATTCATGCAGGACATAACATGGACAGCAAGGGAAAAAATAAGGTTATTGGCATTGATCTTGGAACAACTTATAGCTGTGTGGGAGTATGGCAGCATGACAGAGTTGAAATTATTGCTAATGACCAAGGAAATAGAACCACTCCTTCCATGGTTGCCTTCACCCCCAATGAGAGACTTGTTGGAGATGCTGCCAAGTTCCAGATTTCAACTAATCCTAGTAACACAGTGTTTGATGTGAAGAGACTCATTGGAAGGAGATACAATGATCCCTCTGTGCAGGCTGACCAAAAACTGTGGCCTTTCACTATCGTCCGTGGGAAGAATGACAAGCCTATGGTTGAAGTGGTTTATAAAGGTGAGAGAAAGCTATTTGCAGCTGAGGAAATCTCGTCTATGGTGTTGGTGAAAATGAAAATGATAGCCGAACAATACCTGAAGTGTGATGTGAAGAATGCCGTGATTACTGTGCCAGCCTATTTTAGTGACTCGCAGAAGAGGGCAACTAAAGATGCTGGTAAGATTGCAGGTCTTAATGTCATGCGGATCATCAATGAACCCACGGCTGCAGCAATAACTTACGGCTTTGCTGCACTGAAGGAAGAGACAAGAAACATTCTTGTTTTTGACCTTGGTGGAGGCACCTTTGACGTATCTATTGCTATAGTTGATAGAGGCAAGATTGAGGTAAAAGCTGTTGGAGGAGACGTGCATTTAGGAGGTGAAGATTTTGACAATAGGATGCTCAATTTCTGCGTCCAGCAGTTCAACAGAAAATATAAAATGGATATGAGTACAAATCCCAAAGCTCTTCGGCGACTCCGTTCAGAATGCGAGAGGGCGAAAAGAAGTTTGTCTTCGGCAGTAGAGACTGTAATTGACATAGACTGCCTCTATGAAGGACAAGATTTTCACACAAAGATTAGGAGAGCCAAATTCGAGGACCTCAATGCGGACCTATTCGAAAAATGCATGCAAATAGTCACGCAATGTATGGAAGACTCCAAGATGGGAAAGCACCAGATCAATGATGTTGTATTAGTAGGAGGTTCTTCCCGTATACCAAAGATCCAGGAATTGCTGAGTCAATTCTTTGCGGGAATAGGGCTCTGCAAAAGTGTAAGTCCAGACGAAGCAGTTGCTTATGGTGCAGCTTTGCAGGCAGCTGTATTGAACGAGGAAGACATTCAACTGGTCCTCATGGACGTGACACCATTGAGTCTTGGAATTGAAAGTAACAATGGTATGATGAACGTAGTTGTTCCCCGAAATACTCCCATTCCTACTCTGAAGGTGACATATGTCACCACAATGTATGACAACCAGACAGGGGCAGCGTTTCCAGTTTATGAAGGCGAGAGGCCTTTGACTGCACACAACAATTTGCTAGGTGAATTTGCCCTAAATGGGATTTTACCTGCCCGATCTGGAGTGCCAAGTATGAAAGTTTGCTTTCAAGTGGACAGGGAGGGAATTCTAACAGCCTCGGCCCGGGACAGGGGAACTGGTATAAACAGTCAGATTACTATTACCAACGAGAGTGAGAGACTGAGCAAGGACGAGATGGACAGAATGGTAGCTGATGCAGACATATTTCGAAAGGAGGATGAAGAAGCAGCAAAGAAGCATCTTGCCAAAAACAGTCTGGAGTGTTATGTTTGTAACATGAAAAGTAGGGTGAGGGACGCCAAGACCAAGGGGACTATGGGGAACAGTGTTACAGAAGATATTATGCGGGCACTCAATAATGCTGAGGAATGGTTGGATGAGAATGACGGTGCGGGAATTGATGAATTGCAAGCCAAACTGAATGAATTGGAGCAGAAATGCAGGCCCTTGACATGAAGGAAATACAGAGACTGAATATTTATAAGTTTGGTGGAGCATTGTGATCTTAAAATATAATCTAATCTTAAAAGTTTGGTGGAGCATTGTGATCTTGGTATATATATATTTGAGATTTATGGGACATGATTTTGAGAATTAATTTTAAATGTTGAGATTCTTGTGATTAGTGTTTATAGATTTATTATATTTTTAAGATTTTAAAATATTGTTTAATCATGTGATAGTTATTTTATAATGGTAGTGAGGTAATTTTAATTTTAAGTTTGATGTTTATTTGATTACATTTTCGAATTTTTTTTTTTTTTTTTTTCTTTTTTTAAAATTTAAATTGTAATATTTTAATCAATACTAAATTTATTGAAAAATATGAGATAAAAATCTTAAAATTGATATCTTTCAGTTTATTTCAAATAGATATATTTAAATTATTCTTAATAATTAATTATATTATTTTATACATTGAAAAAAATGTCTTTATAAATATACTCTTATCAATTTGTGGGATATATGTTTTAAGAATTAATTTTAAATGTTGGGATTATTGTCATTAATGTTTATGGATTAATTATATTTTAAACATTTTTAATTATAGCTTATTTTATTACTCTATTTCACATATTAAGAATATTGTTGTTAATATATAAGATTTATAAATTTAGGTCATAATTAAATGTACCTAATTTAACATGTTAGATTTTTCGATGGAAAAGAGGTTAGAGAGTGAGAAGCCCAAAGTGGTGGATTATATTCATCGTTCCCCCCATATTAACAAATGTTTATGTTTTCACAATGCCATAAAGATAGTCACAATTGTACTCAATTTTACATGTTGAGATTCTTACCTTTAATACTTATGGAATAACTACATTATTAAGATTTTTAAACATGATTAATTCAAGAGTGAACTTGATTCCACATGTTGAGATTACTTTATATCTGCATAAAAATATGCCTACCTCAAATTGAACATTACACAACATGGAAAATACAATAAATAGTGTTTGATTGATTATATAGTCAAACATAGATGAAGTTAAAGGAATTTTATCTTTTTCAAAACATTTTTCTTTTAGTGAATGAGTTATTTTGAGTCGTTTCCAAGCCTATCAACATGATCTAGATTGTCCATGTCAATCTACGATTGTGTGGCCCTATAACCAATTAGATCTAAACTTGAAATGGGAAAGAGCCAACACCATATGGATGAACAAGGCCAATGTCTAGACCATACAAACATGCCTTGACAGGGATTGCAATTTACAAAGTGAGTTATTAATTTTGTTCACTAGCTTATGACTTGTTTCTTTATTCCTTAATTTTGCTTGTCTCGACTTCTAACTCTCCAAAATGAGTAAATCTTTCAAGATTTAAATTGGGAAGGATTTGGTTTGGGGTTTCACATATCTAGGTTTTGTAATAGTCCTTCTGATTTGACTAACCTCTCAAAGTATACAATTAAATTGTAAGTTGATAAACAAAGAATGCATAACAATAACATTGTCGATGAAGTGCTTCAAGAGTGATTTTGATAAAAATGTTTGATAAATACATAATGATCAAATGAGCCTAATTACTTGTCTATTTATAAATGAACAAAGTCAAACTTTGATGAAATTGGCACACATCACTGACATCCAACATCTGAAAATGAAAAATATGGATGATTTAACCCAATTTAAAAGTTGTCTAGGGAAATGTACCAATCGTACAATCTTGGTCATGTTTCAGGGTAAATAGGTGGTGGGTGTAAGGGTTGTATAGGGATGTGCGAAGATGGTTTTAGGGCTTAGATGTTGAATTTGGACTATGTTTTTATACAAGGTAAAGATGGGTTTTTTAAAGGGCCCAAACCCTTATGCATTCTCAGAACAAAATTTATGACAATAAAATCCAAACAAAAGAAATGAATTACAAGATAGGGTAGTCTACATGGCCCTGCTGAGAAAATGCTGACAACCATCACTGATATTCAACATCTAAAAATGAAAAATATGGATGATTTGACCCAATTTAAAATTTGTCTAGGGAAATGTACCAATCATACAATCTTGGTCATGTTTCAGGATAACCAGGGGGTGGGTGTAAGGGTTGTACATCGATGTGCAAAAATGGTTTTAGGGCTTAGATGTTACCATAACATTTCAATAATGTTGAATTTGGACTATGTTTTTATACGAGGTAAAGATGGGGTTTTTAAAGGACCCAAACCCTTATACATTCTCAGAACAAAATTTATGACAATAAAATCCAAACAAAAGAAATAAATTACAAGATAGGGTAGTCTATAGGAACCTGTTAAGAAAATGCTGACAACCAACAATTAAAAAACCCAGCGACAATAAAATAGAAACAATGATATAAAAGAACAAAAAAGACTTAGGTGAACTAGAGTCACTTAGAGTGTTTTCCATTTTTTAGACAAACTTGAGGTGGTCTTCAAAAATTTCTAGGTCCAAGTCCTTGTCCTATATGTACTTTACTTTACCTTGCATGTTTATTCTCTTACTTAATCTAATCTCATTGTGAGTCTTTTTCCTTTCCTTATCCCCTCTTGAAGTATAGTGATGCTTTCAGTACTATTTTTGATAATCACTTTACTTAGATACAACACCTTTCTCAAGACCTCACTTGGAAAATCTTGTTCACCCTCCATCTAGCCTAATTTCTCCTTTAATTGTCACACTTTATTCTTCAATTCACTTACACTACCTGCCATAGACCATAGATCCTTGTTGAAGGGAATCCTAATTTGGTATTGGGGTTGCTCTCCGTTAATCTGATGATGTAAATGCTCAACCTATTTTTTCAATCTCTCATTTTCTATTATGAACCATTTCATTATCCAGTGATGTGGGATTCCTTCTCTAGGGTGTTCATCCTTTCCTTCAGGTTCTCATAAGACATTTTTTCTTTGTTCTCCTTAAGCCTCATCTCCCTTACCTCTTCTTGTAGGATTTTATCATGACTTGTTTGATTCTTCTTCTCTTCCCCTACATCGGCATTTCCTTGCAAGTGCACTTTCCTCTCCACCTGGGTTGAATTAGATTTGGAAGAAGACAACTTAGGTAGGTCTTTCCATGAATCATTTCAAGGGGCCATGACATTTACCATATCAAAAAAATAATAGTCCTTCAAAATCATGGACTTCTTTACCTTTTTTGCCTCTATCTCCTTCTCAAAGGTTTCCTTCCTCTCGATCAAAATTTTAATGATGACCAATTTAGATAGTTTGTCCTCCTTCCTTAAGGCAATCAAATTAGGTTCAATGGTTCTAAAATAGAAGGTCTTGTGTCCATTAGGATAAACTTTGAGACTAGGCCAGATATATCATATTCATATTTAGCATCTTGGACTAATAAAAATATTAAAGCTTGATGCAGGGGAACATCAGTGTTCCCTAGTTGGGAATCAATGACAAATTTCTTCAAAGAAACTAATAAATAGAAAGGAATGCTTACAAGTTCCCTTTGATGGAAATGGTTAAGTAAGGTGAAAAGGTATGAAAATGCACATTTGAACCTTCCCTCCAATGTCACACACTTCATTATTTGTAACAATACTTCCCTCTAGGGCCCTGGAAGGGATTCTCTCAGGTACCCAACCTGGAATTTAGTTAGTTTCTTCATGCCTTTAAGAAAGGTATTCATATCTTCCTCCTTGGATCTTTTTTATTTATAGAATATTGTTCATTCCATGGTTAAACTTATTGCCCTTGTTATGCTCTCCTCCAAAACTATTAAGGATAAACCTCTCACATTCACTTTCCTCGCATTCTAGGATTTAACGAATTCAGTGAATAGTATTTGAATCAAACCCCATAGTTATGCTCATAAATTCTATTATTCATCTTTATTTTAACATGTGCTAGAGAGTAGAGTTTTAATACACACCTTCACAAAAGGAATTTTCAATTATATCTCTATCTCCTCTCATACATGGATAAATTGTATAACATTGGTAAAACAATGTGAAATAAATGCCTAGGGACCATTCTTCATTCTCTACATTTTACTATACTTTGAGGTGTGGTCTTAACCACAAAGAAGGGGGTGTGTGCAGACACTTTAGAGTAAAACATTTAAAAAAAATAGATGATCTCATGAATTTGATTCTCTTAGTATCAAGATGTTGAGTCTTGTAACTTCAAAAACCACACTCACCTTTCCTACACAAACATGGGTGAGTGGAAAAAGTAAATGCTAAATATAAATCAATTATTAATGAGATACCTCATTTGTCCCCAATATACAATATAAGTCCCATGGGTCTACCATATCATCGAAGGAAGTATAATATGGAGTGTGGTGGAAACCCATATGTCATCAAGGAATGGGCAAACACATCTAAAAATGAATCTAAGTCGCTTAATATAAGGAATTGAAATTGAAACCTTGTATTCATTAGGGGACATGCCCTCAATTCCATATCATTGTGAATAATATATGTATACTGAGACATGAAATCTTTATAACTTAGTAAAGAGAAATAAATGTGAAGTATGGTTAATTCCTTGTGATATGGGTATAATGCATAAAACACATATCTCACGTAGAGGTAAAATTTTCCCTACAAAGCAAGGACATTATCCATGAGAATCACATTCAACATCATCATTGTTTATATTAATAATAATTGATAGTTAAAAAAGCAATGGAACATTTAATGTCAATAATATATTGTAAATCATGTATTTGTTTAACCCTAAAAACTAGATTGAGGTTATCTAGGGTCAAAGGGGATAGAGATAGGCTAAGGTACAAGGGTGATAAACTATCTCTATAGCAGGTCAATTACATACTAAACTCATATATAACATATATTGAATTCATTAAACTCGGATAGGCTAAAAATAGTAAGTACAACTATGCTAGATATGTAAATGACAAAGAAACAATGTACTTAGTTCTGATGCTAACACAGTTTTGGATCTAGAACAGAGAGAAAACAGACTGGAAGAGGGTTCTGGAATAGTCACCAAATTATAAATAAGTGCGTCTGGAGCTATGAAAACTAGCATCCACCGTGGATGGTCACATTGATGTTACTATTTAAACCTAATGCATGTGCCCTTTATGAAATGCTTGCTAGAAAAGGATGTGACCACCTAGATGCTTCTAGGTTTGTCTTCGTCTTTACTCTAGTGCATTCAGATCTAAGTCATGGACTGTTGCTCCTCATCAAATTAAAAAACCCTGGTTCTTCATATTCATAGTGACCTTGGAGAAAAATGTATTGATGAACACACATGTCAAGATGACCCCAAAGACCCCTATATCAATGAACATTAATTACATAGCCAATACTTTGAAGAGGCTTTAGACTGATGTAGTTCTCTCCTGTGTGTTGGCTTGTGTGCGAATTATGCAATACATGGAAAACAAGTACAATAGTGACATAACTTGTAACTTGGCTAATATAAATCTTAGGCTACTCCTTTAGTACTTCAAACTTGTATATATGTTATCCCTATGATTGATATGGAAATAAGATAAAATAGGGAAGCTTTGCTTACTTGATTACTTGATTGAATGCCTTTTATAAGTTACCTGGTGAGTAGACAAGAAGTTTCTAAGTGAGGAATGAATTAGTGATTGTGAATACATACCACTCCTATCAAGAAATAAATTGCATTAAATCACTTAGGTCGACTATTAAGATATGTTTAATTTACAAATTAGATGAATATAGGGAACTAGACACTTGTGTTAGAGTAGGACACCTGCATCGATATAGGGGTCTATCTGAAATGCTAGAGTTCATGGAACATGAAAGTAGGTACAAGATCAAAACTCACAGGGGAATAAGATAAGCATGTTTTTAGCATTCTAGGTAAGATAGAAGGTCTGGGTCATCAACATAAGACTAGTCAGACCAAGAGATAGGCCAAGAGGCACAATATAGAGCAGATACAAGACTTACGAAACAGGTAAAATGTTTAGAATTGAGAAAAACATCCAAGGTCTGAGTTTGTAAGTGAATAAAACTGAGGTGTTATATAATCCATAAATATCATCTACATCTTCCCCCCTTTATTCTAGTAATGAAATGGTTGGTTTAAATGATAATAAATACATACTTGGGTGTGTATAACACACCTTGATTTAAATTGAGTCCAACTTGAGTGCTTTGCTGGTGACTAACCTACAACCAAAACATGTTACAGTACATTATCATTGCATATAATCTAAAATTTAAAGTATTGAAAAGATTACAATTGAAAAAGCAATGTGTAGGAGTACACCTCTATATCGATACAACTACTTTGCCTATTGGCAACTTGATTTGAAAGATGTATCATTATAAAGATCTAAAACTGAGATTAGGATAAATATATATAAATCTGGGAAGTGCATATATCTAAGGAGATAGAGATAGATTGTTAGGTATATGCCCCCAACCTTGGAGAAAGTGTGAATTGCCAACCTGGTAATTGAGATTAGTTCAATTGTGTAACCTAGTCATCTTATACCCTGGTGAGCATGAGTGAACAAATTTAACTCATACTATCAACTTGGTAAAGTTAGATGATACAATCAAGTCCAACCTGAAAACTTGGCAGGATTAAGTGACTTAATTAGCTCAACCATACCAAAAGTGAACCAACTAATGTAGTAGATTGAATCAATATAATCCATAAAAGTCCATCCAGATGGGTGATGATATTCCCTAAGATTGTTTAGAAATTTAAAACTGAGTTATATTTTGTAATATTAGGCATACATTACATAACATATGCACCTTAAATATGTCTCATGTTGAAATTATGTATAACAATGTACCAATGTATATAATTCTACCACACCAATGAATATGAATTATATAACTATGTGCTTTGGACAATTCAAAAATTGTGTAAGTGTGAAAAACATGCTTTCAAAGCATGCCCCACTATATATAGAGAAATCTAAAAAACTAAAACAAGTGCCAATTTGGAGGACATGTTTTCAAAACATGCCCCCACTAAATTTGGGTGTGTTGAATACTGAATAAATGTGGAGAACATGCTTCCAAAGCATGCCCTCAATAAATCTAAAACTGTGCCAAATGTGAATAATATGCTTTTATGACATGCCCCCACTTATATGCCCCTTATTTGAAGTGATTGAGCAATAAAAACTGATAGTTACCTTACCTCAAAAGGATAAGACAACTAAATAATCTGTGAATATAACCATGTAGCATATGGAATAACATGTCTAGGTAAATGTAGGATTGGAACACATAGAAAATATAATCACATGAATGCCTAAGATGCACGATAAAAATCATGAAAACACCTAGATAGTAACAGTGTAATCTCAACAAGAAAATCAAGCACACACACAAGAACACTCAAAAGCAAGTCAAAGATAATGGTCCAAGGAGACCACAAACAAGGGGCATGTTCAAATGTTGCTCTATCAAAGGGACATGACTTAGTTTAATGTCTAAAAAAAATAAGGATGGCATATTCAAATGTTCATACAACAAAAAATGGCATGTTCAAATGTTAAATAAGTCACACATAAACACGACATACAAAAGAGCATATGCAAATGCTCGAATAAGCAAGATAATAACAAGGCAAGCCACTCAAGGAAGTGCATAAAAGAAATAATAAGCAACCATCATAATCATAGCATAGTATCTCATTGATCAAATATGTTAGCAAAAAAAGGTCAAATGCATAACATATCAAGTACTTTATGAAATATATAATTATGGATAAAGGCATGTGTAATTACATGTATGCACTTAACATATGATCATGTAATTTGACCATAGAATGATATCACCTGGAAGTCACGTGGTCATTGAGTTGGATGCCCCCAGTGTCCGTATGACATGAGTAGAGTAAAGGCCCAACATTCAAAAATAGAAGTAAATCATGCATCTATGTATTCATGTATTACACTCACATAGAAGCATGACACACATGTGTATGTAGGAGTAACTAATATGTCATCCATCAACATAGAACTAACACATAGATGCCAAGGAGCCAATAGAGTATGTATTATGTTATAAATATTTTTTGAGTTTTGAATGTTTTATTATTTTTTTGGTATCTTGGATTATATTGAAGAGACTACCCTATGATCCCATCTAAATAATGGTCATATGTATCTCCCCACTCGAAACTTGGTGTAAGGAATTTATGGTACTACCAAGGATCATGTGTAGGTGCAATATATATCATTGTAGTGTGTGTGATGCTCTGTGTATGTATAATATGACTCTATGGTCGTGAAGGGATGGTAGGAGTAGTAGGGGTTTGTGGGACCCATCTTTGTGTGCTTTGTGATTATTTTAGAAAAAATAATAGAAAAAACATGTTTAGATGCTTTGGATGTTTGAATATGGTGCATAATAGAAGATGAGGATTTTGTGAAATTTATTGTATATCTCTGATGTAAGGGTCTCTCAAGTACTAGCCGCCTTGTAAAGGTGATTGTCTGTTGCTCACCCTTTTGTGATGGATTAACCTTAGTAGGTTTAATAGTTAACTACCTAGGTATAAGTTTTTCTTGTTCAAAAGGATGCTCACGTGGGATTTCATAAACTATAATTACTTGATTGGATTGAATGTATTTAACACACCCATGAACTGTTGAAGTTACTACTCGAAGTGTATGGATCCAAGGTCTTCCTAATAACATATCAAAGATCCTCATGGAGGGTATAATTGAAAAGGTAGTAATCACATGTGTGGGATGGAATAACCTGTAAAGGTAGGTCAATCTTGTCAAGGACCTTATGGGAGGTCCCATCAAATGCTCTAACTGTTCTAGTAGAAGTATGCAAATCATAATGAGTATAACCCAAATGCAAAGATAATGTCATGGTGTAAAATTTTTTAGTTGTACCATTATCAATCATAACATTATGTATATGCTAGTGATCAAGGAACAATCAAATTAATAAAAGATGAAGATGAGAGTTGTCATCCTTGATCTCAATGTCATTGAAAGTAATAGGTCTCTGAACCATACGAGGTATAAGTCATGTATAAGTACCAATAATCCCATCTAATAGGTGCCCATAATGTGATTGAGAAGGATGTGCATTATATGTCATTTGCACTTTTGGTTCCTTTTTAAAATGGTCTTGCAAAGGATTGTTAAATATTTTTCGTTTGTAGTGATCACTAGGTTGTAAACTTGATTCCTTGAGAGAATCATCAAATGTAATCTTTTGGTCATCAATAAGGTCTTGGATCTTATACTTCAAGGTAAAACATATGTTCATATAATGTTTTGGTCCTTAGTGATAATCACAATAAATATTCACATCATATCCTTTGGATAGAGGTCTATTCATATTGTTGAGTGAATATTTTGTCTCCATCGTACTGATGAGCAAAATAGGTCTGATCATCCACAACAAGGGAGATGGTCATCCAAAGTTGCAGGTTTACCACATCCAAAGGGGACAAATCTCTCCTCTCATCAAGGGGAGGTTCCCTATCAGTATGAAGCGTTATATACTATATATATAAATAGAAAATAACACTCAGGGGTAGGATATACCATCCATATCTCTTTTTTCAGAGATGATGTTCACAAACAAAAGAGAAAATCTTGGTGAAAACACTAAAGGCACTTCTCTTCTTTCAAAAGTGTTCTTGCAGGAAACAACAATTCTTTCAGGTAGTGACAAGTAACCGATAACCAAGGGCGTAGTAATCAGCAGCCAGAGATGTAGTACAAAGTCTCCACCTCAACTGCCCAAGAGTGAGATACGAAGAATAATGGGGGCACAAAGTTGTCCCAAGGTCCTTTACACAAAAAGAAAATAAAAACACACACTGAAGACAACTATGACAACACAAAGTCTAAAAGTAGCTGGCTTCAGGACACCTTCCTTACCACTTCCACTAGCTCTGCTGTTAAATTGCATAAACAAAAATACATTCAAGAAATAGACATAAGAACAATCTCCTAGAATGATACAAGCTATAACATCACAAATTTTGAAAGTAACTTGCTTTCTGATTCAAACAAAGAAATATGATAAACAATTTGAGCTCAAAGTCTCAGTGATGCCTTTCAATTTGAGTAGAGTTTTGCTTCTGGTAATGGGAAGATCTCCCTTAAAATGATACAAAAGATTACATTATATAGAGGCTAAGGAAGGCTTGGAACTTTGTCCCATGGAGCATCCCATGCTGTGCATTAATGCCTTGGATGCATTTTTGGTTCTGTCAGGGAGGGCCATGCTAGAACAGGGCAGCTACCTTAACTGTGGCATGTTGATTCATATCCAATGTCTTGTCTTGAGCCCGAGTCACTTATTCTATCACCTGTTATTTGCACAACTATCCACTTTGCTTTTACTCCAAAAGGGACAAACAGGATGCACTTTCAATGTTTGCAGGCCCAAATACCTACCTGATGAACTACCCCACCTACTAGAAATAACTCCTATAGATATTTCCCTCTTTGTCTCTTCCTGCTGTGATTTGAGTCCTCGAGATACCTTCTCCCTTTTTTGGTTTTCTTAGTTCATTTTCTATATGGTTCTTCCTTTCGGTCTTAGCCTTAAGGCCCTTGAATGCATTCGAGTTTGCATTTTAAGCCTGAAAAGATCAATAGATATTTTCATGCCACAAATTTGACGTTTGTGGCTTTGTCATCTTCCTTCATGTTTTCCCGCTTGTTATGGCCGCTTTCTACTATGACACAGGCGAAGACACGTGGTAGCATCTGTAGCTATGAGATAAGCTTATTGGAATAAGATTTGAAACTTGCTAGAAATCTAAAGCGCAGATGTAGACACTTGTCGCACTCTGCTGAGTTAGAATGGACATGTGGCAAGTTCCACTGCTGTGAAACATACTGGAGACTGTGTCTCAACATACGACACTTGGCAACTTCTACTACACTTTGAGGCTTGACCTTTATCGGAGGGAACTTGCCCTTCGGGGTATTGAAAGATGGTTCCTTTTCAGAGTGTCGACTATCTTCCGTGAGGTTACCTACCCTTCAAGATCCTTCGGGCGGCCTTTGGGCTTTAATTCTTTTAGAGGACTATTGTTCCTTTATTTCCTTCAGACAACTTGTCTGAAGGAAATCTTTCCTTGGCTCTACGTCTTTGTATTGGAAGTATTCCATTTTTGACACATGACACATTTCACTACCTTTAACGTGTAACACGTGGCATTTTCCATTGAAACAGGTGAGGACACTTGGCAACATCCACCTAATTTATAGGAGCTTTTAGAAAACTTTGAGAGTCCTGCGAGAGATGACATATGGCAGCTTTCACTGAGCTCTAGAAACACTATAGAAACATTCGGGACTCATTTGGATTCACGTGGATGATGACACTTGGCATGTTTTATTTGTTTCTGTGACTTACCTGGGGTCCACCACAGTCCTTACTCAATAAATGTGGATGTCGACACTTGGCATCCTCCATCGAGTCTTACCAGGGACACGTGGCAACTTCCACTTAGTTTTAGTAATCACATGAAGGATGACACTTGGAGCGCTCTGCTTATTCTTTTAGCAACTTGTTTGGAGCCCGCCACAGTCTTTACTTAATAATAAAACTAAAGGAAGATACAGTGACCATTGACACTTGGTAGCCTCTATCGATTTCTGTAGATGACACGTGGCACGTTTTGCTATTTTGAGAAAAAGACATTGAAACTTTCTGCAGTTGCCACTTCTCGCCTTTCCATCTACAAGGAACACATTGCAGGTTCTGCTCTTTGGTCCTTTTCTTTTGCGCGCCCCTTTAAACCATTTGATTGAACCAACCCTAGAAATGTATAAGTGCCAAAAACTTTGCTATTTCGAAGGAATTTACCTGTTAAAGCCATTGAACCTATTACTTTCAAGCATGTTGAGTACGTAGATTTTTTCTTGCAAAGTGCATAGAAACTGAGAAGCTTGAGAAATAAGGAATTTGAATGCTCAGGACAAATTTTGAAAAGGGAGGGGACAATTTTGATCTATGCAGGGCCAAAATAGTCCACAGGTTGCCCCAAAAAATGAGTGCCATTTTTCGGTGACAACAGTTGGCTCCAATTGGAGAACTTATTTTAGTTGAAAACTTGAAACACAGCTGAGGGGAGTAGAAACCAGAATCCCCAGTGCCTTGGAGTATGTCATTGGGCTATGGAGTCATGCTACCCAGAAATAAAGGCTCCAAAAAATAAAAATGAAAAGCACAAAATAGAAACAAAAGATTATACAAATATACATATGTACAGGTGAACTCATCTGATACTTCAAGAGTTGAAGTGCTTCAAATGCTGCCCATTGTGGGGCAGAGAAAAGAGAGTGCCATCTTGATATCTCAATAGGAAACTATTTTCACCATTGAGATGATGAATAGTAAAAGGGCCCCTTCACAGGGAGTCAAACTTTCCATGCATTCCCTTTAGCACTCTCCTCTTATCCCACAGCAGGACTTGATCTCCAATCTAAAAATCACGATTTTTTGCTTTCTGATTGAAGAACTTCTTCACCAAACTTTGATGGGAAGTAATTCAGTCCACCATTGTAGTTCTCTGCTCATCCAGCTCAGTCAGACACATGATCCTTTTATCAAGGGAGCTTTCATATGTTTGATCTTCAATTGCCTTAGCCAATTTCAATGCTAGCAATTCTAAGGTGCTTGGTATCTTAGCATTGATACCATAATGAAGTTGGAAAGGAGACATACCAATCACTCTTTTTGATGTAATTCTATCTGCCTCTAGAGCATCAACCAATGCTTTATGCCATGTCTTTTGGTTGTCATCCACCAGCTTCTTGATGATAGTCACCAAGTTCTTATTGCTTGATTCAGCCTGTCCATTCCCTTGTGAAAAGTAATCAGAAGAGTGGGAGAGTGTAATCTCATATTAGAAATAGAATTGAGTAATCTCTTAGAAAGTGAAGCAAGCTGCATTGTCAGTGACAATCTTGGTTGGGACCCCAAACCTGGAAATGATGTTATCTTTGAGGAAATTGCACACTACTTCTAAAGTAGCATGTTTGGTTGGAACAACTTCCACCCACTTGGTGAAGTAATTTGTTACTGTGAGGACATAATCATGTCCTGCACTTGAAGATGGATTTACAACTCCAATAAAATCAATTCCTCATTGCTGGAATGGCTCCTATATGACTACTAGCTTGAGAGGTAGGGCAACTAACTTGGGTCGTCCGACAAACTGCTAGCATAGTTCACATTCCCTAACCCATTTATATGCATCATAAAAGAGAGTTGGCCAGTAATACATGGCTCACAAAATTTTATGGGCAGTCACAGGTGCAAAAAAATATCCTCTATAGGCCAAATTATGGAAGGACTTCAGAAGTTGGCTTTGTTGCTCCTTGTCCACACAACAAAGGAACTCTTAATCAAGGCTCCTCTTATACAGGGCATTGTCTCAAAGGATGAAATTGGCAGCTTTCAACTTGATAGTCCTCATTTTTTTATAAGATAGGTGAGCAAGGCACTCGCCATAAGTAAGAAAATGAGCAATACTTGAATACCACTCATTTGTGATGGAGACAAAGAGGACTGTTGGCGCATTTTTCACCTCTGATTTTTCATGCTTTATTCTTTCTGGCTTGTTATCAACAATTAATTGGCATAGCCCCTTTCCATGCACCAGCTTTGTTGGCTTGATGACCAGATCAAATTCCTGGATCTTTGCAACCCAATTGCCTCTTTTCATCCCAAACTCCTGCTGAGTTAGTATGGATTTGACCATGGTGTCAGAAACCAAGGCAATAGTGTGTGAATTCAAGATGTATAAGCAAAAATGCTTCACTGCCTTGACCACTACATAAGCATGCTTTTCCATGTTCACGTATTTTAACTCATGAGCTTGGAGAGGACAACTCATGAAGAAAATGAGAGATTCCATACCTTCTTTATTTTATTGAACCAAAATTGCTAAAAGCGTGTGTTCTGAAGCATAACTGTATATGGTGAACTCTTTGTTATAGTCTGGACAAACCATAATTGGGGTATGGGCAATGGCAGTCTTGATATCCTCAAATGCTGACTTGTCTTCTTCAGTCCAGCTGAAGGTGGCCTTTCCTTTCGTCATGTTCACAATATGTCTAGTCTTTTCAGCAAACTCAGGGATGAACTTTCGTAATAAATTCACCTTTCCAAAGGAGTGAACAGTAGTCTTACTTGTAGGCAAGATAAGCTCTTGGATAGACTTGAATTTGTCTGAGTCAATCTTTATGCCTCCTTTGGACACAATGTGTCTGAGAAGTTTCCCCTCTGTTACTCCAAAATTTGACTTCTTGGGGTTTAAATAAATGCCATTTTGGTGGCAGCATTCCAACACTTATTGCAAATGGTGCACATGATCTAGAAAATGTTTTAAAAAGATAATCAAGTCATCAAGATAAACTATGATGAAATTACCCATCTCATCCTTGAAGGCAAGGTCCATTGCTCTTTGGAAGGTGGTGCCAGCATTTATCAAGCAAAAATGCATCCTTCTATATGCAAGTGTGCCCCAAGGTGTAGTGAAAGCAGTTTTATGATGATCTGCCTCACTAAATTCAACCTGATTATATCTTGAAAAGCCATCTAGCATTGATAACATCTCTGAATCTGTCACTGTCTGAAGCACTTGATTCATGATTGGCAAAGGATAGTTATCTTTCAAAGATGACTGATTGAAATTTCTAAAATCTACATATAGGCAAAATTTGTCATTCTTCTTCCTTATAGGGACTATGTTTGCAATCCATGTGGAATGATAGATTGAGAAGATGATCCTAGCATTTAGCATTTTTTGTATCTCAGACATAATAGTACTTGATATTTTTTGATTATACTACCTGAACTTTTACCTGTAAATTGTCGAATCAACCTTGAGAGGAATGTCATGTTGAATTTCATCAGGCCTGAGTGACTTTAGGTCATCATAGGAGTATGTCAAGATGTCCATGTACTGGTTGAGCAAAGTGGTGAACTTGAACCTCTTCTCAAGTGTAAAACATTTTTCAATGTTCACCATCTTGGGATCTTCCTTGGTTCCCAGATTTACTTGATCAAAATCCTGGGAGGAGCTTGAATTCGTTTGCTGCTATTTGACGAACCTGTCATGTTTGTCAAATAATTTCACAAGGAAAACCAGGCCTTTGAGAATCTTATTCCCTTTGAGTTGTAGGAACTCTTCATCCATGCTTGAACTTGATTCAGGGGTCGGTTCAGGGTTTTAAAGTTCACTGCTTTCAAAATGTAGTCGTTTAAAGCCGTCCCTTTGCTCCAAAAAAGCAATGATTTGACTGTCATTGTTAAACACTTGCCAATGACTGGTATTATCAAACACACTTGGTTTAAATACCAGCTCAATAGTGTACTTGTCTGTTTTGAAGTCTAGATGGGGGACCAAGAGAGTAGCTAAAACAGTTAGTGCATCAGTCCAGTCACTGAATTCTCTAAGAACAACAGAGATGCTAAAAGCATCAAAATTTTCAATTTAGTCCCAGATTAGATTGTGGTAATGGCATAATCACTCATTTTTGGTTTGATACAGGTTTCTCACCTGACAAACCACCAGTTCAACATCCCCTTTGGAATGAAGAAGTTGATGCCTTTGTCTTGAGCTGCCTTTAATCTGAGTAAGAGAGATTCATACTCAACAATGTTATTGGTATTACTGAACTGTAACTTGTATGATGAAAGAAAAATATCTCCTTGAAGAGATATCAACACAACTCTGGCTCTTGAACTGATAGAGGAACACCTGCCATCGAATTCAAGAACCCAACCTCATTAGACACTATTTTTCTTTTGGATTCTTCTTCATTCAGAGGTGGAGATCCTTCCACATTGGTATTTCACTCCACCAATTCCCCTGTTGTTCCAGCTGAATGCATTTTCGGGTTGTCACCAGTAGGAGATTCACTAGATGTCTCATGAACTTCATCCGTGGATAGAAAGTAATTACCCATGCCTGAAGACTCAAACAAGATTTGAGCTTCGGGTGCCAAGGTCTGGGTAACCACATATTTCACTTCTTTCTTAGGGAGCAGCCTCTTCATAACACCCTTGAATAGAATCCTTGCTTCAGATAGGTCCATGCTCAATTAACCTCCAACATCTTTGCAAAAGTTTCGTCTAAGAAGGATGCCATATGATGCTAGGATGTTGGCCACCAGAACAATCATCTTGATTTTTTAGCTAAAAAGGCTGTAAATGTAAATTGAGCATCTTTAATTTGTCCCAATAGAGGTACTTTCTTGTTCTCCATGGAGAAGCATCTATCAAATGGCTTGGCCAGTGTAAGACCAAGAGATTCTACCACTTTGGCTGGCATAACATTATCTGAGACTCTGAAATCAATAATGTAGTTGTTCAACTGATGTCCATTTATCAGCAATGAGACATAGAAAGGTTTGGTCCTACCAAGAGTAGCAAGAGGAGTAATGACAAGGTTGTTCTTGGTAGGAGCATCTTTAGGGGAGTCATGAGTCACCCTGGGAAATGCTTGTCTTATAAGGACGACTTGGATTTTAACACATTGAACTGGTTTGTCTAATTGGTCAGGGTTGGACTACAGAAATTTAAATTCAGACATTTGAATTTTGGTTTTCTTTATATGGTCAATGATATCAAATACCTGGAATGAGCCAAGAGTAGAGGATGGAAATTCATTCTTTTGATTTTTGGGAGGGGGAGGACTGGTCTGTGAATTTAAAGCAGAAGGTGTAGGAATGCTTGATGTACTCACCTTTTTAACAGTCATCGAGTCCTTTGGCTGAAAGGAAAGAGTGGTTCCTCGCTTAGCAATTGAAATTACACGTTGAGTTCATTCTTCTATTTTCTTTTTATTAACTTGCTGAGCTGATTGATTATTGGAGTGGGCGAATACAACATATGATCCCTCAGTTGCATTACCTTCACTTCTAGGTTCGTCCTCATAATTCAGGAAACTAATATTGGAGTCGTCATCTAATTCTTCTTCTTCCTCAGTGAAGAGATCAGCGTCGTCTTTAGCACTCAACTCAAGCTGGAATGAGAAATCTAATTCAACTTCAAGATATCCAACCATTGAGTTAGTTGGAGGTGCTTCAATGGCAAGGTTATTCCTCAGAGGGGGAGGAAGATGATTGGTTTGTCCTTGGTTCCTTGTAGCATGGCCTTGGTAGGACTGATTAGGGAATGTCCTCTTTGGTACATCTCTATATGAAGGAGCAGAGGACATCCCTTGTGCCATTTATTTTCTGAGGGCCAACAATTCATTTGCTAGCTTCTGCACCATTGGATCAGTGGTGGCTGAAGGGGAGTATTTAGAGGAAGAAGAAGATTTACCCTTATTTAGATCTCTCTTTATCTTTCCCACTAAGATAAGGACATCTTCAACTTTGGTAGCTAAATATTGAGCAGCCTCGAGATCTATGTGGCCTACACATCTTAGCAGAAAACTCACTTTAGGTAGCTGTGAGTTGATGAAGAAGCATTTGAAGTTTTCAGGTGTTGACTGAGCAATAGCAGGAATTAGATTCTTTAGCTTATCAAATCCCTCATAGGTTCATGAGGTTCCTTCTTCACTTGTATGAGCTAGGCTAGCAAGGCATGTGCATCTTCTGTAGGCTTGAACCTAGCTTCAAATTTGGCTTTGAATGTGTCCCAATCAGTTACTGATCTAGCTTGCAGATGGTAGAACTAGTTTTCAATAACACCTTGCAATGTTTCCACTTAAAGCTTAACTGCCACGTCCTCAAATTCCACTCTTATTACGCTACAGGCTATGCTGAAGGCTGCAATGTGTTCATCAAGGTGAATTCTCCCATCCCCAAAGAATTTGGGAAAGTTATTTTTTGAGCTGCATGGAAGTTCATGTAGGGGTGGAGTTAGATTGAGTGGGCTAAATGAGTTATCCCAAGGGCCTTGCACTGCCATGATTGGATTATTGAAAGTAGGGATAACAAATTTAGGTGGAGTATGGATAGACAAAGCTCTGCTAACAGTATAAAAAGTAGCTCTGCCTTGTGTTGGTGTCCTGGTATGGGTAGGAGGAACACTCTTGGATCATTGAACTTGAAGTTGGGGAGAAAGTAAGTCAAAATTTTCTTACTACACCAACTCAAAGACAGGGTTAACAACACCTTGAACTCTCTAGCTTTTGGTATAGCGTGGAGTTGCCAAATTGTGAAACAAAAATAGAAAAGGACTGGTCTTACTTCAACTTGAAGCTTGAGGCTTCAAACTACTTGTCCTTCCCTAGCAGAGTCACCAAAAACTATTGGGTGCATATTTTTTCACCAGTGTACTGATGAGCAAAATAGGTATGATCATCCATATCAAGGGAGATTGGTCGTCCAAAGTTGCAGGTTTACCACATTCAAAGGGGACAAATCTCCCCTCTCATCAAGGTGAGGTTCCCTATAAATATGAGACGTTATATACTATATATATAAATAGAAAATAACACTCAGGGGTAGAATATACCATCTATCTCTCTTCTTCTTTTAGAGATGTTCATAGACAAAAGAGAAAATCTTGGTGAAAACACTGAAGGCACTTCTCTTTTTTCAAAGTGTTCTTGCAAGAAACAACAAGAGTTCTTGTTAAGCACGAGATATACTGAGAGGGGGGGTGGATCAGTATATCATATATCTTATAAAACTTTCCCTTTATCAAATTCTACTTAATCAAACATTTAAGATATGTAATAAAACTCAAACAATAAACATCACACAAGATAGAGAGAGACACCATATATAACATGGAAATCTAATGTGGAAAAAACCACGAAAAACAATTTCAAGTATATTCATGAGAAATAACCCACAAGAGCACCATACCCCTTTGTCGAGTACCAACCCAACTAAAACTCATGAGCACCAACCCACAGGAGCTTCAAACCCCTTTGCCGAGCACCAACCCACATGAGCATCAACCCCTTTGTCGAGCACCAATCTAACAACAATTCGTGAGCACCAACCCCTTTGTGTATACTACACACCTATCCCTCAATGTTACTATCTCAACAAATGATAGTTCAATACAACATCTCTTTTCTCTCTCTCTCACTTTTGCTCTTCTAAGCTAGATATAACAAATACTATTCATCTCTCACAATTTCTCTTCTAAGCTGGATATTACAATATCAAATCAACCTCTCTCTTTCATATTACAAATGGCTTTTCAAGCCTTTATTTATAGCTTTCCAAATGACCTTTGGCCTTCTCCCTTTGTGACCCTTCAATCTTCATGGAAAATAGCACCAATCTTGGATGACCCTTCATAGTCAAGCCTTTGAAAAGTCATGTGGTGACCCTTCATGACCAAAAACGTCCTTCCCACTTTTATCCTTATCTTTGGTGACTTTTCGTATTCCTCAAAGTGTCCCTTCATGAAAAATTATGCTCTTGCTCTTTTGTCTTCACATGGTGACTCTTGGTATTCCCTAAAATGACTCTTCATGGTAAAATACATCCCATCCTTCTTTTGTCTTTACCCCGTGGCTCTTCGACTTCTCCATAGGCCCTTCTTTTGTCTCATATGCAACCAAAAATATATTCATTAATATTAAATAAATATTAACTCATATTAGTCAAGATATATTTATTACAAATAACATTAATTGCAATGGGGCCTTTATCGCCAATAATACTAGACCTTTGACATCAATGACAATATTTCCAACAATCTCTCCCTTTGTCATTGATGGCAACCTCAATCTTGAAATTGCCAAATCTTGTCACCTACACATACTATCATCTAAAAACATACAGTAACTCCCTTTTACTGTAGCAACCTGTACCTATTCTCTGTACCTATTTTTTACACCTGTACCTATACCTATTATTCTCCCCCTTTGACATCAATGGCAAAGGGCCTACCTGAAGCTAACATTTAGCTTCCCCTCAACTGATGCTGAACATCAATGGTAGAAAGTAATAGAAATTACTCCCAACTCCTCTTGCAGATCTTTGAATGTATCTTTTGATCATGCCTTTGACACTTAGAAAACCACTAAACATTTGTAAACATCTTGGAAAAACTTTAAAAAACACAAAATAATGAAAATTGGCTTAGGATTTCCATGAGAGATATAAAGCTATCAAAGTTTTCAAATGGGTTTCTCTTGTTTATCATTTCCTGTCCTTTGAGAATCTGCAATCAACTCATTTGAATATTTTCTTCTAATCTCAAAACCTTTTGCATGAAACTTTAAGGTGTATCTTTCATCATATATTTGACTTATACTCACTAGATTATGCTTATAAAACATCCACTATCAATGAACCATGGCTGATCTTCATTTCTTACATGCAAAGCTATTTGTATCAACATAGAATATTCAAGTTGTTTCTTCTGCCACGAACATGTCTGAACCTTCTTCCTGATGAATGGAGCTTTGAAACTTTGATCCTCTTTGATTGAATCTGCATGAGTATCCTTTTATTTCTTTCTGAAACTGTTAGCTCTTTTTCAACATTTTAATTTCTTGTGACCATATTCATTTGAAACACTTTAAAACACTGCATATTCAAGAATCATAATACTGATGCAAAATTTTCTTTAAAAAATATATTTCCTCAAAAGATATAAAAATTAATCTACCAACTCACCTTCTTGTCATGCAACATAGCCAAGACCCAATACCATCCACCATGCTTCAATTTTCTTAAAAGTGTCTCCTTGAAGCCTAGAAGAGACACCCCCACACAAAAGGGTCCTAGAAACAAATCTCAGTAGATTCTCACATCTCCTCTGTTTCTTCCTTGATCTTCTTGTGTTTTTTTTTTAGAATCTGTTTAAGCTTGTCTAACCTTTTTAACTTACTAACCTTATCATTTATGATGTTATTCATCTTTAAAACTTTTGCAACTATCTTATCTTGACAAAGCTCATGCTCAAATGTAACAAGAGATTTTGCACAATCTTTCCTTTCTGATTTTTTATCTACTATAGCAAGTAATTCATTTTCACTCTTAAACTCAACTTCATCAACCTTTACTATTTTAGGTCTCCAAACCTGAATTTGTCTTTTATCAAAAAATTTAGGGTCTCTATATCCTTTGACATAACTTGAATATCTCTTTACTTTATTTTGACATAATCTAGCAATATGGCCAACCTTATGACAACAAAAGCAAATAATATCTCTCATACCTTTTTCTTGAATGTGACTGAGATCTCTCTTTGACTGATTGATTCTCCTCATACAGTCTCTTGCCCTGTGACCAACATGATGACAAACAAAACAACAGCCATGAAAAGAATTTGAAAACTTAAAAGCATTGGGCTGCCTGATTGGCTTCTTTGATTTTCCTTCAAAACTTGCATCCTTCTTTCTTTGGACTGATATTTCATGATCTTTTTCAACCTTGATTATAAGCTTCTCATGATTATCCTCTAAAGAGCCTAACTCAACCTTCAACTGATTACATTCTTCTTCTTTTGATGTTAAAATTGAATTTGCAACCTCTAACTGATTCTTAAGATCTTGAATAAATATCTTATTTTATTTTACTTCTATAGCCAACTTAGAATCCAAGATACACAACTTTCCCTTAAGAGCCTCAACCACAGATTTCATCTCTTGATTCTCCTTCTTTAGCTGCTTGGCCATCTTATGCTTTTCTTTGATCTACCTTCAAGCTATTAAACCCTTTCTGAAGGAACCTGCTCTGATACCAATTGTTAAGCACATGATATATAGAGAGGGGGGTGAATCAGTATATCATATATCTTATAAAACTTTCGCTTTATCAAATTCCACTTAATCAAACATTCAATATATGCAATAAAACTCAAACAATAAATATCACACAAGATAGAGAGACACTAGATATAACGTGAAAACCCAATGTGGAAAAAACTATGGAGAACAATCTCAAGTATATTCATGAGAAACAACCCACAAGAGCACCATACCCCTTTACCGAGTACCAACCCAGCTACAATTTGTGAGCACCAACCCATAGGAGCTTCAAACCCCTTTGCCGAGCATCAACCCAGCAACTATTCGTGAGCACTAACCCACAAGAGCACCAACCCCTTTGCCGAGCACCAACCCAACAACAATTCGTGAGCACCAACCCACAGGAGCACCAACTCTTTTGTGTATACCACACACCTATCTCTCAATGTTGCTATCTCAACAAATGATAGTTCAATACAACATCTCTTTCTTCTCTCTCACCTTTGCTTTTCTAAGCTAGATATAACAAATACTATTCATCTCTCACAATTGCTCTTCTAAGCTAGATATTACAATATCAAATCAACCTCTCTATTTTATATTACAAATGGCTTCTTAAGCCTTTATTTATAGCTTTCCAAATGACCTTTGGCCTTCCCCCTTTGTGACCCTTCAATCCTCATGGAAAATGGTGCCAATCTTGGATGACCCTTCATATTCAAGCCTTTGAAAAGTCATGTGGTGACCCTTCATGACCAAAAACGTCCTTCCCACTTTTGTCCTTATCTTTGATGACTTTTCATATTCTTCAAAGTGTCTCTTCATGAGAAATTGTGCCCTTACTCTTTTGTCTTCACTTGGTGACTCTTGGTATTCCCCAAGATGACTCTTCATGGGAAAATGTGTCCCATCATTCTTTTGTCTTTACCCCGTGGCTCTTCGACTTCTCTATGGGCCCTTATTTTGTCTCATATGTAACCAAAAATATATTCATTAATATTAAATAAATATTAACTCATATTAGCCAAGATATATTTATTACAAACAACATTAAATGCAAGGGGGCCTTTATCACCAATAATACTAGACCTTTGACATCAATAACAATATTTCCAACAGTTCTTTCAGGTAGTGACAAGTAACTGGTAACCAAGGGCGTAGTAACCAGCAGCCAGAGATGTAGCATAAAGTCTCCACCTCGACTACCCAAGAGTGAGATATGAAGAACAATGGGGGTACAAAATCGTCTCAAGGTCCTTTACACAAAAAGAAAAGAAAAACACACACTAAAGATAACTATGATAGCACAAAGTCTGAAAGTAGCTGGCCTCAGGACACCTTCATTATCACTTCCACTAGCTCTGATTGTTAAATTGCATAAACAAGAATACATTCAGGAAATAGACATAAGAACAATCTCTTAGAATGATACAAACTATAACAACACAAAGTCTAAAAGTAACTTGCTTTTTGATTCAAACAAAGAAATATGATAAACAATCTGAATTCAAATTCTCAGTGATGCCTTTCAATTTGGGCAAAGTTTTGCTTCTGATAATGGGAAGATCTCCCTTAAAATGATACAAGAGATTACATTATATAGAGGCCAAGAAAGGCTTGGCACTTTGTCCCATGCTGTGCATTAATGCCTTGGATGCATTTTTGGTTCTATCAGGGAGGGCCATGTTGGAACAGGGCAACTGCTTTAACTGTGGTGTGTTGATTCATCTCTAATGTCTTCTCCTGATCCTGAGTCACTTATTCTATCACCTACTATCCACGCAGCTGTCCACTTTGATTTTACTCCAAAGGGGACAAATAGGCTGCACTTTCAATGTTTGCAGGCCCAAATACCTACCTGATAAATCACCCCACTTACTGGAAATAACTCCTGCAAATATTTCCCTCTTTGTTTCTTCCTACTGTGATTTGAGTCCTCAGGCTACCTTCTCCCTTTTTTGGTTTTCTTGGTTCATTTTCTAGACGGTTCTTCCTTTCGATCTTGGCCTAAAGGCCCTTAAATGCATTCAGGTCCATGTTTTAAGCCTAAAAAGATCAACAGACACTTTGATGCTGCAAATTTGACATCTGCAGGCTTGTCATCTTCCTTTGTGTCTTTCCCGCTTACTATGGCTGCTTTCTACTATAACATAGGCAAAGACACGTGGCAACATCTGCAGCTATGAGATAAGCTTATCAAAATAAGCTTTGAAACTTGCTAAAAACTTGAAGCATGGATGCAAACACTTGTCGCGCTTCATTGAGTTAGAATGGGACACATGGCAAGTTTCGCTGCTTTGAAATGTATTGGAGACTATGTCTCAGCATACGACACTGGGCAACTTTCGCTACACTTTGAGGCTTGACCTTTCTCAGAGGAAACTTGCCCTTTAGGGTATTGAAAGATGGCTCATTTTTGGAGTGTCGACTATCCTCTATGAGGGTACCTACCCTTCAAGATCCTTTGGGTGGCCTTCGGGCTTTAATTCTTTCAGAGGACTATTGTTCCTTTATTTCCTTCAGACAATTTGTCTAAAGGAAATCTTCCTTGGCTCTACTCTTTGTATTGGAAGTGATCTATTTTTGACACGCGGCACATTCCACTGCCTTTAACGAGTGACATGTGGCATTTTCTATCAAAACAGGCGAGGACACTTGGCAGCATCCACCTAATTTATAAGAGCTTTTAGAAACCTTTGAGAGTCCTGTGGGAGATGACATGTGGCAGCTTCTGCTGAGCTCTAGAAACACTATAGAAATATTTAGGACTCATTTGGATTCACGTAGATGATGACACTTGGTGTGTTCCATTTGTTCTTGTGACTTACTCAGGTCTACCACAGTCCTTACTCAATAACTACAGATGTCGACACTTGGCATTCTCTGCCGAGTCTTACCAAGGACACGTGGCAACTTTCGATCAGTTTTAACAATCAGATAGAGGATGGCACTTGGAGCGCTCCGCTTATTCATTTAGCAACTTGTTCGGGGCCCGCCATAGTCTTTAGTTGATAATGAAACCAAAGGAAGATACAAGGACTGTTGACACTTGGCAGTCTCCATCAATTTTTGCAGATGACATGTGGCATGTTTCACTGTTTTGAGAAAAAACATTGAAACCTTTCGCAGCTGCCACTTGTCGCCTTTCGCAGAACTCTACAAGGGACACATAGCAGGTTTCATTCTTTGGTCCTTTTCTTTTACGTGCCCCTTTGAACAGTTTGATTGAACCAACCCTGGAAATGTATAAGTGCCAGAAACTTTGCTCTTTCGAAAGAATTTACCTGTTAAAGTCATCGAACCCTTTGAACCTATTTATTTTAAGCATATTGAGTCCGTAGATTTCTTCCTGTGAAGTCCATAGAAATTGAGAAGCTTGAAAAATGAGGAATTTGAATGCTCAAGACAAATTTTTAAAAGGGAGGGGACAATTTTGATTTGTGTAAGGCCAAAATAGTCCACAGGTTGCCCCAAAAAATGAGTGACATTTTTCAAGGACAACACATATCAACCTCTATAGGATGATGGATAGATATAAGATGACACTCTACTATCCATAGGATTAATGAAGTGGAAGACTCAGATAAATGTGTAAATTGTCTCCTTGGTACATTAGATAAGATAAAATGATTGGGCTACTGTGAAACTGTGTTAAGCATAGTTATTGCTTCTTTTTTAGGCTCAAGAGGTTTTACCTTATAACTTGGTTTGATTCTAAATTTGGCACTGGATATAGATGAAACTTGTGTGTTTGCTACATACTTGAGCATATTCAATGAAATAAGTTTAATTTCATGGTCTCACATAACATGGCATAAATCATCAAAAGATTTGAAATTTTTAAAAACAATGGAATCATGTAAAGGAACAAAGATATTTGCTTGAATATGTCTTGAAACTCCTTATTTGTCGTAAGATTGATCATTTTATCCAATATTATCTTGTACCTCAAGACATATTTATTGATATGTTCATTTGTTCCTTGTTTGATTTTGACAATTTGAGCCTAGAAAACCTTTTCGAAAATATTAATGGAAAAGTGTGCTAAAAATTAATCTTCAAGAGGTTGAATGCTTTCACAAATTGTAGAGGTAAATCATAGAACCACCTCAAAGCATGGTCCTTGAGGCTTCTTAAGAATAATTTGGTCAAAATTTTATCATTGGAGGCATAATCAATGCATGCCGCATAAAAGTATCGAAGATGCTTTTCAGGATCACCCTTGCCATCTTAAGATGTGAACTTAGGTGCAACAAAACCAATTGGCAAAGGGTGAAAATATATCTCAAGTGCAAGGGGGTTGTGTAACACATCTTGGGAAATAATAGGATGAGGAGACTTTAAAACATTTTGTTTTATGTGTGTAATCTTATCCTCCAAGGTATTTATAACTTGAAAGAGTGTTTGAACTATGGATCAATTAGGATTTAGATTAGCAAGCTAAGTAGTCACCAAAGGGGATGTAATCATGGTTTGAATAGGCATAGAAACCAATATTGGAGTTGAAACATTTGTTAGTCCCATGGTAGATTTATAAATAGTTGTTTCAAGAAATAAAGGTTCAGTAACATATCTCGTGCCCCCATTAGAAATATTAGATTCTAATGTATTCAGATGGATGGTTGTTATATGGGGATGACCCATATTTATAATAATATGATCAATAGATGGACCTATTTGGTCATTTATATTTTTTACATTCTTAGTTTCTAAAATGGTTTTTAGGATTTCATCAAGATCTTCAAGGTTTTGATGAATACGCTCATGAAACAATGCAATTTCTTGCATTTACTCATGATCTATATGTTCATTAGCATTGGTTTCCTTAGACTCATGATTTTCATTATCATAATCTTCTTATATGATAATTTCATCAATATGTTTTTCATTCTCAACATTGGTATCATCATGATCTATAAGATGATATCCCTCATTGTTTTGAGACATCTTAGGTGGTGGGAGGAGAAGTTCAATGTGTTCAATACACACACCTCCAAATTTAGGGCTACACCTAGGTTTCATACAAAATAATATAAGCAAGAAATGAAAGAGTACAACAATTTGAAACTCTAGCTGACTGAAAACCCTAGGAATTAGAAATGTTTGCATTCATACAAATCAAGTTCACCAAATATTTAACTCTAAAAATCTAGATTTAAGTTATATAGGGTTAAAGGGGATAGAAATAGCCTAAGGTACAAGGGTGATAAGCTATCTTTATAGTAGGCCAATTAGATGTTAAACTCAAACATATCATATACTAAATTTATTAAACTGAAATAGGATAAAAATAATAAGCACAACTATGTTAAATATGGAAATGAGAAAAAAAATATACTAGGTTAGTTTTGATACTAACATAGTTTTGGATTTAGACATACATAAACCAGATTAGAAGAGGGTTCTATAATAGTCACCAAATTATAGATTAAGCGCCTCTAGATCCATGGACACTAGTGTCAACCTTGGTTGATTACATTGATGTTACTATCTAAACCTAATGTAGGTATCTTGTATAAAATACCTGTTGGAAAATGATACAACCACCTAGATGCTTCTATATTTGTCTTCATCTTCATTTTGGTCTAATCAGATTTGGGTCATGGACTATCGTTCATAAATTTTAAATCCCTAGTTCTTCATCTTCATAGTGACCTTAAGAAAAATATGTTAGTGGGTACACGTTGTCTAGCTGACCTCAAAGACCCCTATATCAATGAGCATTGTCTACATAACCAATAATATGAAGAGGGCCTCAAAATGATGTAGTTTTCCCTTACATGTTGGCTTGTGTGTGAATCATGCAATATATGTAAATAAAATACAAGATTGACCTAGCTTGTAACTTGACAAATATAGATCTTGGGTTGTTCTTTCAGTACTTCAGACCTGTATATGTGTTGTCTATATGATTGATATGGAAATAGGAGAAAATAGGGAAGCTTTGCTCACTTGAGTACTTAATTGAATGCCTTTTGTAAGTTTTTTTTTAAATTATTGGTAAATAAAAGGATTTTTTGAATCATGGGCCCTACCCTGTACATGAGTCTAAACAAAATAAGGGGGCATAAACGCCTAGATAAAAAATATAACTTACATTAATAAGGCTAACCACCCAAATTAAGCATGCATAGTAATAAAATATAAGTAAGATAGCAAAAGAATAATTAAACTACTTGATCTTCATAAGCAGGTCTGGCTCCTTTAATTCTATCATAGTACTTACACCTTTGGATATAAAACATTGTCACAAGATCAAGTATTCTCTCTCTTATATTTTTTGATATTTCTTCCATTACTGCCTTTTGTTTTGGCCTTTGCCCCCTTTAAAAGGGATTGTGCTTTGAGTTCCATCAACAATTTCTCCATTTTTTACTTTTTTCATCATATCCTTTTTGGAGGTTCTACCCAACTTTGGGGGTAATTAATTATCATTGTTCTTGCACCCCTTCTGGTCATCATAGATGGAGTGATTATGTTGGCTTTTGGGGAAGAGAGGAAAGACCCCATTTTTTAGGCTTTTTAGGTCGAATGCTTTATATCTACAAGTTTTGATTTTGACTTTAGAATTTGTCCTACATCATCCAAATTAGTTTTCAATTCCTAAATAATATAAGAAAAAACTTTTGAATCCATATCAAATTCTTCCCCTACCAATTACAAACAATCAAATTTATTGTAGTTGATTGGAAAATAAATGAAATTTCTTGGTAGAGATAAATATTTGATGCTATTAATCTCAGATAACCCCCATTCTTGACTTTGGGCATCTTGTACTGCTTGTGTTCCATTTTGGTACTTGGGTGAACTACTCATCTCTTTTCCTTCAGTAGAGACTAGCTGAGAAACATTTCCCTCTCCATTTTATTTCCTATTGTTCTGTTGAAGTGATTTTGTGATGGGTTCTATGTGGGGAGGGTTGGGAGATTCCTTGTGAGGATCCTAGGTAGAGTCTTTTCTACTAAAGGTATTCACCTCATACTCCTCTATATTTTTGGATTTTTTTTTATCATTGAGCAGATTTAAAGGAGGCTCCTCCATCTCCATTACTTTCTCTTTAGCTTTTGTTTCATTCAAATTTTTATTCAACTAGACTTGATTCTCATTTCTACCATTTTGGATGCTTTTATTTTTTAAATAAATAGGGCAAAGATTAGTAATATGACCTAGTTTATTATAGCTTAAGCATAACATGGCCAAGTTTTCAAACTCAATTCTTTGTTTCCATTCCCTTATAGCACTATGTAGATAGATAACTCTAGGATGTTATTGATTAACAAAGGCATTGACACAAAATCTAACATGTAAAAACCTTGTTCTTACTTTTATCGCACCATCAAATGCTATCAAATATTCAAAGGTCCTCACAATGCTTATGAAAAGATCTTCATCCCAAAATTCTAAAGGAAGGCTAGGAAGTCTCACCCAAATAGGCATTAAACTCACTTTTTATTTTTCTAGGTCAAAACCTAATTGCCATTTCTTTAGGAAAATGTTGGATCTGCTAGAATGCCTTTTGTAAGTTGCCTAATGAGTAGGTAAGAAGTTTCTAGGTGAGGAATCAATGAGGAGTGGTTGTGAATATATACCATTCCTATCAGTAAATAACTTGTATTAAAGCACTTAGGTTGACCATTAGGATATGTTTCATTTATAAATGAGATGACTTTATTGCATTGGACATTTATGTCATAGTGGGACACTTGTATCAATGCAAGTGTTTTTTTGGGATGTTAGTGTCTAGGGAATAAGAAAGTAGGTACAAAATCAGAACTTGTAGGGGCATAAGATAACCGTGTTTTTAGCATTCTGGGTAAGATAGAAGGTCTGGGTCATCAACACAAGACTAGTCAGACCAAGAGATATGCCAAGGGACATAAGATAGAGTAGATGAAAGGCTTTTAAAAGTAGGAAAAGGTCCAAAACTGAGAGGAACAACCAAGGTCTGAGTTTTTCAAGTGTACAATATAGGTGTTATAATCCATAAATATCATCTACAGTATCATAATGACTCATTTGATATAAATGCAATATAAATATCACTACGTGGTGTTATGTGATAATGTAACATAGCATTGTACCAAAAAAATCATTTATCTCTGAGTAAATAGAAATCAAGAGCATTAAAATGCAGCTAGTTTGCATAATTTGAACATGTAAAAAAACCTCAATCTAAATAAGTGAAGATTATAATAACATTGTATATGATTTTTTAGGGGGTTTCCCCCATTATAAAGTGAGGATGGGATAAGAAAGTTGCCTCATTTTTACTTTCATTTTTACAACTTAGAGTTTTAGAGAGAATTTATCATGGGCACTTGGAGAGCATTTCTTGGACAAATTGGACTGTGTGAGGGTGGCTACTATGCTTGCTGATCAACCAAGGCTAGTGAGTCAAAATTTCCCCACTTTTATCAAATTTATGTTATTTTTATCATTCTCATATTTTTTAGTAATAGTATATTTGGAAGAGGGGGTTATTTTGCCCCATTTTCAAACCTATACAATCCTATTTAGGGTTTGTATGACCTTTGACATTTGTTAAAATTTTTACAGTGTTGATCAAGGTCTATACAATTTCGGTTTAGGTCTATATGATCCTGGCCCAAAATTATAATTTGATGCTTTTATACAATTGGATCCATAATTTCATACTAAAAATGCCTTTTTTAGCAAAAACTTTGATTATATCTCATTTTAATTTATTGTAGGATACCGTAAATGTGCATAAATTACATCATGGCATCATTCTAAAGATAATATAATCACTTAGGATAGATAAGACATATTAGGTGTAACTATATGTAATTAATCTTGACCATGCAACATGTCTTCTTGCATTGTTATTCTACTCAACTAGTTCATAATTTTAGCTGAGAGATGGAAAATCAACATCTACATATTTTGATTGTTGGTGGGGGAGATGATTAACACACCATTGGATATATGGCATATCCTTAGGCTTCTATTTAGGGGGAACAAATTTTGGGGAGGATGCTTAAGGAGTTTAGGAATGAAGGCCATGTGACTACTACTTATGATCTATATCCCATAAGGTATGGGGTACAACACTTTAAATGAGGATCATGGTGTGTTATATGCATGTGTGAAAGCTATACTGAATAGCATGGAGACTAGAGAAACTAATAAAATTGGAACAAAAAACTATATTAATATGTGTACTCTACACATGGCATACTTTGAGGAAAATGCATCATTGCCTTCCTTCTACTATCTTCATGTTATATAATACTACAAATATGTATATAGGTATTACAATGTTGTAAGTGCCAAATAACCATTATGGAATATGAATAAATTGGGCTTCCATGTGTGACTCTTTAGCTTCTAACAATTATGTGGATTAATTTATAAGTGCTTGGTATGATAAAAAATGTTGCATCATAAATCATGCCATATAAGTTCCACTTGGCATGGTGAAATGTGGTGTAGAGAGTTCAAATGGATGATACGTAATCTAGAAGTTGGGCATAAATAATGAGTTGTGTGCTTTGTGTTAAGGTGGTGTACTAATGGTTGTTGTTGTGTAGAATTTATGCACATGGCATAAAGAGACTAAGGTGTATGGTATGTCTAAAGGTGATGCACTAATCGCTGATGTTGTATAGAATTTTTGCACATGACATGGAGTGGATAAATATTTTAGAGGCTACACCATGAAGATTATCAATTAAGCTGTGCAATGTAGTATTTGAAGTAGTGTGATATGGAACTTATCATTACATGATATGTGCATGATGTTATGTGTTACTTGAAGGTGATTGAAGGATGGAGGTTATGTGACATGTTCCTTGGCATTGTGTAAGAGACACATGATGCCATGGGATACGTGTAGTTATGTAACCAGGGCACTCAAGGTAAGATCACATGATGATGATATTGTATGTGAATCATCATGGTGTAAGTCAAGCCACTAACACAAAGGGGGGAGTTGATTTCATGATGGTATTATAGGTAAACATTATGGATACACACAACCCACATATATTTGTGTTTCTTAGTTGTATCATGGCACTCAACACGAGAGGTGTGTCATGCTCATATGGTTTGTATCACATGGTATATGATATGGAGTATATGTGGATCATCTACTCATGGGGATGTCATATACCTACCCAATTATATCATCTACTCATAGGGATGGTGTATGTTTGCCTAGTTGTATTAAGACCTCTAAAAATAATTATATAACACACAAGGGAGGGATTGTCGTGGGGACACTTTCATAGTGATGGGCATTTTTATAACCCAAATTTGTACCCTAGAGAATTCAATCAAACCTTATCAAATTTGGGATAACATGGAGCTATCTCTGAATATAGGCAAATTGCTACAAGAGGTAGATCTCTAGATTATGGGCTAGTTCCCTTGATCTATCTGTTTAGGTTCTCATCTACACTAGGCTAATAACTTATTGGTGGTGAAAAAAGAAGAAAATTGAAAGTAATCTACACTAATGGAGGTGATACACCAAGGATATCTCCTTAAACACACTCAAACTTTCACTATGAAGGTTGATTACTAAAATTGATCTTCATTCAAGAGTTCTTTTAGCAAAAGTGTTTCTACATGGAGGATGATTGTTATGCATTTCCAAAGGTGGGTGAATAGGAGGTCTAATCTTAAACACTACTAATTTTATTCACACTTTAAATACACTTAAAAACCACTTACACTTCATGAGACTTGTTATAATAAATATTACTTACATAATACATGTAAGAGTAGAATGGAAGTAGGAGAAACAATCATCACTTGTTAGGCAAGAATTTCAAAGGGTAAAATAGCTTAATAACTTAATTCAAAAGCAAAACAAGATGTCAAACTAGCAGGGCTTTGCCATACAAATTTTGGATGTTTACAATGCCAAAATGGCTTCAATATATAGAGAAATATGAGAAGAGAGAGAAGGAGTGACATTGGAGAGTCACAATGCTAAGTGTCAAGTCTTGGAGACTAGTTACAATGCAAGAGGAGTTAGAAAATATATCATGAAGTTCTCTTGAACAAGTGTCTATCTGAACTATAACATCGTCTTGAAGTTGGAGTAGGGATACTTCATTATCCTTCTTGAAATTTATCTTCTTGATGAGGAGTCTATATGAAATGAGAAATGCAAAAAAATTTACAAATTAATCCTAACTCAGAGAAGATAGATCCTACTTAAACTTCCAATTGGGGATACATTAGATAATCAATATCATGACCAATATAGATCTGCTAGACTTAATCAAGGGATCTCTTATCACAATAATATTACTAGGGAGGGTTCTAAAGCCTCTAGTCAAGAAAAACTACGCAATAACCCTAACTATATTCTTTGTTTTCATATTCATTATATTAATAACAAGTAAAGTAAAATCTAATATAGTGTTCACCAAATATTTTGGCACAAAGTGGGGGTAATAAACACTAAAAATAAACATGCATAAGAGAATCCTAATTAAGCTATGTATAGGTAAAACCCTAGTGCATGAAGAGAGAATATTATTCAAAAGCCATTACTTATGTTACTTCTATTTACCAAAGAGAGGACCAGAGTTAGAGATACTTACATAGAAGATGAACCCATTGAAACTTAATCTCTCCCTTGGCCAAAGGTGCTTTATAAGAGGTTGTTGTGGTTTGTAAGGATCACTAAGAAAAGCTAAAGCATCCAAGACTTCTCCATAAGACTAGATTATTCTCCAAGTATAAACCCTAATCTAAGAGTCCTCAAGTAGAATGGTGGAAGAGTAGATTGTAAAGAAATACAAATGAATAATAACTCTTGCCTACTCTCTAAGAATGATGAAATAGATGTTTTTATATAGCCAGATTTAACCCTAAACCCTTCCAAAAAATTTGGTTGACAAGGTCGACCCGGTTGACCTAGTATCATAATTGACAAAAACTAACTAGGTCACACACTAGGTCAGCGAGGGGCCAACCTAGACCCTAATACATTTTGTCAATAAGAGTACAAGGTTGACATAGCTAACATAGTCATGTAAACTGTCAAAAAGGGGTTTAGGTTAGGAAAAGGCCTTATGAAGGTGGCAAATGACTATAGGAGTGTGTAAAAGAGGAAAAAAATATTAGGGGAATGGTTTTTAGGAGTCAGTTGGATTGGTAATAATTATAAATAAGGGACAACAATCTGCAAAGTAACAATGGTTTTGCCCACCCCTTTTTCGGTGCTCCCCTTAGGGCATGCACTTAGAGAGATTGAGACTTGATAGATTTTTTCAAGATAAAAGGCATAAGTAATTAATAAATTATGAAAATATTATGTGTATATATATGCCCCACTCAAAGCTCATCACGTATCACTCAAGTGTAATAGGGGATGATGCTTCGAGAAAGAACATAGTAACACATAATGCTGAGGCTAAAAAAAAGTTATAGTATTTTATTACAAAAATAATTGAAATTAAATGACTAAAATGAAAATAACTAAAAAGTAAAATGTGTGTGTACCTGGACTTACCTTTATCATTGGATGGTTATATGTTGTGTTTGTAGTTTTGATTGTGGAGGGCGTAAAGACTGCTTTTGAAAAACCCAAAAATATAAAACTAAAGAGCAAAAACTAACAAATGTAGGAGATCCAAGATAACTGGTGCTATGTGGATGGGACATATTTGAAATTTGGCAAGTTAGGATGAAAAGTGTTATGTTAGACCTTATGACTAAGTCAAAATTTTTAGTGTAAATTGGGTAACCAAAAATCCAAGGCTATTAAAGATTGAAAAACTCAAACAAGTAAACCTTAAGTAAGAAAGGAAAAATCACCAAGTCAAACCAAGAATACATGTCAAAAATATGGTAATCAAACATTAGTGTGAAAGCAGTAACAATCCTTAATTAAACAAAGATGGGTAAGCAAAAAATGGTAAAATAACATTGATGAGTGAGTAGTAACAATCATTACTCGATCATCAATGGAAAAATGTGCATAAAAGGGAAAAAAACATTGATGAGTGAAAAGTAATAAGTCAAACTCACTTAATAATGGAAAAAGTACATGAAAGTAGAAATGGACTTAGGTGTCCACAAAAAGGGTAGTACAATAATGACAAATGGTAAAATAAATCAAGGCATATCTAGAAATATTGATCCATGGTGTAAAGAAAGTAATCCATAGTTACTCAAACATATTGTCTTGTTCTAATGATATATAAAATTGAAATAAAGTCATGTAGCATGTTTTTAAGATGTGAAAAGAAGGAAGTATAGAAGAGGGAAAATAGATTTAGAATATCATTTTGTCTATCAAGGTGGGAATAAAATGGGTGGAGGAGAGAATGAAGGAAAAATCAAGGTAGAAGAACTATTTATCAAAGTCAAGACTTTGAAATTAGGTTTATCAAAACAAGAGGACTTTCAACCTTAAGGACTCTGAAGAAATTCTTATAGCCACACAAATCTTAGGCCAAAAAATTAAGTATGTAGATCATCCCATGAAGACTATATTCATAAAAAATAAAATAGACCTACCTTCCCACAATGTGTTCCCCATTCCTTAGGAACCATTACAAAGCCGTCGGTCTACTTTGAATATTGGGTACTTATGTGAGAAAGTAGATAGCACCATAGAGTTTATTGAACCTTGGCTCTAGTGTGAGGCCAACTATGGAGTTTGAGACTCGATTGAAGATAGGGGATATGCTTGTAATCACATCTTTTGGTGTGATATTGACTTTTGAGATTTATATGTTGCCTTTTGTTTATCAATGCCTTTTTTTTCAAATGATTTGGCTTTTAACATTCTTGATGGATTTTTCTATTCCTCCTCCATACGGATTTGAAAAAATAAACATGAGTGCTAAAGATGACTTTTGTTTGAATAATTAGGACTTGGTTTCTAAGAGAGAGAACTCAGAGAGCGTGGTGTTTAAGAGTCTCATAAATTTAGGTGAAATAAAAGTGCTATCTTGACTTTGACCTTGTTTTATCCAATGTGGAGTGAAAGGAAAGGAAATCATGAGGAATGAAATATGAAACAATTTGAATTACTTCAAATCACAAAAAATGTGATAAAGGGAAAAAAAAGGATACAATGACAAAAAAGTGTGATTCCTTATCATAAGAATGAGGTAAATTTAGGATGAAATGCTGCCACAGGTTGTTATGAAAATTTCATCTACAAAATAAACAAAAGCGAAAGCTAAGAATAAAGATCAATAACTTGTAACCATTACAAAACACATTATAGAAAAATGAATGACAAGATGGTGATTTTATTAATAATTCTAGGTCCTATATATGGTATTACACTATAAATCATAAAAGAGAAACACAAGGGGTGACAATAGCATGGGAAAAATAAATGGGATAAGAAAAATATGGTATTTGTGAAGGCCAGGTCCTATCCATGGTCTTACACTACAACTCACAAAGAGGAACCCAAGGGGTGCCAAAAAAGTGTGTAAAAAGAATGAAAATGAAGAGGATAAAAGTCCATCATGAGGAAAATTGGGTTTTATGCATTTTTTAATAATGCAACTCATGAGAAAAGGGGAAACCAAAAGACCAAAAAGGAAGGACTAAAGTTTGTGAAAAGAGAGAACTGTTGTAGAGGGTGAGACCTATGTAAGTATCCTAAAAAAAGTGTTAGATAGATATGATATAGAAATCATGAAAAGAAGGGAAAGATTTAGACAAAATGCTTCCTGAGGAAGTGTGCATTGGTGGGCTCTTTGAAAATATGGCCTTCATTGGTTTGAAGGTGATAGGTACTTGGACCAAGAATATCTTTGACTAAATAAGGGCCCCACTAGTTTTGGGCATATTTACCTTTTTTGTCATGAGTGTAGTTTAATTTAAGGACAATATCACCAATATTAAACATGCAAATTTTAACTTATTTATTTTGTTGTTTGGCATATGGGCCTTGTATTGGCAATTGTGTTATAAATCAGAAAGACAATGTTCATCAAGGAGATCAAGAGCATGAAGGTGATATTCATGTAATTTTTCATTGGGTATGATACCATGAAGATATATATAAATAGAAATAATCTCAACTTCTAATGAAAGGACTAATTTAGAACCATAGATTAGAGAGAATGGTATTGCCCTAGTGGCAGTGTGTATGCTACTGCGATAGGCCCAAAGAGTAGGATAGAGATGAAGGTGCCAATCCATACATATTTCATGAATTATCTTTTAGATAATTTTATTAATAATTTTATTTGTGTCTTCATCTTGGAAATTACATTGTGGATGATAGGGTGTGGAGAATTTATGATTGATTTTAAATTTACCATAGAGATGTTTGACATCTTTATTTTTGAAATTACCACCATTGTCTAAAATGATAGTATGAGTGACACCAAAGTGGAAAATGATTTGATTAAAGATGAATTTGGATATGGTGGTACCAGTGACATTAAAAAGGGGCATAGCCTTGACCCATTTGGTAACATATTCTATGGTTGTGATTATAAAGACATGCCCATCTTGAGAGTGAGGTAATTTGCCTATGAGATCTAATCTCGACATGGAGAATGGCCAGAGAGATTATACACTTTGAAGATTGATCAGAGGTGAATGAATTATATCATCATGGATCTGGTAAGGAGTACACTTTTTAGCAAATTAGATGGCATCCTTTTCAAGAGTACGCTAAAAGTATCCCATATGTAGGTATTTAGGGGCTATACCATGTCCACTATAGTGGCCACTGCAAATGCCCCCATGTGTTTGTTCAAGATGGGGAAAAACATCATATTTCATAACAAAATAGAATAAAGTACCTTTAGCATCATGATAATATAGGATGTTATATCGAAATACATACTTAAAAGCTTGTTTGTGAATGTGAGTCTTTTTGCAAGAGTCGAGGTTAGAAAGATAATTTTAGTGTTTTAAAAATTGAATGATATATTTGTACTATGGGCTTTGTCAAATGGTGATGGCTTCAATGTGGTAGATAAGTGAATCTTATGGTTGAATATAAGGAAATTTTCTTATTTGGATAATAAAATTGGGATAAAAAAGAACTTAGTACAGATGAAAAAGAGATGTTGACGAAGTGAGGGAATCAACAATATAATTTTGATCTTGAGGGATAAGCTCCATGGTGAAAGAAATGAAATCTTTGGTGAGAGTAGTTTCAATTTGATGATAGGAAATGAGACTCTCACTTTTTCATTAATTTCACTTGATGAAAAATGAGCTAGGAATCACCTAAAGCATGTAAGTATTGGATATCTAAATCAGGGGCAACTCTCATGCCTAAAATTAAAGCTTCATACTCTGTCATGTTGTTAGTGATGTCGAATGTTAAAAAAAAAGCTAAAGGGATGATTTTTACAAGAGGGATCATAAGAATACAACCTGCCCCAACTCCTTGAAGGAATTTAATGCCATAAAAGTTAAGGGTCCAAGTATCCTCATGTAAATTGACATGAATTTTAGGAAGTTCTTCAATAACTAATTTTTGTTTAGTAATGTCAATGAGGATAGTGGATTCATCAAGATTACTCACTTTAAGATCAACAGTGAAGTTATAAAAGTAATCTTTAAGGGATATGGCTTGGTTAAGACCTTCAATATAGAGAAAATTATCATCAGGAAGATTATCTTGAAGGTGGTTGGTAGTCTATATAGGAACGATGACAAGTTGATCAAAAATGATTTGTCCTTTAAAAACTTTTCAATTAATAATTCAAAGATCAAATTCCATGAAAGAAACCATACACTTGCTAATTCTATCTCTAGGAAGAAAGACTTCAGAGAAGAAGTGATGAAGGGGATCATAATGGATGATAACATAAGTGGTCTGATAAAGCATATAATGTTGAAGTTTTTTAGCTGAAAAATATAAGGCAAGGCAATCATGTTGAACTTTTGTGTAATGTTTCTCATAATCAATGAGGCTTTGGTTGATATAGTAGATGGCATATTATCTACTAGTATCATCTTGTTGGGTAAGCATTGCCCTAACTGATATGGGTGTGGAAGAGGTGTATAAGATCAAAGGTCGATCATTAGAAGGAGGACAAAGAGTAGGTGGGTGAATCAATGATTATTTCATATTATCAAATAATATGTGATAGAGATTTGTCCATTCTAGAGCATTACTTTTTTTTAAAAGAAAATTGACAGAGTGGATACAATAAGTTATTTCAAGGATGAGTCATCTGATTACCCAAGTTTATCGAGATAAGTGTGAATGTCTACAATGGATCAAAGGATGGGCATGTTGATGATAGCATCAATCTTGGCATAATCAACATCGATGCCATGGAGTGAAACTAAGAATACTAATAGTTTTCTAGATGTAACATCGAAGACACATTTGTAAGGATTTAGTCTAACTTTGTATTTAAGAAGACAATTGAAGATGATGGAAAGATCAAAAATATGAGTCTTGTGACATTTAGATTTATAAATGAGTTCAAACATATAAGTTTCTACAATTTTGTGAATAAGATCATGAAATATATGGGTCATTTATTGTTGATAATTAACTCTATAATTTTTGAGTCTAAAGGACATTTTAACATAGAAATAGGTGCCCCATACTATGGTAAAAGCTATCTTATGTTGGTCCTCAAGGGTAATGTGAATTTGGTTTTATACTGATAAACCATCCATAAGAGACAACATTTCATAACCAGTTGTGGAATCGACAATGGAATCTATTCAAGGTAGAGGGAAATTATCTTTGGGACAAGTGAGATTAAGATTACTAAAATCGATGTAAATGCGAAAGACCATGGTTATTTTTTTTCAAATAGAAAAAATGTTATAAACCCATTCAAAATAATCCATGGTTTTGACAAACTTATCATTGAGAAGTTTGATAATTTCTTTGTGACATAAGGGGGAAACCTTGGGTGGAAATTTTTACTACATTTGATGCACAATTTTGGCATCAGGATAAGTGATGATATTATGCACCATAATTATAAGGTCGATACCAAGCATGTCCTCATAGGACCAAGTAAATATCTCATGATATTTATCAAAAAATAAACTAAAGTTGTCATGTTTAACAGGTATGAGTTTGTGAGAAATTGTAATTGGTTGAGGGCATGATAGAGTACCATATTCAATGTGAGTAGTTTCTTCAATAAGCATATCATTTCCATATTGTAAATGATATGGTTCATTTGGTAAATAAGAACTTGGATTAAATTTTGGATCAATTTTAATGATGAAGTTATTGAAACATGGATCTTTGTTTTTGAAATTCTTGAGTTTTTGATGTTGTCAAGGAAGTTGAGGTTCTCAAGCATGAAGTACTTCAAGGATAACTTCATCACTAGGCAAAGCGAGAAGAGAGCCATAATACTCAACATCTACTTCGAGATCGATAATTTGATTACCATGGTGATCATATTCATAATGTATTTGATGAACATCTGTGGCCTTGGCATCTAATTTAATCTCGAGAGTAGGAGTATATGGGTTGGAGAATATTGGTGTGTTGTTAGTTTCTTTAATGGGGAAAAAATTAGATGTAGTGATGGGATCTATAGGTGGTAGAAAAGATGCAATAATTTCCAAAGATTATTAAGGTAGAATTTGTTCTACCACCCAAGGAGTATTAAGAAGTGGAGTATTAATAGGAGGTACATGATCTCTGAGAGCTAATTCAAAATCCATTAAAATGGTGTGAACATCCCAGTTGAAATCATGTATTTGAGCTAAGGTTTTTTGATAATGTTGAACATCCAAGTCTCAAGATTGACCTTGGGCCATGATGTAGTTATCATAATAGTTTGGAGAAATGACCCATGTTTGAGATTCAGGGGGAGTTTCAGAAGGTGAAATTCCAAGGTTATTGAACTTACATGAAGACATGATTAGAGGATCTAGGAATAATTTGGCCAATCCATAGTCATTGCATATGAAGGTGTCTTCTGGATAAGGTTCTTGAGCATTACATGGAGGGGGGAAGTAAGTGATCTCATCAATGAGAGGAATAGCTCGATCATGAGGTAATAAAGAAGGAGGAAGCCACTCTAATATGTAAAGAGGTAGCTTAGTAGTGTTACAAGTATGTTTCAAGTCATTAGGCTCATCATCATCTGAATCGACAAGAGTGACTTGTAAGTCTAGATTGATGTTGATGAACTCAGGTAAGGGAGCACTATTATTAGTAGGTATGGTGGAAATGCGATATTGATATTTTGGATTAGGAAGTTGAACACTCCAAGGGTTGGTATTAGCCTCATGCTTATAATGTTTGTCGTTATGTAGGAATTTGATGCATTGGCTACCAGAAGAGGTGATGGCCCTCATTTTATGAGTCCAAGGGCAATCGAGGAGTATGTTATAATATAGAGGTAAGTCAAAAAACATAAGTTTAGTTCAAATTGTCTTAGGTATGATTGTTAGGGGAATCCAAATACAACCAAGTGGATTTTGATTAGTTGTATCAAATCCATGATATGTAAGGCAAGTTTACTTCAGATGATCCTTATTATAGCCAATTTTTTGGATGAACCACAAAGATGTCACATTAATATTGGACCCTTGATCAACTAAGAATTTATGAATAAGGGTAGTATTAATGGTTATTTTAATAAATAGTGGTGGATCATCAGTATTAAAAAGTATCTCATCGTTAATCATGTCTTCTTCAATAAATTTAATAGATGGTTTAAAAGGACACATAGTTTCAATGGTATGCATGTTGGTAGGTTTAGGACCAATAGAGGATGGTTCTTCATCTATAAAAGATAGATCTTCAATTTCTTGTAATTGTTACATAAGAAACTTACAATGATAAGGGGAAGTACATACTAACTCCATAAGTGGAATCTTTCAAGGCATGAAGTTAAGTTCTTTGAGAAAGTTCCAACAGGACTTAGAAGAAGAACCAATATGAGGTTTAGAAGGTAAGGTATATTTTGAAGGAATGGAAGTTGTTAGGGGTTTAGAAGAAGGATGTGGTTCCTTAAGGACTTCTGAAGATAAATTAATGGTTGTAGTATCTTTGATAAGTTATTATTCGAAAGATAGTTTCTTAGGTTTTGTGATAGGATCTTTGTGAGTAGGTTTGCAATAATAATTAACTTTAGTTGTGTTAATATATTTGAGAATTGTTATAATATTGGTCATAATCAGCATCAATAACACAAACTTCCTTGGTATTTTGTTGAGGATTAGATGTGAAAAAATATTTTTGGTTATTAGAATAAGAATCTTTGGAAGCTTGTCATTTTTGAGAAGTAGTGTGGTATTCTTAACGAGGAAGTTGGATCATGGCTTCATGATTTAAGGAATCACCAAGCATGTAGGAGACAAAAAATTTAGTAAGCCCTTGACAAGTTTCATGGGAATGACCAATGTCGATGTGGAATCGATAGAATTGATTTGGGGCATGCCATTTAAGAGGATTATTATGATAAGTAAATGGTTTCGATGGTGGTAAAAAATGTTTCATTAGCTACATAGTTAGTGGTATGTGAGAAGATAGGGGATTATCAATTTTGGAAACTCCTTACATGGGTTGAGGAGTATTGCGAGTGATGGAATTGGTATAAGTTTTAAAATATCCTATAAGGAACTTGGAATTAGGTTCAAATTGCCTCATGAGGAAGTCTTGACATTTGGATTGGTCAAGAGCTTCATTAAGCATTTGAAGAGAAAAAGTTCAAACCTTATATTGAAGCGAAGGAGTTAAAGTAGTGATAAAATTTTAGAATAAATTATCATCAGTCATGTTATGGTTGGACTTATGGGTTAGATATTTCCATCATTTGATAAAATCATGAGTTGATTCGATGGGAGATTGCTTAGCATTGATGAAATGGCTAAGGTAATTTTTGGGAAGATCATTATGTTGAAACTCTTTAACTAGAGGATTGACTAAATCCTTAAGTTTCCAAATGTAATGTTGGGGAAGTTGGTTGTACCATTACCAGTAAAGGTAACAATAGGAGAAACAATCATCGCTTGTCATCCAAAAGGACTACTTGACACACTTAGGCAAGAATTTTAGAGGGTAAACTAGCTTAAGAACTTTATTCAAAGGTAAAATAAGACGTCAAACTATCAAGGCTTGACCATACCAATTTTGGATGTTTACAATGCCAAAATGGCTTCAATATATAGAACAATAGGAAAAGAGAGAGTGACATTAGAGAGTCACAATGTGAAGTTTCAAGTCTTGGAGACCAATTATGATGCAATATAAGGAGTTATAAAATAGATCATGAGGTTCTATTGGATAAGTATTTATCTAAACTATAACATCCTCTTAAATTTGGCATAAGGATACTTAATTATCCTTTTTGGAGATACTCTTCTTGATGAGGAGTCCACTTACTGTCTTGAAATAACATGGAGGTCATTGACACATATGCATTGCATTGAGGAGGAAACATGATTCGTTTATGTCATTATGCACCCTTCTAACTAATAACATTCTCTTTGCCACTTTTTTACTTCCTTGCAATAACTCACTAGCCCTCTAGGCCTAAATTCTTACACTTCGCATTGGGATGACTTGCACATACTCAAGAGAGTTCATTACATATATTTGAGACACATCATCATAACTTCTTTATCCTCTATTCTATCATGTAAACCTCAAGAAGACTCAAGACCATAGTTATCATATTTAACTTGGTAGTCACCTTGCTTCTTATTGTTCTATCTAAGACTGCATATAATAATCAACTTAACACAGGAGTCTCCATACATGAATGAGGTGAGAATGGGGTCTAAGGAGTCAAAACACATATCCACACACCTTCCACCATGGATTTCACTCATTTGTTCCCTTTTGCATCTTCAAATAACCTCAAATCTTGTAGAAAACATAGAATTTGACTCATTCATATAAGTGTTGGTATGAAATAATTGAGTGATAAGGATCCTAAGAGAATTCAAAGTAGATCAAAAATATTTTCTAGGCCAATTGACTCTTTCTAGATGCATTTCTCTTCATCTCTTTCTCATTAGGTTCCTATGAGGGTTTTAGGTAGTTTAGGTTCTTAACAATGGTTCATAAAGGTTAGGACCCTAACCTTCAAACCAATTCCACTTATTTCAATTACATGACCTCCCTCATTGCTTCTTAAGTGCTCAAGACCCCATGCATATCATCAATACAGATGGGAGTGAAAGAAGTTGTCTCTCGAGTAACTATTATGTATTCTAGACACCCCTAAGACTTATTGAAGCCAAAAATGACCAATCTGAGTTGTTATCTACAAACTAATGACTCACATGAACCCTTAATTCTCCCATGAAAGATATCACATTTCTTTTAAATATCACATGATCAAAAGAGTGAAGTTAAAAGCCCAAGGTTCATGCCTAAGCATAGATTGGGTTTTATGAGTATGTGACCACATATGAGTGGTCACAATTGATGTATGACCTATTAAACACTTATTAATCTCCAATTAAATCTTACATATCATCTCATAATTCCTTAAGACTCTACCATTCATCATTCTACCATCAATGTACTAGGTCTGCAAGTTATATTACTTGTGGGGTGTCTCAGGTCAATCAACCTAATGGTAGTATAGACTATGTACCTACCTTCACATGAGATCCATTGATTATTAAGATTATTATGTGAGTGCTTGACTCACCTTTTAGGATATATAGGTACACTTGCTTAGGCTTTAAGTCAACAAATCTCTCTTAGTCTCTTGACTGCCCCTTACCCAAAGAGTGGGCAAGGTCTGAGACAAAACAGTGAGTACGTCCACTATTTTTATTACCTAAAATAGACCATGTAGGTATTTTTATATTCATTATGACTCCTTGTACCAAATTTCAAACCCTGAACATGTGTCTCGAGCCCTAAACACTTCAAATTCTCAAGATTAGTTATAGGCCTGTGACTGTGTGCAGGGTTTTAATTAACTGAGTATGAGGTTTTGAAACTCAGTTTGGATCAATATTTAGTCTATTTTTATTTAATCTCTGTAAAATTTATGACCCATTTTATCAACCTAAGGTGGATCTCAAAACATATCAAACATAATTTTCTCTTCCTTTTGGGCTTTGAGATCAGCCTGTGTCAATGATGTAGCTTGTTTGTCCTTTTGAAAGGTTTCTTGACTATGTACTATATTTTAACCTTGATCTATATCTTACTAACCTATAATAGTTTCATGATCTTTATTTTAGGTGTTATTTAGGTTCAATTCCTTTTCAAATACTTACTCTACCCTCTTTTATAGCCTTAAGACTAGTTGAGCCCTTACAACCTATAGATGACTTCTAAAAGACCATGACTGCATTCTCTGTGTTAGAACCTCACCACCATGTCAATAGCTCTACAATTTCATGAATTTTTTTGAAGTATTGAATGTGTTTTAGCCATATCCTAACACCTCTTTACTCTAAGTTTTTATCTTTTGGTCCAACTAAGATGTTAGCCCCTGTAGGTGTTTATTTATGATTATTGACTATGTTCTTCTGGTTTTAGGTCTTCACCACTCTCACAATGATCATCCCCTGATCAATGAATTTTTTTGAGATTAAAAAATAATCTCAAATTCTTCCAAACATGATTTGATCCCTATTTTAGTTTTGAAAATAATTGGGTTTCTAGTACCAACTTGTAGGGGCCTATTTCAGGGCTACTTAACTGTATCAAGTGTCTTAGACCTTACCTTCCATAAATGATCCTCTTCAATAGAAACCTTCAATGGAGAATCTGACTAGATATTATATGATGGGTTGAAAATGTATTATCCTTGACTTGAATCCACTAATAGAAGGATAAAAACATTGCTCTCAACTTTCATTGGTGTTCACTTCTATCACAAGGGGATGATTCTACATATCTTAGATAGTCACACATGCCAAACCAGGGTTAAGTCAACATGAAATGGGTGAATATGTTATTCATGTCTACATACATTACATTTTTTAAACATATCGATATCCAAAGTGCAACCAGATGAGAAAAATGAGTCATTGGGATTGTATAGGCAGTTTGGAGGTACTAACAATCTTAATGATTGTTCATAAAGCAAAGACCACCAATCCTAAAACTATGACTATTAGAATTCAAAATGTGCACCTATGGATGCTTTATGGTGTGAAAGAGTTTTCATTTGTGGGGCATTAAGCATGAAGGTCTTACATAGGGCACAAGAATTTAAGGCATTAGGCATGGAAGTATTATCGCTCAACTGCACATGTAAGCATAGGTTGTCTCATTGCAATGATGAGAATGTCCCCAAGGTGTGGGACCCTTGCACTTGTTGGGATGAGCCTCTAAAGTAGGTTAGATTCTTTTTATTATAAGTGTACCTAATTTAAGACTAGTGTGTAAGCCTAAAGAGCAGAAAGGTAATCTACCACTAATCCAAACCTAATATCTTTGAGGAAAAGGGAGGGAAAAGGTAAGAAATTCTAAAAATAAAAATGCAATGTGCCCAAAATAGAGTGAGCTCTCCTACTACCATAAACAAAATACAAACTCTTGATAATAAGATAATATCACATAGTTTCTACCAAAGATACTTCAAATGCATAAATGCTTTATATAGAGGCATGGGAACATAGTACGATGTTGAGAGGGATGAAGGCTATCCACAAACAAACCTTATGTAGACCCTAATGCATAAAGGATATGACCTACATGTGAGTTCTTATTTCAATGAGGAGGTGCTGAGAATGAATGACAATGAGATGAGCAAGAATTACTCATAGATAGAAATCAACAAACACAAAATAACACACAAATCATCATAAGAACAAGGAAAGGTGAAATTAATTCTCATTAATCTACAAGACTTAGCCAATACAAGTGCTCATGGATGGCAAATTTCAGTAGTGTGAGGCTGCTAAAAATGTGTCAACCCTTTTACAGTGAAAGAACCAAGATTTTATAGTGATCAATCCTATTTTATAATAAATATACCACTTGGGGGTGGTGGATATATCATTAAATTCTTTTGTAGCATTGTGGCCATGCTTATTAAAGTTTGTCTAGTGATTGGACCTAGAGTCGATGGCAAGATTATCTCTAGATATGCATGTGTATAAGGGAATGAAAGATTTGTTTGATAAGGTGAGAGGGTTATGTGTACTCAAGTCCTAATATTAAGTAGTTGCTAATGCATTTAATCATTCTGACAATGCTTCAATCTCCTCTCAACTACCTCTAATCACTTCCTGTATATCTAGTAGCCACCAGGAACATGGCATCTTGATAAGATATAGGAGAAGTCTTTTGTATTATTGGGAAATAGAAATATGGATGTGACACGTGAGCACCACTTATTTGTTGTGACTATTTGGTAGGTCCCCCTTTCCCTTCTTTACCAACCAATATCACCACTTAAAATTCTACTGAAAGGGGCCAGCTTTATATGAATGCCAAGATAACACATGGATATATGGCACTTCTCCTAAGTGAACCGATAATTTCTTTGTGTTGAGTAAGCACTAGGCTATCATGTGGCATCATTAAAAGGAGGGTTAGATGATGCACATTTCAAGGGTATAGATGTAGGATCCTACATGTGGGTGTAGAACTGCATTGACTAGGTTCAAGGAAGGCCTTGAACAAGGGTGCATACAAAGATAAAAAATCTTAGGCGTGCCTCCATGATTCATATCTACCTTCTACATTCTTCCTTTACTTAACCATTAGGAACCTAGTGAACTATATTCTAGAGTTTGTGCACCTCTCAACTTGTACCACCAAATCATGCACATGAGCGCACATCAAGAACTTTATAAAAATGAAAATCCTCACTACTTTGATACACAAAATTGCACCTTTATATTGGGCTCAAGAACAGATGAGAAGTGTATATGCACCTTCTACTCAAAGTTCCTGAGACCTTGCAAATGTGTGAATATTCTGTAAGCCCTAGGAGGCCTTGTGCAAATTGAGGGGTGACTTAGAAATTCAACACTTTTGGAGCCCTTTGTGGGCCACTTTCCTGTTAAGTGAGAACCCAATAACTTTTGAGAAATCCATTGGGCATGGAGTCTTTATAAATTTTGGTTCTTTCTCTTGTACATGTACTAGTTTCACATATTCAATTTTGAAATGAATTGAGATTCATCTAACAAGACAAGAACTACACCAGAAGCACTTAGAGGAAAAGACCTAAGATAAGAAAACACTATGTAGAAGCACTTAGAGGAATTGAAACTACTTAAAAAAAGAACATGCAAAGCATGCTTTAGGTAAATGAAGAGCATCTACTCTACATATATATCTAATTTATACATAAAGATTAATGGAGATAGTGCTTGAGGTCCTCTTCATTAAATCTATTAAGATGGAAGGTGTTAGATGTTTTGTAGTTAGTTATGTTATATGGACCACTCCATATTGCATCAAAGTTAGTGTGCCTTCCAGCCTTCACTCTATTTGTATCCCATTTGAGCACTAAGTCTCCCTCTTCGAAACTCCTGTTATTGACATTCTTATCAAAGATCTTATTTATTTGTGCCTATTAAAGCTCCATAGTGTGCACAAATAACACTCTAGTTTCTTTTAGCTCCATTAGCTTGGCTAATCTTACCTCGAAGGGGTTACTCTCAATTAGCTCCAACTAATGTGTGAGTTATAATGAAGGCAACTCAATGGATGCCAAAAATCTAGTTTCCCTTCCATAAACTAACATGAAAGGCAAATTTCCTAGCACTTTCTTGGGTGCAATCTGATCAACCCAAAGAGCAGTTCTGAGCTTAGTATGTCAAGCTCATTAGTTATCCTCTAGAGTCTTTTTTATGATAAAAATTAGGTTCTTATTAGTGGACTCAACTAGACCATTACCCTGAGGGTAATAATTCGATGAGGCACTCAAATAGAAATTGTGTTTGATGGCCCATTCATTGATTCTAGTTCCAAGGAAGGCCAGTGCATTATCTGAGATAATGGTGATAGGGACACCAAACCTCATTATAATGTCCTCATAGAAGTTTAGGATGGATGTCTCATTTTCTTATTTAAGCACAACCACTTCTATCCACCTTTTGAAATAGTCAGTGGCTATGAGAATCCATTTGTGCCCATCACTTAATGGCAGGTTAATCATTCCTATGAAATATAGACCCCACTATGTGAAAGGATGATTATCTTGGATTGGGTGTAGTGGTAAGGCTACAAGCCTCTATTTACCTATGAATAAGGGGTATTTCTTACAATTTTGCACATATGCATGTGCATATTTAAATAGAGTTGGCCAATAATATCCAGCTCACATGATCTTCATGGTAGTGGTCTTAGGTGAATAATGGCCTCCTGAGGGGTCGTCATGGAATTATTGAAGAATTTTACTTGCTTGCTTTGGTTCTATGCACTTTAGGAGGAATCTGTTAAGGTTTTAATGGAAAAGTGTGCCTTCAACATACACATAAGGAATGTACTATAGTCTAAAATGCCTATGCTTAGCTTTGTCAATGCTAGGAGGATATATGTTGTGTTAAAGGAAGGTCTTCATCTCCTACACCTAGTCAGTCATAGTTTGTTTATTTGTGCATTATCCTTCATGTGACACTAAGACTATGCTATCTTCAAAGTTTTTTAATTTAATCAATTTCTCACAGAGTCCTTTTCCTTTCACCATCTTGGTGACTTCGATGTCTACATCATATTCCATCACTTTCATGATTTAACTAGCTCTTTTCTCATTGATATCTTTGCTAAGTAGAAACTCATTGATGCTTGTGTATGCCATCATGAGTCAAATTATGTTGTTGAAGAACATATGCCTAAATTTATTGAGCACTCTCACAACTATGAAGGTGTGCTTATCTACAAAGCTATAATGCAACTCATAATCCTTCAACACCTAGCTAAAGAAGGCAATCGACTGCTCCAAATGATCTTTATTTTGTTATGTTAGGATGGCTGAGATGCTTTCAACTCCACCAAATGCATAAAGGATTAAATACTTGCTATAATTTAGGTTGATCAGGATGGGATCTTGCATAATGGTGTACTTGATGGCCTTAAATCTTTCTTTACCCTTGTGCATCCAAATGAATGTAGCATTCTTCTTTAACATCGTAGTGAGGGGATTGACTAGGATGGCAAAACCAGACACAAACCTTCTCACAAAGTTTATTCTCCCTAGGAAGCTTTGGAGACTCTTGTTTATGACTTGGAAGAGAAAGAGATAAGATAACCTTGACTTGCTCTATATCAATTGTGAGTACCTCTTTTGAAACATTGTGCCCAAGGAGAACACCTTCATAAACTATGAAGGTGCATTTGTTAGGGTTTAGAGAAATTCTGAATTCTTGATACTTTTGAAAGACTTGCTCTAGGTGACCCAAATGATCCTTAGTGCATTTGGAGAAAATAGTTATGTCATTGAGGTAAACCAAGATGACCTTACTGATGAGCTTTTTGAATGCCATATTTATAGCTCTCTGGAAAGTCATGCCTATTTTTATCAAATCGAATGACATGCATTAGTATGCAAAGGTTCCCCACTTAGTGGTAAACATGGTCTTATAATGGTCGCACTCCTATATAAGGATTTGGTTATAGCTTGAGTAATCATCCAATAATGAAAATATTTCTGCACCTATGACTATTTGTAAAATTTGATCCATTGGTGGGAGAGGGTAGGGTCTTTAAGGGAAGCCTTGTTTAGGTCCCTAAAGTCCACACAGAGATGTATTTACCCATTCTTCTTTCACACCGATACCAAGTTGGTAACCCATGAGGACTATTTTATATTAAAAGTATTATATTGGCCTTAATAATCTTGGAGAGATCCTTACACATCAATGGCTCTAACTTTGGATTAACAAGTCTCTACTTATAGCATACGGGTTGCACCTCAAGATGGAGCTCAATTTTGTGTTGTGTTAAGCCAGGATCAAAGCCTCTAAGATCTTTGTAGCTCCACATGAATATGACATCATATCTCCTACTAAGTTGAATGAAGATTCAATTTATGGAGGGGAGTATACCTTACCAGATTTAAGAGCTTTAACTTCTAAAATGACTATAAGCATAGAGATATCAGCCTTGGCCATCATGTTGAACCTTTATCCTTTGAATTGGTTTTCAGAATCAAAGATATTTTTTGGGGTGACTAGACCTCTTGGCAACTTTTTCCCCTTTAATTGGATGACTTGATCCTTGTATTGATATTGTAGCTGCACCTAGTTCATGGACTAAAAATCTAACTCATCTTGTAGGAAATTGATGATTTTTTCATCACTTTCAAATACCTACCAGTTCTTTGCATTGTCAAGAACTACTATCCTAATCATGAGCTTGACAAGCTACTCAGACTCTTTTATAAGGTTGTAGGAGATGTCATACTGTATGCCTATAGTCGTAAGCCTATCTACATCAACATTCTATGCTCTTGGTATGGAGATGATGTTGAATGCATCAAATCCTTCTATCATATCCCACACTCTATGTTTATAGGTTTTCATCAAGCTGATCTTAGTCATGTTTTGTGTTCTAACTTGGTTGACATCCAACTCACTATCACCTAGTGATTGTAATGCCTTGATCCCTTTCTTTTGCATGTGTTGAAGGCCTTGAATTAGTACCTCATACTTGGAATAATTATTTGTGTAAGTGAACTATAGTCTAAAGGCATGGAACTATCTTTCCTTTTGAGGTGAGACCAACATGACACCAATTTTTATGCCATTCATACATTGGGAGCCATCAAAGTATAATTTCTTTATACCTTTAAGGCTCTTGCATGCCTTTATGAGCTTAGGTAACATGAAATTCTCTTTCATGATGTAATATGTGCCCAACCCAATCTCCACATTGTCATATGGATCACCTTCAAAATGCTCATGCAACCATTCATCTAATAGATCATCTGAGATCCCTTCAAGTAATGTCACAGGTTCATGGAGAATCAAATTCTCCTCTTGGTCAAACATCATGCAGTTCTGCTCAACTGGGATGGGAGTGTATGGCTTGACATGGATTTTAAATATAGGCTTTACCCTAATGGTCACTTTTATCTTGTACCTGGTTCTCAGTAACATATGTGACCAATTTGAAGATAGATACCTACCCATATTTATCATGAAGTCTCGAGAGAAATAGATGGTGAAATAGGAAGGTAAGTCAATGACTACAATGTCCTATGTAATAAAGAGGCTCAAGCATGCATGTAATGTGATATTCAAATCCTTGATTATACCTATAACTTTGATTGTTATTCCATCAAGCTAGACCACTCCCTTTAAAAGAGGGGAATACATAATTTCAAGCATATTTTTAATCTTTTTTAGCATTACTGAGTTGTTTATGCCATAGTCAATCATGTAATTATACATCAGGTTATGTCCAATTATTAAGGAGATGTAGAATGGAGGTGGTTTATTACTATTGTGCACTTACACTTATTCTTTTGGCTAACATAAACTTGTAGAGGTAGAAGGTGGTAGTTGAAGGGCTTGACATTCCTGAAAGCCTTTCAACGCATCTTGGAGTAAGTTCTATAGGGATAAAATGGTAAGCACATCCCACATTATGACATTAAGGCTTGTCCTCTTCATCTACTCAACTATATTGAAAGGAACCTGAGATCCCTTTAGATATAATTTTTGGGTAGCAGTCTCTACTAACATCAATGTACCAATTTGAGATGGTCCTTCCTTTGGCGTAGCCTTTTCTGGGCATAATAGATGTGTAGGCACCTCAGCTTGTGTACCTATGTGATTAACTTAGGGTGTTGATATCAAGGGAACTGTAATTGGTAAGGCTTCTTTTGTAGCTTTTATTTTGAATCTTGTGTTGAAAGTAACAGGGGTACTTCTTCTACTATGTGTACTACCTTGATTTACATAGTTGAAATCTTCCTCTTACTAATTGATGAAAGTAGACCCATCTGCTGACTGAACTGGCACTTGGACTCCTTCCTCATGCTAAGTCATGCTACTCACTTGTCTTTACGATTGAGGCAAATTTTATACCACAAGTGCTTCACTCATAATTTTGTTTATGTAGGTATCTTGATTATACATTTGGTTACATGGGAAGCACCACTTAGAATCCTATGCTAGATTGTTCTGTATTGGAACAAGGGATTTGGAGGTGTTAGCGACATCGGCCTTATATGGATAAGGAATTCTATTATATGTGAGATAACTTTGAATTTGTGTGCCACCTTGGTATAGAGGTCTATTTGACTAGTATTATTGAGTGAAAGGTTGATGATGTATAGGATACTACATTTACTACCTTTTAAGGGTAACTAGTTCATTTTGGCTCATGTAATTCACTAGGAAAGGTGAGATATGAGGTAGGTGGGCTCACTGTATTAGAGATAGGCATTAACATAAGTTTTTCAATTTCTTTGTTAGGAAGAGGTTTTAAAAATATAGGAATATAGGGTTTGGGCATGATCTTGCTTGATTGAATCAAATAATTCTCTACATGGACCACAAATTTGTAGGCATTAAGAAGGACTATGTCTCTCATGGACTAAATCATTAGTGTTATATCATTGTTAAGAGATTTTTAAAAATATAATAATGTGGTGATAGGAGATGGCTTACATAAATCTAGGATTATATCCTAGACCCTTTGGAATATGGACTTGAAATTGTCCATCATTTTATGTGATGCTCACTTTATAGTCATGAATTATTCTGCCAAGGATAAGTGATTACTTTAGTCTTCAAACTGCTTGCACAATTCTTCACCGAGCTCATCCTATTTGTAAATAGAGTTTAGTCTTAATCCTTGATACCATTGAAGGGATTTTCCTTTAAAAAAGAAGTAATCACTCTAACTATGACATTATCTTTAGTCACATGGTGCACCGAGTAAATATTTATGATATCTTGGATATGTTCCATGGGGAAGTTGAATTTTTACCCATGAAATAGGATAAAATTTTGAGATCCACCACCATAATTTCATCATACTATGAAATAACCAATAGACTACCTCCATTAAAGGGCAAAAACACCTAATTCTTTGGCAGCATTGTGAATATAATAGGGAATATACCTCACCTAGAATAAAACTTTCTAATTGGAGGTGTATTCTAGGCTCTGGGTGGAGATCAGCTTGCATTATGCCTTCTGATGAGGGACAAAAATTCTCTTACTCTCCTTACTCTAGATGGTGTTGGAAGCTCAGTGAAATAGAAGTCAATGCTTCTTGTAGATGATCTTATTCTTCTTGACATGTAGGTAAGGGGCTAATATTTATGGACTATAGATGTTTGGAGTCACCAAGTGATCTCATTGAGTATCTTATTAGCTAAAGATAGCACCAATTCCTTATTTATCTTAAAATGTCCCATCGATCATGCTATAAACTATTGGCATTCAAAATGTGCACTCATGGATGCTCTATGACGTGGAGTTTTTAGTTATGGGTTGCTAAGCGTGAAGGTCTTGTGTAGGGTATGAGAGTCTGAGGTGCTGGGCATAGAAGTGTTATCACTCAGCTACACATGTGAGTATAGGTTATCTTGTATCAATGATGGGAATGTCCCCAAGGCATGGGACCCTTCCGCCTTGGGATGATCCTTTGGAGTAGGTTGGATTCCTTTTATTCTAAGTGCACCTAGTTTAAGACCAACACACATGCCTAAATAGAAAAGAGGTAATCTATCACTAATCTAAACCTAATATATTCAATTAAAATGGAGGGAGAAGGTAAAAAATACTAAAATAAAAAGGTGATTCACCTATAATAGAGAAAGCACTCCTACTACCATAAACACAATACAAACTCTTGAAAATAAGACAATATCACATAGTTTCTGCCAAGGATGCACCAAATGCATAAATGCTTTGTATAGATGTGTGGTAACATAGCACAACATTGATAAGGATTAAGGTTATCCATAGACAAAGCTTATGTAAACCCTGGTGCGTATAGGATATGACCTAAAGGTGAGTTTCAAGTTTAATGAGGAGGTGCTGGGAATGAATGATAATGAGAGGAGTAAACATTACTTACAGATAGATATTAGGAAATATAAAATAGCACACAGATCATCTAAAGAATAGAGATAGGTGAACTTAATTACCTTTAATCTGCAAGATTTAGCCAATATAAGTGCTTATTGAGGGAAAATTTTAGCAACGTGAGGCTACTAAAAATGTGTCGACCCTTTTATAGTGAAAGAACTAAGATTTTATAGTGATCAAGCTTGTTTTACAATAAATATACCACTTAGGGGTGGTGGATATATCATTAAATTATTTTATGGCACCATGGCCATGCTTCTTGAAGTCTATCCAGTGATTGGAGTTGGAGTCAGTGGTAAGATTATCTCTGGATACACGTGTGCAGAAGGGAGTGAAATATTTGTCTGACAAGGTTAAAGGGTGGTGTGTACTCAAGTCTTGATGTCAAGTAGTTGATTATATACTTAATCATTCTAACAATTCCTTGATCTCCACTCAACTTCCTCCAATTACTTCCTTTATATTCGATAGCCATTAGGCACATGGCATCTTGACATGTTGTATTTATTGGGTAGGAGTAGTGCAGACATGACACATGACACCACTTATTTGTTGTGACTGTTTGCTGGGTCCCTCTTTCCCTTCTTCACCAACCAATAGTGTTTCTTTAAATTCTACCAAAAGGGACCAACTTTAGATGAATGCTAGACTACCACATGGATAGATGGCACTTCTCCTGGATGAATGAAGAATTTATTTATACTAGGCAAGCACTAGGTTGTCACAAGATAATGGTGGAAGGAGTGTTGGATGTTTCATAGTTCAAGGGTGTGGATGTAGGATCCTACACATAGATATATAACTAAATTGGTTAGGCATAAGGAAGGCCTTGAATAAGGGTGCATACAAAGATTAAAAAAATCCTAGGTACACCTCCATGATTCATATCTGCCTCTTGCTCTCTTCCTTTACTTAACCATTGGGAACATGGGGAAATAAATTTTGGAGTTTGTATACCTCTCAACTTGTGCCACCAAATCCTGCATGTAAGCATGCATTGATAACTTTATGCAAGCATGAATCCTTACTATTTGTTGTGCAAACTTGCACCTCTATATTGGGCTTGGACATAGACAAGAAACATATGCACACCTTCTACTTGAAGTGCCTAGGACCTTGCAAATACATGAATATTTTATAAGCCTTAAGAGGCCTTGTAAAGACTAAGGGATGACTTAGAAAGTCAATAATGACCATGAAATAGAAGCTTATAAGGACCTCTAACATCCTCCAAGTGTACTCACTTCAACTCCTCTTCTTTAGTCCATACCAAATAAAAATGTTGACCCTTTTTGAGTTATCCAAGGGAGCGATAGGAGAGAGGAAATGATTTTTATCAATTTGTTATCTATTAAAACCACTTGATCCTGAAGATGACTTATATATATGCCATGACACCTTATTGAAGCATTCACACCTATAGACGAGTCACCTCAATCCATATAAACATCTAAAACTAAATTTTATTATATGAAATTTTTTACGTTAGACCTGGAATATTTCAGTTTCAAATCCTTCTCTAATCCTTCTCTGACATGAAAATCATTAGCTTACTACTTGACATTTTTTATTTTGATGAGATTCATGTACAATTCCTTAAAATGACCAAAAAGGTGGCATAAAAGGACATTAAGAAAATGGACAAATATGACAAAGGTTAAAACATGTTGTATGACCCTCAAAGTATGACTTGACCTCATTTAGGACCATGGTGATGATTTTCAAACCTAGAGGACCTTATGGAAAGTTTGAACATGTAGGGGTTGACCCAATTTGACCTAGGGTAAAATTTTGATCAAAAAGCATATAAGCACCTAACAATGAGTAGACCTATAGGCATACTCAACAACCTTCGGGATACATAGATACCACTAGCAAACATATGTGGGATATATGGACTAAATATAATGTAGGACCTTGATTTAAAAGAGTGGTAAAGGATGACAAATTCTCTTAGGGTGGCAATCATCATCTATTAAATGTATAAGGGCTATCTAAAGTGCACTAAGGATTTTATACAACTGAGATAGATTCCTGGTGATACCAGTGCTAATATGTAGACAATTTTACTTTGAGAAGGTACTGATATATATATTGGATCCCACAAGATTTGCCCCAACTAATGTCATATGGTTTAGACACGTAGATTCCTCGAGAGGGATGAGTAATAAGGGTTATCCACTTTTTAGGAGAAGGTGTCAATTGATTATGAGGAGGATGAAAGGCCTCCATACCCATGGGTTAATGATGCAGTAGCTAAAAATACTTGGAGGGTTTGGTGGGTCAAGGTTATCCTAGTGCCACTATTCCCACATAAGGCTGAGGGAAAATCAGATGAGTTAGAGAGATGTGATGAAGAGGACAAAAATGATACTAGATCGAGAGGTCTAGTACCATATGAATTTATTTGTACATCACTATTATCATGGATGAGTAAAATTTATATCACGTGCCTTGGGATTGATATTTGTCTATATTCTACACCTTAGTATTTGTTTTACCCTAATTTTTAATAAAATACAATAAAATGTTTAATGATTTTAATAGGTGTAAAACAAGAGAATATCACAATGCTAAAAATGTACAATAATCAACAATTCTAATTTGACAAATGATAAGTATGTAAAACTAATATTTTAGGAAAGCACTAGAAATAAATTATACTTAGCTCAAACCAGGATTTTTATTAACTATTCTAACTATATAAAAGTAAAAATTAGTAATAGAGGTGACTATATGTGATCATAATCAAGAACATAAGTAGAAATCAAATTTGGATAGATCCATTATAAGTGGATGATAATGCAATACATTCAATTCCATTGACTATGGACTTATCCCAATTGACTGTGATGAATGACTGATAGGAAAATATAGAGAAATTAGAGTTTTGTAAATGACAAATAAAAGACAAAAAATAGAGAATATTTTTGGATGTGATTGCTAAAAGTGCATGCCATTATAGTGCACTCATGTTCATTGATTTTGGATTTTTCCCCATTGATTGTGATAAAAAAATATAGTGTTGCACCTTTTACAGCTATGCCTACTCAATAATTTACGATATTACAATTTGAATGTGTCATGTAGAATTCATTATTTGTCTTGTCTTGTATTTGAAACCCTAAAGGAACTTTGATAGCTTGAAAACCTAAAAAAATAAGGGATTGTAATGTGTTGATTTAAACTCAATCAACCCTTTATGATTTATCATTTCCTATGTATCAAATACTTTAAGGAGGGAAATCAAGTGCATGTAGTTCTCCCACCTAGAGTGATTATGCAATTGTGTTGATTTTACTATGTGTATGTAGCTAGAAAATGGATTTGATTACTAACAATGATAGCTCTTGATTTATTTTTTAATGACTTTGACTTGTTTTATGGCTTCTCCTTATGAGTGATCTTGAATTTATCAATAATATGACATATTTTCAATAGACAGAGTGATATCAACTAGGGATAATGAGTGACTTGATATGTATTTATAAGAAAATGGTTTGATAATTTATTTTAGCTAACCTTATAAAAATTATGAAAATACCCAAAAAAAAAAATTAAATTTTGGAAACTAGTTATTATTTGGTACGAGACACAGTCAGCCTAAGCAAACAAAGGCACAAAGCACTCTTGTCCACCTAGTACAGACTTGTCCATAAAGATCAAGAATAGATGTCCTTTGTTGGAGAAAATTTGAAGGTGATTTTAAGCAACTTGAGCATTTGAAATTGAGATTTATATGTAATAGTGATGAAAAATAAAGGGTCGAGCCCACATATAGATAAATTTCTTAGAGAAATGGAGAATAAGAGTCATGTAATTGAGCATAATCATGTGGTTTAGGATGTGTTAATAATTAACATTGTCAAGTACTTGTGACTAAATTAATGTATATACACCCTCAAACTTTATTATAATAGTTAAATTTATATAGTAAAGGAGAAATAATTGAATTTGAGTGTGTACAACACACTTTGTCTTTGAGTAGGTACTTCAATTGTGTAAGGCAGTCAAATTTAGCAAACCTTGCAATAACTCATGAAGTAGTCATTTTGAAACATGGAAAAGTTTGCACTTTGAAAATTGAAATTTTTGAAAAGAAATCAAAGAAGGATTACACTTATATGTAGGTGAAACTAAATTACCATATAACCTATAACTAATGATGGAGAATTATGCCTCCTTGTTGAAAAACTTGAATATTTTGAACCAAATGGTGAATTGAGAGTGATATAGTCAAAATTTTGAATAACTAATAAATATCTTGACTCATAAAAATGTCTTATTTCACCTCATGAATAAGGTATTTTACTTATTGTGATAATTCAAAAAGGCAGAACCATGATAGGTTCACTAGAAGTGATGCCAAAGTCATTGAGTGTGACTATACTCAAACATACATCACCCACATGGAAGATGGAACCACATAATGGGTTATTTAGAAGTAATTCCATGGTCGTTGAATGTCATTAAACCTCAACGTACATTACCCAAACAAATTGAATCATATTATTGCTAATGGATCTAGATTCTATTTTGCATGATTGAAAGAGTATAAATAATATTCATGCACCCCATCATAGCCTCATTTGTCATAGAATTTGATTTGAAATTAATATTTTTCCTTTGAATTGTAACTTTAAGAAATGTGTATGAACAAGTATCATGTTTTTTTACAACTTTGAAACTCTGCACTTTTTCCACATTGAATTTTGAAATTATAACTTTAGACTTTGAGAATGTGCATGTATAAATACCATGTTTTTTCAATTTTGAACATTGTGTTTTTAAATTTGAACTTTGGATAAGCATGAGAATGAGTGAGTAATATGCCCTTTGAATTTGTGCCAATGATATATAATGTTATGCATCTATATGCTCAATTGTCATTATATTACAACTTGTGATTTTGATCATGTAACTATTTTGTATATGCCCATGCATATTAAAGTGTGTATGATTTTGTACTTTGAGTCTTTTAAAAGTGGGTGCATATGTATGTCATATGTTTGATTTCTAAATTTATTTGAATTTTTGAAAACCTATACTCTGTTATACAATTTATTTTTGCATTACTTTGAATCTTTGAAAACATATACTTTGTTATAGACTTTGATTTTGTATTACTTTGAATCTTTGAATTCCAAATCTAATTTTTATCTGATCATGAAGCTTGGATCTTTAAGACAAGCACATTGTGATGCCCCCCTTTTGAGATGAGGGATATATCCTGCATATCACTCATCTCAAAATAAAATTTAACTATATTATGTGATAAAGTTAGAAGCATGTAGTAATTATGTCATAATGTTGGAGAGTATGTCATCATAGTAATGTAATTTTTATTGAAACATGTATGTAAAATATTGAATGTGAGGCATACAAATGTTATGTCTAGATAGATTTAACAATGAGGACCATAGTGAAAGTGCATGATATGTATCATCACACTGATAATCAAACTCAGTAAGCACAGTACACAATGTCATACAAATAAATCCAAGAGCCACATAAAGGAACATGTTAAAGTGCCACATAAAAAAATATTGCACACATAGGACCAATGCACATGTTCAAATGTCACAAATACCAATCATAATCTCATAAAGATGTTCAAAAATTTGTTTCACACAAAGTCCAAGGGATACACATAATAAGAAAATAATGTCTAGCCTATAATGCAAGAAAGTAAACATCATCAAAAGATCATAGAACAAGTGATAATGAGTTTATTCCATCAATATGTATCAATGTCATATTATAGAAAAGTAGCATATCTATGTATCACAATATAAAATATCAGTGATTAGTAAGATATTTGTAAGACTTGTAGCTCAACATTACATTTAAGGTCATATATATTACTTGTTATAGTTTAACTTGTAAACTAAGATGCCCGCAGCATAGGCATGGCCAAGCTAGGTAGAAAGGAGTCCAACATCTAAGAATGAATATACAATGTATGGCTTCTATCATGCTCACATACCTCATGAAATGCATGTGTGTATATAAAAATAATATGCTATCTACCAAAATATGTTATAAACAACATACATAAATAAATAATGTGCATCTCACATCATGCTTAAGTCTTAATTTTTTATTTTTTGATAATATTTTGAATGTTTTTGTATTTTTGAAATATCTTTATTTTTTGGACTTTCACAATTTTTCATTTATTCTTAATATTTTTTATATAGTTATTTTCTAAAAATATAAAAATAGGAAGGATCTGAACAATCTAGGACATGTGTAAAGGCATAATGTGCAGTAGATTTGATAACATAGAAATGGTGAGAGAGTGAAAATAGGTAATATGTCCCCACTTTATATGTGTAATGCAATAATGTATTTCAATATTTTATGTGGAGGTGAGAATTCACATGCCCTAAGTGGTTAAAAATCAATGTGTTCTTACATAATATGTGTATGTAAGAGTATGAAATCATATGGAAGTCAAAGTATGTCTAGATAGTCAATGAGAAATAAACAGGTCACAAAGGATGTGAATTTAGAGTTATTGCTAGAACCACATCTTAGATGTTCAAATCAGGATAGATAATCAAAAGGTAAGGGCATAATAAATCAAAGCCAAAGGCTAGAAAAAAGATCTATGTAAGTGCATGTTAGGTTGTGGAGCTAAAAGCTTCAACCCTTTGCAAACAGTGGAACAGAAGGTTGCTGAGATCCAGGAGCACCGGCATTGGCAGCATGACCGACGTCGGTAGAGACCAGTGCAGAAGGCCACCGGCGACGACAGGAAGTCGGCCGACGTCGGCAGAACTAGACAAGCAGGGACTGACGTCGATCACCTGTGTGTTCAAGAATTGCTCGTTTCACGGACAGTTAGTTAAGTGAACGAAGAGTTTGCATGTTGAGACCAGTTAGAGTCTTGGGCTGCGAGGATAATTGTCTAAATTAAGAGTCTAAGTTATTGTTTGAGTTAGGGATCTATTTATAGACCCATTGGCATGTATTGTTTAAGGCATGAGATAGAAAGGAAGAGTTCCTTCTAGTTGTAAGATCTGTGAGTTGCAGGTTGTTGCAAGCTCATTGGGGATCTACATGTAAGTTTGGTCTTTGAATTGCAGGTTGCAGGTTCATGAGAGATCAGCTTGAAGTGCTATAGAGTGCTTGGTGTACCGGCAGGGTTATTACTGACTGGTTGGTGAGGTGAACACCAATTCTGTGTGTGAGTTGGTTGTTGGGACCCTTTTTTTGTGTAGGAGAGTGTGTGTGAGAAGAATTACTGTACACTTGAGGTGTGGCGAATCTCTGTAAGGTGAAAGAGTGTGGTGGCTCTTTGATGTATTCTTTTCTGTATAGTGTTAATACAAGATAGTGTATTGTCTCTCATATTCTGTGCTATTGGTGTATTCTAGTTACTTGTGTTTCTGGTTATTTCCGCATATTCAATTGCTTATATTTGGTAATCATACTGTGCTCTTTCTGAGGAGCAAGATCCTAACGGGTGGAATTAGAACATGTGTGTTTGTTCTTGGATTTACCTCCACCCCCTCCCAACAAGTGGTATCAGAGCTTTTGGTTGGGATACTAACAGATTGGTGTAGATCTGGGTAGTGTGTTTTGATTACAGGTTACTCACAGGGCTTCTATTTGAGTGGGAGTTGAGCAATGGCAGAAAATAGTCAACTACGAATGGAAAAGTTTAATGGCAAGAACTACCAATTATGGAGGATGCAGATTGAGGACTATCTGTATCAGAAAGATTTGTACTTACTGTTGGGTGGGGTTACTAGCAAACCCTTGGATATGAAAGATGAAGAATGGGAGGTTCTTGATCGGAAGGCTCTGGGATCTGTTAGATTGAGTCTTGAATCATCTGTGATTTCCAGCTTATCACAATGTAAGACAACGGTGGAGTTGATGAAATCTTTGGCAAATTTGTATGAAAAACCCTCAGCTTCTAATAAGGTATTTCTTATGAAGCGTTTATTTAATTTGCAAATGTTGGAAGGTGGATCTGTTCATAGCCATCTTAGTGATTTCCATGGTTTGGTAAACCAGTTAAGTTCAGTCAATATTGTATTTGATGATGAACTTAGATCTCTTTTAATCTTGTGTTCATTGCCTGAAAGTTGGGAAAGTTTGGTAATGGCAGTTTCTAATACTGTGTCTCCTTCAAAAGTCTTAAAAGTGGATGATGTTGTGAGTGTGATCTTGAATGAAGAGATACGCAGGAAAAGCACAGGTGAATCATCTGGAGATGCTTTGAGTGTTGAAGGAAGAGGAAGGCCAAGAGAGAAGACAGAGCGTGGGAGATCAAGGTCGAAAATAGGCAGGAGATCCAAGTCCAAGTATGGCAGAATAACCTGCTAGAAATGTGGAAAGCAAGGGCACTTAAAGAGAGACTACAGATCGGGTGAAGATCAGCATGAAGGACATGGAGAAGAAGCAGATGTTGCGGGTTACATTGCACAGGATGCTCGGGTATGTTCTTTGGATAAAGTAGAATCTTGGGTATTAGATTCAGGTGCCTCTTTTCATGCATCCCCACATAGGGAATTTTTTCATGAGTATGTCCAGGGAGACTTTGGAGAAATTTGTGTAGGGGATGGTAAGCCTTGTCAGCTTGTTGGCAAAGGCAAAGTGAAGCTGAAATTGCAGACAGGTGACACATGGGTGTTAAAGGAGGTCATGCATGTCCCAGTTTTGAAGCGGAATCTGATTTCTGTTAGAAGTTTGGGTGAAGAGGGTTGCACAGTAACTCTCACAGTGGACTCTTGGAAGGTTACCAAGGGTACACTTGTTGTAGCTAGAGGTAAGAAAATAGGTACGCTTTATCTATCTACTTGTTTTACTGATTCTCTTTCTGGGTTATCTACTTCAGCTGTAGATTCAAAGATGTGGCTTAATAGGCTTGGTCACATAGATAAGAAGGAGATGCTGGTTCTTGAGTCAAAGAGTATGCTTTCAGACTTGGAAGGCATGGATCGTGGTTTCTGTATGCAGAAGAAGAAGGTGAGGTTTCTTGAGGAATCCGATGTTAATGACAAGAATAGGAAAGCCTTGGTTTTCAAGGAGAAAGTGACGGATAGAATTCAGCACAAGATGCAGAGGAATTCTGAGCAGAGCAAGGGTGATTTGGACAAGGTTTTGATCCAAAAGGAGCTCGCGGGAAAAAGTCAGGTCTCACAAGAAAAATATAAAGACCGACGTCAGCAGGAAAACTGGCGTTGGTGTCCAGACAGGGACCGACGTCGGCTATGTGCAGCCCGACGTCGGTGACTCGGGGCAGACAGAGACCGGCGTCGGCCAGGGGAAACTGATGTCGGCAGGGAGGCAGTCGCAGGGAACCGACATCAGTCAGCTGTAGACTGAGATGTGACCGGCATCGGTCACTGAGACGAATTTTGGGTGGACAACGAGTTGTCATGGAGTCTCAAGCGCCCATATGGAGGACTGAAGGTGTAAGTAAGTTCTTAAATTCGTCATTTCCCTTCTTTACACTACTTGTTGCTCACTTATGGCATAGAACCAGGAAGTTGTTGAAGAAGCAGAACAGGTAGATCCAGGAAACAGTGGGAGCTTGGCATGGATGAGGATGTGATTCCTTAGAGGAGAACCAAACAGGTGTTTTGGGTAGTGTTGCCAGCTGGAAGTAAGCACTGAGAGACGAATGGATGTTGAGGATGAAGAAGAGCGAAAATGGATACGTGAGATGGAAGATCAGGGTATATGATCTTGTATTAGCTGCAGGGCAATGGAGGTTTGATCATTGTGTTTCTCTTTACCAGGTTGGATAATATTAGCTACATTATCCTATTTTCTGTATGATGTGCTTGTTGCAGGGTTACATATACAGGTATTGCTGAACTAAAAGTAAAGCTAGTTCAGGGGTTTGTCATGGAGAATCTGGGAGCAGCAAGATTCTTTTGCATGAGTGTGTTCTAGAGACATGGAGGTCTTGTTGACTTTGTTTCAAGATGATTGTGTGAAACCGGTTAGCACACCGATGGTTAGACAGTTCATAGAATAGGTGTCTTGATTCACAAATGAGGTTGAGTGCATGGTATGTACTAAACCTGAGTTTTCCCAAGCAGTGGGAGTTATCACAAGTTTGGAGTCAATCCGGGAGAGTAATACTGAAGGGCAGTTCAGTGGGACCAGCAGCAGGTGCACATGCTATGCAGGGTCAAGTTCTTTATCTACATGGTTGTAGATGCGGATGTGGCAGGTAATTTGGATGATAGGTTTTGCACCACAGATTTTGTGGTGGTTGGTCTTCAAGAGTGATCTTGAGGAGGGATACAAAGCTAAGGAAACAAACTAGACGGTGTACAGGTACAGGTACAGGTTGCAGCTGTTTATCTCCAAGTGGGAGATTGTTAGGTTGTGGAGCTAAAAGCTTCAACCCTTTGCAAACAGTGGAACAGAAGGTTGCTGAGATCCAGGAGCACCGGCGTTGGCAGCATGACCGACGTCGGTAGAGACCATTGCAGAAGGCCACCGGCGACGGCAGGAAGTCAGCTGACGTCGACAGAACTAGACAAGCAGGGACCGACGTCGATCGCCTGTGTGTTCCAGAACTGCTTGTTTCACGGATAGTTAGTTAAGTGAATGAAGAGTTTGCATGTTGAGACCAGTTAGAGTCTTGGGCTGTGAGGATAATTGTCTAAATTAAGAGTCTAAGTTATTGTTTGAGTTAGGGATCTATTTATAGACCCATTGGCATGTATTGTTTAAGGCATGAGATAGAAAGGAAGAGTTCCTTCTAGTTGTAAGATCTGTGAGTTGCAGGTTGTTGCAATCTCATTGGGGATCTACATGTAAGTTTGGTCTTTGAATTGTAGGTTGCAGGTTCATGAGAGATCAACTTGAAGTGCTATAGAGTGCTTGGTGTACCGGCAGGGTTATTACTGACTGGTTGGTGAGGTGAACACCAATTCTGTGTGTGAGTTGGTTGTTGGGACCATTTTTTGTGTAGGAGAGTGTGTGTGAGAATAATTACTGTACACTTGAGGTGTGGCGAATCTCTGTAAGGTGAAAGAGTGTGGCGGCTCTTTGATGTATTCTTTTCTGTATAGTGTTAATACAAGATAGTGTATTGTCTCTCATATTCTGTGCTATTGGTGTATTCTAGTTACTTGTGTTTTTGGTTATTTCCGCATATTCAATTGCTTATATTTGGTAATCATACTGTGCTCTTTCTGAGGAGCAAGATCCTAACGGGTGGAATTAGAACATGTGTGTTTGTTCTTGGATTTACCTCCACCCCCTCCCAACAGTGCATATGGACATGTGTGCCAAAATAAAAGAATAGAATGGATAATAAATTGAAGCAAGTCTAAAGAAGCTATTTACAATAAAAATTATTTTTGCTTAACTGATAAATTTGTCCATGAGACATTGCCATGGAGTTCCTACATAATATATGTAATCACTTTCTGAATTCCATGTTAAACCACCAATGGGGATGGATGTATTTTGTATGTAGTGTGTTGTCAAGAGTATCATAACAATATTTTGTGTAATTATAATCAAGGTCATAATCATCTTCTTACCCATAGTGTGTATCTATATATGTAAATCCAATTGCACCATAGTATGTTACTGAATATTTTGATGTATTTTAATTTTTTGAGTGTGTTGTATCATGTGCTTTTATTGTGATTATATTATCTATCTTTATTATGATAATATATGAATAAATATTTTATTTTATTTTCTCTTACTTGATGGAATCAATCTACTTTTTATATTGTGACCATTGTAGCTTCATGCTCAAATGTGACAAAATCATAATATTTGCCTAATGTTTCCCCTATTTCTTTCATCCATGATTTTTCCCATTCTGGCATTACATTGATTCATGGTAGAGTTAATATGAAATGTAACTGAACATGTTTTTGCCCAAGCATTACAGGCAACTCAATGGATCCAATGCAACATTTAGGCTTAATAATATTACCCAAATGTTGTTTTCCATAACCTAGATATTGAATAAGTGTCATGCCACATATATTGGCCTCATGAAAAAAGGAAACTTTGACCTCTATACTTTTCATACCATCAATGTTGAGATTGAGAGTTAAAGGATCTATATATGATGAATGTTTTTTGACTACCTCCTTTGGAAACAGATTAGCCTTATTTGGTGTATCTTTCTCATGACTATTATTTGTAATAAACCATTTTTTAAAAATGTTCTCTAGCTTAATTTATATTGTTTGTGCAACTTGTATTTGTGTGTTTTATCTTGTAATGGCTATTATTTTTCAATTTGTTCCCTCTATAATTACATTTTATGTAACCCTTCTTTTTCATCATGTTATATTTATTGTCTTTTTTGCTCCAGTGATTTTACTTCTAATTGTTTCTTTTTTTTAGTAGTAACATGTCTTGTTGAAATTGTGTCATTTTTAACTCTTGTTTTTAAACTCGATCTTGTTATTGAAGAGATGCAACATTAACTATAACATTTTGAAGCCTGAGATTATTTGTAATATTGTCTTCAAGTGATGTAACCCTTAGAAATAAAGCTTAAAATTTTTATTGACATTATTGTTAATTAATACTACAACAAGTATTGACACTATGACTATGTTGATTAGCTTAAAGTAGATTTTATTTTGTCATTAGAATATTGTGCCTTTGTAATAATGTTTGATTTATCCATTTTTACTAAATCCTCTCAATATATTCCCATTTACACAATTTTTAATAGAGTATGATATAATTAATATTCAAGATAAACATGATTGAAATTGAGCTTTAACAACTTCTCATCCATTAGATCTTACATATCATTGTCATCACTATCATACCAATATGAAAATATGCAATCAGGGTCTTTGAAATTGGCTAAAAGAGGGAGATTAAGTGTTGTCACTCTTGTTGTATAGTAACTGGTAATTATTTATGTATATCATTGGTAATGGTTAATATTGTTGATGCATCATGTTTTGTGTTTGACTCATCTAACTCATATGCATGCATATGATCTAGTGTGATTAATTGTGTAAGTGGTATAATAGAATGGTCTTTGAATTGTGATTGATTCATTTTGTAATAATTGAATGGTGTATCATCTACTAGAGGATAATATCCATAGCCCTTGTCGATAAATTTGATACATCTATGGAATGTAGAAGGTATAGCCTCCATGACATGAATCTAGGCCTCTCCAAATGTAAATTGTAGTGAAATTGGTTGGGCATAGATTGAAAAAAAGTAGACACTATTTTGAGGCCTATCAATAAGTCCAATGTGATATCTCTAATTATTTAATAAGGAGTATTATCAAATCCCTTAATGTTATTTTCTTATTCTTGAATGATGTTTATATTGATACCCAATTATTTTAAAATAGTAGCACTGAAAATATTTACTCCTAAACCTTTGTCAACTAATATGCACTTGATTGAATTTTCATGTATCTAAGCTTGAATGAATATCAAAATATCTTACCTTGTGATTCATTTGGGAGGTAAGTATTCATTATTAAAGGTGATTACCCCATTCATATCTTTAATTATATTCATAATAAAGGCAAATGATGTTGGTTGTGTATCACTAGGAAGAGTTGTATCACCTAAATCATCATATAAGATATTTTTATACACTATTGATAATATAATAACTCCAAAAGATAAATTTTAGCAAGTGTATTCCTGAGTTGATCGATGATATCACAAACCTTATATTGATTCACTTTCCTTGTGGGAGGTGGTGGTGTTTGTGGATGAACGTGTTGATTACCTTCATTCAAACATAGTGGATGAGGTACTCATCCTTGTATAGTGTTGACAACATGGCCATTGGAATCTAAAAGGAGCCTTGGGAGAATAATATGAATAATATGATGATTAAGATAACCTTAAAGTCTAGGAGCAAGAGGAATGAGTTGATTCATGCATTCCCTTTGACACCTAGTAGTGGTAGGTAATAGCTCGGATTAAATATTCCAATAATATATATTGAGAAAGGCTTGAGATTTTACATTATTTATGTTGGTTTTTTTATGATTTTTGGATTTGATTATTGCATATAATAATTCATAACAACTTAGAAAGTAAGGCAACATGTAATACTAAATTTTAAGGTATGTAAGCAAAATGCAATCATTGTTATTTTGATTTGAATTTGAAACTGTGAACTTTTACAATGAGGATTAAGGGTTTAATTTATCAAGGGTGTGTTTGCTTGTAGACACTTAGATATATTTATCCCAATCATAAATAGTAAAGACAGTTGTAAAGACACTAACTACGAAAGATTTCATCATTCTCGTAGCTGCACTATCTCATCTCTAAGGTACATTGTTAGTAACTTTCCAAGGCTAACCACTCACTAATACACTATAAGAAGAAATGGTTGAAGACTTCCTATGGCTAAAAAGAAAGCCCTGGGCATTTTTGATAACTGTGATGTGCATGGAAACTAAAATACATATATAGTTTTGTCTAATGGCTTAAGTATTGTGGAATAACCCCTCACACTACAACTCAAGTGAAATTGAAGATCGCTTTACCCAGAATGACAACTCTTATGATTTTTAAAACTTATCAATGTGCCTTATATGCATGTGTCTATTAAGCAATCTATGATATTTTGATCTAGAATGTATTGCATATAATTTGAAGTTTTTCTAGTCTCTAAAACCATAAAATCACTTTGATAGCTTGAAAACTTATTAAAAAAATGATAGTGAAATGGGTTGAGTTGACCTCAACCACCTCATGATAATTGACCATTGTCTTTGTATCTAATACTTCAAAGAGGGAAATCAATCCCGTGTATTTCTCCTACCTAGATTGTTTATGCAATTATGATCATTTGACTATATGTATACATATACAAAATGGCTTTGATACTTGGCAATGATAGCTCTTAACTTGATTTAGAATGCCCTTGAATTAGCTTATGGATGCTCCTTATGAGTGATCTTTAATTTATAAAGAATAGGCTAGATTTTTAATAGTGTGTACGACAACAATCGATTGATATAAAGTGGGGATAATGAGTGACTCTTGTGTCTATTTACAGGGAAAAAATGATAATTTCCTTTAACCAACCCTATGAAATATGTATGAAGACCCAAAAGAGTTATTTGAATTTCAGAAACTAGCTACTATTTAGCATAAAATATGGCTGACCTAAGTGTATAGGGGTGCAGAGCATTCTTGTTCACCTAGCATGGACTTCTTTAGAAGGATCAAAGACAAATTTCCTTTGTTGGAGATAGTTTTAAGGTTATTTTAAGCAACTTACGTAGTTGAAATTGAGACTTCTATGTAATAATGACAACAAATAAATGGTCAAGCCCACATATAGATAAATGGCTTAGAATAACGGTGAATAAGAGTCATATAATTGGGCATAAGTTATGTTGTTTAGGATGTTTCAACAATTAGAATTTCCAAGTACATGTGACCAAATTTATGTGTCTAAAATATCATATCATCTATATTTATATGATTAAGATTTGGGCCTCATCGATACATCACAGTTATATCATAGTCTTGTACATAAATTTCTTCTTTTGTATGTTGTGCCTTACATGTTATTTGCTTCTAATAATTGTTTTCATTCTTTTATTTTATTGAGTTCACATTGGAGTTTAATTTATTTTTTCATTTATGTTCTTTTAAGACTCTTGTTTCATGTTGATTGATATTTTTATCCAACCTTGACCATTTAATTATTGATCCCATTCTTGACATGTTGCATTGGTTTCTCAATGATGACAACATATATATTGGTACCTTCAATCACAACATGTATTGAGTTCTAAGGGAATCCATAGGTTTCTTGGAATCTTCCTCATCGTATTCTTCTAGTTTATAAGTGTTTCTCCTTTCTTTCTCATGTGCAACCTCGTGCCTTCTTGTGTTACTTTCCCATTCTTATATCAGTTACTAAAAAATTAAAAACATGGATTCAGACACAATTACATGTTTTTCTTGGGAGCATCTACCCACATTTGTGCCTTATCTGTCATAATTTTTCCTACAGGGGAATTTTACCCACACTTGATACTCATTGACCACATCTACATACATATCTTCACCCAATCCAAGAATGGTACCCATCTTTTATTATATCATAATTTTCTCCCAATGGGGGCATGGTAACCATGGTTTTCATATCATATCCTATTCACCTCTTCGGGCATCATACCCATTCATGTTTCTCATCAAAATATCTTGAACACATGGTCTATTATACCCCTTTCACTTATGGGTCAACATTACTTATTTGGATTCTAGATGTTACACATACAATGGCATATGACCCCTTTCACTTATAGCTCTACATTGCTTATTAGGATTATAGATATTAAATAAACCATAGCTCATGATAAATCATCACTCATGCTAAATTTATTTCCATGTATTTCTAGTATTTAGCTCTTATGCATTATGGAAAAATTAGTCTTCCCCATGTACATTGTCATCATTATCTTAGAATCCATTCACTTATGGGATTAGCCACATATTCATCTATATTATGTGATCATGACACTTTATTATTATCTTATGATTAAGGGTTTTTTATACATATATATCTTGTATTATCATTTTTTATGGATTGTTATGCCCTACACATCACTTTACATCTTGTCACATTATGTCATCATACTATATACATGATTTATAAATTTTAGCCATCAAGGGGTAGGATCTCATGTTTCAAACTTTAAAACCTTGAAAAATTCAAAATTCAAAAGAATTTAAAAGTTTATAAATTAAAATACAATGCAAAACTCAAAATTCAAAAATAAAAAACATTGTTTTATACATGGTTACATATTCAACTATGCTAGAGATTTCATATCCATAATTTTCATGGTATTTATTGATTGGTTGCTATGCAGATTCAAATGTTATATAATATTGGACTTCATATTATTGGCCCAAATTTTGAGATGTCATTTCCATTAAAGGATCTTGCATGGTGATATCTATCATTTCTTGTCCTTTATCATTTTAAGCTAGATTACTTAGTTACTACATCTCATGCTAGTACCTAGATGTTGTGTGTGTGTGTGTGTGTTTGTGTGGATATATTCATTTCAATTGTTGCTTTGTTACATTTATTCTTTTTTATGTAAATTTTTGCTTGCATGTGTAGGTGTTTACCTCTTTGTGCATCCTTGTCCATGGAGGATTCTCTTCTTGTCATATTTTTGGGGTCCAGTCCTTGTGCAATCTCACTAACTAATTTTGTTACTAAATTGGGTGTACTCACTATATGTATGCTCCATAAAAAATTTCATCACTGATATATTTAAAGACACATATCCCAAGGTATCCTCTTAGGTGCACAAGGTAAGTCTAGAATCACCATACTATAAATTTTTATTCTTGGTAACTCTATCATTTAAAATATATAATTTAATGTATTATTTTATAATTTTTATATTGTATAGCCACAACCATTTTTTGATGTTGTGTCATAGAAATTTGATCCTTTAAAGTTTGAGAGGAGAGCCTCTCCCCGCAATTAGACATCCGACACCTTTGTTTCTTAATCTAGGGTAATGATGTGTAATTTATTTGGATACATTGAGTAAAATGAGAGCTAATTGTAGTGTTAGGGGTAGTTGTAGGATAAATTTATTTTTTTATGTAAATATAGTCCATTTTGCATGCCTATATGTCCCACTTTATATGATGATAGTTTTATATGCCTATATAGTCCAGATTATATGCCAATATGACACATTTTGTATGTCATTATAACATATTTTAGATACATGTACATACTAGATCAAGGAGATTTTTCATGAGTCAATAGATGGCCAATCTATAGGCCTATTGAACGTGAAATTTATTTACTACTCGATAGTCTGCTTCCAAATCTCAATTTTTATAGATGGTCCTTGAAGGATTTAAATGAGGTAAGATAACATAATTATAGTCTTTAATTAATCAAGGTGTTATCAGTCCTGGTACTTCTCCATGTGGTTCTCGTATTATTTTAGTGCCTAAGAAAGATGGTTCATGGAGAATATGTGTTTTTTATAGAACACTTAACAAGATAACCATCAAGAATAGGTACCTTATTATGTGTATTGATGATATTCTTGATCAACTTTAGCATGCCAATTATTTAACTAAGCTTGATTTAAAATTCAGGTATCACCAAGTGTGGATTAATAAAGAGGACATTTAGAAAATAACATTCAAAACAAAGCAACGTTTGGGTTAGTGGTTGGTTATATATTTTGGGATATGCAATGCACCAACTACTTTCACATGATTGATGAACGAGGTAATGAGTTCATTTATTTATTCCTTTTCCATTGTATATTTAGATGATATGCTTTTTTTAACATAAAATTTGATGAGCATATTGATCATCTTAAACAAGTTTTACAACTTTTGAAGGAGAACAAGTTAGTGTTGAATGAGAATAAATGTGAGTTTTCTCAACAATCATTTATCTTTTTGGGGCATGTGGTTGGATATGGAGAATTTAGGATTGATATAAATAAGGTAGAGGCCATCATGAATTGGCCAAAGCCTTCCAATGTAATTGAAACAAGGATATTTGTGGGTGCAATTCAATATTTGATGAAGTTCCTCAAGAAATTATTTTTCATAGTTGCACCTTTGCATGTCATTACTATAGGTGGTAAAAATTTAACTTAGGACAAGAAGCAACAAAGTGTATTTGATATTTTTTTTTAAAAAATTAGCCATGCATTAGTTTTAGCTTTGCCTAACTTAAAACAACCCTTCAAGATAGAAATGGAATCTAGTGATTATGCTATGGGAGTTGTCCTACTTTAAAAGGTAAGATTATATATTAAAATTTAGAATTATTTCATCATCCGATTTTTAATTATTTTATATATGATAAAGAACTATATGCTTTTTTTCAATTGGTAAGGAAATGAAAGCATTGTCTCATGGCTAAGGAAACTATTATCCATATAAATCATTAACCTCTACAATATTTGTAATCTCAAACAAAACTTCAAAAAACTAGACATTATAAGTGGACAAGAGTTTTACAACAATTTCATTTATTTGTTGAATATAAAAAAGGTGTGACTAATAAACTAGATGATATGTTATCTATACATCCTTTGCTTTCATTCATGGGTACCATAATACTTCTTGAGACTTTTATGTGTGATTCTTGTGTAGATGGATATGAGCATGATGTAAATTTTGGGAAGCCAATTATTCAAATAAAAAGGTTTTGAGGTGTGAGTTTTGATCTCAAGGAGGATTATAACCTTAAAAATTGATTGATCTACAAGTTGGGTAAGCATTTTATGTACAAGGAAGAAATATTTCAGCTAATACAAGAAGCACATACTTCAAAATCTATAGGATATTTTGGTGTTACAAATATTTTTGCACATTTTTAGAGGTTTTTTTATTAGCCTGATATGAAATTAGATGTTTCCAAGTTCATAAGAAGATGCGTACTTTGTATTAGAAGAAAACATAGTAACAGGTAGTTGGATTTGTATAAGTCATTAACAATTATTTCTAGGTTATGGGAAATAATTTCCATGGATTTTGAAGGCAAGTTCCCTATGTCAAGGAAGAGGCATGACTATGTATTTGTGTTTGTGGACCATTTTAGTAAGATGCACATTCTTGTTCCTTGTAAGAAGACTATCAAAGGTAGTGATACAACCAAGTTATTTTTTTCCAATGTGTGGATTCATTTTGGTTTGCCCAGTTCTATTGTTTCAAATTAGTACTCAAGGTTTCTTAGAAAGTTCTGGGCCACATTGTGAGAGAAGATGGATACTAATTTGAAACAGTCTACAAAATTTCCCCCATAAACTAATGGGCAAATCGAGGTCATGAACAGAACATTGGTATAACTCTTAAGAGGGTATAAAAAATCCTAAAAAAGTCTTGGGATGAATATTTGGTGTATATTTAGCATTCTTACTGTTGTTCCCAAAATGTATCACTCATTTTTGGGGACAACAAATGAACTATTTTGGTCCTACAGGCCAAAATTATCTCTTCCCTTCTCAAAAAATTGTTTTGAGCATTCAAATTCTTCATTATTCAAGCTTTTTCAGTTAATTGACTAACAGGTTCAACAGGTTCAATGGCTTCAACAGGCGAGTTCTCACAAAGGAGCAAGTTTTCAACACTTAGGCATTTACAAGATTGGTTCAACATCTTGGTTCAACCAAAAATGTTCATCAACAAGCTTCAAAGGAAGGATTGAACCATTGAACCCCGCTTCCATAAAGGTTCAACGGTTCAACGAGTTCAAAAGTTTAATGACATGAAAAGACTTAGAGGAATTTGAAGGCTTCGAAGAATAAAGGAATGAACCATTGAACCGTTGAAACTTGAACCAAAATGGTTAAACGGGTTCAGTGGGTTCGAAGAGATCAAAAGACTTGGAAGTAAAGAAGGCTTCAAGTGCAAGATTGAACCGTTGAACCAAAGTTGGTTTAATCAGTTAGTTCAAATGGTTGGTTCAAAGGACTGCCCCAAAGCTGAAGGAACAAGTGCCCTTGTGGAGGGCAATGAACTGAAGGTAAGTACCCTTACAGAGGGCATGGAACATTGGTTCAAAGATCAAAAGCCTGACAGAAAATGCATTCAAGGTGAGGGAAGGTTTCCTTCAAACAAAAAGTCTGAAAGAATTCCTTCAGACTTTTGTCCAAAGGAAAAGCTTGAAGGAAAGTGGATGAAGCCAAGGAAAGATTTCCTTTAGACATTTTGTCCAAAGGATTTAACCTAAAGACCATCCAACTACCACTCGAAGGACCCTGAAGGGTAGGTACCCTTTCAGGGGCTCTCGACACCAATAAAAAGGACCTTTCTCAAATCCCGAAGGGACACCTTCCCTTTGAGGCATTCCAAGACATAAAGCCGTAGGAATTTCAAAACTTCAGAGGGACTTAGAAAAATACAAGGAAGCAAAGGAATAAATAATGAACCAATGAACCGATTGAACCTTGAACCAAAAGAGTTCAAAGTTTAATGGTTCACAGGTTCAATGGTTCAAAAGAAACTCTAGACAAAGGAAGGAAATGAATGATTCCAGAGACCAGTTCAAAGGGTTCAACCAAAGAGCAAAGAAGGGATTGAACCAGGAAGCAATGAAATAAAGGAACTCATAAAGACTGCCTGAACCATTGAACTATTGAACCAATGAACTTTCACAAGCTCAAAGGTTTATGGTTTAATATGGTTCAAATAGCCAGCAACCATTGACGGCCCCGCGGACGTTAAATTTAAGGTAATGGAATATATGTTAGTTTTCAAAGATGGTACAAAAATTTAAGGATGAACCAAGTGACCAGCTGAATAAGATAGCCTGAGAGCTCCAATTTCTATAGGGAAGAGAGAACAATACAAAAATATTAGAAATATCTACAAGGGAGTTATTTTCAGTAGGTGAAATAGTTCACCAAGTAGACTTCTAAGCATGCCAAATCAAGGATGCAGTATATTTTTCTTCCATGAAGCTAAGGCAAAAGTGGATATCTACACAAATAAGAAGGAAAATACTAAATGGTCTATACTTTGGAGGAGTAATATAAGATAAATTGGCACGCCACAGTTAAGGTGGATGCACTGTTCCAAGCATAGCCCCTTGATAGAATTAAAAATACATTCAAGGCATTGACTGTAGCATGGGCCATTTCATAGAACAAAGTGCTAAGCCTTTCTTGGTGCTATATATTGTAAACTCTTATTTTATGCAAAGGAGATCTCTTCATTATAGAAGCAAAACTCTACCCAGATTGAAAGGTGATTATTGAGACTTTGAGCTCAGATTGTTGATCATATTACTTTATCTAAATAAAAAAGCAAGTTACTTTCAAACTTTGTGTTGTTATAACTTGTGTTATTATAGGAAAATGTTCTTATGTCTATTTCCTAGGAGCTTTTTTGTTTATTTAATTTAACAAGCAAAAGTAGTGAAAGTAATTAGGAAGGTGTCCTGAAGCAAATTGTTAAAAGACTTTATGCTGTCACAGTTGTCTTCAATGTGTTTTTAGTTTTTTTCTATGTAAAAGATCTTGGAATGAATTTGTGCCTCCATTATCCTTTGTTTTTCACTCTCTAGACAGTTGAGGTGTAGACTTTGTGTGACATTTCATTCTGCTAGTTACTACACCCTTGTTACCTATTAGTTACTTGTCACTACCTAAAAGAACTCCTGTTGTTTTTTGCAAGATCACTTCTGAAAGAAGAGAAGTGTCTTCAATGTTTTCACCAAGATTTCCTCTTTTTTCTATGAATATCATCTCTGAAAAAAGAGAGATGGATGGTGTAGTCCTACCCCTATGTGTTATTTTTTACTTATATATATATATATATATATAGTATATAGCTCTTCATATTTATAGGGAACCTCCCCTTGATGAGAGGAGAGATTTTTCCCCTTTTGATGTAGTAAACTTGCATGCTTGGCTAACCAATCTCCCTTGTTGTGGTTGAAGAGACCTATTTTTCTCATTAGTTAGCTGGTGACAAAATATTCACCCAACAATTTTTTGGTGACTCCGCTAGGGATATTACATGCAATCTAAAGCCTCTAACTTTAGATTGAAGCAGTTCCCATCCTTATCTAATATATACTTGGAAAATTTGCTCTACATCTTATCCATTATCATTATAGTTTTACCATTTTCTTCCCAATCTCATGCAATAGTTTTTGGCGACTCTGCTGGGGAAGAGCGTGCAGTTTGAAAACTTAAACTTCAATCTGAAGCAAGTCCAACTCTTTTTTATTTTTGTTTTACAATCTGGCAACTCCACGCTTTACTAAAAGCCAGAGAGCCCAAGGTGTTAGTGACCTTGTGTTTGAGTTGGTGCAACAGGGCAATTTTGACTTGTTCCCTCCCCAACTTCAAGTTCAATGATCTAGGAGTGTTCCTCCTACCCATACTAGGTCACCAACACAAGGCAGAGATTTTTTTCTATTGTTAGTAGAGCTTTGCCTATACATACTCCACCCAGATTTGTTATCCCCCCTTTCCATAATCAAATCTTGGCAGTTCAAGGCCCTTGGGGTAACTCTTTTGGTCCACTCAATTTGACTCCACCTCTACATGAGCTTCCACGCAGTTTAAGGAAGAATTTTCCCAAATTATTTGGTGATGGGACAGTTCATCTTGATGAATAAATTGCTACCTTTAGCATATCCTATGGTATGATAGGCATGGAGTAAGAGGACGTAGCAGTCAAACTATTTGTGGAGACATTGCAAGGTGCTGCTGCAGACTAGTTCTATCATTTATAGGCCCAGACTATGACTGATTGAAACACACTCAAAGCCAAGTTTGAAGCAAGGTTCAAGCCTACAGAAGATGTGCATGCCTTGTTGGCCCAACTCATATAGATGAAGAAGGAACCTCATGAACCTATGAGGGACTTCATAGCAAAGTTTGACACATTGAGTAACGAAATTCCTACAATTGCTCAGTCAACACTTGAAAACCTCAAATACTTCTTCATCAACTCATAGCTACATGAAGTGAGTTTTTCATTGAGACGATCTGGCCACATAGACCTTGCTACTGCTTAGGATTTGGCTAATGAGGTAGAAGATGACCTTATCTTGGTAGGAAAGATAAAGAGAGATCCTAATAAAGGTAAATCCCTTTCATCTTCTGAATACTCACCTACAGTCACCATTGATCTAATGGTGCAAAATATAGAAAATAAAGTGATAGCTTTCAGAAAGCAAATGGCATAAGGGATATCATCTGCTTCTTCATATAGAGATATACAGAGGAGGCCATTCCCCAATCAGTCATACCAAGGCAATGCTGCCAAGAATCAAGGGCAGCCAAATCATCTTCCTCCCTCTCAGAGAAAATTGGCCATTGAAGCACCTCCAACCAATTCAACTATTGGATATCTTGAAGCAAAATAAAATTTCTCCTTTCAACCTGAGTTAAACCCTGAACATGATGCTAATCTATTCACAGAGTGATAAGAAGAATTAGCTGGCGACTCCAACATTAGTTTCCTGAATTACCAAGATGAACCCAGAAGTGAAGGTAGATAAATTGAGGGAACTTACACTATATTCACTCAATCCAAAAACTAGTCAGCCTAGCAAGATGATAAGGAAAGAATAGAGGAGTGACCTCAACCAATAATCTCAATTGTTAAGTAGGGAACCACTCTGCCTTTCCAGCCAAAGGACTTGGTGACTGCTAAAAAAGGTGAGTACCTCAATTATGCCTTCACTTTCAACTTCAAATTTGTAGACCAATCCTCCCTATTCTAAAAACCAAAAGGATGAACTCTCATCCTCTGTTCCTAGTCCATTTCAGTCATTTAACATAATTGACCATATAAAAAAACTAAAATTCAAATGTTTGAATTTGAATTCCTATAATCCAACCCTGAGCAGTTGGATAAGTTGGTTCAATGTGTAAAGAACCAATCTGTCCCTATAAGACAAGCAATTTTGAAGGTAACTCATGATACCTACAAGAACACATCCAACATGAATAACCTTGTCATTACTCCTCTTGCTGCTCCTGAAAGGACTAAACTATTTTATGTCTTCTTGTTGATAAATAGACACCAACTGAATAATTGCATCATAGATTCTAGTGCATTTGATAATGTCATGCCTGCTAAAGTGGCATAATCCCTTGGTCTCACACTAACCAATACATTTGGAAGATGTTTCTCCATGGAAAACAAATAAGTGCCACTGCTGGGACAAATAAAATATGCTTGATTTGTTAAGGTGTGGAGCCTAAAAGCTTCACATATGAGTACATTACCAAAGTTGCAGGTTTACACAATCACCGGCGTTGGTCAGGAGAGACCGACGTCGGTCTGATGCAGTTGAAGAGATGCCGGCATCGGCAGTGGATCGGCCAATGCCGATCACAGGCAAGCAAGCAGGAACTGGTGTCGATTATCTGTGCGTCCAAAATGCTATTTTCGAGGACAAAAGCGAGTGTTTGCATGATGAGTTTAAGTCTTAGTCTTAAGTTCACGTTTCTATTATTAGTAAGATTGTTTTTAGAGCCCTTGTTCAAGAGGCTTAACTGTTGGTTGTAAGTGCATGCTCAAGTTTCCTAATTCTATATGTAGAATTAGATCTTCCTAGCTTTGTGTGATTATTGTAGTAGTTCATTGTATGTGAATGTTGAAGAATAGTATAGAGGTGTATCAATCCAGGTTATTGGAATTGATTGTACTTGAGAGAGAGAGCTCTTAAGGGATAGAGATCTTGTGCATCTGAGAGAGGTGTGGAAGAAAGAAGTTTCTTCAATTGTATTCCTTGTGTAAAGAGTTTTAATACAAGTTTTCAGGGTGGTTTCTTGTATCTCTTGTCCTTTGCTATTATCTGATTCTAGTTACTTATCTATCTGATTTAATTCCATAGTTTATTGCTTTCATAAGTGTAATCTATTGTTGGTTGATCCCCAACAAGTGGTATTAGAGCCTTGGTTGTAGGTTTAGAGTTTGATATCCAATAATTGGTATCAAAGCTCAGGTTCACTAACAGGTGGTTTAGATCTGTGTAGTGTGTATTGATTACAGGTTACTCATAGGAGTTTCTGCAGGGATTTCTGTTTGAGTGGGAGAAGCAATGGCAGATGAAAGTAAACTGAGAATGGAGAAGTTCAATGGAAAAAACTATCAACATTAGAGAATGCAGATAGAGGACTATCTATATCAGAAGGATCTATACTTACCGCTAGGTGGGATTGTAAAGAAGCCCACAGACATGGAGGATGAAGAATGGGAAGTTCTTGACAGAAAGGCTCTGGGGTCTATAAGACTGAGTCTAGCATCTACTGTGATATCTAATTTATCACAGGCAAAAACAACGGTAGAGTTGATGACTACTCTAGCAAATTTGTACGAAAAACCCTCAGCTTCTAATAAGGTATATCTTATGAAGTAGCTATTCAATTTGCATATGCAGGAAGGTGGATCTGTATCTAATCACCTGAATGACTTCCATGGTATTGTAAATCAATTAAGTTCAGTCAAAATTGTATTTGATGATGAAATTAAAGCTCTTTTAATATTATGTTCTTTACCTGAAAGCTGGCATAGCTTAGTAATGGCAGTTAGCAATACTGCATCTGCATCAAATATTTTAAAAGTAGAAGATGTTGTTAGTGTTATCTTGAATGAGGAAATTCGTAGGAAAAGCACAGAAGAGACATCTGGGAATGCTTTAAGTTTTGAGAGCAGGGGAAGGCAAAAAAAGAAGAGCAAGAAAGGGAGATCAAGATCCAAGTCTAAGGGGAAAGGCAGATCCAAATCCAGAAATGGCAGAAGGCCACAATGCTAGAATTGTGGAAAGATGGGGCACATAAGCAAAGATTGCTGGTCAAAGCCTAAGGATGACAATCAGCACGAAGGAAAAGAAGCAAAGGTTGCAGGTATTGCACAAGATGCTTTAATATTCTCTTTGCATAATAATATAGAATCTTGGGTGTTAGATTCTGGTGCATCTTTTCATGCTACCCTTAATAGGGAATATTTCTGTGACTATATCCATGGAGATTTTGGAATAGTGTATCTAGGGGATGATGAACCCTGTAAAATTATTGGCAAAGGTAAAGTGTAGCTGAAAATGCAGAATGGAAACACATGGGTGTTGAGAGAAGTTATGCATGTTCCTAGCTTGAAGAGAAATTTGATTTCTGCAAGAAAGTTAGGGGATGAGGGTTGTACAATAACTCTTACAGCAAAATCTTGGAAAGTGACCAAGGGTGCACTTGTTATGGCCAAAGGTAAGAGAGTAGGTACTCTCTATTTGTGTAATTGTGTTACTAACAATTCTCCTTCTGTATTATCTACTTCAAATGTGGATGCAAAATTGTGGCACTCAAGGCTTGGCCACATGAGTGAGAAGGGGATGTCAATTCTTAAGTCTAAAGGTAAGCTTTCAGATTTGAAAAGTATGGATCTAGAATTTTGTGAGCACTGTGTATTTGGAAAACAGAAAAGGGTTAGTTTTCTCAAGACTGGGTCTACAAAGAAGAAGCATAAGTTGCAGCTTGTTCACACAGACGTGTGGGGACCAGCTCATGTAGCTTCTATTGGAGGATCACAATACTATGTTTCGTTCATAGATGATGCTACAAGAAAGGTATGGATCTACTGTATTAAGAAGAAATCTGATGCATTTGAGACTTTTAAGATTTGGAAAGCTATGGTTGAGAATGAAACAGGGAAAAAATTAAAGTGCCTGAGATCAGATAATGGTGGAGAGTTCTCCAGTTATAAGTTCAACTGGTATTGTTACATGCATGGAATCCATAGGCAAAGGACGGTTCCAAGGACACCTCAGCAAAATGGAATTGATGAAAGGATGAACAGAACAATCATGGAGCGTGCAAGATGTATGAGATTGCATGTTGGTTTGCCTTTAGAGTTATGGGCAGAAGCTGTTGACACTGTAGTGTACCTGATTAACAGAGGACCCTCTACAGCTCTGGATGGTGGAATTCTAGAAGAGGCTTGGACAGGTAAAAAGGTAGATCTCTCTTTTCTCAAAGTTTTTGGTTGTGAAGCCTTTGTGCACGTAGATAAGGAAAATAGAAAGAAGCTCGATGCTAAGTCTATGAGGTGCACGTTTATTGGCTATGGCTCAGATGATTTTGGTTTCAAATTTTGGAATCTAAGAACTAAGAAGGTAATTAGGAGCCGTGACGTTGTTTTCAACGAAAAAGTGATGTATAGTGATCAGCTGAAGAAGCTAAATCAATCTGGACAGAGCAATAGTGAATTGGACGAGGTGATGGTCCAAAATGAGCTCGTGGGAAAAAGAAATAATCACTTGCAGGAAAACACAGAGACCGACGTCAGCAGGTTAGGAACCGGCGTCGGTAAAACAGAAACTGATGTCGGTCATACAGAGACCGATGTCGGCAGAACAGGCACCGGCGACGGTCAGGCAAAACTGGTGTCGGCCAGTAACAGGTCTGGAGGTGACCGAGGTCAGTCACTGTCAGAGAATTTGGGTGGACAGCGTGTTGTGAACAAGTCTCAGACACCCATCAGGAGGTCTGAAAGGGTAAGTAAGCCTCTAATTAGATATTCTCCTTCATTATACTATTTATTGCTAACTAATGGTGGAGAACCAAAAAGTTTTGAAGAAGCAATATAGGTGGAGTCCAAGAGTCAGTGGGAGCGTGGCATGGTTGAAGAGATGGAGTCCTTAAGAGAGAACCAAACATGGGATTTGGTTGAATTGCCAGCTGGTAAGAGAACACTAAAGAACAGATGGACCTACAGGATGAAAGAAGGTGAGAATAGACAGATGAGATATAAGGCCAGATTGGTAGTGAAAGGATTTGCACAAAATCCAGGTATTGATTTTGGTGAGATTTTTTCTCCTATTGTTAAAATGACTTCTATACGGATTGTACTGTCTTTGGTTGCTGTTGAGGATTTGCATCTTGAGCAGCTAGATGTTAAGACAACGTTTCTTCATGGAGATTTGGATGAGGAAATTTATATGGAATAGCCGGAAGGATTTGAGGTCAAGGGTAAGGAGAAGTTAGTGTGCAGATTAAAGAAAAGTTTGTATGGCCTCAAGCAAGCTCCTAGATAGTGGTATTTGAAATTTGACAGGTTTATGACTGAGCATGGCTACAGTAGGTGTCAATCTGACCATTGTGTGTATTTTAAGAGATTAGATAATGGTAGATACATTATTCTATTGTTGTATGTAGATGATATGCTGGTTGCAGGATCACACATGTAGGATATCTCTGAGCTTAAGGTGAAATTAGCTCAAACGTTTGCTATGAAGGATTTGGGAGCAGCAAAGAAAATCCTTAGCATGAGCATTAAGAAAGACAGGAAAAATCACATGTTGATATTGTCTCAAGAGGATTATGTGGACAAGGTGTTGAAACGGTTCAATATGTAGGATGCTAAATCGATAAGCACACCTTTGGCTGGACATTTTAAGTTGAGTAAAGAACAATGTCCTAATTCACATGATGAGGTAGAGTACATGAGTAAGGTTCCATATTCTTTCACAGTAGGGAGTTTGATGTATGCAATGGTGTGTACTAGACCAGATATTTTCCAAGTAGTGGGAGTTGTAAGTAAGTATATGGCCAATCCAGGTAAGGAACATTGGAAAGCAGTTCAGTGGATCCTTAGATATCTGAGAGGAACCAGCAGTAGGCACTTGTGCTATGGAGGTTCAGATACTTCTCTACATGGTTATGTAGATTCAGATATGGCAGGTGATTTGGATGGCAGGAGGAGCACTACAGGTTATGTTTTCACTGTAGGTGGAACGGCGGTTAGCTGGATATCTAAGTTGCAGAAGGTTGTTGCCTTGTCAACTACAGAAGCAGAGTATATTGCAGCCATAGAAGCTAGCAAAGAGATGATATGGATGACACGATTCATGAAAGAGCTTGGAAGGGAGCATGGGAGTTACAGATTGTATAGTGACAGTCAGAGTGCAATCCATTTGGCTAAGAACTCAGCGTTTCATTCAAGAACTAAGCACATACAGCTAAGGTACCACTTCATACGACATGTATTGGAAGATGGTGATTTGAAGTTGGAGAAGATCCATACAGATAGGAATCCTGCTGATATGTTAACCAAGCCGGTTACAAAGGATAAGTTGAATCTTCATTCAACTTCTGTTGGTCTTCATGATTGAGTTGAAGATAGAGGAGCTAGAAGATGTTGTTGTACAGGTACTGGTGCAGCTGTTTATCTCCAAGTGGGAGATTGTTAAGGTGTGGAGCCTAAAAGCTTCACATATGAGCGCATTACCAAAGTTGTAGGTTTACACAGTCACCAACGTCGGTCAGGAGAAACTAACGTCGGTCTGATGTAGTTGAAGAGACGCCAGCATCGGCAGTGGATCGGCCGACGTCGGTCACAGGCAAGTAGGCAGGAACTGGTGTCGGTTACCTGTGCATCCAGAATGCTATTTCTGAGGACAGAAGCGAGTGTTTGCATGATGAGTTTAAGTCTTAGTCTTAAGTTCACATTTCTATTATTAGTAAGATTGTTTTTAGAGCCTTTGTTCAAGAGGCTTAACTGTTGGTTGTAAGTGCATGCTCAAGTTTCCTAATTCTATATGTAGAATTAGATCTTCCTAGCTTTGTGTGATTATTGTAGTAGTTCATTGTATGTGAATGTTGAAGAAAAGTATAGAGGTGTATTAATCCAGGTTGTTGTAATTGATTGTACTTGAGAGAGAGAGCTCTTAAGGGATAGAGATCTAGAGAGAGATCTTGTGCATCTGAGAGAGGTGTAGAAGAAAGAAGTTTCTTCAATTGTATTCCTTTTGTAAAGAGTTTTAATACAAGTTTTCAGGGTGGTTTATTGTATCTCTTGTCCTTTGCTATTATCTGATTCTAGTTACTTATCTATCTGATTTAATTCTGCAGTTTATTGCTTTCATAAGTGTAATCTATTGTTGGTTGATCCCCAACATAATTTGTGTTTGCAGCCTTCCCAGTTAAGAGAATCAAGATGACTATCTTGGTGGCCAACGTCCCAGCATCATATGGCATTCTTTTTGGGTAGAATTTATGTAAGGATGTTGGTGGCAATTTAAGCATGGACCTATCCAAGGTGAGGGTCCTTGTCAAAGGCATTATGCAGAGATTGCTCCCTGAGAAGGAGGCAAAATACGTGTTTACTCAAACATCAGTGCCTAGAGCTCAAATTCTATTTGAGTCTTTAGGCATGGGTAATTACTTTTAATCCACAAAGGAAGTTCATGAGGCATCTGATGAAGCTCTTGAAGATGACAGCCTAAAAATTGGTTTAGGTGGAATAACAGAAGGATTGGTGGAGTGAAATGCAAGTGCAAAAGAATCCTCCCCTCCAAGCGAAGAAGAAACTAAAGAAAAATCAGTGTCTGATGAGGTATGGATTTAGGAATTTGATGGCAACTTCTTCTCTACCGGTTCAAGAGCTGAGATCATGTTGATATCTCCTCAAAGAGATATTTTTTATTCTTCATACAAGTTGTAGTTTAGCAACACCAATAACACAGCGGAGTACGAATCTCTATTGCTTGGATTAAAGGCTGCTCAAGACAAAGGCGTCAAGCTCTTTCATGCCAAAAGAGATGTTGAACTAGTGGTTTGTCAGGTAAAGAACTTGTATCAAACCAAAAATGAGAGATTGTGCCACTACCACAATCTAGTCTAAGATTAAATTGAAAGCTTTGATGCTCTCAACATCTCTGTCATACCCAGGGAATTCAATGACAGAGATGATGTAGTAGCTATGGAAACTCTCTTGGTTCCTCACCTAAAATTCCAAGGAGACAAGTACATTATCGAGCTGGTCTTTCGACCAAGTATACCTAATAATGTCAGTCATTGGTAGGTATTCAATAATGACAATCAAATCATTGCCTTCTTGGAGCAAAAAGACAACTTTGAACAACTGCACTTCAAAGGCAGTAAACCTCAGAAGCTTGAACCAATCCCTGAATCAAGTTCAAATGTAGGTGAAGAATTCTTTCAACTTAAAGGGAATAAAATCTCAAAAGGCCTAGTTTCCCTTGAGAAGTTGTTTGACAGACATGACAGATTCATTAAAACAACAACAAACAGATTCAAGCTCCTCTCAAGAGTTTGATCAAATAAACTTGGGTACTAAGGAAGATCCCAAGATGGTGAACATCGATAAATGCTACACCCCTGAAGAAAAGTTCAAGTTCACTGCTCTGCTCTGCCAGTATATGGATGTCCTAGCATACTCCTATGATGATCTGAAGTCACTCCAGATTGAAGAAATTCACCATGACATTCCTCTCAAAAGTGATTCAGTACCTTAAAATAAAAAATTTAGATAGTACAATCTAAATATATCAAGTAGTATTCTATTTGAAATATAAAAAATGCTCAATGCTAGGATAATTTTCTCAATCCATCATTCCACATGGATTGCCAACATAGTACCTGCGAGGAAGAAGAATGGAAAAATTTGCCTCTATGTGGATTTCAAGAATTTGAATCAGTCATCCTTAAAGAATAACTATCCTCTGCCCATCATGGATCAAGTTCTTTAGATGGTGACTGGTTTTGAAATGTTATCAATGCTAGACAGCTTTTCAGGATACAATCAAGTTGAAGTTGGTGAAGCAGACCAGCATAAGACTGCCTTCACCACACCTTGGGGCACCTTTGCATACCGAAGAATGCCATTTGGCCTAATAAATACTTGTGCAACTTTTTAAAGAGAAATGGACCTTACTTTCAAAGATGGAATGGGTAAGCTCATTATAGTGTACCTAGTTGATTTAATAGTCTTTTCTAAGCATTGCCCTGATCATATGCATCATCTGCAACAAGTACTAGAATGATGCCACTAGAATGGCATTTCTTTGAATCTCAAGAAGTCTATTTTTGGGGTAACAAAAGGAAAACTTCTTAGACACATTGTGTCCTGAGAAGGCATAAGGATTGACTTAAACAGAGTCAAGTCCATTCAGGAGCTTACCCTACCTACAAGTAAGACTGCAGTTCACTCTTTCTTTGAAAAGGTGAATTTTTTACGAAGGTTCATCCCTAAGTTCACTGAGAAGACTCACCATATTGTAAACATGATGAAAGGAAAGGCCACCTTCAGATGGATTGAAGAAGGCAAATTGATGTTTTAAAATATCAAGACTACTATTGCCCACACCCCAATTCTAATTTGTCCAAATTATACCAAGGATTTCACAATGTATAGTTATGCTTCTGAGCACACACTTTTAGCCATTCTGATTTAATAAAACCAAGAAGATGTGGAATCTTCCATTTCTTTCATGAGCTATCCTCTCAAAGCTCATGAGCTGAAGTACTCAAACATGGATAAGCATGCTTATGTAGTGGTAAAGGCCTTGAAGCATTTCCACTTTTACATCCTAAATTCACATCTTACTACCCTAGTTCCAGATATCACAGTCAAATTCATATTAACTCAGTAGGATTTTGGAACCAAAAGAGGAAATTAGATTGCTAAAATCTAAAAGTTTGATCTAGTCATCAAACCAATGAAGCTTGTGCGAGGAAAGGGCCTATTGCAATTGATTACTGACAATAGACTAGAAAAAATAGAACATGGAGAAGAAGAAATTGAAGACACACCAACAGTCCTCTTTGTCTCCACCACAAATGAGTGGTATTCAAATATTGCTCATTTCCTTACTTATGGTGAGTGTCTTATCCACCTGTCTCATAAAAAAATGAGGACTATCAAGTTGAAAGCTGTCATTTTGTCCTCCGAGATAATGGCCTGTATAAGAGGAACCTTGATGGAGTGTTCCTTCACTGCATGGATAAAAAACAATAGAACCAACTTTTGGAGTCCTTCCATGATTTGGCCTATGGAGGACATTTTTTTGCCCTTGTAACTGCCCATAAGATTCTGTGAGCCAGGTATTACTGGCCTACTTTGTTTTAAGATGCATACAAATGGGTGCAAAATGTGAACTATGCCAACAGTTCATTGGAAGACCCAAATTAGTTGCTCTACCTCTTAAGCCAGTGGTGATAGAAGAGCCATTTCAGCAATGGGGAATCAATTTCATTGGTGCTATAAACCCATCTTCAAGTGTTGGACATGATTATGTCTCCACAGCCATAGATTACTTCACAAAGTGGGTGGAAGCTATTCCAACCAAACATGCTACTTCAGAAGTAGTGTGTGATTTATTTAAGGAGAACATCATTTCCAAGTTTGGGGTCCCAACCAAAATTATCATAGACAATGCAGCTTGTTTCTCTTCCCAGGAGATTACTCAGTTCTATTTTTACTATGAGATTACCCTCTCCCACTCTTCTGATTATTTTCCATAAGGAATTGGCCAAGCTGAATCAAGCAATAAGAATCTGGTGACTATCATCAGGAGGTTGGTGGATGAAAACCAATGAACATGGCATAAAGCATTGGTTGATGCTTTATGGGTAGACAAAAATACACCTAAGAGGGCAATTGGTATGTCACCTTTCCAACTTCTGTATGGTCTCAATGCTGAGATACCAATCACCCTAGAATTGCCAGTGTTAAAATTGACTAAGGCAGTTGAAGATCAGACATATGAAAGCTCTATCGATAAAAGGATCATGTGTTTGACTGAGCTGAATGAGCAGTGAACTATGGTGGTGGACTGAATTGTTGCACATCAAAGTTTGGTAAAGAATCTCTTTGACTAAAAAGCAAAAAATTATGTTTTCCAGATTGGATATCAAGTCTTATTATGGGATAAGAGAAGAGAACCAAAGAGAATGCATGGGAAATTTGATTCCCTTTAGAGAGGCCCATTTACTATCCATCAACTCAATGGTAGAAATAATTTCCTATTGAAGTATCAAGATGGTACGCCCTTTTCTCTGCCTCACAATGGGCAGCATCTAAAGCACTTCAATTCTTGAAGTATCAGATAAGTTCACCTGTATATATGTATATTTGTACAGTCTTTAGTTCTATTTTGTGCTTTTTGTTTTCATTTTTGGTGCCCTTTTTTTTTGGTAGCATGACTCCATAGCCAAATGGCACACTTCAAAGCACTAGAGATTCTAGTTTCTACTCCCCTCAGCTATTCCAAGTTTTCAACTGAAGGAAATTCTCTAATTGGAGCTAGCTGTTGTTTTCAAAATGTATCACTCATTTTTGGGGACAACATATGAACTATTTTGGTCCTTCAGGCCAAAATTATCTCTTCCCTTCTCAAAAAATTATTCTAAGTATTCAAATTCTTCATTATTCAAGCTTTTTTAGTTAAGGGACTAGTAGGTTCAATAGGTTCAATGGCTTCAATAGGCGAGTTCTCACAAAGGAGCAAGTTTCTAACACTTAGGAATTTTCAAGATTGGTTCAATGCCTTCTTCAACCAAAAATGTTCATTGACAAGCTTCAAAGGAAGGATTGAACCATTAAACTCTGCTTCCATAAAGGTTCAACAGTTCAATGGGTTCAAAAGTTCAATGATGTGAAAAGACTTAGAGGAATTTGAAGGCTTCAAATAACAAAAGAATGAATCATTAAACCTTGAACCAAAATGGTTCAACGATTTCAATGGGTTTGAATAGATCAAAAGACTTATAAGTAAAGAAGGCTTCAAGCATAAGATTGAACCATTGGACCAAAGTTGGTTCAATCAGTCGGTTCAAATAGTTAATTTAAAGGTCTATCCCAAAGTCGAAGGAACAAGTGCACTTGCGGAGGGCAGGGAACATTGGTTTAAAGATCAAAAGCCCAGTAGAAAATGCATTCAAGGTGAGAGAATATTTCCTTTAGATAAAAAATTTGAAAGAATTCCTATGGACTTTTGTCTGAAGGAAAGCGGATGAAGCCAAGGAAAGATTTCCTTCAGACATTTTCTCCAAAGGAATTAACCTGAATACTATCCAAAGGCTGCCTGAAGGACCTTGAAGGGTAGGTACCCTTGTGGGGGCCCCTCGACACCAACAAAAGGGACCTTTCTCAAAGCCCGAAGGGACACCTTCCTTTTAGGGCGTTCTAAGGACATAAAGTTGTAGGAATTTCAAAACTTCAGAGGGACTTACAAAAATACAAGGAATCAAAGGAATAAAGATTGAACCAATGAACTGATTGAAACTTGAACCAAAAGAGTTCAAAGTTCAATGGTTCACAGGTTCAACGGTTCAAAAGAAGCTCCAGACAAAGGAAGGAAATGAATGATTCCAAAGACCAGTTCAAAGGGATGGTTCAACTAAAGAGCAAATAAGGGATTGAACCAAGAAGGGATGAAATAAAGAAACTAATAAAGACCGTTTGAACCATTGAACTATTGAACCAATGAACTTTCACAAGTTCAAAGGTTCATGGTTCAATATGGTTCGATCAGCAAGCAACCATTGATGGCCCCGTGGATGTCAAATTTAAGGTAATGGAATATTTATTAGTTTTAAAATATGGCATGAAACTTGAAGGACAAACTAATCGACCAGCTAAAGAAGATAACCTGAGAGCTCCAATTTCTACAGGGAAGAGAGAACAATACAAAAAAATTAGAAATATCTACAATGGAGTTATTTCCAGTAGGTGAAATAGTTCACCAAGTAGACTTATAAGCACGCCAAATCAAGGACAAGGCCTATTTTTCTTCCATGAAGTAAAGACAAAAGTGGACAGTTTCACAAATAAAAAATAAATGACAAAATGGTCTATACTTTGGAGGAGACATATAAGATAAATTGGCATGCCATAGTTAAGGCGAATGCACTGTTCCAAGCATGGCCCCTTGACAGAATTGAAAATAATTTCAAGGCATTGATCACAGCATAGGCCATTTCATAGAATAAAGCACCAGGACTTTTTTGGTGCTATATATTGTAAACTCTTGTTTTATGCAAAGGAGATCTCTTCATTATAGAAGTAAAAATCTGCCCAAATTGAAAGGTGAATACTAAGACTTTGAGCTCAGATTGTTGATCATATTACTTTATCTAAATGAGAAAGCAAGTTACTTTCAGACTTTGTGCTGTTATAGCTTGTGCTATTCTGGAAAATTGTTCTTATGTCTATTTTTTAGGAGCTTTCTTGTTTATTTAATTTAACAAGTAGAACTAGTGGAAGTAATTAGGAAGGTGTCCTGAAGCAAATTGTTAAAAGACTTTGTGTTGTCACAGTTGTCTTCAGTGTGTTTTTAGTTTCTTTCTATGTAAATGATCTTGAAATGACTTTGTGCCTGCATTATCCTTTGTTTTTCACTCTCTCAGTAGTTGAGGTGTAGACTTTGTGTTACACTTCATTCTATTAGTTACTGCACCCTTGTTACCTGTTAGTTACTTGTCACTACCTGAAAGAACTCCTATTGTTTCCTGTAAGATCATTTCTGAAAGAAGAGAAGTGTTTTCAGTATTTTCACCAAGATTTCCTCCTTTGTCTGTGAATATCATCTCTAAAAAAAGAGAGATGGATGGTGTAGTCCTACCCCTGTGTGTTAATTTTTGCTTATATATATATATATATATATATATATATATATATATATATATATATATATATATATATCCTCATATTTATAGGGAACCTCTCCTTGATGAGAGGGGAGATTTGTCCCCTTTTGATGTAGTAAACCTACACACTTGGCTGACTAATCTCCCTTGCTATGGTTGAAGAGACCTATTTTTCTCATCAGTTAGCTGGTGATAAAATATTCACTCAACACTTATAACAAAGTAGTTAATTCTTTGACTAGTAAATATCATTTTAAAACTTGTTTTGGTTACTTACCTCTATGTGCATTCTATGTTGTTTTTAGACAACCATATAGAGTAAGTGGGAAAGTGGACCTAGAGGTCCACAAAGTTGAAATATTCATTAATGTCAGGATCCTCTTTAGAGTACAATTGATTACCTTTGTATAAGCAACTAAATACGAAATTAAATCAGAAGTAATAAGTAACTAGAAATCAGAATCAACAAAGAATATGAGATATGAGAAACAATACAATCTATATTAACACTCTCCCAGAAGGACATACTATGAAAAAATCTCACTCTTCTTTCCACACCTCTTGGGTGTACAGTAATTCTTTCTCAAGAGTTCTCTCTCTCAATCAATTACAATCAACTCAACATTGAGTTGTTGTTTCCTCTAGTGCTTGTGACAATCAAATCAATCGATTTGTTTCTATCGCTAATTTGCTTTTCAGATTATAAAGAGAGAAGAAACTAAAGAAGTAATGGACAAGGCATGTGAAGTACCTGGATAAAGATCGCGCACCAGAATCCAGACGTTTGTGAGCACCCCTCTTTGGCTGTGGAGGAATGACACCTGCAAAGAAAAGGAACTTGGACAAGAAAATGTTAGATGGATAGGCGGTGGGTTGCCAAGCAAAAGCTTGTTCCCGGAAGTGTGAAAACTTCCTCAAGGGAGGTCAACCCACTGATAACAGACAGATAAAAGACCAAAGAAATACAGAATGCCAGAATACAGAAATGATGAACAAATTAGAAAGGAAAGAAAAGACAAAATGATTACCTGAAGGAGTTGTCGGGCTGATGACAGTCGCCGAGGTCAGAAATGTCGCCGGCGTCGGTTAGCTGATCTGCCGACGTCGGTTATCCTGTCGACGTTGGTTGGGGAAGTGACCGGCATCGATCGGGGTTGTGGCTTGTAGTCGGGTCTGGTTTGGTTTTTGGGCTGTGGACGGATCAGAGACAGAGTTTTTGGACGTGCTTGAATGGTTTGGAGAATGGTCTAGGTCTGGTTGGGTGCCCTGTATAGGGTCTTTGTTGATAGGGGGATGAGGGAGTTGTCTGGGATTGTATAGAAAAGGAGACAGTGTGAGAGGAAGATGCACAGAGGACAGGGCCTGAGAAGGCTTTTCAGCCTCTCAGGGGGAAGAATAGAGGGAGCAGGAAACAACAGATATACCAGATAACTGGAAGCTAAAGAAATGAAATAAAATGAAATAACAGACTGTGCTTACCTTTTTGTTTGCCGAATGAAGAGTGGGAGAGCTATTGTTGGAGCCACAGAAGGCTTGTTGCAAGAGGAGATTCTTGATCTAGAGCCTTTGCACCTGTTGCTGCTGTTGCACGAGGTCCAGATGGAGAAGAGACGAATGCCAAAATGCCAAGAGAATTCTGTTTGCGAGCTCAAGGGTCTAGGGGCTGCAACGGATGCAGAAAGGGGTAATGAAGGTTGCCAACGCCGGCAGTTTCACCGACGTCAGCCAAAGGGTCGCCGACGTCGGCAGTGGCAGAATGGGGACAGAGACTAAAAATAGCCTCTGCCCATTCTTGCACGCCGCCGGGCGAGGGGTTGTGGGAAGAACGGTCACGAGGATGCTTAAATGGGCGTGGGGGGAAGATAATGAGGAGATTTGACATAATAAATGCTAGGGGGAAGGTGGAGGGATTCAAGGGAGGATCCAAGGTGGCAAGGGTGGGGTGGAAAGGGGGCCACTTTAAAATATTCAAGTTATTTTAATCATATGAAGGCCAAGGGTTAGGATATGGGTTTGAGGTGGACAAGGGGGAGAACCAAGGTGCAGACACATTTGCGGTGTCTACATTTGCCCCTTTTTGTCTTGTTGGTTGTTCTTGACGAACTGCAAGACAAAAACAGGAGTTGGTTGCCCCAGGAAAAGGATGAGGTGTTCCCCCCTCAAAGCGATAGTCGAGAGAAGGGAACCGAAGATCGAGTGTCGATTTGACAGAGAAATGGATAGAAGAGAGTGAGTGAAAATGCTGCAGTAGTCGTGATTGCACGTAGACCACTTCACGGGAGGGCAGGTCAAATTATCACATGTCGAGGGTCAGGGAGTGCCAAAATTGAAGTAATCGGGCCCCAGCATTTAGTCGTCTGCTGATCGGGTCACTCAATCTAAGCTAAAGCTCCAAATGGTCGTCGTGTTCCAGGTATCCCAGGCTCAGGAAGTGCTCCCAGAAAACACGAAAAAGCCACAAGTAGTAGGGATCAACCGGCTTGCGATCCTATACTTGCGAAGGGTCAAAAATAGTCTGTGGACAATTCTGCTAACCAGCCGTGAGGTAGCACACATGCAAAAACAACCAAGGCAACATTGGCTTGGAAGTGGTCGAGGTCGAAGGAGATAGGCATGATCTCCAATGGTCATTGGGCAAGGGGATGGATGGACGAAAGGATGTGGTCGAGCTAACCCCAGAAGACCCCATGTCAACTGAGTGCTACCTACATAGCCCTGGTGATAGGGCCTCAGGCCAATGTAGTTCTCCCTGAAAGGGAGGAAGGGTCAAAGAGATTGATTGGTCTTGGTCAAAGTCGCAGAAGAGAAGGTTTGTCCATCAAAGAGATGAACAAAGGGGGTGGTCGAGCTAACCTCAGAAGATGTGGTATCTGAGTGCTGCCTACATAGCCCTGGTCATAGGGCCTCAGACCAATGTAGTTCGGATAAAAAGGTCTGATTGATCAATGATTGGATTGTGGTCAAGTGTCAAAATGATGAGGGTAAGATGATGATATAGATGTCACATGGGTCAAGAGGCTTTCATCCCTAGAAAGTTTCCATAGTCGTGATGGATGCATGCTAAAAATGAATGGAAGTCTATTTATGCTTCAGCAAGTATTGGTTTATGCTTAACATAAATTGGGTCTGGTCGGTAGTTTCCATGTGTATTGATGTCCATAGAAACTATGTGAAAAGGACAAGGCGATGCCTGATGTCATGTTGAAAATGTCGAGGTTGATTTGAAAATGTTGAAGTTGGTTTGGTTAAGGATGAGTCGACAATTGATGTGGTTAAATGTGACCAAAGTGTAGAGAAAAGGTGAAAGGCAAATTGCTCTTTCATTGACAAGGACCAGAAAGGAAGCATAGATAGGGGTTATTAGAACCAAAGCCCCATTCATGCATTACGTCATTGACCAGTGTGGTGTTAGAACGGTAATCGAATCACTTTGACATTAAAGTGAGCTCGAAGTCCCCTGAGCAGGTGATAGGAGGAGGATAGGGTAACCCAGTTTAAGAGTAGGAATAACCTTGCCCCTTTTTATAGGAGACCCTGAGACAACTACAAGCCAAGTCCATGACTCGTTTTTTTTTTTTTTTTTTTGGCGTAGACTGATCAATGCGGGAAGCCTGCATAGAGATGTCATTTGTTGTAGTGGTCATGTTGCGAAGCTGATCGATGCGGGAAGCTTCTAAGAAAAGTTGCTGTTTGTAGCAAGATTTAGTCATAGCCATCCTTCGAGGGAGTGGTCTATATTTTTGCTTTGATAAGGTTTGAATAGCTGTCTTTCGAGGGATCAGTCTATTAGCTACAACAATGATAGTACAGCTGTCCTTTGAGGGATCAGTCTATCTTTTTGATTTGATTTTGTGACCATGGATTATGTTTTGATATCTTGATTTTTTGATTTTTTTTTTTTAAGTCACGGACAAGACTGTAGAAGTTCAAGGATTCCCTTTTTATTAGGACAAAGCATCCATGCATCATAAAAGGGTTGTAGGAATTGTTAAAGGGGAATAGGGTTGAAAGGGATAAGGATTAAGAGGACGAGGATTGCTCAAGGGACGAGCTCAAGTTACGTGTCAAGTGGACGAATACTCGACTAGCAGAAGAAAGGTCGAAGATGCAAGACATAAGAAGGGGTTTAAGGCCTAATAAGACCCTGGGCCATACTTGTATGTTATGATAAGGTCCAAGTCAATTAGGAGCAAACTTGCCCCAATTTGCCTCTTTCCAGATTGGTCAGGTGTTGATTGATGGATGTGAAGTTGGTTGACATTGTCGTTGGTTGGTTGAAAAAGGTTGAATGTTTGGTCGAGAGGTCTGGTTGATTGATATTTGGTTGAAGTTTGGTTGAGACTGGTCAAATAATTGGTCGGGGGTTGGGTCGATAGACACTTGGTCGAGATTTAAGATTAAATAAGTGATTGATATGTGTTAGAGACTGGGTTGAAGAGTTGGTCGAGGTTTGGATGAAGGATGAATTCCCCCAGCGGGTAGGGAGAATGTTTGAAATATTGGTTAAGGTTGGTTGAGGTTTAGTGGTCAGATGGATGGTATTAATGTCGAATAAGGGGGTCAAAGGCGGCAAAGGGACCATATTCCAGCGTGGAGATCCCGATTTAGGTGATGAGGTTGGAGAGGCATGAGTCGGGGTTGATGTTTTGTTGAAGAGGTGGTCAAGAGAGTCCTTGCTGAGAAGGGAATCCTTTTTCCGGTGCTGACGAATGACAGCTTTGAGAGCACAACAATGCTTAGTGTCATGTCCCAGAATGTGATGATAGTGGCAAAATTTAGAGTTGTCGAACCAAGATGGCCTTGATTCGAGAGTTGATGAGCGGAGTGGTGTTGAAGGTTTGTTGATGATGTGGTCGAGAAGAGAGGTGTCATTCTCCAAACATTGGTGAACGATGACCTTGAGGGCATGACAATGCTCCGTGTCGTGTCCAGGCGTGCGATGATACGCACAAATGCAAGTGTGGTCGAACCAAGGTGGTTTAGGTCCGAGAGAGTGATATGGTCTAAGAGGCGGGAGATTGAGGCGAGAGGACTGTAACAAGTGCCGTAAGAGCAAGGCATATGAACCTGCTAACGGGTCGGGATGTTTTATTGCAGTGAGGGTTGGTGACGTTGGTTTGGGAGGTGAAAGAGGCATAGGTCGAGGGTTTGGAGGAGATGTATGTCTGATGGGATGAGGGAGTAATGGAGGCGATGTGCCTCTATGAAGGATGGGAGTGGGAAGCACTCCTATTAAAGTGGATGAATGCGGGCCCAAGATAGAGGGCAATGATGAAGGTGGAGGAGGAGTCCTCCGGTGAGGTCTAGTGGTCTTCGTGTGTTCGGGTCGAGGGCCACCATTGTGTGAGGCGAGGTTAGATATGGGTTTGGGTTTGGATGTGGACGAAGGTGAGTGAGATGTAGAAATCTCACGCAAAGGGCAAGAGGAAACCGTGACTGGGTCTTCCTTGGTTGAAATGGGTGGAGAGACTGGTTCTTCTCTTGGTGGAGAAGAAATAAGAGAGGGCGGCTCCTCAAGTGGGCAGAAGGCATGGATGATCGTGCCTTCTACTTGTAGTTGAGGAGTAGGCAAGGTAGGGTCTTCGGATGGAGGTGGGCTTAATGGCGTTGATGTGGTCAAAGCGTCTTCCAATACAAGAGAGGTAGATGGAGGACTAATAGGAGAAGAAGGTTCTTCGTCCTTTAATGGAAGAGGTTGGTCAAGGACAAGAGGCAAGATAGTGCTAATCGTGTGAATGTCATGGTCTTGAGGGTCATTGGTCGAAGTCTGGACGTTGTTTTGAGTAGGCGGATGATTCGGAAATGGTTGTTTGAAGATGTCGAGGTTTTGGTTGGGTGGGGCGTTCGGGTTATCTAAAATAAGATCCCCCTTGTCGATCATGTCTTGGACGATGTTTTTGAAGGTTCGGCAGTTGTCAATGTCATGGCCTTGGACGCGATGAAAGGGACAGAAGTCGGCCTCCCTATACCATGTAGGGATGGCTTTTGAAGGGTCAAATTGAGGTGGTCAGATTGGAGGGAGATTGAGGACCCCCTGCTTGAGTAGTTTTCCCAAAACGGAAGCGTATGGTTCTCCAAGTGGAGTGTAAGAACGCTGAATGTACCGTTGTTGGAATTGTTTGGTGATACTTGGAGATGTCGAAGGTTGAGAGTAATTCATTGTTGTCGAGGATGGTGATCTAACGACCATAGTATTGGCCACTCCTTTAGATTCAGAATTGGCAGAAGAAGAAGGTCTGGAAGAAGAATGGCCATTGGTAGATTTTGCGTTGGCATTAAGCAATTTGACCTTATCTTCTTCAAGGGCGCAGAGTTCAAGCTTTCGAGCCATGGTGAAAGCTTCGTCAAAAGTGCGGAATGTCTGAATCCACAAGGTAGAAGAGATGTGTCTGGCACATGCTCGAGAGAAGAGCTCGATGAGCTCAGGTTGAGGCAAAGAGAAGGAGAGCTGGTTGATCAGACCTCTCTAACGAGCGACAAAGTTGACTACAGATTCATCGTCAAATTGCTTGATGGAGTAAAGGTCTGTGATTGAGACTTGTTTGGTGATGTTGATTGAGAAATGGTCAAGAAATAGTTGGGCGAGTTGAATGAATGAAAAGATAGAGTGTCTGGCAAGAGAACTATACCAGTCAAGGGCAGGGCCAGAAAGCGACATAGGGAACGTGCGTAAAAGCAACGCATCGTCATGGGTAATAAGATAACAGGCATGTCTAAATGCCCGTAGATGTTGTTGTGGGTCTTCCTTACTCTGAAAGTGAGTGAATTTAGGAAGCTCCCAATGGTTAGGGTATGGTCGAATAGGGACGGAAGGATGGATGGGCTCATTGCAAATTTGCTCATATGACAAAGTATTGCTTGAACCGGAAATGGAGGCTTCGAGACTGGACATTTTATCCATCAGCCTCTTGATAAGGTCTGCTGACGGATTGGCGGGTTGGGCGCCCCCTAAGTTGTAGGGCGCTTGGAAGAGGCTAGAGGAGGCGTGCGACGTAATTGGTTGTACAATGTACGGATGACTAGTCGCAGGGGTAGAAGTGGAGGTTAAAGGTGGTTGAGTTATGAAGGTCGAAGGTATAAGTTGACTGGGCACCGCCAAAGGTGGTTGAATGGTGGCACTGGTAGAAAGATAGGTTGGCACGCCTACATTTGTGGGCGCAAGAGTATGAGGGGTCGAGACAATCAAGTTCTGATATGATGTAGAACCTGGTTGAATTGCAGGTGGTTGAGGGGGTAATGGAACCCCGATGAAGGTCGGTCTAAAAATAGACGGGGAGGCCAAACTTTGTGTATTGGCCATGGTTGGGTTAATAGTTGAGGTGAAAGGCTGAGTCATAAAGGGTTGGGTGGGGAATGGTGTGGATGTCGTCGTCATGTCACCCGAAAGGTCTCGCATTGGGTTTCTCGCGAGATAGTTTTGGAGGGCTGCGGTATTGAGGTCCAAGAATCTCTTGAAATCCTGGTCCCCTTCAGGGATGATGGGAATTTGAGTCGGGGTCGGGGTCGGGGTCGGTCTTGTAGGAGTTCTTTCAGTCTCTGAGTGGAACTCCATGATAGGACTGGTTAGGGACGGGGTAGACAGAAGTGGTTGTTGGCTAAAGTGGTTAAGAAGAGAGTCCTGGTTCCAGAAACTGTGTTCTTGCAGTCTCAGAAAACCAGAATGTGGTTTTTGACAAAGAATGGACAGGTTTTAGGCTGCTGGTTTTGAAAAAAAAGGACAGTGACAGAGACCGACGTCAGTTTAAAAACCGATGTCGGTAAGGCAGATAACCGACGTCGGTAAGATGACCGATGCCGGTAAGAGAGGAAAGCCGACGTCGGTGACAGAACCGATGCCAGTGACTGTATCTTCCAGAGAAAAAAAAGATTTTAAGATTCTTTGGAAAAACAATGAAGAAAGCACCCTCACTCACTCAAACAAACAGATGAGAAGAGAAGAACAGAGAGATACAGACAAGCCTAAGCGATAAATCCTAGGAATTAACCTTAGAATCTGTGGCTTATGCCTTAGATGAATGTTTAGGGATTTGGGCTGTAAGAAAGGTCCTAGAAGAGGCAGTCTAGAGCTGGTTTCGGGTCTTGTTTTAGGTGCTCAAAAATCTGTGTTAGGGTCTGGTACGTGGCCTGGTGCTAAGGAGCGAGCTCCCCTCACTTCACGATTCCAGTGGTTAGCTGGTCTCGCTTAGCCAAGATATACCTCGCCTAGAGTTTATCCTCCGCCAGAGAACGGAGTGGGCTTCCCCTTTGGTGATGAAATCCAAGTAGGGTCACCGGGATGGGTAAGGTATCCGCTGGGGGATGAAATCCCAGTCGGGCCTTGTCTCAGATAAGTTTTATATTCATTTTAGTGCATGTGGTTAGGTAGTGTAACATCAAGTGTCTACGATTTATTCAATATGCGGATTTAAGTTACTAGATGTGGACTAAGAAGATGCAAGCACAAGCAGAGATGAATGCAAAGTGTTTTAATGCCCAAGTCGAAATGTGATGTTTGTTATGAAGACAAGTTTGAGAAAGGGTTGAGAGTATGATGTTTAGACTAGTCTAGAAATGCAAAGAAGAAAGATTCGTTTTAGTCCTGCTTATAGTGTCATTGAGAAGAAAAGAAGGAGGAGAAAAGGTAAGAACCTAATGCTCCTAAATGAATGAAGAAGAAAAGGAACCCAGGAGGAACCTAGGGTCCCACCGGGCGTGCCAGAATGTTTCTATCGCTAATTTGCTTTTCAGATTATAAAGAGAGAAGAAACTAAAGAAGTAATGGACAAGGCATGTGAAGTACCTGGATAAAGATCGCGCACCGGAATCCAGACGTTTGTGAGCACCCCTCTTTGGCTATGGAGGAATGACACCTGCAAAGAAAAGGAACTTAGATAAGAAAATGTTAGATGGATAGGCGGTGGGTTGCCAAGCAAAAGCTTGTTCCCGGAAGTGTGAAAACTTCCTCAAGGGAGGTCAACCCACTGATAACAGACAGATAAAAGACTAAGGAAATACAGAATGCCAGAATACAGAAATGATGAACAAATTAGAAAGGAAAAAAAAGACAAAATGATTACCTGAAGGAGTTGTCAGGCTGATGACAGTCACCGAGGTCAGAAATGTCGCCGGCGTCGGTTAGCTGATCTGCCGACGTCGGTTATCCTGCCGACGTTGGTTGGGGAAGTGACCGGCGTCGGTCAGGGTTGTGGCCTGTAGTCGGGTCTGGTTTGGTTTCTGGGCTGTGGACGGATCAGAGACAGAGTTTTTGGATGTGCTTGAATGGTTTGGAGAATGGTCTAGGTCTGGTTGGGTGCCCTGTATAGGGTCTTTGTTGATAGGGGGATGAGGGAGTTGTCTGGGATTGTATAGAAAAGGAGACAGTGTGAGAGGAAGATGCACAAAGGACAGGGCCTGAGAAGGCTTTTCAGCCTCTCAGGGGGAAGAATAGAGGGAGCAGGAAACAACAGATATACCAGATAACTGGAAGCTAAAGAAATGAAACAAAATGAAATAACAGACTGTGCTTACCTTTTTGTTTGCTGAATGAAGAGTGGGAGAGCTGTTGTTGGAGCCACAGAAGGCTTGTTGCAAGAGGAGATTCCTGATCTAGAGCCTTTGCACCTATTGCTGCTGTTGCACGAGGTCCAGATGGAGAAGAGACGAATGCCAAAATGCCAAGAGAATTCTGTTTGCGAGCTCAAGGGTCCAGGGGCTGCAACGGATGCAGAAAGGGGTAATGAAGGCTGCCGACGCCGGCAGTTTCACCGACGTCAGCCGAAGGGTCACCGACGTCGGTGGTGGCAGAATGGGGACAGAGACTAAAAATAGCCTCTGCCCATTCTTGCACGCCGCCGGGCGAGGGGTTGTGGGAAGAACGGTCACGAGGATGCTTAAATGGGCGTGGGGGGAAGATAATGAGGAGATTTGACATAATAAATGCTAGGGGGAAGGTGGAGGGATTCAAGGGAGGATCCAAGGTGGCAAGGGTGGGGTGGAAAGGGGGCCACTTTAAAATATTCAAGTTATTTTAATCATATGAAGGCCAAGGGTTAAGATATGGGTTTGAGGTGGACAAGGGGAAGAACCAAGGTGCAGACACGTTTGCGGTGTCTACACGATTATTTTGCCTACAATACCAGTCCACCGGTGACAATCAACTCAATGGTTATTTTGTCTACCTTACATACACAAGCAGATCTTCTTGATCTTGCTCACCAAGCAGACCTTCTTAATCTTGCACACTTGCAGATCTAACTGATCTTAATTACCTATAGATCTTTCTGGTCTTGCACTCTTGCAGACCTTCTAAATCTTACACTTGAGGATCTAATCCTTTAGTCCTTAGTCCTTTCTTACTGTTGTGTTGTAGATCTTCTTGATCTTACTACTCCACAGATCTAATTGATCTTGCACACAACCTTGTCACACTTGCAGATCTCCTTGATCTTGCTACCCCGCATATCAATTGATCTTGCTCTTCTGCACTCATTGCAATACAGTCCCATGGGTCTCTTCAATAGATCCCAAAACAAACAACAATTAGAAAAGCAAACTCAAGACTAAAATTAGTCTTTACATGCAAACTAATTGTCTATCTAAAATTAGACCAAATCTAATTCTAAAAATGCATGCAGATGCACAAAAGTCAATGTCGATCTGTAGGTGACCAATGCCGACCGACCCCTAACCGATGTCGATCAACCTCTAACTGGTTCTGATCGATGCCTACTGATGTCGGTGCCTACTTGACCAATGTCGACAGATTATGACCGACGTCGGTTACTGTGTAACCTAGTAACCTCCACCATTTGCATATTGGTGAAGCTTTTAGCTCCACAACTTAACAATCTCCCACTTGGAGATAAATAGCTGCACATGTACCTTTACTAGTACATCCTCTAATTTGTTTTTGGCTTGTATCACCATCTTCAAGTTAAATCTTGAAGACCAACAAAAGTTGAATGAAGATTCAACTTCTCCTTTGTTCCTAGCTTTGTTAACATATTAGCAAGGTTCTTATCCTTGCTAGCCTCTGTGACTACAACAATCTTCTGCATCTCTAAAATCCAGCTAACCACCATTCCACTAACAGTGAACGCATATTGTGTGGTGCTTCTCCTACCATCCAAGTCACCTGCCATATCCAAATCTACATACCCATGTAGAGAAGTGTTTGACCCTGCATAGCATAAATACCTACTGCTGGTCCCTCTCAAATATCTGAGAATCCACTAAACTGCTTTCCAATGCTCCTTTCCTAGATTGGCCATAAACTTGCTGACAACTCCCACTACTTGGGCAATATCAAGTCTAGTACATACCATGTACTCAACCTCATTATGTGATTTAGGACATTGTTCTAAGCGTGAATTGTCCAATCATAAGTGTGTTTACCGATTTTGCATCCTGCATATTGAACCTCTCCAACACCTTATTCATATAATCCTCTTGAGACAAAATCAACTTGTGATTTTTCCTGTCTCTAGAAATACTCATGCCAAGGATTTTCTTTGCTCCTCCTAAATCCTTTTTGGCACATGTCTGAGCTACTTTTACCTTTAGCTCAGCAATTCTCTGCATGTGTGACCCTGCAACAAGCATATACACTACATATAATAATAGGATAATGTAGCTAATATTATCCAACATGGTAAAATAAACACAATGGTCACATTGACATTAACTAAAGCCATGCTTTGTCATAAACTTGTCAAACCTCAAATACCATTGTCTTGGAGCTTGCTCAAGACCATATAACCTGGCCTTTTATCTCACCTGTCCATTCTCTCCTTTTTTTAACCTATAAATCCATTCGTCTTTTAGTGCTTTCTTTTTGGTTGGCAACTCTACCAAATCCTACGTTTGGTTCTCTTCCAAGGAATCAATTTCCTCATTCATGCCATGCTCCCACTGTTTCCTAGATTTTACCTGCATTGCCTCTTCAAAACTTTCTAGTTTTCCACCATCAGTGAGCAATAAGTAGTATAAAAAAGGGGAATAATGAATTTGAGGCTTACTTACCCTTTTAGACCTCCTTATGGGTGTTTGAGACTCATTGACAGCTTGCTGTCTGCCCAAATTTTATTTTAACAGTGACCATTCTCAGTCATCTCTGGCTGACCTCAGTCTGCACCCGACCAATGTCGATTCCACTTGCTCATCGATGTCAGTTTCTTGATCGACGTCAGTGTCCACTTGCCCAACATCACTGACTTTGGTCTCCACCTGACTGATGTCGATTCCTACCTGATCGACGTCGATCTCTACATGACTGATGTCGGTGTTTGTATTTTTCTGTGAGTGATAATATTTACCCATGAGCTCATTTTAAATCATAACCTTGTCCAAATCAACATTGCCTTGCTTAGAATTATTTAACCTCTTGAGCTGATCACTGTCCATCATCTTCTCCTTGAAAACCAAGGCTTTCCAATTCTTAACATTTGACTTAAGAACATGCATTCCCTTCTTACTCATGTGACCAAACTTACAAAGCCACATCTTTGCATCTACATTTGAAGTAGATAAAACAGAAGGAGAATCAGTAATACAAGTAGATAGATAAATTGTACATATTTTTTTACCTCTTGTTAATACAAGTGCACCCTTGAAAACTTTCCAAGATTCCACTTTGAGAGTTACTGTGCAACCCTCATCACCCAAATTTTTTATAGAAATTAGACTCCTCTTCAAGATGGGAACATGCATGACATCCTTCAAAACCCATATGTTGCCAGTCTACAATTTCAGCTGTACTTTTCTTTTACCAATGATTTGACAAGGCTCACCATCCCCTAAATAAATCTTTCCAAAGTCTCCATGGACATAATCATGGAAATATTCTCTATTTGGGGTTGCATAAAAAGAGGCACTAGAATCTAAAACCCAAGATTTTACTTTATCCAAGGAAAATATAAGAGCATCCCATGCAACAATACCTGTATCATTTGCTTCTTTATTTCCGTCATGCTGATCTTCTACCAACCAATAATCTTTCTTTACATGCCCTTTCTTTCCACAATTTTAGCAGGTTATACTGCCATTGAATTTATCTATTCTTAGCTTACTTTCTTCTACCATTGCTTTACTCCCACTCAAACAAAAACCCCTATGAGTGACCTGTAATCAACGAACACTTAACACACTCTGAAACCAAGGTGTTAGTGAACCAAGCTCTGATACCACTTGTCAGGATCTAGAACACAAAGCTCTGATGCCAGCTGTCAGGATCTTCCTTAGAGTACAATTGATTACCTTTGTATAAGCAACTAAACACAAAATTAAACCAGAAGTAATAAGTGACTAGAAATCAGAATCAGCAAAGAATATGAGATACACAATACAATTTGTATTAACACTCTTCCAAAAAGAAATACAATGAATAAATCTCACTCTTCTTCCCACACCTCTGGGGTGTACAGTAATTCTCCCTCAAGAGTTCTCTCAATTAATTACAATCAACTCAACACTGAGTTGTTTCCTCCAGTCCTTGTGACAATCAACTCAACTGGTTGTTTTGCCTATAATACCAGTCCACTGATGACAATCAACTCAATAGTTGTTTTGTCTACCTTACATACACAAGCAGATCTTCTTAATCTTGCTCACCAAGAAGAACTTCTTGATTTTACACACTTGCAGATCTAACTGATCTTACTTCCCTGTAGATCTTCCTGGTCTTGCACTCTTGTAGACCTTCTAGATCTTACACTTGAGGATCTAATCCTTTAGTCCTTAGTCCTTTCTTACTCTTGTGTTGTAGATCTTCTTGATCTTGCTACTCTATAAATCTAATTGATCTTGCACACAACCTTGGCACACTTGCAGATCTCATTGATCTTGCTACCTCGTAGATCAACTGATCTTGCTCTTCTGCACTCATTACAATACAGCCCCATGGGTCTCTTAAATAGATTCCAAAACAAACAATAATTAGAAAAGCGGACTCAAGACTAAAATTAGTCTTTACATGCAAACTAACTATCTGTCTAAAATTAGACCAAATATAATTTTGAAAATGCATGTAGATGCATAGAAGTCAGTGTCGATCTACAAGTGACCGATGCCAGCTGACCCCTGACCGATGTCGATTGACCTCTAACTGGTTCTGACCAATGCCTGCCGATGTCGATGCCTACTTGACTGATGTCGATAGATTATGACCGATGTCAATTACCGTGTAACCCAACAACCTCCACCATTTTCATATTGGTGAAGCTTTTAGCTCCACAACTTAACAATTAATAAAATTCATAAAATTGACCTTCAAGAGAAAGAGAGGTTGAAGGACTCAAAAACCAAGTACAAATCAAGATATGATCAACATAGGAGTGAGCATAATTTCTTTATGGGAGAAAAGGTATAGTTGTAATTGAGTAGATAAAGGATCCAAGGTAAGTCTAATAATATTAAGCCTCCTCTTAAGTATGGTCCTTTTAAAATTAAGGAATAAGTGGGCAAGAATGTTTTTGGACTTGATTTGCCTCCTTATATGAAAATCTATTTATTTGTCAATATTGAAAAATTATGTCTTTTTAGCCTTCTATGCTGGATAATGGCAATGAAGGGTTGTTGTTTTAATTAAATATCTTGCTTTGGAGAACTAGTTGTAATTGGAGAATGATGTTATATTTCATAAGGAAAGGACAACATAGGAGATAAGTGCAAGAACATGGACTAATTGGGTTAAAGGTTTCGCAACCTATAAAGGATAAATAGTATTCATGTGGTAATTTAAATCTAGTCATGAATATTTGATCGTGATTTATTTATCTATTTTTACCATTTATTGACATGTGTACTTAATTGAAATTTATTTCACCAATTTGACCTATCCTAAATGTAAGAGGAGATATAAGTTCATTACAAGGACATTTATTATCACCTATAGAAATGAGCTTACTATTAAAATATCTTTATGCATTTGTATGCCCTTACTCATACCCTAAACTTAGTACCTTTTTTAAAGGGATAAGTAGATCCAAAAGGACATGAATTCCTAGAGTTATTATCCCCCTCTATTGTTATGGTTCTTCATCACAAAATTTGAAATTTCAAAAAGGAAAGTACCCTTACGGTTGGCCTTTAGGTTCTTAAACTCTCCAATGGGTCTTTTTCCCTCCTAAACTACTATAAAAGCATATTTATTTTAGACTTACTATAAAACTTATCAAATATACTATGAGATATTATTTACACAAATGCACATTGAGAAAAATTTCCCTATTCTTCTCAAATCAGTTTCTAAGCACAATAAACAACCATTTGCCAATTCTAAATTTAATTTTACGCATCCCTAACCAAGCATGATTGAGTATTTAAGATAAATATATATGTATTCATATAGTAAAAAGATAATTATTGTAAAAAACACTTAGGTGGGAGAACTACATGGAGGTTTGATCCCTCTTCGTATTATTGGTATGTAGGCAACATTCAACATAGTGGAGTGTTGAGGTCTAGCACAACTCCAATCACTAACATATATTTACTCATTCCCATCCTTTTTTCTTTATGTGGAACAAATTTAAGTTTTTTCAAATTCAAGGAGGCACATATATGTCTATGCACACTTTTTGAAGATCAAATCAGTGTAAGAAGACGTAATTTTCACTGTCGCACCTGATTGTTTAGAAAGTTATATTTTTTCCTAATAATATAAGGTCGACCAATAGGGATAATAATGGTAGTCACTCTTATCCTCTACTAGGAACATAGGCTCAGTTTTTGGAAGGTTTATTTAGTTATGTTTGTTCTTACATTATATTTTCATGTTCAGTCAACTGACAACTTAAAAATCTAAGTTCATCTCTCTTTTGCATAATTTAACCTTGTTCATTTATGTTTTACTTTGTCAATTATAATTATTTATTTTCAATTTATTGTTTAAAATTGTATTTATATCACCATGTATTATTATATTCCATTAATCTAATTTATGATTAATCACCAAATTAATTTAATTATTAGATTAAAATATTTGGTGAACATGCGTATTGATTGAACCTTGCAAAACTTCCTTAGGGTTTCAACATTCTAGGGTTTAAAAATGTTGGTCTTAGGGTTTCAAAAAAATTGTCCTAGAGATTCAAAATTTTATCTTTATTTATATCCATCTTTTGCCTTTGTTAAAATATATTTTTAATATCGTTTACAATGGATGATATAGATCTTTTTTATGACTATGTTAAGATAACTATCCAAAACGTTACACAAGCTTCATTAATACAATTTTTTGTCAAGTCAAGTATAAACTAGGAATAAAATAAAAACTCAATTTAAGATGTTATAAGGTATCTTATTAACTCTCAAGATGGTGATAAATACCATCCCTATAACTAGATACATGCTGTCACTATCCCAAGAGGTAAGTTGAGCAACCCTATAGTGTCAAATTAAAGTAATCAACATGTCCTTCCTCAATCCCCTCTACCTACCTCACATCCTATTAATGGTGTTTGTATGCATATTCAATCAAAATTACCTACGGTTTGTGCTTGTGAAGCCCTTAAATATCAAATCATCACTATGAGAAGGTCAATAGAAAAGTTACAAAGGTAAAATCAATATTTGGTTTGAAATATCACATCATGGGAAAATTAGATCACATTCATAAATAATCCAGAGTATGTTAGTGTTAATCATGTGTTTACATCTTCATCTATCAATTTTATGTCTAATAGGCCTTCATATCAAGATTGTAAGTCAAAATAGACTACATCTACAAAAAGTGATGCCAAAAATACATAGAAGGCTACTAAAAGCTCAAGTGAAAATTTAAGAGAAATGCTACAAAACAAAGTGATCAAATTACATCCTATGCATCCTTTTAGAAGATAAAAATATTATTAGGCATATCTTAGAATGCATGGTCATCATACATATTTTTATTTTGATTTGAATAACAAAATACAAAGTCTCATTGATAGTGGTGTTCCTATAATCGATAAATCAATCAGGAAATTTAATAGCAATGCACCTCCTAAAGAACAAGTGAAAGTGGAACAAGTACAAAAGGATAAAAATAATGAATACAGATACAAAAGGACAATTTAGAGTAATAAAATTTTCCAATAGTAAAATTATAACAAGAGAAGCTTCAAAAGAAACAATATAGAAAAGTAAGAAGATCAAAAGAATAACTTTCCAAAGAACAAGAAAACTCATTTGTCAAAAGGTTTCTCATGAATGAATTTCCAAAGAAAATTTTATTAAAAATTTAAATGATACAAGTATGGTTTATAAGGATTCAAACATCATCATACCTATTTCATGTATAGAAGAACAAGGTAAGTCTAACATTTCCAAATCTATAGTTGCATCTTCAAGTCAATAATTCAAAGCACAAATTGCATCTCTTCCTAGTGTTAAAGCAGTGATACATGACTCTTCCCTAATTGAGAATCAATTACAAGACTATAACCATAATGAACATACTCAAAAGAAACATAATTTCAAGAAGATAAGTCAAATCTATGGTGCATTTGGATTTTTATATCTAGGAACAAAAGATGATCAAAATGACATATCATAAGTTCAAATACAACTTAACAAATTAGTCCTTTTTTATGATGACTCTGATGATGATTATGCAAAATATGATTAGAATGATACAATTAACATGAAAGATAAAAATGGAAACTTAATTAGAGGTTACGACACACATGATATAGGGCCTTAACAAAGGCATCCCCTTGATGATATATTTGGCTTTTAGTAATAAAAATCTAATTGTACATTGCTTATGGACTATTAATCTTATTTTTCTATTTGCTTGCATATGTGATTACTTGATCCTTTCTTTTGCACCCTTGGATTTCATTGAATTCTTGGCCACTTGAACCTTATATTTTATATCCCATATTTGATTAACTCAAAAAAAGAGTCAATTGTGCTCAAATAGGCCATTTTCCTCTATTCTTATAGTTTGCCCTAAAATAGATTCATTTTTCATCCCAAACAAAATTACCTATCATAGGTTAGAAACTTCAACTACTACTATCCTAGTTGGTCAATCTTGTCCTTTGTCTTTATCTACCAAAAAATTACATTTACATAACATATAACTGTAATTCTATCAATTTCTAGATTATTCATACATTATCAGTATGTAATTTCATGTCTTTCATGCAAATTTTTTTGATTTTAAGATCAATTATTCCATCCATGTGACATATTTCAACAAGTGTACATTTGATAAATTCAGATGTACAGTCAGTTATTTGCATACATTTTCTATTCTCATATAGATTTATAAAAATTCTAAATCACATTCCATAAGGGGAAAGTTTTATATATTTTTATTCATGTGCATCTCATGCACAACATAATAAGCCTTTCACTTTATTCTCTCCATATGACATGCACTTTCTATGCACTCCTCTACATGAAGCTTGCTTACACACTTGTGCATAAGTCCTACACTTATTTGTATACTTTCACACTCAAATCACATATTTGCGCACCTCCCTGATACTTGCTCATAGACTCATGTGCCTACATTTATCCTCGCTTCAACACATCCATGTGTCATATTTCTCTAACTACATGGCTTTTCATATGGCACTCTCCATCCAAAAATCTTGTTAGTTTGACTATCAGTCACCACCAACCTAGAATCTCAATAATCATCTAGCAAGGAAGATGAAACAACTTTTAAGTATCTTATTTATACATGACTTCATTTATAACTACTCTTATATTATTCATGTCAAATATGTAACATATGCATCTATCTTGGGGTCAATGCGATACACATTCATAATACAGATAGCATGCTCTACATATATATTCTATCACACACAAGTTGTAGCACATTACACCATTTTCCCTATTCTCTACTATTGATAATAAGTTACATCTTTTTCAAGTAAGAATTTCACTAAATTGAATGTGTTTTGGTTGTTTTGTCTAAATGCATCACTATGAATTCACTCTACACAACCAAACTCAGTTGTTCCCTACACACTGATGTTAGAGTATGTATTTCATGCAGTTTTCATGTTTTCTAGTGTATTAGCTAGACTTTTCATCTTTTAGTGAGTTTGTCTTATGTGAGGATTTATCCCATATTGACCAGTTAGCCTAGTTATATGTTTTACCTTGCCTATTTATGCAAGAGATTTCCTTTATACTAGCATATCATTTTTTGGAATAACATTTGCATTATGTTGTTTTGCAATGAATTGTCTACAACTTCATATGTGATGTTCTTAGAATTATCACTTTTGAATATTAGGTTGGAATGCTTATTTGTCATTCTTAACATGGTACTAGAGCTTTGAGATGTTGCTCCCATCTATATTACTACAAATTTACTTCAAAATTTTCTATTTCCCTTGTCGTTACTTATTCTCTTGTCACAAATCCTCAATATTTTTTGTTTCCCTCTTATAGATCTGACACTTTCATTGAAGCTTTAAACAAAATGTGTGGTTTTTATTATTAGAGGGAAGGCAAAGAGGAAAGCAAGGAGATCTTGGTGCCCCTTTTCAAGAGGGAATATGGAGAGGAAGCAAAGAAGATCTTGGCACCCCTTTTTCAAGACTTTTTGACTATTTCATTACTTTTGAAGCTTTTGCATTCAAGATTTTGCTCATGGAGATCTACTTCTAAGCATCATTTTCTAGGAAGTGGTGCTTGTACATAGAAAATAAAGGCATTGACTTTTATTTTTTGTTCTAGATCTAAGAAAAGGAAGAGAGGCATCTCAATCTTGCATGTTATGGCATCTTAATTTGGATTTTTCATTTGCAATGAATTCCTTTTGTTTGCATTTTTTTTGCCATTAAATTTTTCAAATTTGTATTGCAAATAAAAGGCATGGCAAGAAAAAGAAGAGATCTGCTTAAGCTTGGCATCATCTTTTATTATTTGACATTCTTTTGTACTACCTAAGGTGATTTTGGTCTTTGTATGATCTTTTTTTGTTGAAAGACCATTTCTTAGCATGGAGACCTTGGCATCCTATGCCAAAACTAAGTGTTGGAATTTTCTATTTGCTCTTTCAGATCTCTGCCAGCTTTGGTGTTTTCCTTTTAGACCAATAGGTTGAAGGCGTTCAATAAATATATTTAAGATTGGTTGCAAGTCTATTTTTTTCAAATATATGATAAACAAATAATAAATTGAGGCATTAGAAGAGAGGTGCATTGAAGCTTGGCATTAGAATTCTTTTTCTACCTTATTTTCTACTATTGTGTTGAAAATCAAACATAGGCATTGGATTTTTTCAATGATTTTTTACCCGGACTGTTATGCCATTTTATCCTTTGACCAATATGGATCTATTCTTAGGATTACATTGGAGGAGAAGGTCAATCTAGGCATTGATATTTTCATCCATGTCTTCATTTTCCTGAATTGAAGCATCATATACACATAGGTGCTGTGGTTGAAGTTTGTGTTTGGTGTTGAAGAGATCAAAGGAGTTGAAGATCTATTGCATTGAAAAACTAAGGCTCTTAGAGGGATATGATCCCAAGAACAATAGTAAACTACTTTTTTCTCTCTCAAAATAGTTTGTTTTATTCATTTTTTATTACCAAGCTGAATTTTTGCCTCAAGAAGAAGCAAACTTCACTTGCACATATACCGAGATAATCAGGAGGATATTTTTTCATGTTGGTTGGTGTTTATGAGTTTATAGTTCAATTATAGTTCTAATGAGTGGTTGGATGACTATGTTCTTTTCTTATTTGGTCACAAAAACTAGTTTGTAATTTTTTTAATATTTTGACCCATTTTACGAGAAATCATAACACTAATAACTTTTCAACCGTAACTTGGACTTAAGTTCTATTTTTTCCTAAATTTAATGTATTTATATTCTCTATCCATTTGCATCATCAATTTGTAAAAATGTGCTACTTTTATAAAGTGCCAAATTGGGGGGGGGTCTTGTAATATAATCTTTTAGGGGTTGTCTCAATATCAATTTTGTGCACCCTTTTGCATTATTTATATTCTTTGGTGATTCATTAGCATGGCTTCTACTTCTAGTGTTGACCATTTTGATATTTTGAATACATATAATTTCCATACATGGATACCTCGAATGGAAACAATCATAAAGCACAAAGGATTATGGTCTTTAATGAATAAAACTCAACCATAATTTACACATGAATTTTAAAAATTTCAGCACTAATGTAATTTTAAAGAGTTTATGGGCTTGATTTGGGGATATGTGAATGATAGTCTTTTATTTTATTTTTATGAGTGTGATTATCCATTCAAAACATGGATTAAGTTAAAGGGTTTATTTGGGAAAGTAGATCACTTAAGAGTGATGCAGCTTGAAGTAGAATGAACTTCACTAAATTCAGATGACTTTATCTCTAATGTAGACTATCTCACTAAATTTAAGCATTTGTTGACACAATTTAAGGAGAGTGGATGAGATAAAAAAGATGAAGAGTGTGTGTACTTGATCTTGTCTAAGTTGAGTGGCCCATTCTAAATCTTTGATTCTACATTTTTATTTATTATGGATACCTTCGGTGCCACATTCAAAATATCAGATATAGAGTTATTTTGTAAGAAACTTACTAGGGAGGAATCCAAATTGTCTCACCTTGAGTATTTCACCTCTAAAAAATCATTAGTTGCATCACATCCTAATACTAAAGAAAAAACTAAGAGTAATAAGAATAACACTCCTCAATCTCAAAATAAACCTAAGCCCAACACTAATACATCTAAACCCAAACCATCTTACAAATCCAATAATAAGTCTAACCTATCTTGATCCTATTGTGGGTGGATTGGTATTGAAGAGTCCAGGTGTTTCAAAAGAATGCAAGCCCTAGAGGATGCCATTAAGAAACACAATATTTCTATCTCCACTCTTTTTCCATCTCATGAGCATGGGAAATCACTTAATGTTTTCAAGAGATCACAATTATCTATTTCAGATAGTTGAGTTCTAGATTATGGTACTTCACACCATATGTCTTCTTCCAAGGATCCCTTTGTATCTCTTGGTCTAATTTCTACTTCCAACATTTAGGTTGGAGATTCTTCCTATATTTATGTTAAGGAGAAGGGTGACATACATCAAGATGGTGATTACATTAGTGATTCATTATATGTGCCAAAAATCACCACCAATCTACTTTTAGTTTATCAAATTTATCATTTTAATCAGGGTAAGAAATGAATTTCACACCACAAGGTGCTAAAGTTTGAGATTTATTAGAGCCACATACACTTATTGTACATGGTGTTGTTGATCATAGTTCTTGACTTTATCATTTTGAGTGTTTTGATGATACTCCTCCTTTAGGGATGTGTTTACTTCTCATGTAGATTCTAAGAGTCATATTTGGCATTAGAGATTTGGACACCTAAACTATAGATATTTGGAGTTGAGCACTCACAGTATGGTAGAGGGTCTTCCTATAGTTTCATGTCTTGATGGAGTTTGCCTAGGTTCTGCATTGTATAAATTATATACACATAATATTTTTAATTTTATCAAATATTAATGCTTTACATATTGCAGGAACCCATTGAGACTCAATCTCTCTAAGTGAACACCTTAGAAGGTACATCAGAAAAAGGGTGGGTAGACCATTGGTGCGTTGCATGATTATTATCCCTTATTGCCACTTATTACCAATCCAGCCAGTTCTTAACAACCATTTTCTAAGCTATTACTTCTCTTTTTCCACTTTCCATATCTCTTTCCTCAACTTCAACCCATTTTAATAGTTTGTTGTACTAGGTCGACTTGGTTGATTGTGCACTATTTTGGGTAAAATTCATTTAGGAACTAGATTGGCTCTTGGCCAACCTAGATCCATAACTGTACTAGGTTGGCCCTGTCAACCAAAACTTTTAGAAGAGATTAAGGATAAATCCACCTATATATACAAGATCATTTCATCATTATTTAGAGAATTAACAAGAGTTAATATTCTCTTGTGCTTCTTTACAATATGTTTTTCCACCATTTTACTTGAAGAGTCTTAACATAGTGTTTCTACTTGTAGAATCTAGTCTTGTAGAGAAATTTTGGATGCCTTGGCCTTTCTTAGTGATCTTTACAAACCATAATAACTAATTACAAATCCCCTTTGGCCAATGGATAGATTGAATCTTGATGGGTTCTTCATTCAAGTAAGTATTTTCTAACGTTTTTCCTCTCTTTAGTAGATAGAAGTAGCATAAGTATTGGCTTTGAATAATATTACTCTTCTTCTTCCATGTATCAGGTTCTTACTCATACATAGGTTAATTGAGATTCTCCTATGTATGTTTGTTTTGTTTACTAACCCCTATATTGTGCCACAAGCTTTGGTGACCACTAGATTAGATTTCTTTGTTTTACTTGGTATTTGTTTAGTGAGATATCAAACATAAGACCTAGCTAGGGTTATCATATGATTGTGCTTAATTGGAGGCTTTGGAACCATCCCTATAATTATTTATTGTGATAAGAGATCCCTTAATTGGGTCTAGTGGATCTCCATATTGGTCATGTTTTTAATTATCTAATGTATCCCCAATTGGAAGTGTATGGTATGATCTATCTTCTCTAATTTAGGATTGATTTATAAACATGATGTATTTTTGATTGCATACATTTTGGTAAACCCGACATAAATTTAATCCTTGTAGGTTTTATCTCATGTTTTTAATTATTTTATCATTATTATTATTTTTTATTTATGATACTAGGTTGATAGTGTTAGTATAATTATAACTTCTATGTTTAGGTTTAACACACAATCGCATCAATATGACTTTATTCTATTTGTGCAAGTTTTTCATAGGGTACAGGCTACTAGGTTGACATAGTACACTTCTAGACTTTCAATAAAAAATTCAATCTTATCGACTTAGTTTTATAGTCAACATCTTGAAAACATATTAGCTTAACCCTGTTGATGTAGTTATTTTTATAGGCTTCAACAACAGGGTTTTATAGAACTAGGTCAACCTAGTCGACTTGGTGAAACTTTCAAGCATATTAAATTAAAAAAAATTCAATTTTAAGCATCTTCCAACCTACCAAGGTTCTTTTATCTCTTTCTCTATCATTTATATTATTCATTATAGTTTTATTTTTCATTGTTTGTAGTCTTTAAAACTGCCCTTGTATAACAAACTAGGTCTACTTTGTCAACATAGTTTTGTATTATGTCTTATATCTAGAAAATTAGGTCAACACTATCAATGTAGTTATTTTTTAGACCCTTGTTTTAGCTATATAATAATGACCCTATCACCTTTATTCTATAGTCTATGCATACACTATCATCTGAATCAACACTATATTATGTTTCAAAGTTGGAATTAACACTTATATGTTAGTAATTAGCTCACACTTTATTTTTTGAATTTATTGTATGATGAGAATAGATCACATAGTCTAATTAGGTGGTTATTCAATATACCATTTAGTTTCACTATTTTTCTATTTTTTACACATACTACCAAATCACATAATCTTAAAAATATATTTGAATAACTATCTACTCAAGGCCAACTTACTTGGATTTTATCACCAAGGAGAAATATGACTTAGTGTTTTGGCTAAGTATAAACATGTGGTTAATGGTATATATTGGCTAAGCACCTGACACCCTTATTATTTTAGCGTGTGGCGTGAGGGGGTAGGCCCCAATTTCAAGCTAATAACATTTCCAATATAGATCCCTTTCAGGTTAAATGTCTTGAAACCATCCATAGATTGCTTTCTAGTTCTTTGCTTACAACTAACTTTTTATCACATTTAAAAGCATACTTTAATAATCTAACAACATTTAGGATGACCACTTAGTTAGCATTTACTTTCCAAGTTGACTACTTATTCTTTACTTAATTGTATATTATATTACAAAAACTTTCATTAACTAATATTAGTACAAGGTCTTGTGTTGTGTGTCTCAATTGGATCAACCTTATTGACCCAATTGATTGTGTGTTTCTCTTCATTTCTTGCTTTCAAAAGTACTTGCAAAAATTTTCTTGTTTCAGTACACAGTTGTTCTGCTCAACATAGTCTCTTAAAGACTTTCTATTTCCATTACCTAAATTACTAGGTCAACCCTATCAACACCATATTTTCTACTTCTCAAGATACAAAACTAGGTTGACCCTATTGACTTTGTATCTTTTTCTACCTATTTGTTGCCCAAGTTATAAAACTAGGTCAACCTTGTCAACTTTGTATCCCTATTTTCTCAAATTTTTAACCCCTATTCTTTGTACTAGGTCAACCCAATTGACTCTATTCTCTTATTTCTTTCCTTATTTATCCTACTTAATTATGTGTTTCTCTTCTTTAGCATTCTATTCATTTCTCTCAAATCATCATGAAGTCCCCTATCAAAATCTTCTTGGACATCCTAAATCCACTTAGATACTATATGGGATGCTATTTTCTCCCTCTTTTTTCCTCCTAAGAGCACCATCACTCTTGGGGCACCTCTTCCCCTCTTTCATCCATGACTTGTCACATGGTGCAAATCACACCTCAAATCAAAGTTGATGGGTTTAACCCTTTCTATACCTATCAAGATACCTCTCATCTTCAAAACCTTCAAACTAATGTGGGAACAATTGACACAAGTTTAATCAATAATCCCACTAATAATCTATATTTTAATAACCTTCAGCCTAATATTGATTTAGGGAGTGCTCCCACCAACACCAACCCACCTATTGATATAACTCAACTTCTTGCACAAGTCATACAAAAAATGAACATAATGCAAACTTCTAACACTTCTCAAATGATGCAACTCCAACATCATTTGATTAATATGGCTAATCAACCTCTGACTATCCATCCTCAAGCTAATCCCAATTATATTCCTCCACCTCTTAGAGATGCCTCAGAAAATTTTATTCCTCAACCCATAATGAATAATAAGATACTTCAAAATATTCATAATAAGCCTTTCACTTCCTTCATTATGTCCATTGATATTGGCAACATATCTCTAACTATCAAGTATGATGGAACTAAAGATCATGCCTCATTTCTCAAAGCCTTTATCAACCTTTACAAAGAGTGGATCTAAACTAATACCTTTGCCATGACTAAACTCTTAGTCAAAACCTTTATTGGTGATGTAATATCTCTAACTATCAAATATGAAGGAACTAAAGATCATGCCTCATTTCTCAAAGCCTTTATCAACCTTTACAAAGAGTGGATCTAAACTAATACCTTTGCCATGACTAAACTCTTAGTCAAAACCTTTATTGGTGATGTACTATAGTGGTACATTAGTTTCCCAAACATTTTATTTGATAATTAGAAGACTTGGTCAATCCTTTAGTTAAAGAGTTTCAACGTAATGATCTTCCCAAAAATTATCTTAGCCACTTCATTAATGCTAAGAAATCTCCCACTAAATCAGTTCATGACTTTATCCAATGATAGAAATCATTTGCCCATAAAGCCAACCATAACATGATTGATGATAATTTGTTCAAACTCTTTATAATTGCTTTAACTCATTATCTTCAATATAAGGTTCTAATTTTTGCTCCCCAAAGACTTAATGAAGTTCTTGATCAGGCTAAACATCAAGACTTTCTTATGAAGTAATTTAAACCTAATCCTGAACTTCTTAAAGGATATTTTCAAATATCTACTAATGATATCACTGTAGATACTCCTCAAACCAAACTAGGACTTTCCAAAGCTAACATTCCTTCATCTTCTTACACACCATTCTTGGTATAGTAAATGAAATAATTATTACTACCCTCTAAAGCTTTCACCTATCTTAATACTCCTCCCATGTGGTATGACCCTAATCAATTTATTGGTTCCATGCTAACATTAGTCACTCCCATGAATCTTGTAGAGGGTTCACTAAAATTCTTGTCTCTTATATGCTTGGTGATTCATTTAATTATGAAGCCATGATCAACCTTCATCATCAAGAGTACACAATTACTTCTCAAAAATGACAAGTTTCTAAAGCTTCTATCTCAAATAACCACAAATTGTTTTCCACAAATAATAATCAACAAAATACCAAATATGTTTGTTCCATTGATGCTAATTATGACCAATATTATAAAAATTCTCAATATGTTAACAATGCTAGGTCAATTGTCATCACAAGCCAGCTCATAAAGATCTTGTTACCAAACCAAAAAAGCCATCGTTAGAAGAACAACTTATCAAAGATGCTACAACCACTAATCTCACCTTGGAATTTCTTGAGGAGCAACTTCCTCCTTTTGAACCCCCAACCACTTTTATTCCTTCAAAATCTACCTTACCTCCTAAACATCATACTGGTTCTTCTTCTAAATCTCATTGGAACTTTCTTGAATAACTTAACTCTATGCCTTGTAAGATTCCACTTATGGAGTTGGTTTTCACTTCCCTCTATCATCACAAGTTCTTTATATAATAATTACAAGAAATTTAAGATCCATCCTTTATAGATGAAGAACCACCTTTTATTGAATCTCAAACTACCAATGTGCATATAATCAAAACTATGTGTCCTTTCTCCAAGCCTTCTATCAAATTTCTTAAGGAGGACATGATCAACAATGAAATTCTTTTTTGTGTTGATGATCCACCACTCTTTATTAAAATAGTCATTAATACTACCCTTATTTGTAAAGATATAGTTTATGAATTCTCTGGTATTAATGTGACATCTTTATGGCTTATCCAACAACTTGGTTATAACAAGAATCATCTCAAACAAACTCGTCTTACCTATCATGGTTTTGATAAGACTAATCAAAAGCCACCTGGTTGCATTTGGCTTTCCCTAACCATTAGACCTAAGACCGTCCAAACTAAGCTTATGGTCTTTGATTTACCCTTATCTTATAATATACTCATTGGTCGCCCATGGACTCATAAAATGAGAGCTGTTGCTTCTTCTGATAGCTGATGCATTAAATTCTTACAAATGGAAAATGATATAAGTATGAGGCTGATCCTAACCCTTAGAGTATTCAACTTCCTAATCCCAAATCTCGGTATCGTATTCCCACCATTCCTAAGATCAATAGTGATCCTTTACTTGAGTTCATCAACATCAATCATGTTTTACAAGTCACTCTTGTTGATTCAGATGATTACAAACTTAATGATTTGTAGCATAAATGTGATATCACCAAGCTACCTCCCTATATTTTGGAGTGGCTTCCTCATTTTTTATTACCTTAAGACCATACTATTCCTCTTATTGATGAGACCACTGATTTTTCCCCTCCATGAAATGCTTAGGATCCTTCTTTACCTGAAGATGCCTTCACTTGTAATGACTTTGGAGTGGCCAAATTATTTCAAGATCCTCTCATCATGTCTCCATTTACATTTAATAATATTGGGATTTCACCTTCTAAAACTCCCCAAGAATCTCAAGCACATATAATTTCTCCAACATATGATGGTAATTACATAATGACCCAAGCTCAATCTTGACACTTGGATGTCCAACATTATCTGAAAACCTTAGCTCATATTCATGTTTTTAACCAAGATGTTCATACCATTTCTATAGATCATAAATTAGATCTCGAAGGTTATGTACCTCCTACCAATTCTCCACTTGTTAATACTCCTTCGGTGGTAGAACAAATGATACCTTCCAAACCTCCAAAAATTATTGCATCTTCTTTACCACCTATAAATCCCATCTTTGCATCCACTTCTTCCCCTATCATAGAAACCAGTGACACACCAATCCCTTTTGATCCATCTACTTCTCTTATTCCCAAGATTACACTAGATGCCAAGGCAATTGATGTTCATCAGATACATTCTAAGAATAATTTCCATGGTAATAAAATTATAGATCTCAAAGTATATGTTGAGTATTATGGTCCTATTCCTACCTTGCCTAGTGACAAAGCCATTTTTGAAATACTTTATGCCTAAAAACCTCAACTTCCTTGAAAACATCATAAACTTTGAAATTTCAAAACCAAAACCCCTTGTTTCAACAACTTCATTACTTGCATAGATTCTAAAACTAATTAAATTTCTTATTTACCTAATGCACCATTCCATTTCCAAGATGGAAATGTTATACTTATCAAATAAACCACTCGTATTGAATATGGTACTCCGTCATGTCCTCAACCAATTATAGTTTCTCACAAACTCTCACATTTCAAGGTTGATAAGTTTATTTTATTATTTGATAAATATCATGAGATATTTGCTTGGTCCTATGAGGACATGCCTAGTATTAACCCTAGCATTGTCATGAATAATATCATTACTTATCTTGATGCCAATCACATACATCAAAAACAAAGGAAAATCCCTCTTGAAGTTTCCACTTTATGTCACAAGGATATTATCAAATTACTTGAGGCTAAACTTATCAAAATAGTGGATTAATTTGAATGGGTTTCTAACATAGTTCCCATTTGAAAAAAGGTCACTATGGTCCTTTACATCTGCATTGATTTTTGTAATCTTAATCTTGCTTGTCCCAAGGACAACTTCCCTTTACCTTTGATAGATGCCATCATTGATTCTATAGCTTATTATGTAATGTTATCTCTTATGGATGGATTCTTGGGTTATAATCAAATTCACATTATCCCTGAAGACTAATATAAGACCACTTTCACCATGAAATGGGCCACCTATTACTATGTCAAAATGCCCTTCAGCCTCAAAAATGTCGAAGACACTTACCAATTAGAAATGACTCACATCTTTCATTATATTACCCACAAAATTTTTGAAATCTATGTAGATGACCTCATTGCTTAATCCAAAAGTCACAAAGCTCATCTCTTTGATCTTACCATCATATTTAACTATCTTCTTAAATGCTAACTTAGAGTAAATCCTTATAAATGTGTCTTTGGTGTCATATCTATAAAATTGTTAGGATTCCTAGTCTCTCGTCATGGCATCACCATTGACCCAGCTAAGATTAGTGTTAGCATCAACATTCCCATTCCTCATTCCATTCTAGATATTCATACTTAGGAAAACTTGGAGAAACTAGATGCTTCATCCACAAAATGTCTTATCGCACCCACTCAATCAATTCTCTTCTTAAGAAAGGAAATGTTTTAGAATGGATGGATCCCTGTTAAAAAGATTTTGATAACATGAAAGATTCATTACTTCACCTGCCTACACTTCATCCTCCTTCTAATAATCAACCCCTGATCCTATATACTTATTCCACACCTATATTAGTTGGGGTAATGCTTTTCCAACAAGATGATATTGGAAGAGAGTATGCCATTTACTATATCAATCAAGGTCTCATTGATTATGAGAAATGTTATACAAAAGTCAAATGTGATTGCCTTGCCATCTATTTCATAGTTAAAAAAGCTTTGACACTACATGCTTTATCAGACTAATTATGTCATCATTCATTATGATCCCCTTCATCACTTATTCTCCAAAGCCTTTCTTCTCAGAGATAGAATTGGCAAATGGATGGTCCTCCCTATGGAATTTGATCTCTAAATTATAACTTAAAAATTTATCAAATGATAGGTCATAGCTAATCAACTTTTTACATCTCCTATGCTAGCTACCAATCACCTCCGAGATATTCTTCTAGATGATAATATTCTATATATTGAAGGTCTCAATCAAGCTATTTTTCTCAAAGATTACTTTCATAACTTTATCACTGATATTGAAGAAAGTAATCTTGATGAATCTACTATTCCCCCTGATACTACTAAACCAAAAGTAGTTATCAAAGAGTTTCTTAAAATTAATGTTAACTTACACGAGGATACTTGGACCCTTTACTTTTATGGTGTTAAATGCCTTCAAGGCATTGGGGTAAGTTACGTTCTTACAAGTCCTCATGTCAAAATCATTCCTTTATATTTATACTTAACATTTGATGTCACCAACAATATGGTAGAATACGATGCTCTAATCTTAGGCATGAGAGTTGCCCTTGATTTAGACATCCAATATTTGCATGCTTTAGGTAATTCTCAACTTATTTGTCACCAATTAAATGGTGATTACCAATTCAATAGTGAGAATCTCATACTTATCATCAAATTGTAACCACTCTTGCTAAATATTTCATTTCTTTCACCATCGAGCCTATCCTTCAAGATCAAAATTCCATTGTCGATTTCCTTACTTCTTCAGCATCTCTCTTTCATCCCCACCATGTTCTTATCGATCCCAATTTTCTTATACAAATAAGAAAATATCCATCTTATACTCAACCACAAGATTTACTTGTCTTCCATATCCATGATGTCACCATTCGACAAAGCCCATGGTATAAAGACATCATTAAATTATTGAAACACCAAACTTATCCTCCTAACTTTGATTCTCATGAAAAGTCTCACATTCATAAACAAGCTTTTAAGTGTATAATTTGATATAATATCCTTTATTATCTCAATGTTGAAGGTACCTTACTATGTTGTGTTATGTAAGATGAGGTCCCTCCTCTTCTTGAATAAGCACATGGGGGCATTTGTGGTGACCACTATAACAAACATGCTACAACCTACAAATGCCTACATATGGGTTAATTTTGGCCTACTCTTGAAAATGATGCCATCTAAAAGTGTACCCCTTGCCAATTTTGTGATGATCTAATTCATTCACCTCCATCTGAGCTTCAAACTATTGAATCTCCCTGGCCGTTCTCCATGTGGGGATTAGATCTCATAGGCAAATTACCTCACTCTCAAGATGGGCATGTTTTTATCATCATAGCTACTGAATATTTTACTAAATGGGTTAATTTAATGTCCTTTGTAAATGTCACTAGTAACACCATAGCCAAATTTATTCTTAACCAAATCATTTACCACTTTGGTGTTCCCCATACTATCATCTTTGATAATGGTGGTAATTTCAAAAACAAGGATGTCAAACAGCTTTGTGTTAAATTCAAGATCAACCACAAAATTTTTACACCTTATCATCCATAATGCAATGGCTAATCTAAGGCCACTAACAAAATCCTTTAAAATAAAATTCATGAAACCCACATAGATTGGCACCTTCATCTTTACCCTGTTCTTTGGGCCTATTGGACTAGCATATGTACTACCACTGGGGTAATGTCCTCTCTAGTCTATGGTTCTGAATTAGTCTTTCCATTGGAAGTCAAGCTTCCCTCTCTTCATATCTCTTTTCATAGTATCATTCTTAATGAAGAATTATGTGAAGATCACCTTCATTCCTATGATCTCTTTGATGAACACCATCTTTCTGCTTTACAACATAATCACCAATACAAGGCTCATATTGCCAAAAAACATAACAAAAATCCACACATTTAATATTGGTGATCTTGTCCATAAATTAGACTGCACTCATGATAAAAGATAAATATGCCTAAAAATGGTGGGGCCCCTATTTAGTCAAAGATATTTTTGGTCCAAGTACATATCACCTTCAAACTAATGAAGGCCATGTTTTCAAAGAGCCCACCAATGCACAGTTTCTCAAAAAGTATTTTTCCTAATCCTTCCTTTATTTGCATGTTTTCTATATGTTATTTATCTAACACTTTTTACAAGTTACTCATATGGGTCTCTCTGCAGGAGTTCTCCCTTTTTACAAACCTTTAGTCCTTACTTTTTGGTCTTTTGGTTTCTCCTTTTCTCTCATGAGTTGTATTTTAAAACCGTGTATAAGACCCAATCTTCCTCATGATGTTACTCTTTTTACCCATTTTTTTTCACCCTCGTGGGTTTCTCTTTTATGGGTTGCAGTGTAAAACCATGGATAGGGCCTGGCCTTCCTCATAAAATCACCATTTTATCATTCCTTTTTCTAGAATGTGTTTTGTGATAGTTATGAGTTCTTGATCTTTGTTCTCAGCTTTAGTTTTTGCTTCTTTTATAGATGGAATTTTCATAACAATCTATGTTAGCTTATTTTCCTCTATTTCCCTCATTATTATGATAAGGAATCGCATTTTCTATCATTTCATTTGTCACCCTTTGTCATATTTTTTGTGATTTGAAGTAATTAAAATTATTTCATGTTTCATTCCTCTTGATTTCCTTTCTTTTCACTCCACATTGGATAAAACAAGGTCAAAGTCAAGAAATTTTTTTTATTTCATCTAATTTTATGAGACTGTTAGACACCATGCTCTATGAGTTCTCTCTCTTAGTATCCAAGTCCCAAGTATTAAAATGAAAGTCATATTTAACACCCATGTTTGGTTTTCTAAATCTGTATGGAGGAGGAATATAAAAATCCATCAAGAAAGTTAAAATCCAAATCATTTGAAAAAAAGGAAATGATATACAAAAGGTAACATACAAATCTTAAAAATCAAAATCACACCAAAAGACATGATTACAAGCACATATACTATCTCTAATCAAAGCTCAAACTCCACAGTTGGCCTCACATAGAGTTGAGGTCCATTAGGGTGCAATAGGCTAGTAGATTGGAATAAGGTAATTCAACAAACTCTCTAGTGCTACCTAATTTATCAAACAAGTACCCAATCTTTGCAGTAGACTAACAACTTTATAAGGGGTCTGAGGAATAGGGAACACATTGTGGGAAGGTAGATCTATTTTAATTTTATTGTATATAGCCTTCATGTGATTATATACATATTGCATTTGTTTATCTAAGACTTGTGTGGCTAAGAAAATTTCTTTAGAGTCCTTAAGGTCAAAAGTCCTCTTGTTTTGACAAACCTAATTTAAGTGTCTTGACTTTGATAAAAAATTCTTCTACCTTTGTTTTTCCTTAATTATCCCCTCTACCCATTTCATTTCCCCCCTTGATAGGCAAATTGTGATTCTAAATCTATTTTCTTTCTTCTATACTTCCTTCTTCACATCTTAAAAACATGTTAGCACTACTTTGTTTTAGTTTTATCTACCCTTAGAAAAAAACAACATATTTGAGCAACTATGGATTACTTTTATTACACCATGGTTCTACTTTTCTAGATGTGCCTTGACTTGCTTCATTTTACCATTTGTCATTATTGTACTACCTTTTTTGTGGGAACCTAAGTCCATTTTTACTTTTAAGTACTTTTTCCATTGTTGAGTGAGGTTGGCTTGTTACTTCTCATTCATCAATTTTGTTTCCCTTTTGATGCACCTTTTTCCATTGATGATTGATTAATGATTGTTATTGGTCACTTATCAATGTTGTTTTACCACTTTTGTTTACCCATATTTGTTTAAGTAAGGATTATTATTGCTTTTACATTTATATTTGATTACCATCCTTTTTGACATGTATCCTTGGTTTGAATTGATAAGTTTACATTTCCTACTTAAGGTTTACTTTGAGTTTTTCAATTTTTAATAGCCTTGGCTTTTTGGTTGCTTTATTTACTCTAAATTTTGACTTGATCATTTGGTCAAAAATAGCACTTATCACTCTAGATTTGTAAATTTCTAAGTGTTAGGTTGTGGAGCTAAAAGCTTCAACTATGCAGACATGGAGGAGGTTGTTGAAGTTCTAGAGACACTGGCGTCGGCAGTATAACCGACGTCAGTCATGATGAATGTAGAAGGCAATCAGCATCGATAGGAAGTTGGTCGACGTCGGTCAACACTAGGCAGATAGGGACCGACGTCGGTCGCCTATGGCAGTTCCAAAACTATTCGTTGCATGGATAATTAGTTCGTTGAATCGAGTGTTTGCATGTAAAGGCTATTTTTGAGTCTTGAGTCTCGTGTCTAAATTAAGAGTCTAAGTTATTGTTTAAGTTTGGGATCTATTTATAGACCCATTGGCATGTATTGTAATTAAGGCAAGAAAAAGATTTCTTCCAGTTGTAGGATCTTGGTCAACAGGTGTGCAAGGCCACGTTTGAAGATCTACATGTGTAAGTAAGATCAGAGAGATCTACTTGAAGTACGTGGAGTACTTGTGTACTGGCAGGGTTATTACTGACTAGTTGGAGGTGAACACCAATTTTGTGTGTGAGTTGTGTGTTGGGACTATTTTTGGTAGGAGAGTGAACTCTTGAAGAAAATTACTGAACACTTGAGGTGTGGGAAGCTTCTGAGAGGTGTGGAGAAGAAGTGGCATCTTCTTTATTGTATTTTCTTTCTGAATGAGTATTAATACAAGATTGTGTATTGTCTCTCATATTTTGTGCTATTTGTGAATTTTAGTTACTTGTTACTTTTGGATAATTCCGCATGTTTAATTGCTTGTATTTGGTAATCATATTGTGCTCTTTCTGAGGAGCAAGATCCTAACAAGTGGGATCAGAATAGGTGTGTTATTCTAGATTCCCCAAAAATTGGTATTAGAGCTTTTGGTTGGGATACTAACAGGTTGGATTAGATCTGGTTAGTGTGTGTTGATTACAGGTTACTCACAGGGGTTTCTGTTTGAGTGGGAGTAGAGCAATGGCAGAAGAAAGTAAGCTATGAATGGAGAAATTTAATGGCAAAAATTATCAATTATGGAGGATGTAGATTGAAGATTATCTGTATTAGAAAGATTTATACTTACCTTTGGGTGGGGTTGATTGCAAGCCCTAGGATATGAAGGATGAAGAATGGGAGGTTCTTGATCGGAAGGCTCTGGGATCTATAAGGTTGAGTCTTGTATCGTCTGTGATTTCCAACTTATCACACGCTAAGACAATGATAGAGTTGATGGAATATTTGGCAAATTTATATAAAAAACCCTTAGCTTCGAATAAGGTATTCCTTATGAAGTAATTATTTAATTTGCAAATGTTGAAAGGTGGATCTGTACATAGTCATCTTAGTGATTTCCATGGTTTGGTAAACCAGTTAAATTTAGTCAATATTGTTTTTGATGATGAAATTAAGGCTCTTTTAATCTTATGGTCATTACCTAAAAGTTGGGAGAGTTTGGTAATGGCAGTTAGCAATACTGTGTCTGCTTTAAAAATCTTAAAAGTGGATGATGTTGTGAGTGTAATTTTGAATGAAGAAATTCGCAGGAAAAGCACAGGTGAATCATCAGGAAATGCTTTGAGTGTGGAAAGCAGGGGAAGGCAAAGAGAGAAGATCGAGCGTGGGAGATCAAGGTCCAAGATAGGCAGGAGATCCAAGTCTAAGTATGGCAGAATAACCTGCTGGAAATGTGGAAAGCAAGGGCACTTAAAGAGAGATTGCAGGTCAGATGAAGATCAACATGAAGGACATGAAGAAGCAGGTATTGTTGCAAGTGTTGTTGCATAGGATGCTCTGGTATGTTCCTTAGATAAAGTAGAATCTTGGGTTTTAGATTTTGGTGCCTCTTTTCATGCATCCCCAAATAGGGAATTTTTTCATGAGTATGTTCAGGGAGACTTTGGAGAAATTTGTTTAGGGGATGGTAAGCCTTGTCAGATGGTTGGCAAAGGAAAAGTGAAGCTGAAATTACAGACAGGGAACACATGGGTGTTGAAGGAGGTCATGCATGTCCCAGTTCTAGAGCGGAATTTGATTTTTGTAAGAAGTTTGGGTGATGAGGGTTGCACAGTAACTCTCACAGCGGACTCTTGGAAGGTTACCAAGGGTGCACTTGTTGTAGCAAGAGGTAAGAAAGTAGGTACACTTTATCTATCTACTTGTATTACTGATTCTCTTTCTGGGTTATCTACTTCAGCTGTAGATTCGAAGATGTGGCTTAATAGGCTTGGTCACATGAATAAGAAGGAGATGCATGTTCTTGAATCAAAGGGTATGCTTTTGGATTTGAAAAGCATGAATCGAGATTTTTGTATGCAGAAAAAGAAGGTAACATTTCTTGAGGAATTCGATGTTCATGACAAGAGCAGGAAAGCCTTGGTTTTCAAGGAGAAGATGATGGACAGAGATCAGTGGAAGGGGCTAAAGAATTCTGAGCAGAGCAAGGGTGATTTGGATAGGGTTTTGATCCAAAATGAGCTCGTGGGTAGAAGTCATTTCTCACAAGAAAAACATAGAGATCGATGTCAGTTAGAAAATTGACGTTGGCGTCCAGACAGGGACCGATGTTGGCTATGTGCAGACTGACGTCAGTGACTCAGGGACAGATAAACACAGGCATCAGTCAGGGGGAACTGACCTCAGTGATGAGGCAGTCGCATGGAACTGACGTCGATCAGGTGCAGACTGAGATGTGATCGGCATCGATCACTGAGACAGATTTTGGGTGGACAACAAGCTGTCAAAGAGTCTCAAGCACCCATATGGAGGACTTAAAGGGTAAGTAAGCCTCAAATTCATCATTTTCCTTCTTTACAATACTTGTTGCTCACTGATGGTAAAGAACCAAGAAGTTATTAAAGAAGCAGAGTAGGTAGATCTAGGAAAGAGTGGGAGCTTGGCATGGATGAAGGATGTGATTCCTTGGAGAAGAACCAAATGGGAGTTTTGGGAGGAGTTACCAGCTAGAAGAAAGCACTAAGAGACGAATGGATGCTCAGGATAAAGAAGAGCAGGAATGGACATGTGAGACGGAAGGCCAGGGTATATGGTCTTGAATAAGCTGTAGGACAATGGAGGTTTGATCATTGTGTTTCTCTTTACTAAGTTGGATAATATTAGCTACATTATCTTGTTACTGTATGATGTGCTTGTTGCAGGGTTACATATATAGGGAGTTGCTGAACTAAAGGTAAAGCTAGTTCAGAAGTGTGTCATGAGGAATCAAGGAGTAGCAAGATTCTTTGGCATGAGTGTGTTCTAGGGACATGGAAGGTCACAGGTTGACTTTGTTTCAGGATGATTGTGTGAGACCGATTAGCATGCTGATGGTTGGATAGTTCACAAAATAGGGTCTTGATTCACATAATGAGGTTAAGTTCATGGTATGTACTAGGCCTGAGTTTTTCCAAGTAGTGGGATTTGTCACAAGTTTAAAGCCAATCTGGGATAGAAGCACTGGAGGGCAGTTCAGTGGATTCTTAGAGGGACCAGCAGCAGGTCGACATGCTATGCAGGGTCAAGTTATTTTCTACATGGTTTGTAGATGCAGATGTGATAGGTGATTTGGATGACAGGAGTTGCACCATAGGATTTGTGGTGGTTGGTCTTCAAGAGTGATTTTGAAGAGAGATACAAAGCCAAGGGAACAAACTAGATGATGTACAGGTACAGGTACAATTGCAGCTATTTATCTCCAAGTGGGAGATTGTTAGGTTGTGGAGCTAAAAGCTTCAACTATGCAGACATGGAGGAGGTTGTTGAAGTTCTAGAGACATCGACGTCGGCAGTATAACCGACGTCGGTAGTATAACTGACGTCGATCATGATGAATGCAAAAGGCGACCGGCATCGACAGGAAGTCGGCTGATGTCAATCAACACCAGGTAGACAGGGATCTATGTTGGTCACCTGTGGCAGTTCCAAAATTGTTCGTTGCATGAATAGGTAGTTCGTTGAATCGAGTGTTTGCATGTAAAGGCTATTTTTGAGTCTTGAGTTACGTGTCTAAATTAAGAGTCTAAGTTATTGTTTAAGTTTGGGATCTATTTATAGACCCATTGGCATGTATTGTAATTAAGGCAAGAAAAGGATTTCTTCCAGTTGTAGGATCTTGGTCAGCAGGTGTGCAAGGCCACATTTGAAGATCTACATGTGTAAGTAAGATCAGGGAGATCTACTTGAAGTACGTGGAGTACTTGTGTACTGGCAGGGTTATTACTGCCTAGTTGGAGGTGAACACCAATTTTGTGTGTGAGTTGTGTGTTGGGACCATTTTTGGTAGGAGAGTGAACTCTTGAAGAAAATTATTGAACACTTGAGGTGTGGGAAGCTTCTGAGAGGTGTGGAGAAGAAGTGGCATCTTCTTTATTATATTTTCTTTCTGAATGAGTATTAATACAAGATTGTGTATTGTCTCTCATATTCTGTGCTATTTGTGAATTCTAGTTACTTGTTACTTCTGGATAATTCTGCATGTTTAATTGCTTGTATTTGGTAATCATATTGTGCTCTTTCTGAGGAGCAAGATCCTAACAAGTGGGATCAGAATAGGTGTGTTGTTCTAGATTCCCCAACAATACATCCTATCCACATAGCACTAGTTATCTTGTCTTTATTGCATTTATTTATTTTTTCTTTTTACTTTTGCATTCTTGGGTTTGTCAAAAGTAGTCTCTGCACCCTCCACAATCAAAACTACAAACACATAAGACAACCATATAGTGATAAAGGTAAGTCAAGGTACACATCATATTTACTTTTCAATTATTTCCATTTCTATCATTTACTTTTAGTTATTTGTGCTTTAAAATATTATAATATTTTTTTAACCTCGGCACTGTGTGTTACTATTTTCTTTCTTGAAGAACCATCACCTATTGTAACTTAGTGACACATGATGAGATTCAAGTGGGGCATATGTATACACACAATATTTTCAATTTTATCAAATATTGATGTTTTACATCTTATAAGAACTCGTTGAGACTCAATCTCTCTAAGTGCACACTTTAAAGGGTGCACTAGGAAAGGGGTGGGCAAACCATTGGTGCTTTACATGATTGTTGTCCCTTATTTCCACTTATTACAAATTCAACTAGATCTTAAAAACCATTCCCTAAGTTATTACTCTTTTTTTGCATACTCCTTCAATGTTTTCTCACTTTCCATCCCTCTTTTCCTCACCTTAAGCCCCTTTTGATAGTCTATTGTATTGGGTTGACTGGGTTGACCCTATACTATTTTGGTTAAAATTCATTTAGGGTTTAGGTTAGCTTTTGGCCGACCTAGCCTGTAACCTAATGAATTCTTGTCCATAACTGTACTAAGTCAATTGGGTCAGGCCTATCAGCTAAAACTTTTAGAAGGGCTTAGAGCTAAATTCACCTACATATACAAGATCATGTCATCATTATTTAGAGAATGAACAAGAGTTATTATTTACTTTCACTTCTTTACAATATACTCTTCTACCATTTTACTTGAGGAGTCTTATTTTAGGGTTTATACTTGGAGAATCTAATCTTATGGATAAGTCTTGGATGCTTTGGCATTTCTTAGTGTTCTTTACAAACCACAATAACCTCTTGTGAATCCCCTTTGGCCAAGGGAGAGATTGAGTCTTGATGGATTCATCATTTAGGTAAGAATTCTCTAATTTTGCTCCTCTCTTTAGTAGATAGAAATAGCATAAGTATTGGCTTTGAATAATATTACTCTTATTCTTTCATGTATTAGGGTCTTACTCATTCATAACTTAATTGAGCTTCTCTTATGCATGTTTTTTATTTACTAACCCTTGTATTGTGCCAAAATCTTTGATGAACAGTAGATTAGATTTATTTGCTTTACTTGATATTAGTTTAGTGAGATATAAAACATAGGACCTATCTAAGGTTATCATGTGATTGTGTTTGACTAGAGCTTTTGGAACCCTCCCTAACATTTTTTATTTTGATAAGATATCCGCCAACTGGGTCTAGAAGATTCCCATATCGATCACATTCCTTATTATCTAATGTATCCCCAATCTAAAGTATATGGTATGATCTTCTTTTTTGCATTATGATTGATTTATAGACATTATGCATTTTTGATTACATATAGAAACAAAACTAGGATCCATTTCCTAAGGGCATGTCCATGAGAGCTTATTCACCACTTGATCTTGTGCACAGTGATTTGATAGTATTTCCTTCTCATTTCAACAGAGCTAAGTATGCACTTACTTTCATCAATAATTTTTTTAGGCATACTTGGGTTTATTTTCTCAAGTACAAGAGTGATGTATTTACTCACTTCAAAGTCTTTGAGGCTTTGGTTGAGAAATAGTCTTCAAGTTGCATCAAGAAGATTCATATAGATAATGGTGGGGATCACTTTAGTCGAGAGTTCTCTAATTTTTTGGTAGTACATGGTATTGTTCACTAGCATTATGTTTCTCATACTCCACATCATAATGGCTTATCATAAAGGAAGAACCAAACTTTGAAGGAGATGGCTCACTTTATGATGCATTTATAAGATTTACCTCTTATCTATTGAGAAAAGGTAGTTAATTATGTGAACTACATAAAAAATACATACCATATCAATCACTTGATCATATGACTCCAGAGGAGGCTTGATTGAGAACCAATCCTGATGTTTCATTTTTTTGAGTCTTTAGAAACCTTGCTTGGGTATTTGTTCACTAAAGAAGAAAAGGAAAGCATTGGATAAGAAGAGCAAACCTTTGATTTTTTAGGGTATTTCAAGGATGTGAGAGCTTATCATCTTTTAGATTTTGATATTCATGATGTTTATTTTCAAACACATGTATAATTTGATGAGCACTTCACATCTCATGACTCTTCATCTTATTCCAGGCCTTCTTCTTTGAGAATCTAGTTTAGGAGATTCCTAAGAAGGTTATAGAAGATGATGATCCTATCCACATAAATTTTGGCACTATGCCTAAGTGTTTTTGTACTACATTTTTTGAGGTAATGCCTTTCATAAAGTATCTTCCACCTACTCAATATCGTCATGCCCTTTCTACAAGTATTGGACTTTTGTGTCAGGAATTCTCTGGGGATCCACATTCTTTTTCATAGGCTCATGGGATACAAGAGTGGGATGATGCGATGGTAGATAAGTGTTTTTCATTGATGAATAACCACACTTGGGATTTGGCCACTTTTCCTAAGGGAAAAAATATGGTTAGGTGAAAATAGATTTACTGCACCAAGTATGTAGTTGATGGGTCCATTGATAAGTATAAGGTACGTCTTATTGTAAAGGTGTTCTCACACATCAAAGGTATTAACTACTCTGAGACTTTTGTGTACATTTCCAATATGGATTATGTTTGCCTTGTACTTTCTCTTGTATCACAAGGTTATCTAGTATATCAAATGGACATTAAAAATGCTTTCTTCCATGAATACTTGTATGAGGATATCTATATGGAGCATCTTAATGGGCTTGTTCATGATTATTCTCTTGTTTATCGACTTAAGAAGTCTCTTTATGGTTTCAAACAAGCCCCTCGAGCTTGGTATGAGAAGTTGGATTAATTTCTTCTTTCCACTGGCTTTATCTACTACCACTTTGATCCCATAGTGTATATTCAATGTATTGGGGAGGACATTCTTATACTGGTCTTGTATGTTGATGATTTGCTTCTCAAAGGTAGTTTCTCATCTATGATTTAGACTATGCAATAAGTACTTTTATCGTAGTTCGACATGACAAATATTGGCCTTTTTCATATCTTCCTTATTTTATAGATTTCATAGTCAGATATAAAGATTTATTAGAGTCATCAGAAGTATACACTTGATCTTATTTAGAATTTTGGTATGGATAATTGCAAGCCAAGTCCTTCTTCTTTTTAGTCTGGAGTGACTCTCATTTCCTCTTATATTAATCTACTTTGTGATCCTCCATTGTATAAGCAGATGGTTAGGAGTCTTACGTATTTGACCCATACTCACCCTGACATCTCATTTACAATTGGGCTTGTATCTAGGTTTACACATGAACCTCATGGTAGTCATTGGTAGGTTGCCAAGATGATTTTAAAATATCTATGAGGCACTACTCAATTTGGATTACATTACATTAGGGGTTCTATTCAATTGGTTAGATACAGTTATTCAAATTGGGCAGGTTCTCTTGATGACAAGCATTCCACTTTTGGATACATTTTTTATCTTAGTTATTCACCTATTTTTTGGTTATACAATAATCAATAGGCTATTGTAATTTCATCTACATAGGTTGATTATAGGGTAGTAGTTATAGCAAGTCAACATATTCTTTGGCTTCATCAATTGTTGATAGAGTTTGGCTTCATGCAAGATTCACCCATTATACTTTGGTGTGACAAATGGAGTGCATTTTATATATCTCATAACCCATTTGAGCATTAGTGGACCAAGCATATTAAGGTACATATTCACTTCATTCTTTAGCACATTTAGGATGACATTCTTAGCTTAGAGTACATTTTGACTCAGTAGTAGGTTTTAGACATCTTCATGAATCCTTTTGCATCACCTCATTTCCTTGAGTTGTGTAACACGCTTGGGGTTCCAGAAATTATCCTTGGGGGTGTTCATAATACATCTTATTTCTTTATTTCATGGATACATATTGTACATTATTACCTTATTAGGCTTAGTTGTTGGGACTCATATTGTGGATATGCCATTATTTCTTTTTTAGCTTTTAATAGCCCCTAAATTTACTTGAGGGGGGTGTTAGAGTATGTATTTCATACATTTCTCATGTTTTCTAGTGTATTATCTAGATTTTTTTATCTTTTAGTGAGTTTTTCCTATGTGAGGATTTATTCCACATTGGCCAGTTAGGCTAGTTCTATATTTCACCTTGTCTATTTATGCAAGAGTTTTCCTTTGTACTTGTATATCATTTTTTTGAATAACAATTACATTACATTTTTTTGTAATCAATTATCTACAACTTCATGTGTGATGTTCTTGGAGTTATTACTTTTGAATCTTGGGTTGGAATTCTTGTTTGCCATTTCTAACAACTTGGTCTTAGGCCCTATGGTGTGGATCATTGGTATCAGAGTTTGTGAGTTCTTTCCTTTCTATATTGGTAAAATGTGAGCACAACTCAATAAATAAGGTCTATCAATCAGTTCTATTTTAGAATATATAAAAGAATGTCATATTAAAAACAATATGGATGACACTTAAAAGCAACTTGAGGTAATCGTAGAGGTTTAAAGTCTTTTTACCAATGTAATAGATGCATAATACATCACATTTTATGGCCAATTCTATGAGTTGATGATGTATCTCAACCCAATACCTTCTACTACACCTCTATAATACACTCAATAATGGTTTCAGTAGAAAACCCTCTTTATAGTACAAGTCAATCTGACATCCCTTTGTTTAAAGGCAAGATCAACACTAAAGCATTGGATGCCTAGATTCAACAAGTTGAGGCATATTTATCAATCAATTGCTTCACTAATGCTGATAAAATCACCTTCATAGTATTGAAGATGTCTATTCTAGTTACATACTAGTGAGATACCTTGAATACACAACATTCAAAAGAGTGTGTTCCAATTAAATCATGAAATAATTTTATTAATGTACGAGGGAGGAGTACTACCCTCTCTAACACTATAAGATGAATACATAGAATCTCAATAACTGCATCAATGTAAGGATCACTTAGTAGAAGACTACACCAACATATCCATGACTAATTTGCACATCTATGAGATAAATTGAGAAAAAAACATAAGGTGTTTAAGTATATCAATGAACTTTTCACATTATATCCGTGTGAATACAGAGTTCTTGACTTTTAACATGTTGGGGTAAACTTATTGCAATGTTTCCAAGATCAAAGCTAAGGTAAATATGAAGTAGCATTTTACCTCTTCATCCAATGTAGTGTCTCATGGATAACCCTCACAAAAATCCACATCCCAACCTTATACGCAAAAGTAGAACATTTTTTGCAAAGGTGAGTAACCTCAAAAGAATACATAAAATTTGAAGGCTCATACACCTTATGGTTCAAATAAAGGTAAGAATAAGTCAAGTGATAATTGGTGTCACTACCATTGCTCATCCACTCATGATGATTTTGAATGTAGTTTACAGTAATCCTTACTTACATAGCCTACATCAGGACCCACACCAATGGACAACACTAATCTAGATGCCTCTTATCTAAGTACTAGTATCACTACAATCAACATCTTTGGGGATTGTGAACATCTCTTCCACACTAAATTTTGGGTGAATTTCTAGTCTCTCCATGTCATCTTGAAAAATGGGAATCATTAGAACATCATTGTGGATCCACAACTCAATGCCTTGATCTTTTCACTGATGTGCACTCCAAGCCATATTATATGGGATGGCTTCAAGGGGTAAGATATACAGGTCTAATGACAATGCACTTTTGAGAACAAATTCAATCTTATGGAAGACAACTCACTGTTGACATTGCACCTCTAAAGGTATATAACATCTTGTTGCAAAGATTGTATTTATATGACCGAAAAGCTATATATCAATCCAAGCTAGAGCATTAGACTATTCATACACAAGATTAATTATACAATTTCTTATAATTTGAAACCCACAACGAAAGTTACTTTGGTCTCTACCAAGTAATATCTCAAACTCATCTTGCATACATAAAAGTTTGTGTTGTTCATGGTTCGTCCTAGTGCACCTATGCAAAAGATAAATCACACTTTAACAACACACATCACTCACATAATGTCATGGTAGCAATAAATCAATAAGTTATTGGGGTAGTGCAATGAAGCCTTCATAGAGCCTAAAGGCCTCCCAACACACTACATAATAAATTACCACATTGATTTGGTTCTTATATCTCTTCTTTTGAATAACCCCTTTTATCACATATCAGTTTGGGAGAATGATAAAATATAGTGGTAGATGCAAGAGCTCCTTGATCAAGGCAAGATCGGGGCTAATTCTTTTACTTATGGGATTTTGATAGTCTTTTCACCCAAAAAGGATGGTTCCTAATAACTTTACATAGACTTTTGCATACTCAAAAATAATAATGGTGAAGAATAGGTACCCACTCCCATGCATTGATGACCTTCTAAACTAGCTCTGAGGTGATCAATACTTCACCAATATCAGCCTAAAGTTAATTTATCATCAAGTTCTAATCCATCTTGAAGATGTTTGAAAAATAACATTCAAGACATATGAAGGATTGTACGAATGGTTGGTCATGCCTTTTGGCCTAACCAATGTGACAGCCACATTCATGCACCTAATGGATGACCTACTCAAGCCCTTTCTTGACTCCATCATCATCTAATTGGATGACATTATCATCTTCAACAAGACAGTGGAAGAGCATATGGAACACATCTCACACATACTAGACACCTTGCATCAACATAAGTTGTAAACTAGCTTAGCAAAGTGTATATTTAGTGTTGCATAGAGTCATTACTTATAGAAAACATTATGGGACTTGATGGGTATGCAGCTAGATTGATCAATAAATTTTCATCCATAGATAGATAGGCAAACTGAAGTGGTTAATCACACACTTTTTCATCTATTTTGAATGTACAACCATGCACATGTTCATACTTGGAATGAAAATATCTTGTACATTCAACATGCCTAAAATAGAGTCTTATACAACTCAAGTCACAATCCATTCCAAACGTGTCTTAGGTTCCAACCTTTGGCACCTTTAGACATATCCTAGCACACACTAGTCAACACTAAATCTCGCACACAAGAACAAAAATGGACAAAGCCAAGAAGTTTCTATGACACGTCCAGTATGTTCATCATCAATTTTAGTAGATTCTTTCTGACACACAAGTAAAGTACAAGGAATTCCATGATGCACATCACATGTAATGATATTACTTTACCAAATAATCAGAATAACATAAATATATCACAATGATATGGAAACATGGCAAAAAATATGAATAATAGATAAGCTACTTCAAGGGGGCAACGTCCCAAATGCTTTCAATAAAAAATGATTCCTCAAATATGATGATAAAAAACTACCCACAACCTCTTATATATAGTCTACCTAGGTCATGATTACTCCATAGGCCAACCTACTATCCCAATGAAAGCATAGAGAAATATGATATAACATCAAAGCGGGATAAGTAAGTCACAAGTTAGTTATTCCTATCCTGATAGGTTAAGGGTGTAACATGCCCTTCACCTTCAAGCCAACATTATCGTCAATCTTAAACAACTTTGGATGTTATTGAAAAAAAATATTCACCCTCCCAAGTTTCATCCTCACTACTCGGGTTCTTCCACTTAATCATATATTCTTTAATCTCTCTAGTTCTCAAACTCTTAGTACATGTATGTAGGATCTTCTATGGTTTTAAAATGACTCATCCTTCTTCATCTATTTATAGTAGCTTTATTTGGGCTAAAGCTTTCTATCTAATGACCTTATTCAAGTAAAAAACATGAAATATTGAGTGTATGCGAGATAAATGAGATAACTCCAACTTGTAAGCCACACTTCCAATTTTTTTTAGAACTTTTTAAGGGCCATAATACTTAAGAGCAAGTTTTCTGTCATTTTTGTGTTGCTTCAAGGACATATACTTGTAAATCTAATAACATATAAAGACCCAGTCACCCACAACAAAACGTTGCTCACTATGGTGTTGATATGCTTGTTGCTTCATCCTATTTTGTGCCAATGTTAAATTCTCTTTCAAACTAGCCAAAACCTCTTGTTGATGTTGAATGTGCTCCTTCACATCTCAAATCTCGGTTTTCACCCTTAAAGAAGAAGTGATGGAAGGTGGATGGTAATCATATAGTGCTAGAAATGGGGAAATTTTAAAAGAGGTATGGAAAGATGTGTTATACCACCATTCTACAAGTGGTATCCATTTAACCCAACATTTTTGCTTATCTGATAAAAAATAATGGAAATACCCCTCTAAACATTTATTGACCACTTTTGTTTGTCTATCAGATTGCAGGTGGTAAGATGAGCTATGAGCTAGTCGAGTACCCAAACAAGAAAATAATTTAGTCCAAAAATTGCTAGTGAAAATAGGATCACAATCACTTATAATTATTTTTGGGGTTTCATGTAGTTTTAAAACTACCTCCAGAAAAATAGCCATTAATTTACTTGTTATAAATGGGTGTGAGAGGGAACATAACTAGGCATATTTTGTAAGCATATCTATAATTACCAAGATAACATTCTTACCTTTAGAACAAGGCAACCCCATGGAAACCTCATCCCACCTTTGACTATGAATTGCTAGAGGTTGTAACATACCTAGGGTATTAACTATCTCACCTTTGTTTTATTGGCATATCAAGCATTTTTCAATAAAATTTTATACATATCCCTTGAGTCCTTCCCAAAATATTTCTCACTTAATTTTGTGAAAATTTTTCAATAACCTAGAGTGTTCCCCAATTGGATATGCATGCAAATCTGCAAGTATCTTTTGTTTCAAATCTAAACCTTTGCACAGGTATAACCTATCCTTATATCATAGGGCATTACCTTTCCATTCAAAATGTTCAAAGGCTATAGAACCTTGCTAGACATTTTGAATCAAAAACTTTATATTGTTATCCTAACCCCACTTTAACCTAGTCGCATCTACCCAATATGCTTGTAATATGGACAATGCATAAAGTAATGCTTTTGTGGATGTATCCCACCTAGATAGTTCATCTACTACTACATTATCTTTACCCTTCTTGTATGTGATTTCAAAATCATAACCCAGCATTTTTTTTACCCACTTTAATTGTTCATTAGATGATAATCTTTGCTACAAAAAGTATTTGAGACTATCATGATCCATTTTCACCTTAAAATGTCTACCCATCAGATAGGGCCTCTATTGTTTCACTACATGAAGAATATCCATCATTTGTTTTCTATAGACAAGTTTTTGGATATTCTTACCTTTGAATTGACGACCGTCAAATGTAAGGAGTCTTCTTTCTTGAATTAGTACTGCTCAAAACCCTAATTCAAAAGCACCACATTCAACAATGAATGTCTTTGAAAAGTCTAGAGTAGCCAAAATTAGGGTGGTGCACATCGCTACCTTCAGTTGCTCAAATGCTTTAGTGGATACACCATTCCAATGGAAGGAATCCTTATTTAGAAATGTAGTGAGTGGAGCTATTATGCTACCACAACCTTTCACAAATATTTGGTAGTAACATGTTAGTCCTAAGAACCCACAGAGGTTTTTGAGAGTTTTGGGCATTAGCCAACCCACCATAGCTTTGATCTTATGAGGATAAACTTTGACACCTTCATGAGATACAATGTGATCCAATTACTCTACCTCCTATACTCCAAAAGCACATTTGGATGGCTTCTCATAAAGCTAATGTTATTCTAAAACTATCAACCCATATTTCACATGTTGCAAATTTTCTTCCTGTGTCTTATTGTAAATCAATATGTTGTCAAAGAAAACCATCACAAACTTCCTTTAAAAAGGCCTAAAAATAGTGTTCATCAAGCTCTAAAAAGTAGATGGTGCATTTGTAAAACCAAAGGGCATTACCAAAAACTCATAATAGCCTTCACAAGTTCTAAAATCAATTTTATGAACATATTCCTCCCTGATTCTAATTTGTTGGTACCCCAAACGAAGATCCAATTTCATGTAATAAATAGCACCATGCAACTCATCAAGTAAATCATCAATTACTAGAATAGGAAACTTATTTTTTATGGTGTAATTTTTGAGATCCCTGTAATTTAGGCATATCCACCATGCATCATCCTTCTTATGCACCATGACCACTGATAATGAATATACACTCTAGTTGTGCCTGATGATCCCTACCTCCAACATCTCATGGACCATCTTTTTGATTTCATTCTTTTGTGCATAATGATATCTATATGGTCAGCTATTTGGTGATTGACTCCGTAGAAATAGTTGAATGGCATGACCATGTTGTGTTTTTGGTGGTACTCTTTTTAGCATGGCCTCAAAAATAGATGGGTGGTCATCAATAATAATCTATATATCAAGATATGGAGATGACGCTGTGGATTGAACTTCTATGGAATATAATCATGATATAAATCCTTTTACCCCCATTTTTAGCATTTTTTATCTGATGTGAACTAACCAATTATGGAGATTTTTCTTATAATCCTTGTAGTTCAATTTTTCTACCTAAAAAATGAAATCACATGAATAATTCATGGAAGTTCATCTCAATTGTACCTAAGTTTGTGATCTATTAAACTCTAAAAATAAAGTCTGTGCCACCCATAGGAATAGAAAACATATGAGAATCTAGATTGTACTCACCCATAGCAACCTTAGTACTATGGCATTTCCCTAAACAATTGATTGTGCCACCATTTATAATCATAACCTAAAATTTTGGTGCTGGATAAATAAAACAATTCAATTGAGTGGCCAACTTATGGTTGATGAAATCATGTGTGCTCCTTGAGTCAATCAACACTTTCACCTTCTATTTCTTGACGAAACCTACCACCTTAAGTGTTTGACGCATGATAATACCTGAAAGTGCATGACAAGAGATTGTAGGTTTGGAATCTTCAGGTACCTCTTCTATCTCTTCCTCATCATCATTAGAGGAATCATCCTCTTCATAATCTTTGTTATATCCCTTAATGTAGAATAACTTCTTCTCAGCACATATACATACTTTGATCCACTTGTTATCATAGCTGAAATATAATCCTTTTGCATGTTTCTCTTCAATTTGATGAGGGGTCAATCTGATAGGTGGAGAAAGTGATGGTATCGATATGCTACAATCTTTAAAGTGAGTGAATGGATTATTTTTGTTGGTAATGAATTTTTTCTCAAAACCACATGCCATGATAGTAGAATCAGAAACCTTAAGTGGATTAAACATGTGTACCTCATGTTGAATGTGGCCCTTGAGGCCTTCCAAAAATAGGTCATTCATGTTCTCATCATAAATTGTCTCCACACGTAAATATAGGTTCTAAAAATTATGAATATAATCTTTGACTGAACTAGTTTGTTAAAAAATTTCTAATTGGCTGAATTAATTCTCTATCACACTATTGTTATAGTGTAATTGCAACTCCTTTGTAAAAATTAACTAGGTAACACTAAGAGTCATATTTTTATTTTGAGCATACAACCATCGGTTCCAAATGAATTGTTTAGGTTCTAGATACAAAGATGCCATGGTATCATTTTGTCCACATGGGATATAATGCAAATCAAAAAAAATCTCCATTTGGTGTATGCATCAAATTTATGCACATTTTACCTTTTGTAATAGGTTTTGTTGTGGCAAGGTACTTGGATTTGGATTAGGTTGATTTAGAGATACACCTTAGTGGGGTTGTGTAATAGTGATAGCTGGATAATTTTTTTGATTATTTTGTAAGTACGTCATGATATTTATCAAACTAGATTATACAAATTTCATATCATAGTGTATGCCTTGTATCTCACTTTGAATGCCTTGCACATTGCAGTCAAGATGGCTCACTTTGTGATCTATCTTAGATAATCCTAGTATAAAAAATCCTGTAAATTCCCCTTCTAATTCCATATCTTCATTTTGAGGACTTTTACCCGGGATTTCAACACCCTTTCCTTGACCCCTAGTTTACAGTCCTGCCATAAAAGGGCTTGACAATGTCGACCCTGATTAGCATTTTTGACCTAAATTTGACCAAGAATTTTGTACTTTTGTCAGCCTCAAATTAGAAACTACAAAAAAATAACCTAGATATATTTTTCCAATATTTCCAAAAATGTAAACAAATCTAAAAAATTCTTTGAATTGTGCACTATAGAGCGAATTTATTAAAAAATTGAAAATGGTGATAACTTTTGCAAAATATCTCTAATTGAGATAAAATTTTAATGGAAGATTCCTTTAATGATTTTTCACCTAAACTAAAACATTTTTAGATAAATTATTGATCATTTTTTATATATATCCAAATTACAAGATCTAGGGTTTTTACCTGATTATGGCCCAAATCGATGCTCTGATACCACTTGTAATGATATTACTTCACCAAATAATTTTAATAACAAAAATTTATCACAATGATATGGAAATATAATTATTAAAAATGAATAATAGATAATCCACTTTGAGGGGGAAACCTCCCAAATTCTTGCAATAAGAAATAAATACTCAAATATGATGGTAAACAACTACTCATAACCTCCTATATATAGACTACCTAGGCCATGGTTACTCTATAGGCTGACCTAATAACCCAATTAAAGCATAGATAAATGTGTTAAACATCAAATAGGTATAATTAAGCCATAATTTGGCTATTCATATCTTGATATGTTAGGGGTGTAGTATCGCGCATCTCATACATTCTGAGTTGGTAATAAAGTTTGGTTTCACCTTTAGAAGGAGCAATTCAAAGGTCCACATAGGAAGATCAAGCCTCTATGTTATGGTCATTACATAATTTTATGTGCACCTGATGAGAACATATTCATTCTTGATATGCTTTCATACTTGGGGATGCACCCAGTCTTTAATGTGGAACTTTCAAGCCTTGTACTTTGCTACTTCTTGAGCCAGTTATGACAAAACATCCTTCTAATTTGCATTTTGAACACTTGTACCCCATAAATAAGGCCAAACCATTTTATTAATATACATGTGCACCCTCCATGACACTTCAAATTTTTTGAGTGGTCAAAGTTGGACAATATGATGATCAATCCAAGTGGTACACTTATCAACAACTTTGAGTATTGTTTCCTCAATTATACATCAACATAACATAGACAATTGCTCTTCAAAAAAGGGAAAAAAATATATGCACAAATCCTATGTAGTATAATAATCCTCTCACTATTTATCTATGCATGACTTTCACCTTATGCACACACCTGTGCACTCTTCTACATGAAGCTTGCTTACACTCTTATGCATAAGTCTTGCACTTGTTTGCAGACTTTCACACTCAAATCACATCTCTATGAACCTCCATGGTAATTTATTGCAAAATCATGTGCCTACATATTTCCTCACTTTATCACATCCATTTTTCAATCTACTATAATTTCATGGCTTGTCAGGTGGCACTCTCTAGATGGGAATCTTGTCAATTGGATTTTTAGTCACCTCCAACCTAAAACTCAACCATCATCCAACAAGAAAGATGAAGCAACTACTAATCTTCTTTATAATTGACAATATTGTAATTTCTCTTATATTACTCATGTTAAATAGGTAATATATGCATCTGACCTAGCATTGATGTGATACACAGTCATAATATAGATAACATGCTCCATGTATCTATTTTATAACACACGATTTGTAATACATTGTACCATTTTCCCTATTATTTATAATTGAGTATAAATTACATATTATGCATGTAAGACTTCCACTCCATTAAATGTGTTTTGATTTCTATGTCTAAATACATATCTACACATTCACTCTACACAACCAAACTTGGTTGTTCCCTACACACTTGGTCCTAGACCCTATGGTGCAAATCATATTTGGCCAATTCAAATCTTTGCTAGTGCATCTATTTCATTGACACTTGTTATGACCCATCCAAATTTGTCTCCTTTCTTCTATTTTGACACCTTGGATTTATTTTAGTATCTGTTGTTTTTTTCATATTACAAAAATACTATATATATATATATATATATATATATATATATATATATATATATATATATATATATATATATTCAAATATTCTAAAAAAATCAAAGTTAGGACCTAAGCAAGATTAATAATTTATTTACGTTTTTGTAATGTGTTATTTATCTCATGATTAGTAGATAGTATATTCTTTCTATATATATATATATATTATGGTTATCTATGAAGTGTTGTGTAGGGCATACTAACATCTTTATAGGTTAATATGTTGGACTCTCCTCTACCCATTGGCCTTGCTAAGTTGGGGGCATCTTATTCATAGGTGATAGTAAATAGGCATTATTATTCTATAACCCCTATATTATTGAGATTTTAAGTTATTTACAAATGCCTTGCTAACATTTTGTTTAACCTTAATTTAGATAAGGATCATATTTAGTGTTTAGGGTTAAGGATATAGATATGATAGCGCATAAGGGTGAATATCAAATCTACAATAGGCCAATTAATGTGCTAAACCTAGATGTACCATATGTTAAATTTAGAAAACTGAGATAGACTATTAATGGAAAGTATAACTATGATAGATATACAAATCACATAAAAAAAGTACTTAGTTTTTTTTATGCTAATATAATGCTATATCAAGTACAAGTAGGAAGCAGGTAGGAAGACAATTCTAGAAATGTTGTCAAATTTTAGATATAATGCATCTAGTTCTTTTGACACTTGCATCATCCTAAGATAATTATGTTGATGCTATATTTTGGGTTCAATGCTAGGTCATGTACAAAATACTCACTAAAACAAGATGTGACCACCTAGATGCTTCTGTGTTTGGCTTCATCTTCACTCTATGACATGGATTATCAGTCTTGGTGAAATGGTAAAACCCTAGCTCTGCATCTTCAATGTGACCTTGGTAAAAATGGGTTAGTGGGCACATGGTGTTGAGCTAACCATAATGACCCTACTATCAAAGGGTGCTACCTACATAACCAATACTCTAGAAGAGGGCCTCATACTCATGTAGTTCTCCCTTATGTGTTTTCTTGTGTGTGAATCATGCATTATGTAAAGCAAGTACAATAGTGACCTAGCTTGTAAATTGGCAAATATGACCTTATGGTTGCTCTTTTAGTACTTTAGGCATGTATCTGGGCTATTCCTTTGACTAATATTAGAATAGGGAAGAATAGAAAAGTTTTTGGTAACTTGAGTGCTTCTTAAGTGTTATTTTGGTATGATTATTAGATTTCATAGGTTCATAATGAATGAGGGTTGATACTATATTTATTCCAATCCTATCATGAGATAAATCACATTAAATTTCTTAGGTTGAACATTGTAATATGTTTCATTTGTAAATTAAATGACTTTTAGGGACTAGAATCTTGCATCAAGTCAAGACAGTAATGTCAACACTATTATCTAACCTAAACGTTAGTGTCCAAAGAGAAGGATAGCAGGCTCAAGCTTAAAAATTGCATATGTTTAATATAAGTATATTTTAAGCATTATAGGCAAGATGGGATGTCTATATCATAAATATAAGGTTGGTCAGACTAAGAGATAGGCCAAGGGGCACAAGATAAAGTAGATGTGAGGATTGAAGAAACAATGCATATGTAGAACTAAGAGGAACAACCAAGGTCATGAGTTAAGTGTATAGGACTGAGGTGCTACATAATCAAATAATATCATCTACAATTCCCCCCCTTTAATCTAGTAATGAAATTACTAGTTTAAAGGAAAGGAACAAGTACCTCGGTGTGTATGCACAACTTATCTTTACTTGAGTTGAATTTGAATGCCTTGTTGGTGACTAACCTACAACCAAAAACATGTTTCAATGTATAATCAGTGTATATAATCTGGGTCAAAAGTACTTTAAATTGATTAAAATTTAAAGAGCAAGGTTTAGGAGTAGATTTGTGTATTTATGTAACTACCTTGCTTATTGGTAAGTTGTTTTTACAAAATATGTATTATTGTAAGGCTTTGAAACTAGGATTAGGATAAACATAGATAATTATTTTAAAGTGCATCTATCCAAGGAGATAGAGAGAGAGATAAATTGGAAGGCACATGCCCCCAACTTTGGAAAAAAGTGAGTTGCCATCTAACAGTTGAAATTAGCTCAACCATAACCCAATGATACTTGTAACCTATTGAGTTTGGATGATCAAGTACAAAATAAAAACTTATCAAGATTGAGTGACTTATTCACCCCAAGCATACCAAAAGGTGAATTAACTACTACAATAGATTGGCTTGCTAAAGTCCGTTGGGTATTTGTACATGTAATAGTTTTGGAATCTAAATTTGATTTGAATTTTTTTATTAATCACATGTTGCATATCATATGCAACTTATATTTTTTCATGCTTAAAATGAGTGTAAAAATGGTACCATGTATAGAATTATAACATAAATATTTATTAAAATAGTATAAATGTGTGCTTTGGCCAATTCAAAAAATTGTGTAAGTGAAGAGGACATGATTCTAAAGTATGCCCCCACTATATATGGAGGAATATGAAACTTATATAAGTACCAATGTGGAGAACTTATTTCCAAAATGTGCCCCCACTGTAAACTAGAAATTTTGAAAACTAAGTGTGGAGAACATTCTTCCAAAGCATTCGCCCCCACTAAATATGTGAATTATAAGTACCATATTGAATGAATTTAGATAACATGCTTCCAAATCATGTCCCCACTATAATATAAAAATTTTGAATGCATTAAATCTATGTCACAATGACATGTCCCCCTCTAAATCTTCAAATTGGTATAAGTGCCATACACTATGTGAGTATGGAGAACATGCTTCCAAAACATTCCCCCACTGTAATTTGAAAACTATGAAAAATATGGAATCCATGTCACCATGACATGCCCCCACTAATATTTCCCCCTTCCTTTAAGGTGAGGGAAATATATTTTTTGGTAGTTATCTCACCTCAAAAGAGTAAGACACCTGTAAATCTGTGAATGTAAGCATGTAACATATAGAAGGAAATATGTCTAAGTAGATGTAACATTGAAGCAAATATAACCAATGTGATCACACATATGCCTAAGATGAATGATAAATATCATGGAAACATATAGATATTAATGGTACAAGATCAACAAGAAAAAAAACACACATATAAGAGAACTCAAAATCAAGTCAAAAGGTAATGGTTCAAGGAGACTGCAAACAAGGGCCATGTTTAAATGCCTTAAAATTGAATGGATGTGACTTAGTCAAATGTCCATAAAGGCAAAAAATGACATATTCAAATGTTCATAGAATGCAATGACATATTCAAATGTATAATAAGGCATCATATACACATGGGCCACATACAATGGATCATATTCAAATGCTCAAAAAATAAATACAATAGCAAGGAAAAACACTCAAGAAAGTGTGAACAAGAAAAGCAAAGAAACCAAAATAAACATGTCATAGTGGCCCATGGATCGAATGTGTTATCAAAAATCATCAAGTGCATATCATATAAAGTAATCTATGCAATAAATAATCATGTATATATACATGTGTAAGTATATATGTAAGCTCAAACATTATAGTGTAGAGTGAACATTGAATCATATAACCTGTGTACAGTAAGATTGGAGAAGATGGATGCCCCCAATATCTTGATGTCATGAGTAGAGGGAAGTCTCAACACCCATAAATGTATCATGTATCTATGTATGCCTTTATATATGTGTATGTAAGATTAAATGATATTCTAGTCCTCAACATAGAACTAACACATAGATTCCAAGGAGCCAATAGAATATGTAGGTGTCAAAAGTGTTTTTATTTTTTTAATGTTTTTATTTTTATTTTTTTGGTATTTTTTTATGATGAGGAAAGATCATCCCATGATGCCATCCAGTGGATGGTCATAAATGTCTCCCTCCATTATTAACCTTACAACCTCAAGTTAGATCCTTTACATTGTTTGCATCATGATTGGCTAGGTTGAAAATGGACATGCGATGTTCCTCCTCATGTTTTGCATGTGTAGTAGAAAATATAATGATATCATTGGAAATATATATTAATTTTCCTTCATTAAAAAATTAAATGCCTTGTTCATTTTGGTCAATTTTTACTTCCATTTGGTATAGCCATAGATTTCCAAGTGTGAATGCATATGAAGATGTGGTAGGCATAACCCAAACCTGTGTTTGCATTAATTTAGGACCAAAAGTAATTAGTATTTTTATGTTGCCCAAGGAGTCTTTCCAAATGACCATCTCTTGAAAATCTTGTAAGTTAAAACCAAGCTATTGAAAATACTTTACACTACAAGTAGTTTTGGTTTGTGTAGGATCAATATGGTTGTGCCTACAATAAGCATCACCCATGTATAAGGTAATTGTTAAATCTTGGTGTTATGTGTAATTTTTTATTTGTTTTGAAAATAATTCCTTTGAAGGATCCTCCAATTTAATATTTTGGCCATTGATAAGATCTTGGAACTTGTTTTCAGGGTAATAAAGTTGTTCATAACATGCCCATGGCCTTAGTGATTGTTACAATAAGCATTTGTATCATACCCTTTGGATAGAGTTTTATTTATATAAACCTCTATAGGATGAGGTAGAAATATAATCTAAAACTGTATTATTCATGGGAGTAGTGATGCTAGAGACTTAGGTAAACATCATAACTGTCTCTTTGATACCTTAGATAGAATAATATAGTTAGGTTATTATGCAACTATGTTAACCATGATGGTTGTTTCCTCTTTAAGCTTAGGAGGTTTTAGCTTATAACTTAGCTTAATTGTAAATTTGTCCTAGATGTAGATGCAGCTAGTGTGTTAGCTACATACTTGAGCTTATTTAATTACAAGTTTCATTTCATGATCCCATACAACATGGCATAAGTCATCAAAAGATTGAATATTTTCAAACATAATGGACTTATGTAAATGAGAAATTAAACTTTGCTTCAATATGTCTTGTAACTTTTTAGCTACCATAGGATCGGTTATTTTGGCTAGCATTGTCTTGTATCTCAAGACATATTCATTGACTAGTTCATTGGTTCCTTGTTTGATCTTTACAATTTGAGCATAGGAAGCCTTTTTGGTAATGTTAAAAAAAAGTATGCCAAAAATTGATCTACAAGAGATTTGAATGTTTTCATGGATTGGAGAGGTAAGTCATAAAACCACCTTAATGCATAGTCCTTGAGGCTCCTTAGAAATAGTTTGGTCAAAAGTTTATCATTTGAAGCATAATCAAGGCATGTTGTGTAAAAGGTTTGAAGATGTTGTTCAAGATCACCCTTGCCATCATAAAATGTGAACTTAGGTGTAAAAAATCTAGTTGGAAAAGTGTGCAAAGAGATCTTAAGTGCAAGAGGGTTATGCAACACATTTTGTGAATATATGGCATGTGAAGACTTTGAAGCCTTTTATTCAATGTTTGTAACCTTATCCTTCAACATTTTTACAACTTGAAGGAGTGATTGAACTGTAAACCCAATGGGATTTAGGTAAACAATTTAAGTTGTCACCACAAAGGCTAGAAACATGTTTTAAATAGTAATAGGCATTGAAATAGGTATTTGTGTTGAAACAATAGGTAAGTTATTAATAGATGTACCAATATTAGTTTCAGGGAACAAAGGTTGGAACACATAATTTGTGCCCCCATTAGATGTATTTAGTTATAGTTTGTTCAAGGAGATGGATGTATCCACTAAAGTTTTTACATTTTTATCTTCAATTATAGTTTTTAAGATTTTATCAAGATCTTTAGTTTTGGTTAAATGCACTCATGAAACATCATAATTTCATGTACTTGGAAATTATCTACTTGGTAATTTTCATTTGTTTCTAGAATTTCATTATCAAAATCTTCTTCTATGATAACCCTATCAAGATTTTTTTCATTGTCAATATGGGTATTATCATGATCCAAGGTATGAAATCCCTTATTCATTTGAGACATCTTGGATGGGTTGAGGTAAAAATCAATATGTTCAACAGACACACCCACTAGTCTAGGGCTACACCTTGGTTTCATGTAAAATAACACCAATAGGAAATTAAAAAGTACAACAATCTGAAACCCTAGTTGGTTTGAAACCCTAAGAATAAAAAATTGCATTCATGTCAGGTTCACCAAATGTTTAAACCTAATTTGGATAAGGATCATATTTAATGGTTAGGGTTTATTTTATAGAAATGACAATGCTAAAGGTGAATATAAGATCTATAACAAGGCAATTAATGTGCTAAACTTAGATGTACCATATGGTGAATTTTTAAAACTAATAAAATATATTAATAGAAATTATAACTATGTTAGATATACAAATGACATAAAAGAAAGTACGTAGTTATTTTTGATGCTAATATAATTCTAGATTTGATATAGGCAGGAAGAAGACAAGATAATAGTTCTAGAATAGTGTTGATGTCTTAAAATTGCTCTAGATCTTAATCAACAACAATGGGAAGTTTCAAGCTGTGGGACAATGCGGTTTGAAAACAACCTCCAGATTTTAAAGAAGCTGGTCTCTGCTTTTGTATTGGCTGTTGGGAAAAAGGGATAGGAGACTAAACAAGAATGCAAAATGTAGGAATTGAAACCTAACTATGGTGATGCACCTGAGAGTCATCCTAATCCTAACCTGAGCACAGTGAAACTATTATGTGATTCAATTACATTTAAGAGCAGACAGGTGCATGATCAATGTAAATGATTGGAATAATAGAAACAGAGGCTCACAATAGGGGAGTCTTTTGTTGAGATATATGAATTGTCAACAAAGGCATAGTGTTCAATCTTCTTAATAGAACCCTTCAATCACATAAGAGGCGTATAAGTCACGCACAATTATGTAGTACTTCAGATTCCAAAAAATGAGACAAAAGCAAATAACATTTCCAATCACAACACTAGCAAATCTACAGCATAGACTATTGTGTAAATGACACAGGTAACATCAACCAAGGCATGGAGCTTAAATTTCCTTAATTCATTCAGCCACATAAAGGGCAAAGAAACATGCATGATTATATCAACTTTTACAACTTCAGGAAATCAAGACAAGAGCAAATGATATTACTGGTCGAAATTACAAGAAGTCTAAACTATCAAAAATCTTCCCCCCTTTTCAATTTTATATTCTTGCTTATATAGCCTTGGGTGTCTCTTTCGATCATTTCCTTTTCCACGCAATCTTCTCCATCTGCCTCTTTGGCTACCCAACTGTCTACTCTACCTCTGCTGTTAGGGGACAAACAGATGGCACTTTCAATGTTGTGGGGGGCTCCAAAAAACTACCCGATCACTGTTTCATCTACTCGAATTAACTCCATCTAATTTTCCCTCCATTTTGCTTCAACAAATAGATGGACACTCTATTCTTATTAGACATGGGAGAGGACACTTAGCCGATTCATAAAAATTTCCTTCATGGTCTAGGAGACATCGGGGAACGACACTTGGTGCCTTCCGCCTGATTCATCAAAGACACACGGCTTTCTCCGCTCCTCTTTGGCTATGTTGTAGATTTATCTAACACATATCAGACTCTTATGGATGGTGACACTTGGCAACTTCCGTAGACTTTTGAAGTAACACCTGGGACCCACCATCATTTTACATTAGTCAATAGAGCTTTGACGATGATTCCCTCAGATGTTGACACGTGGAGGTCTCCGCTGCTCTTGGGAAGATACATGGCATCTTTCACTTCTTCATCTAAGGGCACATGGCACCTTCCACTTCCTTGGGGATGGAGTAGAGAGGGCTCAGAGAGTGACATTTGGCAGCATCCGCTACTTTATAACACTTAAACAAAATATAACAAACCCAAGCATTGAACCGAAGTCTTTTGAAAGTAGACACATGGTGACCTCTGTTGTTCTTTGAAAATTAATTTAGGGTCTTCCACTTCTGCCACCTGGTGCTTTCTTCTTAGTTGTTATTAGGTACGTGGCATGATCTGTGGTTCTATGGAAAGTTACGAAAGGAGACTCAAAGGACGCCAGCTAGCCGACTTTGTGTGTCAAAAAGTGACACTTGGCAGCATCTGCTTGAACTAATACTCGGGCAAAAATGAGACGAAGGAAACAAAAAGGGGAAAAATACCTACTCGAAGGGCGACACTTGGTAGCTTCCGTTGCATATCGACACTTGGCCACAACGAACCGGTCCTCTGCTCTGAAACTCTGTTGCCATGACTAAGGCGTGCAGGAACCAAAATTGCAACACTCAGATCAGAAATAAATTAAATAAGACGTAGAGTAAAAATTACTCTATAGTTATTGGCAACCACCAGGACTTTTGAGCCTGCTCAAAAATAACTCGACTCCCGCTATGCGGCCACGTGCTCGAAGAACACTTATTTAAAAAGAATGGAAAAAATGGGAAAACAGAGCAACAAAACTAAAAGCAAACTACTATATACAGCTAACCAGGTATATTTGCCTCCCTCCTGGATCAAAAGGAATATTTCTATAGTCTCCTTTATGGTGAGAAGACCCATGGTGCCGGATAAATAGCTGAATGGGAAGGATATTTTGTGACCTACTCCTCTTGCCTGTCACCTTATTTGGCTTGTATCTGAGCAGATCAGAATCGAACATGCTTTCGACATATACGTACTCTGCTTGTCCTTGGAAGCTTGTTGAATGATGGTCCCTCAGACTGGTGCTCTCCACCAAGAAATTAGTGGCTACTGGTTTATCATTGTTAGCCCTTTGTTTTGCATATTCCCTTTGCACATGTAATGGAGGCCCAGTGCTATGTTGTTCATCTGTAACCAATTCATATCCATCTTGCAAAGTGAGAAGAAAGTCTGAGATTATTTCCTCCTCATCAGCATTCCAGCTCGCATAACTTCTTAGGGGTGCAGGGGCTCCCATACTTGGCATAGGTACAGCTACGACTCCTCGTAGCTCTCTAGTTCATGCGGTCTTGAAAGAGACTTCAAGACTGGTCCCACTGAGCGTGCCAAAAAACTGTTGATGTCTTAAAATTGTGCTAGATCTTAATCAACAACAATGGGAAGTTTCAAGCTGTGGGATAATGCAGCTTGAAAACAACCTCCAAATTTTAAAGAAGCTGGTCTCTTCTTTTGTATTGGGTGTTGGGGAAAAGGGATAGGAGACTAAACAGGAACGCAAAATGCAAGAATTGAAACCTAACTATGGCGATGCACCTGAGAGTAATCCTAATCCTAACCTAAGCACAGTGAAACTATTATGTGATTCAATTACATTTAAGAGTAGACAGGTGCATGATCAATGTAAATGATTGGAATAATAGAAATAGAGGCTCACAATAGGGGAGTCTTTTGCTAAGATACAGGAATTGTCAACAAAGGCATAGTGTTTAATCTTCTTAATAGAACCCTTCAATCACATAAGAGGCACAGAAGTCACGCATAGTTATGTAGAACTTTAGATTCCAGAAAATGAGACAAAAGCAAATAACATTTCCAATCACAACACTAGCAAATCTATAGCATAGACTACTGTGTAAATGACATAGGTAACATCAACCAAGGCATAGAGCTTAAATTTCCTTAATTCATTTAGCCACATAAAGGGCACAGAAACATGCACGATTATATCAACTTTTACAACTTCAGGAAGTCAAGACAAGAGCAAATGATATTACTGGTCAAAATTACAAGAAGTCTAAACTATCAAAAATCTTCCCCCCTTTTTTGATTTTACAATCTTGCTTATATAGCCTCGGGTGTCTCTTTCGATCGTTTCCTTTTCCACGCAATCTTATCCTTCTACCTCTTTGGCCACCCAACTATCTACTCTACCTCCGTTGTTAGGGGACAAACAGATGGTGCTTTCAATGCTATAGGGGGCTCCAAAAAACTATGCGATCACTGTTTCATCTACTCGAATTAACTCCATCTAATTTTCCCTCCATTTCACTTCAACATATAGATGGACACTTTGTTCTTATTAGACACGAGAGAGGACACTTAGCTGATTCATAAAAATTCCCTTCATGGTCTAGGAGACACTGAGGAATGACACTTGGCATCTTCCGCCTGATTCATCGAAGACACGCGGCTTTCTCTGCTCCTCTTTGGCTGTGTTGTAGATTTATCTGGGACACATATCAGACTCTTATGAATGGTGACACTTGGCAGCTTCTGTAGACTTTTAAAGTAACACCTGAGACCCACCATCATTTTACATTAGTCAATAGAGCTTTGACGATGAATCCCTCAGATGTTGACACGTGGAGGTCTTTGCTGCTCCTGGGAAGATACATGGCATCTTCTGCTTCTTCATCTAAAGGCACGTGGCACCTTCCACTTCCTTGGGGATGGAGTAGAGAGGGCTCGGAGAGTGACATTTGGCAGCATCCGCTGCTTTATAACACTTAAACAAAATATAACAAACCCAAACGTTGAACCGAAGTCTTTTGAAAGTAGACACGTGGTGACCTCCGTTGTTCTTTGAAAAGTAATTTAGGGTCTTCTGCTTCTGCCACCTGGTGCTTTTCGCTTAGTTTCTATTAGGTATGTGGCATGATCTATGATTCTATGGTAAGTTACGAAAGGAGACTCAGAGGATGCCAGTTGGGTGGCTCCATGTGTCAAAAAGTGACACTTGGCAGCATCTGCTTGAACTAATACTCGAGCAAAAATGAGACGAAGGAAATAAGAAGGGGAAAAAGACCTGCTCGGAGGGCGACACTTGGCAGCTTCCGCTGCATCTCGACACTTGGCCACAACGAATCGGTCCTCTGCTCCAAAACTCTATTGCCATGACTAAGGTGTGCAGGAACCAAAATTGCAACGCTCAAATTGAAAATAAATTAAATAAGACGTAGAGTAAAAATTACTCTACAAATAGTTTCCAAATTCTAGATATAGTGCCTCTGGCTCTTTGGACACTTGCGCCATCCTATGATAGTTATGTTGATGTTAGTTTCTAATTTTGATGCTAGTATCCTATACAAAATACTTGCTAAAATAGGATGTGACCACCTAGATGATTATGAGTTTGGATTTTCCTTCACTTGGTGCATTTAGATTTGGGTCATGGACTATTGCTACTGGTGGAATGGCAAAACTCCAGCTCTGCATCTTCAATGTGACCTTAGGAAAAATGGGTTAGTGGGTGCATAATGTTGAGTTGATTAAAAATGACCCCACTATCAAATGGCACTACCTACATAGCCAATACTCTAGAAGAGGGCCTCACACTCATGTATTTATCCCCTATGTGTTGGATTGCATGTGAATCATGTAATGTGTAAATCAAGTATAATAGTGACCCATCTTGTAACTTAGAAAATATGACCTTATGAGTGCTCCTTTAGTACTTTAGACCTATAGCTGGGTTGTTCCTTTAATAGATATCAAAATAGGGTATAATAGGAAACCATTTGGTAACTTGAGTGCTTCTTGAGTGCTCTTTTCATTTGATTGCCAAGTTTCGTAGGTTCAAAATGAATTAGGGTTGATATTATATTTATACCAATCCTAACAAGAGATAACTCACATTAAATCACTTAGACTGACCATTGTAATAATTTCATTTTTAAATTTGATGAATTTTAGGGAAATGCACACTTGTGTTAGGCTAGGAAAATAATGTTGATGTTATTATCTTACCTGGATGTTAATGTCCACTAAGAAGGAGAGCAAGCTCAGACCTATAATTTGCATAGGTGTAAGATAAATAAATTTTAATCATTTTGGGAAAGATGAGATGTATGTGTCATCAATATAAGGCTGGTCATACTAAGAGATAGGCCAAGGGGCATTAAATAAAGCAGATGTGAGGCTTACAAAAGTAAGGTATGTGTAGAACCAAGAGGAATAGCCAGGGTAATAATTTTTCCAAGTGTACAAGATTAAGGTGTTATATAATTGAAAAATATCATCTACACATTGTTATCTTACAATAGTGTATGTGAACGTGGTATTTACTAGAATATGATCACATGACATATGCATAGCTTAGACTATTATTCTTAATCATACGTTCCATTGATGTTATTCCTTTGTACATAGTAGATTAAAACTTGGATTTTTTATTATGTTGGCCCTTGGCCCTTATGTGAAAATACTTTATTGATGCATCTCTATGAGATCTTGTGTGTTATGTGTAACATTTGAACATGTCCTATGTGTGTGCAACATTTTAACATGTCCTTGATTTTACCCTTAGCCTCATGTGTGTGAGAAATTTTAACATGTAAACATTATTCATATTTATCATGTGTCAAATTTTCACTTTGAAACATTTGAATATGTCTCATGTATGTGGCCCTTGGCCTTATCACTTGACATTTCAATCATCTTTACTCATTTTGTGTGTGCTTGTTGAAATTGATGAGTTTGATAAGTTTCATGATCCATAGCATACACCCATAACATACTAACACACTAACATACTAATTCCATGAGCTTAATTGATACATTCTTTAGGCCATGCCTCTTAATTTCTTTGTAAATCTAAATCTTACTATGCTAATACACTTTTTTTCATATGCTATAATTTTCAATATTAACTAATTTACTATGCATGTTTCAAGTTAAGTTTTATTTTAAGATGAGTGAATTTTCATGATCAATTCCCTCACATCAAAAGGAGTGAATTTTAGTGGTATTCTCATGCATGAGATAAGCCTTTTTTTTTTAAAAACAAAATTTAGCTATTTGACACAATAATAGTTTTAAAGTTACAAAATGTTGTAAAATTCAATTATTTGTCACAATCATAATTTCAAAGTTACAAAAAAATAGTTATTGGCACATAGCATAGGGGCATGTGCCATTGCACATGCACTCCTATTTTATTTTCAAATATCAAATTCACACACTTTCAAAGTTATTAAACTGAATTTATAATGAGCATTCCATATAGTTTCAATTTTGTAATTATTATGGGGCATGGTACAATTTATGCACTTTTATTCTATTTTTCTAGCTACAAAAATGGTAGAATCATGAGTGTAATCCACTCTCTTGTGATCACATTTTTTAAAAACTAGACTATATCAAAATATTGTAATTGAATAGACAAGTCATCTATAATGGTTAATTCAGTTTAGGTGCATAGTGCATAACTTGGGGTTCATTATGCATTCCAACATTATGTGTATGAATCCATTAGGATTTTAACCTATTTCACACCTTTGTGTTACAAATATTAACTAAATTAAATTGAGGTTCAAAATCCCTTAATGAGTGTTATTTCATTTCAAAATATCAAATTCAAATTGGGGTTTGATCGCTTCCAATTTTATCCAATGGTTTAGCTAAGGAACCATATTATCCAAGTGCTTCATGGGAGGCACCAATTATCTAATGCTTCAAGGAAGCATTATCACCAAGCAAAGTCACAAAAAATAACATTGCTTTCACACCCTATGTGTACTCATTCTATACTCTCGTTTAAATTTTCAAATTACTCTCATTTTAATTTTCAAATCACTCAAATACAAACAATGTTAAATTTAGCAAAGTTCATTTTAAATTACAAACTGTCAAAGTTTAAGAAAAAATTGTGAATATTCAAATTCTAGTTTTCTTATTTTTAGTTTTCAAAGGAACAAAATAACTACTTCATGTGTTTTACAATGTTTGCCAAATTTTATGGTGACTTGTTGATGCAAGATCATCACTCTTAGGGAGTAAATTTTGCAATTTTGGGCTTGTTTTTCTTTAATTAGGTCTAGGAATGCTTTAGATGGCCTTAAAATGCCTTAAAATTTCTTAGTTTTCATTTTTATGGCTTAGGAGTGCATGTAGCTAGTTCAAATTTTCAAATTTGATTTTCTTGCCAAAACTTGTAGTTTAAAATTTTGAATATTTTAGTGTGTTTCTAAGGTTTTTAGGGCATGGTTGGGTTGAAAAAATAATGTTAACATGTTTGAATTTTTTCCAAGTTCCTTTCACACCATTATCAAGGGTCAAAGTTACAAAATTGAGAAACAATCTTCGTGATTGGTCACCTTGCAAAATAATAGTCTTATGACCATTGGTTAACCAACAATAGTCTTATGACCATTGGTTAACCCCTAAAAGGTGGTTACCAAACAGTTACCAATATAAAAAAGAAGATATTTTCAAATGGAGGATGTTGTTTTCATGTTTTTGGAGAGAGATTCTTTGAAGAAGAAGAAAAAGAGAGCCCTGTTTTAGGAAAAAGACTGACCCTATTTTGACTACCATTGTTGACTATGATGATATTTTGATAAATGTTGATAATGAAGAATTGATTAGTATTGTTATTTAATTAGTCTCAGGATTTCATTTCATGTGTTGGATCTATACCTTTATGAAGTATAAGGTATACATTTGTTACCAAGATCACTTACAAGCAGACTTTGGTTTTAATGAGTTTTAGTTGTGCTATTGACTATGTGCTCCATTTTGTTGCTCAAGAATAGAAATCAGAAGTATTTCAATAAGATAGGAGAAATTTTTGATTAAAATATATGATATTCATTGAAATAAACAATTAAACCTTCTTTGGTGGTCAGAAGATTGAGTGAACAGACCTTTATCTTTATTCACTATTCTATAGACTATAAATCTCTTTTCTTAGTAAATGCTAATTGACTCTATTAGCTAAGTGATCTCAATGATTTATTGAATTTAAATTGATACTCATAGTATGAATGATTCAAGTAAAAATGACAATATAAGTTGGCATTGTTAGTGAACTTATTTGAAACCCTGACTGTTATAACAGACTTTACATGAGAATTATGTACGTGTATATTCCAATACAAGGAAAGAATTGTGAACTAAAGTTACAAGGGATTGAGGGATTTAGGCATGTTTATTTGACATGTTTAAATTCTTATTAAAATCTATTTTACCATTGTCTTATTCACTGTTTAATCTTAGCAGAATATAGACCTGTAGGAATGCTTATACATGCATAGCTAGTGGTATTCGAGTTGAAATTCATTGTAAGAAGGTTATTTGAAGACTTAAATTAATTTTTAATTGTGGAGAAGGTTAATATAGATCTATATTTGATATTTGGAAGCTTTAATCTACATAAAACATTCCCAAAAGAAAATATTTTGCTCTCAGCTTGTCTTAGTCAACATAAAGCCCTAAACTAGGGTTTCACCATTATCTTGAGTTTGAACTATCAAAAATTTACAAAAATTTGTAGTATCATACATTTTTATAAGATATAATATATTACTAAGGTTAAAATACCATACAAGACATATAATACAAAATTTTAATCATAAACAAGGAAATAGGCCTAAAGAGGGTTAATTGGATAGGCCTAAGAGAGAGAAAGTAGCCCTAATGAATGAATTGAGACTTTAAATTTTAAAAAAAGGTGAATATCCATAAAGGGTACTCAAAATAGTGATTGGTTTCTCAAGAGTCATTGTAATTTTTCCATACTATCAAAAAAAAGTCTTAACAGGGATAGTAAAAGGGTGAAGTGTATTGTGTGAGTGGTTAAAAGTTGTAAGTTGAAACTTTTCTAAGGTAACCTTTGCATCACTTGCACCATTGGTAGATCAAATACAAAGTGTGTCTTACATACTAAGGTATGGCTTTTATTTAATCTAGTAATTTCATTTATAGACAAAGGGGGTGAGGCAAATATAGTAACCTAAATCTAGCCACAAATACTTGATCATGCTTCTTTTATCTATTTTTACCATTAATTGACATGTACACTTAATTGACACTTATTTCACTAATTTAACTTATTCTAAGTGTAATATGAGACCTAATTTCATTACAAGGCCATATAATCTCACCTACATAAATAAGCTTATTATTGAAAACACCTTTATGCATTTATACACCCTAATCCAGATACTAAACTCAGTAATAATGAAGGGACAAGAATGCCTAACAAGACACGAATGCCCAACATGATAGGAATGCCCAGTGTTCTTATCCATCTCTATTTTCATTTTCCTTTGTAATAAAAGTCAAATTTTCAAAAAGGAAAAAACCCTTATGGTCGACCTTTAGGTTCCTAAACTCTCCAATGGCTCTTTTTCCCTCCTAGAATTTTATAAAATCATATGCAATTAATTCATTTTAAAACATCTGGTCAAGCTTATAAAATATTATACATTAGCTTATTTACAAAAGTGCACATTGAGAAAAAGTTCCATATTCTTCCCAAATCAATTTCCAAGCACTTTAAGCAGTCATGAGCCAAGTCTAAATTTAGTTTTATGCAACCCTAGTCAAACATGATCAAGTATTCAACACAAATCTAGATGCATTCATACAGTCAAAGGAGCACTACTTCACAAAGCACATATGTGGTTGAACTACATGGAGTTTTGATACCTCTTCAGAGTGTTGGTATGTAGGAACACTCAACAAAGTGGAGTGTTGAGGTCTAGTACAAGTCCAACTGCTAACTCCTTTTTACTCATTCACATTTGTTTGTATCCGTGTGGTAAAAATGTGGGTTGTTTAATTTTAAGAAGTCACATATAGGTCTTCACACACTTTCCTAAGATAAAATCAGTGTAAGAAGACCTAAATTTCAATATCATACCTGATTATTCTGAAGGTTATATTTTTTTGTAAAAAGACAAGATCGGCCAATAGGGATAACATTGATAATCATTCCTATCATCTACTAGGCATTCTTGTCCTTGAGGGCACTTAAGCTCAGCTTCTATAAGGCTTATGTTTTTTTGCATTATGTTTGTTCCTATATTATATTTTCTTATTTAGTCAACTGATGACCCAAAAAGCTAAGTCCATCTCTCTTTGTATAGTTTAGCCTTATTCATTTCTATTTTGCTTTTTTAATTTTAGTTATTTATCTTCATTTTATTGTTTAAATTTTTATTTACAACACTGTGTATCATTTTATTCCATTAATCTAATTTAGGATTAATCACTACATTAATTTAATTTTGAATATGTAGGGAATAAATTTCCTCACTTATAGAATTTCTAAAGATTTTTTTACTTTAAAGCATCAAATTGGGGATATGTGACCCAAATTTGTATCCTAATGTACTAGTCATGGATACTAGATGTTTCCACTATGACCAATTGTATGTAACTCATACTTGTAAGACACTATTTTAATACATTTCATATTTAAAACATCATATCAAACATGTTACAATGGTACAGTCAATGTGGGGATGATTCAAACATCTTCATAGTGATAAAGTCAGTGAGTTTTAGCTCTTGAAATGAAGGAGTTTATCATATATACTATAACTACCATTATTTTTAGGGTGGTGGTTGCACAATCATCTTGGTGGTTGCATAACCGATACTGCTTATATATGGCAGTTATGTAACTGCTAATTTTAGTTAATCAATGGTTTAATCATGAGACAAAACATGAGAATGGGAATAATTGCAAATGTTTCCAATCCTTGATGCATTTTTGCAACCACTAGTGCTTGCAAATGATAATTCCATAACCATTTGTTTGCATACATTGACATTTTTTTCATGGGATAGAGGACTAGAATGGGAATGATTACAAACATTTCCAATCCTCAATGAAGGTTCATTTTAACTTTTTGGAAGATTCCAAAGTTAAGAGGTCATAAATACAATTTCTGTAAAAGATAAAATATTTCATAAAACATAGAGAAAAGCCTTGAATTTGGATTCACATTGTAAGTTTCAAGTTTGAGTATTTTTTCTTATTGTTTCCTTGTTGTAGATAGTCAGTTCCGTTGTGTTGAATTTCTAAGAAGTGGATAATAAGTGCAAAACAGTCTTGTGTTCAAGTGTTAGATAGAGTAGCAATGATAATTTTGTTTATGAAGGCCAAGTTTCTCAATGACTTGTACATTTATTTCATTACATAGTGGAAGAAGAGTATGATTTCCCCACCCACTAGATTATTTCCCACATCATGTTTCTCAAGGATAAATCTTGTGTTCATTATGAGATTTGATCATTCTTGTGCTTCATGTTCATGTGCACCATGTTGTACATTTCATTTACAACACTTTTTTATCTATGTTTTAACATTGTAAATAGCTTAAAATATTCATCTTCTAATCATTATTGACTTAAGAGTCATAGGATCCATATTGGTGAAGCTTGGTGTGGAATATCCACATAGTTTACGGATAAAAAATGCACACAAAAGTAGAAATTTTATTTAGTATTTCATATAAATATGATTAATAGCTAAAAATATTTAATTAAATAATTACAATCCTGAGAATGTAAAGGAATTAATGTTCTTTCTATTCTATTCTTATTTATATGAATGCATATGAGTGGGATGATCTAAATGTTGAAAATTAAAAGATACTGATTTTTTTTTTTGATATGATGTTTTAAAATAGTATACACATTTAAAAAGTATCTAAATTATGATTATGCACATTTAAATTATTATTTTTACAATTTTCCAATGATGCATACAATTTAAAGGAAGCTAGATGTTGGAAATAAACAGTTGGAAATAGATTTGTGTATTTTAGAATGATATGCATAGCTAAGATGATCTAATTTAGATTTTACTGTGTTTTATTTTTATGTTGTATTCTCATATTTTAACATGCAAAGGAAATCTAATAGACTGAATGAATTACAATACTATTATTACAAATAAATGATTGATTTTTTTTTTGTTCTTTTCAAATTTACCAACAAGCTTTTAATAGAAAAAAAATGTAGTTCAAAAAATAAAAGGAAACACAAAAACAAATAAAACCCCCTAACCTAAAAAATGCATATGGTAGAATGGAAGTGTGTTTTTTCAAGTTCTAAATTTCTAAATCCTCAGGCTATTACCTCCTTGGATTTTTGCTCAATGATGACCCATGAATTTTATTTAGCAAGAGGGGTGTGAGAGGATGAAACATAAAGCAAATAATGGGGGAAAAGTGCAGTAGTTGTTTGGTTGGATTCAATACAAATATAAAATTTGGATTATGGATTTTTGATCCTCGATAAATTCTATTTTCTAATGAAATTTATTGAATGAGAATTTTTTTGTCCATTCCAAAATCTTGCTTCAAAAGGCACTTATGAGAATAAGTATTCTAGAGAGAAATTTGGGAACAATGAGGGAGTTTCATCCTTTATTTTATGATTAATGCTTGATCAATATAGGTCACGACTGAAGGTATGTGGCTCCATGATGTAGCCTATATAGAATAAATTCCAAAATATGCAATGTTACCACCTGAAGTTCAATACGAGTTGTTCAGACTTACAATTTAATGTTCTGATCTTATTGCTAAAGTTAATGTGCTTCACTTTGCCACTTTATAAAATAGGGAAAAGGTAGTTCAAATCCAAAACAAACATAAAAGGAGAGGGAAGGAAGAGTAGAAAATAATATTTCCAGTCAAGTGAATGCCAATGCTTCAAGAATTGGAGTATGTCAAATCATAGTTATACCACTATGTTCCTAACTCAAAAATTACACAAACTTGTAGAGACATAATGGGTAAGATTCTAAGGACATAAATTTGGATCCTCAACTTGTAATTTCTTCACTGAGTATAAACACTCAAAGTTTTATAATAGACTACACACAAAGCTGTTGAAACACTTTATAATTGAAAACACATAAAACATAGATCATTTAGAAGTAAACTGAAAAGAAATAACAATGACTTAGATAAGCACAAGCACAATCTAAATACCCCATCCAAATTTGCAACTAAGCATAAGATCAATCCTTTTGCACAAGCATAGACTTAAAACTAGAAACAATGGACAATATTCAATGAGTAGGAAATAAATTCAAGCAAGTAAATGTTCTATTACAATTTTGAAGAAGTTTCATTAAATAAAAATGTCGACCCTTTATAATAGGAAACAACATCCCTTATATAGATAAATTTGTTTATGAAGCTTGCTCAACCCACTACTGGGGTGGTTATAACATTCAATGATGGCTTAGAAATACAGTTGAGATTTTGACAGATCTACCAATTTAAGCATGATTTATAATTAGGAACCATGCCTCTTTAAGGAAAATAATTGCCCTTTATGTTCTTTGAATCTTCTAAATCCTTATCATGCACACACCATGTGATGACTCATGCTATATTGATTATTGTGCATTCAATTTCATGGGCTAATAGTAACTAGATTCAAATATTGGTGGTAGATTATCATTAATATTTTCTTGGCACTACCATTCCACCTTGCTTTGTGCAGACTTATGAATTTAATTTTAGAGGTTGATTCGATGAATAATCCTTTTTTTTCTTGATTTTAAGGCCCTCTAGATCAATTCACCACTTTAATAGCCTTGAAGTCTATCATTTATGATTAATTAAATTGGTGATAAACTAACTACAATTGTTTATGCCTTCCAGATATCATGCAAGTCCTTTTATGATTTTTGATGACCTTTTGACTATCAGACAATTTATAAATTTCAAGTTCTCATACTAATGACACTACCCATGTGTCCTTTGATGGTAGGTCTTTCCACATGTCTCATCCTCATTCTTTCGCTAATCATCTTGGGGCTAATATATGATATTTATGCCTTGGCCATAATGCAATGGAATGTTGTCATGTGGTGACATCCCACTAACCTAGAGCTCAGATGTGTACCAAAACTATAAAAATTGTCATGGGGTAACGAGTCATTAGGATTGTGCCACATGGTGAAATCCTACTAATCCACTTCTTTGGATTCCTACTGATAGCTCTGGGATAGTAGGTTATTGGGATGATGCCATTCGGAAACATTTTGATGATCTGGGGGTTTGAAGGTTCCTGACCAAAAATAAATCATTAAAGTGTGCAAAGTAGTAGAAACTTACCACATGGCTCTTGGAGAAACTTTTAAAGAACCGACTAAGTTTCAAAGGGTTTTTATGAAGGGTTCAGACTATCAATATCCATAGAAGACTACCACATGGCTTCAAGAATAAACTAGGCACCTACAAGGAATGATACAAAGAAACACAAACAACAATTTTGAAATCTTGAAAATAAATAATCAAGAAAATTCAAATGAAAATGGCTATGTTTTTCAAAATATAAACATAAGTTTTTGAAATAAAAGAAAAAATTATTCAAAAACTTAACTAAGAGAAAGCCATTTTCATCGTATTTTAAAGCTAATATTTTGCCCACTCATACAAAACTGGCTAAGGTAAAAGGAAAATTTTATAAGTATTTAGTCATTCAACATTGAAATAATACAAAAGTTGGTTACATTGCTAAATACAAGATTGTAAAAGACTCTAAAAAGATTAGATAATTATTTATATTAATCCATTTCTAGATGTGCTATTTAGACCAAGGATTTATAATAAATATTTATTATGCAAACTTGGTAAAATCAATGAAACACAAATGTAATATTTTAGAATTTCATGTCAAGATAACTCTAAACCAAAGGCACAATAGAAAGGCAAAGGGTACGCATATGAAAACTAAATATGGGGTGCATTGGTCCTAATAAATGGTTACTTCTATGGCAAAATGGTTTTCAACATTTAGAACCTAGGTTGCAAGTCTTTGTTCTTGCACAAAACATAGACTACAAGGAAATCTTTAGACACAATCAAAAAAATAAGACACTAAATTTAGCTACAAAAAGTGACATATTAAGATTCATATCTATAAAAATAATATCAATATGTGTGAAGTAATAAATTTTCCATCAATTCATTTTAAGATTCACATAAACAAGTTCAGATCAAGATGGGCATTAAAATTTTTGAAAGGAGATTTATTGGTTAAATGGATTAGGGAGGAATGGCATAGGCATTACTTTAGTAATAACTAGGCACCTATATCCCTAATAGAGATACATTTAGTTCCACTTAATGCCTTGCTCTACTACCAGCTAGGTCAAAAAGCCTACAGTGGAGGTTTCCTAAGTCACCCTTTCAAGGAAAGACATTTGATTTGGAATTTTAAACACAGTGGTTCTTACATCTTTATCTTTGAAAAGGAATTTTATTATTCATTCCATAAAGGGTTGGGAACTAATCCATGGGTAAGAGGATGTTCATAAATATCTAAATACCCATATGATTTTAGATTGGCATGGTGTTTTCATGTTACTTCAAGATGTTCAATTAAATGTAGTTTGATGACTTCTGAAAAGAAAATGTAGTTTTTTTAAAATTTACTTTTTATGTTACAAATCATTTGCCTTCAAAATCTTAAATGTCAAGAACTACTTACAGCCTTTGAACTATTTCAAAATGAAAACTTATCTTTAGACCTTTAAAGTTTGGACTGTACCTTCCATGATTTTGTCAACCCTTTCAATGACTTCCCCATCGATACAAGGAATGTATGGCTTTCATAGGGCCTTATCCTCTTGCTCAATATTTTTATATCAATTGAGATGCATCTTTAGTTATCATCCAAGGGAAATTTTAGGGCTTACTATCATTTTAGAGTAAAGGTCAAGCTCAAAACACCAAAAGGAATAAATAAAAGACCAAAGAACAAAGAAAACACACAAAAAAATCAAACATACTCTATAAAAATAGGTAAATTAAACTAAAAAAATCAAAATGTGTAAAGCAAGAAACCAAACTAAATCTACTCTAATATATACATTTCCAACCCTTCACTCAAAAGTCATTCAAATATTTCATTGGATGGAATAGCTGAGAAGTAGTGCTTCAAGAATTACCCATTCACAAGAAATAAGAGATAATTTCCTTCTAGATATTTGAGATGCAAAACATTTTGCCTAATCAACTCAGATATATAGCACGGGCCAATCTATAGTGGAACAAACTTGGAAAATTGGCCTTTCTTTTCATGGGCTCTATCCCATAGCAGCACTAGATCAGAAATCCTAAAATATTTCACCTTAGATTTTTTATCAAACCATCTCTTGATAGTGCTTTGATGTTTTTTAAAATTCAACAGAGTTTCCTCTCAGGATTCTGCCAATTAGACAAGGTCCAATAGTCTAGAATTTACTTTTTGATTACCTTCCATGTACTATTACATAACTTATAGGTGGGAAGCTTGAGCATAATAGGCAAAACTAGCTCTAGCCCATAGACCAATAAAAATGGTGAGCTTTTAAGCACTTGTTTATACTTAGTGCACTTATCCCAAAAATAAAACTTTAGCAATGAACACCACTCTTGAGGCTCATTTTTTACAAACTTATTGATAGTCTTGATTAATTTATTATTCGTAGATTCTTCCAATCCATTTCCTCATCATAGTAATTGGACAAAAATCTCAACATGATTCCATTTTCATATGCCCACTTAGTGAATTTTGTAGATTAAAATATAGGGCCATTATCACAAACTAATGAGATAGGGATCCCAAATTGTGTGGTCACATTATTTTCCATGAACATGATTAATTTATTTTCCATGTTATTCTTTGTTTCTATTGTCTCTATCCATCTTGTGCAATAGTCTATGGTAGTGAGAACAAACTTGTGACCTGCCAAGGAGTTGGGATTAATGACTCTTACAAAATCTAATCACCATTGGTGAATGGTGTCCATTCTATAATTGGATGCATTAGAATTGTAATGTGGATTTATATCTTAGCATAGGTCTAACATTGATGGCACATTCAGACATGTGCATGGACAATTCTTAATATGGTTAGCCAATAATAGCCTATTCAGAGTATCTTATGTGTCATAGTACTTGTTATAGGATGACAACACAAAGTTTCTCATGGAAACTAGCCATGACTTCCTTGGCTTCAGCTTCTGATAGGCATCTAAGCTAGATTCCTTCATAGTTTTTCTTGAAGAGTACTCATTTCTTCAACCTAAGAGGTCTTTTTTGTGTTTGATTCAATCCAAGAGGTGGGCTCTCATAGAGGAGGTAATGAACAATTGGGGTGTACCAATTCTGATACATCACTTGCTAATGGTCTACTTGATGTACAGTGATCCTTGGATCAATCTCAATTATCAACTGAGTTAAGCCTTAACCTTAGACTAGCTTTATAGGCTTAATTTATAAGTCATATTCTTGTATCTTGGTCATCCATCTACCCATGCACTCCCCTAGCTCATTTTTTCCCAACATGAGCTTGATAGTTGAGTCTAGCATAATTACATACACTTTATTCTTAAGAATATAGTTCCTAATTTTTTTTACAGCCTTAACCAAGGCATATGCATGTTTGTCCAATTTTAATTATTTTATCTCTACATCCTTCAGATCAGTGCTCATAAAAGTGATGAGATGTTCTTCTCTGTCTAATCTATACGTGAGGCAAGCAACAATAGTGTGCTTAGAGGTAAAAGGGTAAATATAGAAGTCTCTGACATAATCCAAACTTATTATCACTATTTTGTCCATTATGGAATCATTTATATCTTGAAAATCCTTCTTTGATTCAGTGTGCCACTCCACTTTTACATCATATTTCAATATAGCATTTATAAGCTTCATAATTTTGATAAATCTAGAAATGAACTTGTGAACAAAATTGATTTTTCTAAAGAATGGTTTTATCTCCCTTTTATCATTAGGTTGAGGAAATTTATAAATCACTTCAAATCATTTAGGATATATATAAATACCTTCTTTAGTGATGATGTGACTAAGAAGTTTACCTTGAATGACACTGAATATGCTCTTCTTTGGATTTAAAGATATGCCATACCTTATGTACCTTTTGAATACCCTTTGTGAATGGTGAATATGATCTGATCTACATTTTAAAAATATAGTTAAATCATCCATGTAAATTACTATGAACCTATAAATTAAACCTCCAAATGTGAAATCCATATCCCTTTCAAATGTCACTCAAACATTGACCAATACAAATGGCATTTGCTTGTAAGCAAATGTGCCCGATTTCATTGTGAATATAGTTTTGTTTAGGTTTTATGAACTGACTAGAACCTTATTATATATTTAAAATATATCTAAGAATGAGATAATCTAGGATACACTCACCATTTGGATCAATTCATCAAGGGAAGGCAATGAATAATTATCTTTATCTAAAGTTTTGTTCCAGTTTTGAAAGTCTATGCATAAACATTTTTCTTAATTTTTATTTCACATGGATACTAGGTTTGTTACCCAAGTAGAATGGTGAACTAGAAATATTGTTCCAATTGAGATCAGTTTGTGAACTTCCTTAAGTATCAATGGTTATAATATTGGGTTCATAGGCCTCTACCTCTACCTAAATGGTTTTTTATTTGTCTTAAGCAAAATAGTGTGACTAATTAACTTTGGGTCAAAGACTTTGAGGTCTCCATATCCCTAGTAAATGACATCCTTATAGCTAAATAGAAACCTTAAAATTTGTTCTATTTCTATGTCTATCCAATTTGGACTTTTGTTGATAGTTTGGGGCTTTCCTATTGGACCCAAGTCGATAGTTCAATATTTCTGATCTACAAGTTTTAGTTTCTTAATTGAGGGTGTATGAAATAATATGTCAAATTCCTTTTTAGGGATATCATCCCCTTTGGGATTTGATTCCCTTTAATGTTCATGATTCCATCTTGGTCAAGATCAGCTCTAGGACTATCCATATCTACTTTATCAATTATTTGTGCTTCAAATACCCTAACATTATTAGTGATTCAATGATATGTTGGTCATCTTCAAATACCTAATTTTTTCTATATTATCATGGATAGAGGAGCAAGGGAATAATTTTATGGAAGATTCTTAAAATTCAATGTCATCATGGGGGTTTAAGCTCATAGTTAAGGATGTTAATTAATTGATACCCTGATTTCTTTCTATAGGGATAGGTATGACATTGAATGCATTAAACATCTCGATTAAATCCCATGAACTATGCTTATACTTTCTAAGTATGACAATTCAAAATGAAAATTGTTCCTCACATGATTTACAACCAATTCAAAATTACTACATACTTTCATTTCCTTTGCCTTATGTTTTAATATAAATTATAGTCCTTAGACCAATGCCTCATACTTTACAAGATTATTAGTGCATGGGAATTAAAACTAGTAAGCAGTTAGATGCTTCTTACCTTGTTGATCAATAATTAAAATTCTAGCCCCTAAGCCTTGTTTACAATGATCCCCATACACATAAAATGACCACAGTATAAGCAACTACATCATCATCAGTCTTATTTTTAGTAAGCTTTGTGTCAAAAAGTGTAAATCCCTAAATCTAAATTCACTAATTTTACCTTCTTATTGATTACATTATACTCCATGATCACATGTTTCATCCTTGGTTCCCTGTCCACTCTTATTTGGTTGGATACAACTCTCTAGGGTAACCACATGTGGTAGAAATATGTGGTCATGTATCCATTCAATGACTTGGACCAATCCATATTGAGGAGCATTATGTAGGCTTTGAGAATTTTTACTACTTGTATATCTATGAATTATTTGACCCTATGATCTTACTCTAACTACATGTGCACATTGAGTAACTCGCCAACTACCTTAATCTCAGACTTGTCTAGTTGAACTTTGACCTTATCTGATTTGATAGGGACCAAACCTATATTTTTTATAAATACATGTATGTATAACATTGGCTAAAACACTTGTGTCTACTAAGTAGTTATGTGAGTTCTTCCCAAATAGTCTAATAGTTAAAAGAAAGGGAGGAACTTTAGTCTTGTTTTTGTGAATAAGCATGTTGGTATGGATAGTTTTTGGCTTGGGATGGATTGTTTTTTGATAAGTGAATTCAATAAGAGATCATATTACTTATTGATTTGTGCAAGCTCATGAAGAGTGATATTAACTTTAATCTTCTTCATATATTTGACTATTTTGTATCCATCTTTGCCTTGAGGTAGTTGAATTTATACATGGGATTTGGATTCACTAGGATTTGTAGGTGGAGGATCATTCTTAACCTTAGGATCAGGGGGAGTTGAACCATTATTTAGAGGAGTTGAGGTAGTGAGGGGCCATTGTTTTTTCTAGTTCCTCATAGCATAAGTGCTCTATAATTATTGTAAAGCATGCACCTAAAAAGCATTTTGTTATAGTTCATTCTCTTGTTGGTTAGGGAACTCCATGGTTTCTAGTACCATGGCTATGTTAGGTGGTCTATAAGCATTAGATGATTCAAGTTGGTTTGGTATTACCTCATACTCTTCCATTTCCCTTTGGAAAATTTCAAAGGCACTACAAAATTTGATATAATTGAGCTCTCCATGATGGGTTGTATTATGCACATGACACCAATTTGGGAGACCTATCTCAGAAATGTTGGTTTTTAATAGCTTATTGGGAGAGGTTTTAGGTTTATTGTGGGGATAGTTGTAGTTTTTATTTTTCCTCTGATAATTTAAGTTCTTATTTTAACTCTCAACACCAGATTTGTACATTTGCCTTTGTAAACCAAGGAAGTCATTTCTTAGACTTTGTACCAATCATTGGATGGCATTCAACTCATTTTTTGTAAACTATTGTGGTATAGTTTGGGTATTATTATGAACTATTAACATCATTTGGATCTGTAAATGAGGAATAATCTCATTGTTCACCAGGTTGAGAAAACCTAGGTGTTGGTTTGGAGTAGCATGTCTCATTAAAAGCATGTTTATTATTGGCAACAGTTGAGAGGCTGGCACATTTTGGCTTAAAATAGGAAGTAGGTTTAATGTTGTCATATTAGGTAATGAATTCAGTATAAGAGGCATCATATGGCCTTGTGTATTAAGTTGCCTATCGATCTTGGTAGCTTTATCACATGCCAAAGGTAAGGTTATCATCGCAGGGTCTTGCCTTAAGAACATGGAACTCCATAAGTCCAATTCATTTTTATACATCTCTAATGTTAGTTAAGCATCCAACTTATAGATAATGGTGACTTGACTATACATATTATGTAAATGAGAATTAAAATTCTTAATGGGATCACTGAGCTCTTGTTTAATACATGTGAACTATTGATATAGGATGCTTGGGTCTATAACTTGCCCAAATTAGGCTAGGAAAGTACTATTAAATGGGTCCCAACTTGTGTTGGATTCTTTAGGTAGGTTTATAAACTAATCATATGATGCATCCATAAGTGTGATAGGAAAAATCCTACAATCCAATCATGCTTAACATTGAGAAGTCTTTGAGTAGTTTTGTGCAATGGTATGTGCTACTTTATAGTCCTTCCCACACTGGGAATGAATTTCAGCAAGTATCTCTTTGGATTCCTAGCTAGTTCATGGATTTCTCCAAGGAGATTTATAGCAGACCCAACAATTCAAGGCATAGGGGTTGTTATGGGTATAGGTTAGTTCTAGGTGGTTTGAGATGCAGAGCTGGCGGACACTAGGTTTACTATGGGTCTAGGTCTTCTTCCACTAGTTTTATCCTTTCTATAGATTTGCAGTGGTGAGATAATCAATCTCCCATGGATGTGTTGGGACTGGATAATGCACACACTAGGCTCTAACTTAGTTTATAATGCATAATTCAATTAGAAATACTCTTCTTGGGCCAACTATTTCATGTGTTTAAGCTTACAATAGGATGGGGAAGCAAAAGTAGAAGCAAATAAATCAAATGTTAGTGAATTAAAATGCATACAATAATTATTAACAAGTTATTAACAAATTTCAGTAGTTTATAATTACTTTGGTGATGAATCAAAGATTAAACTACAACTCAAAGGCCCTTCTTCTATCCCTAGTAGTTGTACATTCCAAAATCCTACTCCAAAAGGAACTTATGAGATTAAGTGTTCCAAAGATAAAAGTGGGAAAAATGAGGACATTTTATCCTCTATTTTAGGATTAATGTTTGATCAATCCAGGGCACAGCTACAAGTGTGTGGCTCCATGATGTACCCTACATAAAAATCTCAATACGAGTTGTTTAGGCTTAAATTTTAATGTTTTAATCTTGTTTTTAAAGCTATTGTGCTTCACTTTTCCACTTGATAAAATAGGAGAAGGTAGTTCAATTCTAAAACAAACATAAAAGGAGAGCAAAGGAAGTGTAAAAATTAAGATTTATATTGAAGTTAATGCCAATGCTTCAAAAACTAAAATATGTTGAATCACAGTTATACCATTGTGTTCCTGGCTCAGTAGTTGATCAAACTTGTAAATATATAATGTGAAAGCTTCCAAGGACATAAATTTGGAGGCTATAATAGGAACAACAACAAAATTATTCTGATTAACCTTTATCAAATTACACAAGCTTATTTATACTAATTTATATGCCCAAAATATTATTTATACAATGAGGAAGGCATTATCATGTTATTACTATGAAGCAGGGTTACAAATATTGAAACTTCCAAATACATATATGTTTGGAACAATATTCCAAACATGAAAGATATAAAAATATTTAATAAACAAACTAATCACCTATCTACTATGAATAATAAAACATTGCGCATTTATTTTCAAATGGTGAATTAATCCTAATCCAACATTCCACCCATTAATTCAACATTGTCTCAAGTAAACAAGATAGAGATTCTCTTAATGCCTCAAATTTTTCCCATACAAGTGCTTTAGTGAAAACATCTACACATTTTTGATCTGTCGGGCAATGTTGGAGTTAAATGATATTTTGAACATGTTTGTGAATGAAATATACTTGCACCTCAATGTGTTTGGTGTGTTCAAGAAATACAGGATTGCGAACAAGTTTCACTAATGTTTCATTATCTACATAAAGGATTTTTGGATGATTTTTTGGTATTCCAAATCCTTCAAGTGCACATCTAATCCAAATCACTTCATAAATAGCTTCTCCTACTACATGATATTATAATTTTGTGAAGGATCTTGAAATACAAGTTCATTTATTTCTCCCCTATGATATTGGTCAAGATCCCAAAAAAATACAAATCCTAAAGTATATTTTATGTCATCAATGTTTCCTACATGATTTGAATCTGATTATCTTGTCAATAAGAAATTATCATTTTTCTTGTATTCTAGGCTAAAACCTAAGGTTCCTCTTATCTATCTCAATGCTCACTTTAATGCTTTCCAATGGTAAACTTTGGGCTCTTGCATGAATCATGAAAGATAATTGATAACATAATTGATGTTTGGCTTAGTATAAGTCAAGTAAATGAGACTCCCTCTTAATTATCGATATAGAGTTACATTTACCTTTGGTGATGGATCTACTCGAGATAAATGAAGTCTTGTCTCCATAGGTATAGTAACTAGTTTACAATCCATCATGTGAAAATTCTTCAATGTTTTCTTGGCATATTTGATTTGAGATAAAAATAATAATATTCTCCCTACCAAACTTCTAAACCAAGACAATAGTGTAGAAGCCTGAGATTCATCATGTCGAATGATCGACTTAGATCTTTCTTTGTTGACTCAATCATCTTCACTGAACTTCTAGTGGTGACTAAATCATCGACATATAAAAAAATGATCACCATCTCCCCTTTTACTATTTTAGGTAGAGATTGGGATCATAAGGACTCCTTTTGAATCCATGTTTCAAAATATTCTCATCAAGTTTGATATACCATATCCTAGGAGCCTATTTAAGACCATACAATGATTTGACAAGTCTACAAACTTTATCTTCTTTTCCTAGTATGACAAAACCTTCTAGTTGAGTCATGCAGACTTCTTCCTATAAGTGTCCATTAAGAAAGGCACTTGTTACATCCATTTGATGGAACTTCCAACCAAATTATGCAGCTAGAAAAAAAAAATCTTGGTAGTTTTGATCTTAGCTATAGGAGCAAAAGTCTCCTCATAATCAATGCCTTCTTTTTGAGCATACCCCTTTACAACCAATCTTGCCTTGTGAATATCGAGACTACCATATGATTTATATTTTAACTTGAAAATTTACTTGCATTTGATTGGATTCTTCTCTAGTGAAAGGTCTACAAGTTGTCATGTTTTATTATTTATCAATGAGATATATTTTGCATTCATGACATATTTACAATGTTTTGATTTTAAGGATTCTTTAACTATAGAGGGATCAATAGATTCAATAATTACACTCATTAAGGCTAAATTGACTTTTCCTCAAGCCATACTATGAGTCCTTGGTCTAGTGGTGGATGTGTCTAGAACACCATCCATTTTAGCATCTCTTATTATACTTGTATATCATTTAGGCATATCTTGAGCGGTACTTATGGGTGCTAAAGCTACACCATTATTACCATCATCTTCACTATCTTATTCTGAGGGATTTCTATCTTTTGAATTTTGTATGGGACTGATTGGTTTACCAGGTGAGCCTGTAGAAGGAGCTTCTACCTCTGTCTTCTCAAAAAAACTCAACATCCCTACTAGTGTAGATTTTACTAGTATTTAGATCCATTACTTTATAGGCAAGTGCTTCTTCATTATACCCTAAGAAAAGATACATGTATGACTTCATGTCAATTTTATTCCTCTCCTTTTTGGGAATATGCATACTTGATTTGCATCCAAAAACTCAAAGATATGTTATAGATGGATTTCACCCTAACCATGTTTCATGTGATTTTTCCTATCAAGAGCTATATTGGGAATAGTGTTGAGGAAATATACTATTTTTTTGGCTGCTTTTACCCAAAATGCCTTTGTCAATTTTAAATCATGTAGCATACATTGCACCATTTCCATAATAGTACAATTTCTTCATTCAACAAAAATATTTTGGTATGGTGTATGTGGAGGTGCCACTTCACAATGAATGTGATTTTCTTGTAATAAAAGTTTGAACTCATTATTGGTGAAATCCCCCCCATAATTTGAGCAAAGGGTTTTAATTTTCCTACCAGCCTCCATTTTAACAACTTTGAATTTTTTGAAAGTTTCAAAGGATTGGCTCTTTTTTTTTAGATAGTAAACCCACATTTTTATAGATAAATCATCAACAAAGAGCATGAAGTACTTAAAACTAACATGACTAGGTTTCATCAGTCCACATAAATTGGTATGCACTTGATTAAGTTTCCCATGGGTCAAATATATACTTGTCTAAAAGGTAGCTCTATGGGGTTTGCCTGCTAATAAATTTTGACATTTGTTTGTTCCCTTTTTGAAAGGTGAAAACTCTCTTACCATGTCAAAATGGTATAATGTGTCAAGATATCCAAAACTGATGTGACCAAATCTTATGTGCCATAATTGTGTTGAGTTTGAGTCCTTTACAACCACTGCCTTATTATTTTTCTAATTGTAATCAAGCTAAAATATTTGACTCGTATTGGATGTTTGTATAATTATTTTTGAGTTTTTTATTTATCTAAAATCAAACACATTTTATTTTTGGTTTTACATTCAAATTCAATCTTCAAATTACGCTCCAAGAGTTGATTGACTGACAAGAGATTATTGGTTAAGTTGGGTTCATATAATATATTTGTTATCCTACAAGTTTGTGTTTCAAGAGGTAAATCACTGTTAACAATGTCTTAGACACTATATGAGGTGTCATCACCTAAGTAAACATGAATTTTATTGGGCATCCTTCAAAGTGAAAAAACTAGTATTTTTAGCCTATCATATGTTAGGTTGCACCTGAATCAACATACCAAATATTAGTTTGTGAAGTGGATTCTTCATGGAAAGCAATGGAGTACATGAAGTCTAAATCTTCATCATCTTCTTCATGTTCAACATTATTACCTTATTACTTTATTTTCTTATACCAAGTTCCCATTTTTCTCTTTGTGGTTTAATTTGAGTTGATGGGGATGATTTTTGGGTAGTGGGTTTTTAGCCACTGAAAGATCCTTTTTGGAATGTATTATACCAACATTATTTTAACTCATGTCCCTTATGATCACAAATGAGACATTATTTTTGTGATTTAATTACTTTTGTATTCTTTTGGGAACTCTATTTTGATGAAGGCTTTGTAGACATGATAGGTTTATTTCCTTTCTAAGAAGCAAAAACATGTTCTTCTTCTTGAGAACTGAAATACTCTTCTTGTTAGAACATATTTACTAGTTTTTCAAAACTTGGTTTTTGTTTTGTGATAGTCAAAGTAGTCACAAAGATTATATAGGATGATGGAAAATCTCTCAAGATAATGGGTATAAGAGAGTCATTTGATATTATTTCACCCAAGGATTGGAGTGATGCCCTTAGTGTTGTAAAACATCTAACAAAGACCTCTACTTTTTCACCTGATCTTAATTTGAGAGAGTGAAGTTGACTTCGTAGATGAGAAATAGTGCTCTCATGTTTTGCCTCATATATATTTTGGAGCTTATCCCAAGCTTCCTTAACTATTTTGGCTTCACGAATGTGTGGTTTCACTTTATCCAATACCCCAAACATGAAGATCAATTTTGTCTTTTGATTAGATTTATCATACTTACATTACTAATCAACATCAGTGGCATGTTGGGTATAGGATCCATCTACAATAGGCCAAATTTATTCAAATTCAAGTCGAGTTTTGATATTTGTCTTCCAAGCTAAGTAGTTATCCCCTTTGAGTAACTGAGAATATGGTAGAAATATTTGGTGCTTGTGTAGCCATGATCAAGATTGCAAGTGATGAAAAGGTTCTTTATCACTTCAGGCATCAAGTATCCCTTCATATATCCCATCATATTGATATACAAGACCTTTCTATATACACGCCCTTCCTATATACCCATTGGTGTGTGGAATAAGCTCACCCTTTATATATTCCTGATGGTATGTGAAAAAGTCTGGTACATGGTGCCTAGATAGCACTGAAATGGGTTCATCCAATCATTAGCACTTGTTTAGATATAATTCCTCATATATGAGTGTAACTTCTCTAAATACTTGAAAATTCCACCATCTGAATTTATACCATTTGATTATAATGAATGGGTGATGGAGGGATGGATATGAGTGAATGTGCCCTTATTTATCTATAATAATTTTTAGGGATGATACCTAGACATTGTTGTTATAGTTATATTAAGCTATGTATGCAGTAACTCAAGCACGATGACTTTACTTGTAAACATAAGTAAAAAGCATAGCTTATACTGAACACTGAATTTGAGTTTAAAACTCGTGATATGTGTAATTTACAAATTACAATGTAATACAATGGAGAAAAATAAATACACATGAAATTAAAATTGAAATATTTGTAATTTTTTTGTTTTTGTTTTTGGGATCTTTAGCTTCTACCGTAAAAAAATAACACTTTTTTATTGAAACATTTCCTCCTTTTTTATATGAAATTTATCTCTAAAATTAGTTAGTTATGGATAACTTTGGAGGAGGCTCTAAAGGTTATTTTAGGTGGATTTGAACCTCTCACCTACTCTATTAAAAAGAGTTCTTTCCAATCAACCTATGTATTCCTACAAGCCCATAGAAGACAAAACTTGTATTTAAAGGCTAGAAATTTCTAGTTTTTAATGAAAACCACTTTCCTTTCAACACCATGGGTTTTTTTTAAATGGTTTTTAAGAAATTTTACAATAAAGGATTTATATCATAGGTGGATTTGATATTTAACATATTGGTTTTGATGCTATAATGAGTGGTTTTGGACAAAGAAAGGTTGTTTTGGCATTTTATTTCAATTAGGAACCTTATAAGTGAGAGGTCTACTTTATAAAATAAAAAATAACACCACCAACCTTATTTTTTAATGCAAAACACCATTTTATAAAATTATGATGCCATTAATGCAAATGAGGATGTTATTAATGCAAAGGAGGACATCATTATTATAGAGGAGGATGCCCCGACAATTATCATGCCCAACTTCACATTAAATGTATCAGTTTGCCATATAGAATAAAAAATAGAAACTTGATCTTAATGTATTTTTCAAGAATAAAACATAAAAAGTATAACTCTATATATTTTTAATTGATTGAAATCTATGCCAAACCTTAAGAAATATACCTTGTTTGATGACCCATATCAAAAAACTAATTTTGTTGTTGTATGGAATGAATAGCATTGAACCAGAAGGCTAATAGGATGCCTTAATGGATAGAACTCCACCAAGTCACCTTTTGAAAAAAAATTAGGAATTCTTAGGCTTCTCCCTAGTCTTCAGTTTGATATCTCTAATACCAGATAATAGGAACAACAAAAAAATTATTCTGATTAACCTTTATCAAATTATACAAAATTATTTACACCAATTTATATGCCAAAAATATTCTCTAAACAAGGAAGGCATTATCATGTTATTCCTATGAAGTAGGGATAAAAATATCAAAAATCCCAAATACATATATGTTTGGAACAATATTCCAAACATGAAATATATAGGAATATTTAATAAACAAACCAATCACCAAATTACTATGAGTAATAAAACATTACTCATTTATTTTCAAATGGTGAATTAATCCTAATCCTAACATAATCTACTTGTAAAATATTTACTAAATATAAACACTCAAAGATTTGAAACAGGTTACACACAATGCTTTTGAAACACTTTATAGGTGAAAACACATAAAGCATAGAGCATTCAGAAGTAAACTAAAAAGAAATAACAAGGACTTAGATTAACATAAGCACAATCTAAATACCACATCCAAATTTGCAACTAAAAATAAGATCAATCATTTTACATAAGCATAGACTTAAAACTAGAAATAATGGAAAACATTCAATGAGCAAAAAATAAAGTCAAACAAGTAAATGTTCTATTACAACTTTGACAGAGTTTCATTACATGAAAATCTCAACCCTTTACAATAGGAAACAATATCCCTTATATTGAGATATTTGTATATGAAGATATCTCAACCCAATTAAGGTGGTTATAACATTTAATGATGGCCTAGGAATATAGTTGAGATTCTAACAAGTCTGCTAGCTTGAGCATGATATTTACCCCTAGGAGCCATGCCTCTTTAAAGCAAATATTTACCTTTTATATTATGTCTCTTCTGACTCCGTATCATATGCATGCCATGTGATGACTCATGCTATACTAATTATTGTGCATTTAATTTCAGGGACTAATAATAATCAAATTCAAATATTGATGACAAATTATTGTTGGGAATTTCGTAGGACTATCATTCCACCTTGCCTTAAATAGACTTTTGCATTTAATTGTAGAGGTTGTTTTGATGAATACACCATATTTTTCTTGAATTTAGTGAACTCTAGATAAATTCACCACTTTAATAGCCTCAAAATCTATTGCTTATGAATCCTTAAGTTGGTGAGAAACTAACTAAAATTATATGTGCCTTCCAGATTTGATGCACAGTCCTTTTGTGAGTTTTGATGACATTTTGACTATCAGATGGATCATCAATTTCAAGCTTTCATATTGATAATGTCACTACCCATGTGTCCTTTGATGGAGGGTCTTTCCATGTGTCTCTTTCATTCTCTTTCACTACTCAACTTGGGGCTTGATATATGTTGATTGTGCCTTGGCCATGACATAGCAAGATGTTTCCACGTGGCACTGACTCAGAGCTTAAATGTGTACTATGACTATATAGACCACCCTAGGGTAGACAGTCAATGGGATCATGCCATGTGGCACAATCCTACTAATATGCTTGCCTAAAGGCCTGCTAAATTGTATAGATGGCTCTAGGACAACCGGTCACTAGGATGATGCCACTTGGTAGCATCCTGATGACCCAAGGTTTGAAGGTTCCTAACTGAAAACAAAATATTGAAGTGGTTCAGAGTAGTGAAAACTCACAACGTGGCTCTCAAAATAACTTTTGAAGAAATGACTAAGTTTTGAAGGGTTTTTACAAAGGGTTTGGGACTATTGGGAGTCACGAAAGATTGCCACATGGCTCTAAGAATGAAGCAAGTGTTTGTTGGCAATGATACAAATAAACACAATCAACAATTTTTAAATGTCAAAAATAAATGGCCAAAAAAATTTAAATGAAAATGGCTATGCTTTTCAAAATAGAAACGGTTAAGTTTTTGAAATAAAAGTGAGTGAAAAATCTTAACTAAGAGAAAGTCATTTTCATTAAATTCAAAGCTAAAATTTTTCCCATTCATGCAAAATTGATTAAGGCAAAAGGAGAATTTCATAAGCATTTAGTTGTTCGACATTAAAATCATGCAAAAGTTGGTTACACTACTAAAGTCAAAATTGTAAAATACCCTAAAAAGGTTAGATCATTATTTAAATTAATTTTATTCTATATGTGTTATTCAGAGCAAGGATTTATAATAAATATTTACTATGCAGACTTGGTAAAATCAATGAAGTATGAATTCAATATTTTAGATTTTCACATCTAGACAATTGCAAACCAAAGGCCCAATAGAAAAAAGGGTCCCCATATGAAAAATGAATATGGGGTGTGTTGGTTACAAAAAAATTGAGATGAAAATAGAATAATTTTATGGTTGTTTTTAAAAAATGGTAGCGTGTTCGCTTTTAATTCTTGACTTTTTCCAAACCAAATTTCATCATACAGGGTTTTATTTATAAAAATGCAACAATCGAGATAATTGGTAGATCACTAAAATTGGCCAAGAGTTCACTAAGAATGATTTGGACTTGTCTAAGATTGATTTGGAGGTAAACTAGGCTGATAGAAAGCTAATTGGGTGAATCACAATAAAAATACAAAGGCAAACATATAAAACATTTCAAAACATGTGTTTTAGAAGTTGCATGGATAGTCTTAATAGCGGTGACAAAGCCACCACTATATGTAGGTGACAATCATGCAACCACTGAAGTGGTTCATGAAATTTTCATGAAGGTCACACAACTACCAAGATAGTTTTATTGTGCACCACAAGACTTCTAAGTTTGGAAGATCTAAGTTTGTTGTTTCAATTTAGATACCTAAAGAAGGTTTGAAAGGCACATAGAATAGAAATGGGAATAATAATGGGTTTGAGCATAATATTTTGATTTGGAGGTCCTCACATCACCATCAAATTTTTCTCTTAAATGTTACACCATGCAGAATTTGGGTGCATACAAATTCATACAGAGTTTTCCAAACCTACAAGTCTAGTGCAGGAGCATTTTATTTTGATATTTTATTTGGGATCATTATAATATCTGAACATGAAGATAATAACAAGAATATAATGTTTTGTGCTTGTATCTATGTTTTCTTCCATTACATTTAATTTGGTTGACTATTATTTTGCACAGCAAGGCTTTAGTGCACACACTACTTTTGTGTGTTGAAACATTGATATTTTTAACTACATGATCTACAACCATCTTTTATCTGGACTCTATAATTGTGACTACATCACAATAGGTCTATAGTTGGTCCATTGAGCCTAAAATCACTTCAACACATAAAAAAGGTATTTTTAGTGCATCTCAACTATTTCTCATTTATTACCTAACCATTCCTTAAAATAGAGCTGAAATCATCTTTTGGATAGACTCTACCATTGTATAGGTACATCTTATACAAACATATAGGTTTGTCCCTTTTGTTTTTGTGGGCCAATCAGCTCATTATCATGAATCATGTGCCTTTACTATTACTTTTATACATTAATATAGTTCACTAAAGTGCATAAGTTATCCTAGGTTAGCCTATATATAAAAAGTCTAACCAAGCCATTTATCATCTATATAAAATCATAAGACATCTCTGAATATCAAGATCTAAGTCACATTTAAGGTCAAGTCTAAAGCCAAGAATCACTCATGTCAAGCTTGATTGAATCTCGTACACCTGTGACATTATCATTCTATCTTGGTCTCTTAACATTTTCCTTGTGTCAAAGGAAGGTATTAGACTATATGCACTTGCATCATCACTTCTAAGCATGAGAGGGCTCACAAAACCTCACTCGAGTTATTCTTTCCACACTCACATTTAACTGCATAGAGGTCTACTTTCATGTGTGTGAAATACATAGTTTGAAGCAGTACCTTGATAGTTTCTCAACTCCATAAATATTTATTATATTTTGGAGTGTTAAGCTAGGTCAAGGAGTAGACTATTCTATTTTTCACATTATACTTGACATATCTAGGAAATAAAGGTACAGGTGAAAAAGTGAGTTGATAATGAATATGTGATAAAAATATCAGATTATGAAATCCTGGCAGGACAAACCTAGACACAATTAGACAGTCACGGTTATATGTGTTTGTCATAGTAGGATAAATAAAGGAATAGGTTTGTCCTAGTGAACATGTTTGTCCTAGAGCATCATATAATTTTTAGATTTTAAGAGCATGTTACACATTTGCATAGTCCATCTACTATCCCAAAATTGTAAGAAAAAAGTGTGATCATTCCTTACCCCTTTGTCGTTTACATTGATTAGTATTATTTCATTTTGAAACTTGGAATTGTTTCTCATTATAACATATTAGGTATATATAAATTCTATGCTTGCATTCATGTATGCTTAGATTTATTTCATTGTAAATAAATTATTCTTTATGTTATTTAAGACTATAATTAAGATAAATAAGAGGGGAATTCACATAGAATTTAGGATTATCTAATTTTATTTCATGTTATCATGATAATCATAAGAAGGTGACAATGGAAATGCATGCTAGAGGTGATAAGAATCCAACCCATATAAATTATAATGATCACAGAGGCTTGTCTAGGTTGTACACTTATGCTTTGGATAGTATAAACCATGCACTATTGTTTAGGATAAAAATGTGGATAAACTTGAGAAAAAATGATGTCTACATTCCCCTATTTTTGACCTCTAAAAGTCTCGCTCAATCCCTAATCTTTCAATCTGGTCACCTGCAAAACAAAATTATTTTTCTTACTCTAATTAGGCAACAATATCTAAAAACTTAAGGAAAACAAAATATGCTTTGGGCCTTGACTTAAAATAGAGAATAGTTGAAGTATATTGATATTTTTTAGGACCCTAAACACTAATAATGTTGAAAACAACAATCTCATATGAATTAGATAAGATCCAATAACATATAAACACTTATGGTGTGTATTTAAACATAAATTTGTTTTTTCAAGGACTGCTCAAATGAATGTTTGATCTTATCTAGAATACTCATAAGTGCTCAATGGATTCATGTGTATGATAAACAAATTATGTGTCTAAATGAAATCACAGTGCTTGTGTATTTATAGACAAATTTAATTCAGATAATGGCCTTATTTCTACACAAATTGGAATCAAATGATCACAAGGTAAAAAATATGGGATAAAGAAGGTGAGTGTACTCTAACAATAAGGGGCCTCTCAAATTTACCAAGACCATAGACTAATATTGTAGATTATCTAGACCATTAGTGCACATTTTGTACAAGTGCTTAAAATGGTATTAAATTAGGGGTGAGAGAATACCATAGCTAAAAGAGGTTGGGAGAGGGGTAAAAAACCATCAAAGGTTGACAAAACATGCCAATCATGCTTATTTTAGACCAACAATCAATAAGTAAAAAAATATTTAAACTATGTTAATGCCTAAGGGCCATTTTTAGGTCTTTATAGTAACCTTCAAAAAATTATTTTGCTCAACTAGAACATGATTACACATTTTGATTATTTTTCAATAATTACTTTTAGAATTCCAATTACATAACCTCCATTCAATAATTATGGGAGGGGTTGATTCTGCACTCAACTATGAATACCATTAAATTTAACACATTACCAACATTAAATATACTTATGTGCCAATTGAGATTTAAACTTTGGGAATGAACTTGAGCCACCATTCATATGCAACATTTTAATCATTATTCAATAATCAAACCTAAGACTACTTATGCACCTAATTTTCAAGCTAAGAACAAGGTAAATACTATCATTAGAGTTTCTCAAGCATAAAATAGGATAACATTCCTACCTTATAATCAAATAAGATGATTTACACGTTTATTAGATCTGCCTCATCGTATACGTTAGAGGTCACATGAATGCAATGTCATAAATTTTCTTAGACCACTTCAATGAAATATAACTCAAGTAGTATCCAAAGGCTATAATCCCTATTTCATTTGTGAATATCATCATAGAGCATTCAACTAATAAATGTTTCAATTGCATCATTAGATTCAAGACCTAATCAATAGTAACACCATTTCAATAGATGGCCATAGCTCTAAAGTTAATGAATCAATAGCAACACTTAATCAATGTTTGTAAATCTTTAATAACCCATTTCCAAATCATAACACTTCAACACAAAAAAAAATATGCACATGCCAACATATATAAATCATTCTACAATGTGAACTAAGCATGAAATTGATAACATCATTCACATAATGTTGAGCTATGAAAGGAAAGATCCTTATATTACATCATATGGCCAAGAAACACATAATGATGAGTCAAACAATGATCCAATAGCTCTGAAGACAATGAATCAATAGCACCACCTATTTAGCAGTTAAAAATATTTAACAACCCATTAAAGAATCATAATGCTTCAAAGTAAAATAATGTAAATACATGACAACATTTATAAATCATTCTAAATACAACCTAAACATGAAATTGATAAGCTCATTGGCATGGTGATGATCTATGAAATGAAATCTCCTTCTATTACATTCAATAACCATGAAATACCTAATAATGAATTAAACAATGGTCTAATATATATGCATGACTTTGTTGACTACCATTCTTCTATCATATATGGCATTATGGTTGATAATGGTTCTAGTGATAATGTTATTTTGATGTCATTCTTATCTAGTTTAATTTATACTCACAAAGACTTATATGATGTAGCTATTGTCATTTGAAACGTACACTCATGAATGCTTTGTGATGTGGGGAAGCTTGGCGGTGGGGCATTGAACATGAAGACCTTATGCAAGGTGAAAGAGTCTAAAGCATTGGGCATGGAAGTATTATCACTAAGCTATGTGCATGAGCATTGGTTATCTTTTCATAATGATGGGAATGTCCCCAAGGTATGGGACCCTTTCACTCCTTAGGATGAGCCCCAAGAGTAGGCTAGATTCCTTCTATTCTAAATTCACCTAATTTAAGACCAGTGCACATGCCTAAAGAGAAAAATGGTAAACTACCACTAATTTGGACCTAAGATATTTGAGGGAAAAGGAAGGGGAAGGTAAGAGATGCATAAACATAAAAGACGTGATGTGCCCAAAATAGAGCAAGCAATTATACTATCATAAACACAATGAAAACCTAAGAGAACAAGACCATATCACACATATTCTGCCAAGTCACTCTGAATGCATAAATATTTTGCATGGAGGCTTGGGAACATAGTGAAGCATCAATAGGGATAAAGGCTACACAAACCCTGGTGTGCATAGGATATGACCTACAAGTGAGCTTCAAGTTCAATGAGGTGCAGGGAATGGATGATAAAAAGAGGGGCAAACATTACCCACAATCAAAGATCAACAAACACAAACAACACACAACTTATTAGAATAACAGAAAGAGGTAAACTTAATTTTCATTGATTTACAAAGTTTAACCAATACAAGTACTCATGAAGGGCAAATTACAGCAACATAAGGTTGCTAAAATGTTTCCACACTTTTACAATAAAAGAACTAGGATTTTATAATATATTGAGCCAATTTTACAATTAATGTGCCACTTGGGGGTGGAAAATGTAGTATATAATCCTTTTTATCCATATTTCTTGAATTTTACTTGGTGATTGGATCTAGGGTCGGTGGTAAGATCACTTTTGGATCCACGTGCATTAGGGAATGAAATATCTCCCTAACAAAGTTAGAGAGTGATGTGCACTTAAGTCTCAAAGTCTAATAGTTACTTTTGCATTTAATTACTTTGATGATGCCTCAATATCCTCTCAACTACCTCCAACTACTTTATTTATACTTGGTAGCCACATGACACATGGTGACTGCTAGTTGGTCTCAGGTATAGCTATATGAAGATGATACGTGTCATTTTGGGTTTTTGGGTATGAGTAGCATAAACATGACATGTGGAGATATGGAACTTATACTCGGTGCACTAGACATTTTTGTGCTAAACAAGCACTAGGTGGCAAAGTGGAAATAGTGGAAGGAGGGTTACATGCTTCTTTCTTTGTATGTTATGTGCATGTTGGACTATGTACACACCTTTAATTTGGGGGGAACTCTTATACAAAGGTAAGCACAAGATTCATTGTGATTGAGGTTAAGTAAATTCATGGCTTTAGATTATACTCATGTACAGTGATAAGGCACAGATGTGTAACCTTATGAATTGGTATGGAACTCTATTAGATAAACATGGGGAAGTCTCTGAATAATATTGTGTACAGAGATTGGAAGTCTTAAGTGTGTTCCTCATGATTTGGTAATTATTCCCTATGTACTTCCTTTTCTTAACCATCTAAAATCCTAGAGTCCTACATCCTGAACTCGTACACCTATTGAACTACGCACCATAGAATCCTTCACATGAGCATGTATTAAAAACTTCATGCAAGTATGAGTCATCACTACTTAAATGTGTAGACTTATGCCTTCATCTTGAGATCAAGCACAGATGGGAAGCATTTGCACTTAATTTACATAGAATACTCAGGTCCTCATAGGTTTGATATATATCTGTAATCCTATGGAAGCCCTGCACTGACCTAGTGGGTGACTTAAAGAGTAAACACTTTTGGAAACATTTACGGGTCGCTTGATTGCTAAGCAAGAATCTGGTGGCCTTTGAAATATCCATTGGGTATAGAGTCTTTAGAACTTTTAGCTTTGGAAAGAATTGATATTCTCCTGATAGAACAAGAACTGTGCTAAAGGTTAGAGGAAAAGACCTAAACTAAGAAAACACTATGCACAAACACTTGGAGGAATTAAAACTACTATAAAACAAAGTGTGTGAGGCACTTTTTGGAAATGAAAATCATCTATTCTAACTATTTACACATTATATAGAAGATTAATGGAGATAGTGTTTGAGGTGAATCCCATTCACTGAGATAGGTAGCTCTTCTCTATTCGTTCTTGCAAGATGGAAAGTGTTGGATGGATTATAACTAATGATGAAATATGGGCCATTCCATATTGTGTCAAACTTGGTGTGCCTATCAGCTTTCACTCTATCTACATCCCATTTAAGCACTAAGTCTCCCATTTGAAAACTTCTTTTATTATCCCTTTTGTCAAAGACCCTCTTAGTTTGTGCCTATTAGAGTTCCATGGTGCACTTAGCTTGCACTCTAGTTTCTTTGAGCTCCATGAGCTCTACCATTTTTACTTCAAGGGGGTCAGTCTCGAGTAGCTCCAACCAATATACAAATTCTAAGGAAGGTAATTCTATGGATGTTGGTAACTTGGCTTCCCTTCTATAGACTAGCATGAAAGGTGAGTTTCCCAACACTCTCTTGGGCGTGATCCAATTAGCCCAAAGAGCAGTTCTAAGTTTAGTGTGTCAATCTCGTTAGTTGTCTTTTAGGGTCATTTTTATCATGTGAATTAGGTTCCTATTCGTGGACTTGGATAGACTATTGCCTTGAGGGTAATAGTTTGATGAGGCACTCAAGTGGATGTTGTGCTTGATGGCCCACTCACTGATCTTGGTTCCAAGGAAAGCCAACACATTATTATAAATAATGGTGGCTGGAGCACCAAATCTCATTATAATGCCTTCATAAAAGTTAAGGATGGATGTCTTATTAGCCTCCTTGAGTACAATCACTTTTATCCATCTTTTGAAATATTTGGTTGCTATGAGAATCCATTTATGTGCATCACTTGATGACAGATTAATCGTGCCTATAAAATCTTTGTCCCACTTCACAAAGGGTTAGTTAGCTTGAATTGGGCATAGTGGTAAGGACATAAGCCTTTGTTTAACTATGCATAAGATACATTTATTATAATTTCACACATACATGTAATAGAGTAGGCCAATAATAGCTAGCCTGCATGATCTTCATGTTAGTGGTCTAAGGTGAGTAATGGTCTCCTACAAGGCTGTCATGGAATTCTTGAAGAATTCTACTTATTCATTCCACTTCACACCTTAATAGGACTCCATTGAGATCCTTTTAGAAAAGCACATCTCTTATGAGCATATAGGGAATGGACTATAATCTAAAGTGTCTACACTTAGATTTGTCAAGGTTATGAGGATATACAATGCTAAAGGAAGGCTCTCATATATTTCACCCAACTAGTTACTTATTTTTCCCTTATACACTCTTCTTCATACGACATTAAGACTGCATCATCCTCCAATTTTTATACTTCAGCCAATTATTTATAGAGTCCCTTTCCTTAAACCAACTTGGTGTCTTGAATATCTATGTCATACTCCATCACTTTTGTGATCCATCTAGCTCTTTTCTCATTGATATCCTTACTAAGTAAGAACTCCTTAGCACTTACGTGTATGACCATGAGTTAGATCTTGTTATTAGAGAGCATATGCCTAAATTTATTCAACTCCCTCACAACTAAGAGTGTGTGCTTCTCTATAAAACTATAGCATAATTCATAATCCTTTAGCACCTAGCTAAAGAAGGTGATTGGTTGCTATAGTTTCTCTTCATTTTATTGTGTTAGGATGGTTGAGATGCCTTTAGCTCCACCAAATGTGTAAAGGATGAAATCTTTGTTATAGTCTAGGTTGATCAAGGTGTGGTCTTACATGATGTCATGCTTGATGGCCTCAAAACTTTCCTTACCCTCACCCATCCAATTGAATGTAACATTCTTATTTAACATCACAGTGAGGGGCTTGACCAGGATAGTGAAACTAGGCATAAACCTTCTCACAAAGTTGATTCTCCCCAAGAAATTCTAGAGACTTTTCTTGTGGCTTAGAAGATGGAGGGATGAGATAGCCTTGACTCACTCTGGATCAATTGTAAGTCCCTCTCTTGAAACAATGTGCCCCAAGAGGGTAACCTCATGAACTATGAAGATGCATTTATTAGGGTTTAAATATATTCTAAACTCATGACACTTTTGAAAGACCTGCTTTAGATGACCCAAGTGATCTTCTGTGTGCTTAGATAAAATGGTTATGTCATCAAGGTAAACCAAGATGATCTTATTGATGATATCTTTGAATGGCATATCCAGGGCTCTCCAGAAGGTCATGCATTTATTTGTTAAACTAAATGATATGCATTGGTATGCAAAGGTTCCCCACTTAGTGGTGAATGTAGTTTTATATCAGTCACATTGTTGTACAAGGATCTAGTTATAGCCTAAGTAACAATCTAGTATTGAAAATCTCTCCTCTCCTGTGACCATTTGTAAGATCTACTCCATTGGTAGGAGAGGGTAGTGGTCTTTAAGGTAAGCCTTGTTCAAGTCCCTAAAGTCCACATAGAGACGTATCTCCCAATTCTTCTGTCACACTGGGACCAAAATGGCAACCCATGAAGAATGTTTGATTGAAAGTATTATACTGGCCTCAATGAGTTTAGAAAACTCCTTGGACATCAATGGCTCTATCTTTGAATTAATAGGTCTCTACTTTTGATGCATGGGTTGTGCACTAGGATTTAGCTCAATTATATGTTGTATTAAGCCTAGGTTAAATCCCCTTCAATCCTTATAGCTCTATGCAAAGATATCATCATATATCTTGTTGAGTTAAATGAAGATTTTGATTTCTAGTGTGGAACAAGCCTTAATAACTTTAAGAGTTTTACCCTCCAAAATGACTATAGGCATAGAGATTTCTTCTTAGGCTATCATATTGTTCCTTTCTCCCTTGAATTGGTCATCAGAGTCGAAGATACTTTCTGAAGTGACTAGTCTCCTTGGCAGTTTATTTCCTTTTAATTGGATGACTTGATCTTCATATTGGGATCATAGTTGTGTCTGGTTCATGGTGAAAAAATATACTTCATCCTGTAGGAAGTTGATGATTTTCTCATCACTTTCAAACACTTGCCAATTCTCCATGTTGTTAGGAACTATTGGTCTAACCATGAGCTTGATGAGTTGTTCATATTTTTTTATAACGTCACACAGGATGTCATAGTATGCACCTACATCCAGAAGCCTATCTACATCGATGTTTTATACTCTTGGTATGGAAATGACATTAAATGCATCAAAGCCTTGTATCATATCCCACACTCTATGTTTATAGGCTTTCATCAAGATACTCGTAGTCATTCTCTGCACTCTATTTTGGTTGACAACTAGCTTACTATCACCAAGTGTTTGTAGTGTCTTGATTCTTTTCTTCTACACATGTTGAAGACCTTAAATTAGTACCTCATACTTGATAACATTGTTTGTGCAAATAAACAAAATTCTAAAGGCATGGAAGTATTTTTACTTATGGGGGAAATCAACATAACACCAACTCCTACACCATTCTTACTTTGGGAGCCATCAAAGTACAACTACCACGTACCTTTAGGTTCCTCACATGATTTCATGAACTCATGTAGCATAGAATTCTCCTCCATGATGCAATATGTGCCTAGCCCCATCTCTGCATTATCATATGGGTCGCACTCAAAGAGTTCACATGCCCATTCATCTAGCAGATTGTCTGGGGTTTCCTCTAATGATGTCACAGTCTCATGGAGGATTGAATCCTCCTCTTGATCAAACATCACATAATTTTGCTCAACTAGGCTAGGAAAGTATGGATCAACATGGCTTTTTAAGATAAGTTCTACCCTAATAGTCACTTTGGTCCCGTATCTAGTTCTCAATAGTATATGTGACCAAACTAAAGATTAATATCTGCCCACCTTTGTTGTGAAGTCTCGAGAGAGGTAGATTATAAAGTAAGGGGTAAATTAATGACTGTGATATCCTACACAATGGAAATTCTTGGACATGCATGAAATATTAGATTTATATCCTTGATTATACCTACCTATTTAGCCATCGTGCCATCAAGCTGGACCACTCCTTTTAGATTAAGGTAATATGCAATTCCTAATATATCTATGATATTTTTGGGCATCACTGAGCTACTTGCGCTTGAGTTAATCATGCAATTATACATTAGGTGTAGGCCTATGATTAAAGAAACATAGAATGTGGGTGGCTTGTTTTTATTATGCATTTATGTTTCTTATTTTGGCTTGCACAAGATCATAAAGGCATTAAGCGATAGCTAGGTTGTCTAACACTCTTAGAAGCCTTTCAACACATCCTAAAACAAGTATTGTGACATTGAGGCTTATCTTCTTCATCTGCTCTATTATGTTAAAGGGAACTTGAGATCCCTTTGTTGTGGCTTTGGAGTAGTGGCCTCTCCTAGTGTTGGAAAATCAACTTGAGATGGTCCCTCCTTTTGCACTATCTTTTCTAGGCACAAAGGTTGTGCAGGTGCCTTAACCTACACAACTACATGATTGACTTGGGGCACTAAAGGCAAGGGCACCAAGGCTAGTGTAGCTTTTTCTATAGCTCTTCTTTTGAATCTTTTATTGAAAGTGACTAAAGTGCTGAGTGAAAGGGTGATGATGTTTAGGATACTATGCTTGTTGCTTTTTGAGGGAAACTATTTCATTCCCAAAACTTTGAAATAACATCTTCACTTCATGCATTTCATTAGAAGAGATGATGGGTGGAGTATGTGGGTTTATTGTGGTAGGGATAGGTGTTAGCATAGGTTACATAGCTATTAGATTAGGGAGAGGCTCTGTAAATATCAATATAGGTGGTCTGGGTACAATCTTTCCTACTTGAATTAAAAAATTGTCTTCGTGCACTACATAGGTATCAGGGAGAATCATGCCTTTCATGGATTGAATCATCACCACTATATCATTGTTAAGAGATTTTAGGAAATATAAGAATGCAATGTTTGGAGAAGGCTTACATAAGGTTGGTATTCTATCCTAGACTCTTTGGAATCTAAAGTTAAAGACAACCATCATTTTGTGTGGTGCTCACTTTATAATCATGAGTTGTTCTATCAGGGATAAGTGATCATTATGATCTTTAAATTAATTACATAATTCTTCACTAAAATCATCCTAGTTATGAATAGATTTCAGTCTCAAGCCTTGGAACCACTAAAGGGCTTTTCCTTTGAATGAGGAAGCAAGTAATCTAATTGCAACATTGTCCTAGGTGACATGGTGCACTGAATATATGTTTGTAATATCTTGGATATGCTCCACAAGGGAGGTAGAATTCTCACCTATGAAATAAGATAAGATTTTGAGAGCAAACATCAGAATATCATCGTACTATGTAAGGATTAATGGACTACCTCCATTAAAAGTCACAAACACATGATTCCTTGATAGTATTATGAATGGAATAGGGAATAAACCTTACCTTTTTACATAAAACCTTTTGAATGGGGGCATAGACTAAGCTCTAGGAGGTGATTGGCTTGTGTTGTGCCTTCTGATAGGAGATAAGGATGCTCTCACTCTCCTTCTTGAGGGTGTTGGAAGCTCACTAAAATGGAAATTAATTCCTCTTGTAGATGATCTCTTTTTTCTTGGCATGTAAATAGGGGGTTGATCTTTACAAATCAGAGATGTTTAGAATCACCAAGTGCTCTGGCTAAGTGTTTGTTACACTTATTAGATAAAGGTTGCACTAATTCCTTAGATTTTATTCAAATTGATTCCACTGAGCATGCCATAAACTATTATCATTCAAAACATACACCTATGGATGCTCTATGATGTGGGGAAGCTTGACGGTGGGGTGTTAAACATGAATGTCTTGCATGGGGTGCAAGATTTTAAGGCACTAGGGATGGAATTATTATCACTCAGCTATGCACACGAGCATTTATTATCTCATTGTAATGATGGGAACATCCCTAAGTTTTGGTACCCTTGCACTCTTTGGGATGAGCCTTCGGAGTAGGCCGAATTCCTTCTATTCTAAGTGCACCTGGTTTAAGACCAGCAATTAGGCCTAAACAGCAGAAAGGTAAACTATTGCTAATTTGAACCTAGGATCTTTTGAGGAAAAAGGAGGGATAAGGTAAGAGATGAATAAACATAAAAGAGGAAATGCACCCAAAATAGAGTGAGCACTTCTACTATCGTAAACATAGTGTAAACCTACAACAACAAGACCATATCACACAAATTATGCCAAGTCACTCTGGATGCATAAATATTTCACATAAAAGCATAGGAACACATCACAACATCAAGAAGGATGAAGGTTATCCATAGATAAAGCCTACGTAGACCTTAGTGTGCACAAGATATGACCTACAAGTGAGCTTCAAGTTTAATAAGGAGGTGTAGGGAATGGATGATAGAAAGAGGGGTGAACATCACCCACAGTCAAAGATCAACAAACATAAACAACACACAACTCATCAAAATAACATAACGAGATAAACTTAATTTTCATTGATTTACAAGTTTAGCCAATATAAGTGCTAATGGAGGGCAAACTCTAATAGCATAAGGTTGCTAAAATGTGTCCACAATTTTACAATGAAACAACCAAGATTTTATAGTAGATTGAGCCAATTTTACAATTAATTTGCCACTTGGGCGTGGTATATGTAGCATTTAATCCTTTGTAGCACTGCACCCATACTTCTTGAAGTTTTCTCAGTGATTAGATATGGGGTGGCAACAAGATCACTTTTGGATCCACATGCATCAGAGAATGGAAGATCTCCCTATAGAGTTAGAGAGTGATGTATACTCAAGTCCCAAAGTCTGATAGCTCTTTTTGCATTTAATTAATTTGATGGCACCTTTATCTCCCTTTAATTGCCTCTAACTAATTTATTTATACTCGTCAGCCACCTAGCACATAAAAATTGCTAGTTGGTCTCGAGTATAGCTCCATAAAGATGATACGTGTCATTTTGGGTTATTGGGAAATATTAGCATGGATGTGATGCATGGAAAGCTAGTGTTTATGCTAGGTGAACTAGAGATTTCCATGTTGAACAAACACTAAACAGCCAAGTGAAAATAATAAAAGGAGAGTTACACGCTTATTTTTTTGTATTTTATGTGCATGCTAGACTATGTGCATGTTTTTTATTTGGGGGAACTTTTTCACGAAGTTACATGCGAGAGTCCCTATGCTTAAGGTTAAGGTAATGCATGGCTTTAGATAATGTCCTACATAATGATAGGGCATGGATGTGTGACCCTGTGAACTAACACAAAACTTAATTAGTTAACCACAGGGAAGTCTCTGTGTAATATTGTGCATGAAGAATAAAAGTCTTAAGTGTGCTCCTTGTGATTTGGTAATTACCCCCTATGCACTTTCATTACTTGACCATATGAAATATTGGAGTCTTGCATCCTGAAATCATGTGCCTGTTGAACTGTGCACCATAGAATCCTATGTGCAAGTGCTTATTAAAAACTTCATGCAGGTGTGAGTCATCACTACTTCATTGTGTATATTTATACCTTCATCTTGAGCTTGGGTGCAGATGGGAAGCATCTGTTCTTACTTTACTTAGAATTCTTGGGTCCTCATAGGTGTGATATATCTTTGTAAGCCTTTAGAATCCCTATGCCAACTTGGGGGTGACTTAAAGAGTCATCAATAACCAAAACATTACACAGTTATGATGGACATGAAAATACACCCTTAAACGTTATTTTATAAAAATTAATTGGTTTAATAACTCTAATTAAGATCAAATGAATATAATATAGAAAACATTGTAAAATAACTTGTGACAAGTAGAATGAAACTAAAATACTAAAATCGATAATGCTTGAATGAATGAAAAAAGGCCAACTGTGAAAAAATAATAGACTTAGTTATTTACTCTCTATGATTTGAATTTGTACGATTGACAAATGACTAAAAATAAACAATTTATATTGATTGTATAAGTGCCATAGGAGATGTGTCTGGAATTGATGTATTAGATATATGAAGACTCTCATACCAAGATCTCTCCAACTAGATATTGCCACAATGAGGAAACCATCACACACAAATGACTTGTGCATAAGTATATATATATATATATATATATATATATATATATATATATATATATATATCCATAATTTAGTAAAATAAGGAGTCCCATATAAATAAATGGTTGAATGGGCTAGGGAAACTCATAGGTAAATGCTCTAACCCATGTGGAGTGGAACCTAATTAGAAATAACTAATCCTATATGCACACAACTAACTCCTTCATTTAAGCTTACCTCACAAGTGAGTGTGAACATGGCTCAAACCAAGCTAGTAAGGAAATACTCTAAACCACTAGCTAGTGTGAACATGAACACTCCAACACCCTCCCTTAAATGGAGAATGGGGAGGAAAAAGGAAGAAAAGAGATTGATGGGTCTCAATAACTAGCCCTGATCAGGTATTTATGTACAAATTCATAGTAAAATACTAAGCGCCCCTATTGTAACCAATCCATCTTACCAAAATGCATTGATGTTGAGACACTATAATTTCCAAATATAATAGGAACTATTATTTTATATGAGGTTCACTTAGAAAAAATGTCAATCAAGGAACTAGGAAAAAAGAGTTAACAATATGTCACTATAAGGTACCAAAAAACTAGTAACCATAACGAAAGTGGAGAGAAAATTTATGTTGTAAGGCATATTAATAAATATAACTCAAAACTCGTACATAATGCTAAAACAAATGCACTAGATGGAATTAATCCCATCAAACATAAGTGCACTCAATGGAATCAAAAATCATAAATTATCTAGTGAGAAGTGGCCTAAAGATGTTATTGAAGAGTTGACAGGTGCTAGGAATGATAGAAAATAAACACTATCAAGTTTGAATCCACAACTCATAAGGGTTATAAAAACCAAAAACATCTACCTGAAGAGAGAAGATATGGTGCACCAAGGAATAACAAGGAACATGACACCTGAATAAGTATGTGCATGCACCCCCTCATTATTTTACATGAGTGGAGTGATGCCAAAAATATGTATGTGTGGACAAGGTCAGTTACTTGAGCATTGAAAGCTAGCATTGAACTTCACCAAACTAGTTATTTATTCTTCAAAAGTAGAATGAGCTCCACAACAAAGCTGAAGGAGACTATCAACATGCAAAAAGTGCAAAGAATACATATATAATACACCTCTCAAGAAGAAATTAAGAGGGTTTCTCTACAATTGTAAAAAATAAATCGTAATCAACAAGGGAGCTAAAAGGGGTAGGAGAGAATAGTTCAAACTGAGAAGCTAAGAAACAAAGGAGGCATGTCTCTAGTGCCCTCTAAATGAAGACTTATAAATATGCCAAAACTAATATGAATATCATCCAATAAGAATACAAATGGAGGAAGTTAATATAATCCGTGCAAAATTCACAAATGGAACATGCATCAAAACATTTAGTAATGTGTCAAGAGAAACATGCATGATAAGAACAATATTTATGTTCTCAGGGTTCTCAATCTTGAGTGAAGGTGTAACATAGCTCATATAGCTCAATGTCCTCATGAAGATAAGAGATAACAAAAACAATAATTGAGTTGTCATCTATTGATATCGAGGAAGATACAACATCAATGTTGTAACCAATATCATGGCAAAAATCCCATTTAACAAGTTGGATGGGATCAATAATGCTTTGTGAAGACATACCAAGACCTCCACTAAGATAACCCATTGAATAGAGTATGTGGGAACCAAATTTATTAGTGTGATTATAAAAGGAACCATGCAAATAAGTAGATGCATCTATATTTAGATGTCCATAAGGTGTTTCAACAAAAACAACAACATGAACAACAGTAATAGGCACATATACTGACAAACTAGATTTAGTAGATGCAGAAGTAGTGACTATAGGTGGATCTGGTAGGTTAGGATCTAAAGTGCATCAACTAAATGCATACAGTATTTAGTAATAGATGATAGATTAGACTCAAGGGCATGAATGCTAAATATATCAAAACTATGTTACAAATGGGTAATTTTGTTTTGCAAGGAGTGAATGAGGGTTTCCTTGTTGTGAATTATGGAGCACAAAAAAAGATTTTTACTTCATCAATTTCATGTTTTCTTCCTGAAGTGATCCTAAAGAAATCATTTTAGAAGGTAAAATAGAAGCAATAATGTACCTCAAGCAAGATGAATCCCCCCAAAATTGCTTATAATGACATAATTTTATACAATGTTTAGGCATAGTATTATGATTGGCCCAACATCAATATGAAAAAGGCCCTCCCAAAAATAATAATATGCATCAAAATATGTAAAAAATGATCCCCTAAATGGATTTTGGTTACCACCTAAAATGTGTTTGTAAGTATAATGAAAGTGGCACCAAATACAATAAAATTTCCAATAATGGCAAGAAAGATCCCCTAGTAGATGTCAGGTTCTATTGACAATGCATTTGTGTACAAATATTAACAAAACAAATAAAATTTAAGTGTTTTTGTAAGGGGATTTGACTCCCTAGCAAATCAAACATCAGCGTTTGGTCTTCGACACTTAAAAAGGAAGTATATTGGAAGAATTGAACAAGGGTTCTGGGGGTGACAGCCCCCAATGGGTTCGAGGGGTAGAAAACTTTGAAACTTACACAACATTTAAAGTGGACAAAATTCTATCAATTTTGACTCTAAAAAATATACCTTTTTTATATTAAAAAAATGCACTTTTTTTGCAAAAAATTGCTCCAAAAAATAATGATAATCCTCTTTTAAATGCCTCCCCACAAAACCACCACCATATACACAACCCTTTATTTACAAAAAACCACTTAGTGATGGGGTATTGAACCCTAACCACTTCCTTTTTAGATTTTTAACAGAATCTTATATAGCCATTTTGGCTATTAATATTTTGCTTAGAACAATAGGAAAATGTAGTTTTAATGTTTATCAAATGTGATTTGGGGTTATAAAAAATAACAAACAATTTATTTTTTTTTTAAATGGCTATGGGAAACAACACAGCCTAGTTGAGGCTTAGACATAGTCCAAAGAAGATGAGGCAGTTTGGATAGTGGAGCAGGGCTAGGTAGATGTGGCTTGTAATTTGTGAAGCACGGAGGGAGAGATATGGGTTGGAGGGCCAATCCAAGGCTTTAAAGTCAAGTTGAATCTTAAAGCTTCAAGACATATAACAATACAACACCAATTTGTATGCATCAAAGGCCAAATACCATGCTTGAGAGATTTTACTTATGGTGGATGGAAATGAAATTCTAAAACAATAGCTAGTGCAATGAAAAATTGTCATTCCAATTATTTGAGCTCAGGTCACCACTATGTCATTATAAAGTTGTATGCAACATGATGTCATTCTAAAAACCATTCATTTAATTACATAAGTTGAACAAATGAAAGGTAATACTTATCATAGACCTTGATCTAATGACGCAAAGGCTTTAAAAATTTTGTATATTTTTGGGTAAAGGTCATTAGCTCGGTTCAAAATGCTTACCCAAATAGAAAAATGCATCCAGACTTGAATCATATCTGACACTAAAGTGGTCTAAATGCAATCTAAAGCATGCAATGAAATTCATAGATGTTGATTCAAATACCTCAATTTGATGAAAATATTTAATGTCATAAAAAATCCATACAGTACATATCTAGAAAATATAATGGTCATATTCAACTATACAGCTAGAAACACAAAATAAACCCATAAGCAAAGAATTTACAAACTATAAAACCTAGCCCAAAATTACAAATAATAGTACATGATACTATATGGATTGCAAAAAAATACATATCCAAATGGAAACATGTAGCACTAGGGCTAGGTATGGTTGGGGTCAGAGAAGGCCAAAGATTAAAAAAAAATTCACTAAGTAATGGTTGCATGAAGAGAGCTTTGATACCATATCATAGATATGAAGACTTTCATGCAAGGATCTCTCTAGCAGGACATTGCCACAATGATGAAACCATCACACATAGATGACTCATGAACAATTATGTCTTTGTATAGTGTATATCCATAATTCAGTATGATAGGGAGTCCCATATAAATAGATGGGTTAATGAGCTAGGATAATTCATAGGTAAATGTTCCAACCCATATAGAGTGACACCTAATTAGGAATAACTAATCCTATGTGCACATAACTAACTCCCTAATTCAATATTACCTCACAAGAACAAGGCTCAAACCATTTTAACTAGAAAATATCTTGAACTACCAGCTATTTTGAATGCAAACACTCCAACATGATGATGGTCAAGATCATTAAAAAGAGGATCTGATCAACTGGCACTACTATCCTCTACTGGTCAATTATGTCTTTTATGGTAAAATGAAAAAATTAGGGCACAATCACTTGCATCTACTTACATCATGTCTGTGTGTGAAAATTTGAATTTTGAATGTGCACAAAATACCTGCAAATGACTTATTTGAATTTGAAACCTTAATAGAGATTACAATAGTTAAAAACCTACAAATATGAAGGAGAGGTGTAAGGGGCTAAGATGAATCCAATCACCCCAATGATGATTGATTATTTCCTACATATCCAATACTCTCAAGAGGGAAATCAAGCCCACGTATTTCTCCCACTTATAGTGCATTGTGCGATTGTGTTCCTTTTCCTACATGTATGAATCTAGAGATGGCTTAAATACTTGATAATGCTTTGCTTGACTTGGATTAAAAATACTCTCTAATTGGATAAGGACTAAAAATGATTAGAATCATATTTGGAAAGAATTGGGAAGCTTTTCCTAGTGTGCAATAGTGTAAGTGTGCTTTAATATTGAAATTGCCAAGTGATAGAATAGGTGATTTAGATGTGCCTTATAGCAATCCAAAATAGGAAAACCTCATGTTACCTATCCTAAAAATATAAACCAACCTATAATGGATGGTCTAAATTTTAAAAGTGATTGTTTCCAAGGTGAAGGTCAGGATCAACACATAGCGATCAAAATAGACTGCCATTATTGACCTATATTGGTCAATCATGTCCTAAAAGGAAATGTGTGAAATTTAGAATCTATGATATACGTAGAAATGTTGGAATGGTTTTTAGTAATTTATAACATTTATGTTAACATAAGAAAATTAAAATTTGATAGATCTATATAGGTACTTGTGATAGAGTGATGTGATGAAATAGGTCCAAATTAAGTGCTCAAGTCAATTAAAATGAAAGTAGGCCGAAACTGACATTATGAAATATTCATGACCAAATTTGAGTGACTACAATGGTATTATACTTCCACTCACAATTGGTCATAGGACATGCTTAATTTGTTCATATGATATGAATGATTTAGGATCATATAATTTATTGCTTAGATGCCCTTGGATTAATCAAGTAAAATCAATATAATCAATAGTACATAATTGTCTTAAATTTGTGCATAATGGTGGATTCCACACTATTTATAGCTCACATTATGGGAGACCCATTCATCAACCACCTATTCACTAACAAAGTTAAAGATTATTTAACATAAAGTTGTCCTTATACATTGTTAGAATCATTATTTGCACCAACTATATTTGACTATGGAGCACCACCATCTATTTTATGAGATCCTCAAGCTCTTATTCCTATAATTATATCTCAAATACATACAACACCATAACATTCATGTCCTAAGGTTGATTTTAAATGAGATAAATTATCATGTTCTATTCTGACATAGTCTTCCACAGATCCTACACTGCATTATACACATTTTTTTATAGGTAATTAAGGGTTGATGGGTCCTTTTCCCCTCATTGATAACATAAAATAATTACAAAAGCCAAATTTGGATACATATCATAAAATAAACAACAAGTGTTGAGTCCATGAAATTACCAATAAAGGACACAAAACCAAGTACCAAAGATAGCCCCACTGAGGAACCTAATAATTTACCCAAAACTTGAAACACCCAAGCTAAGCAAGCTTGAGATTAGAATGCCATAAAACCAAAAAGAAGCCCTAATTAACACTCAAGCCCTTAGAAAGGAAGTTTAATCATGAAATGCCCACTAAAAGGTCAAAATTACTATCAAAACCACCACCCACTAAATCACCATTCAACCCAAACTACCTAATTACTACCCAACTATACCCAACAATTGTCCCCCAACCAAGCCACTCTTCACTGCTACTAGCTCATCCACACATCTCCCTACCACCACAACCACCCCACTTTTCACACACCTAGCTCATCTTGAAACAAACCCTGTATTGATGGATTGGTACGTAAACACCATTCAATCCCTCATGTGGCTTGATGCAACCCTCCATATAACTGGTCCAACACCCAATGCTTCTATGCTAATTGAAGTTTATTATGGAGGGTAAAATGGTATGGCATCCCCTTACAAACAAACCAAAAACTAAGATTTATAAACCACCCTACGAGCATTCTAGTGGTCCAACATAATGACCAAGAAGGCAAAGCGGGATTTGAGATCCTACATGTCTAACATTGGCATGAAACCACCCATGGGGGTTAGATTTCTAATGGAACCATGAAGCCATTTCTCAAAGTTAAACACAATGTCAAAATGATCCTCTGTCTATCAATAGGTAGAAAGTGCCACTAACCCTAAACATTACTTATGCAATAAGAGTAAAGCATTTGGCATTACATATTAAAAATTAACCACCACCTTCTTCAAACCCATGAACACACCAACTTCAATATAATTTTAATGGTCAACTCCTTGTCCTCCAAAACCAACAATAAATTCTTGATAAACATGGGCATCATTTCATAATTGATCTTATCTTAGAGTGGTGTATCCAAAAACTCCATCCCCATTAAACCACACACTACATCTAGAACTATCCCCAACTGAATCACAAACACCTTCTTCAATCACTTATTCAAGACACTGTCTTTAAATATTATATCTCATTTCATGGCATAAACATGTAGTAGAGGCATACTCAAATACAATTACATCATAGGATCTATGATAGAGACTATCACCTAAGAACTAACGCATCCACCCACCCATCACAAAACTTCCATCTTGCATGTAAAAAAGCCTCCTTTCTCCACTATCGCAATGCACAAGCCCTTACACTAAGGCCCAACATAAATAAATCCTATGAACATGTAAGCCTACCTCCACATAATAGTGGGTGATAATACACCCAAACCTTTAAATAAACTCTATCCAATTAGCTCCCTTGAGCCATCATCACCCCCAATATATAACTTAGATGCAAACACCCCCATTCTTGCTTTAGGCTAAGTGTCCCATGAATCATCTGTAACTAACTCCTCCTCCTATAAAATACCCCTATTCATGAGGTAATCCACAATTGGATTGGTATTTCAATAGCAATGCCTTGCTTCATAGATGAAGAATGAATATATAAGCTCCTATCCTCACCTCAAAATGTTTTCAATATTCCAAGAGCCAACCTTATGCTCACACAAAGCATGAATCAACACCATTAAGTCAAACTCAATAATGACTCTATCAATTCCACACTAATCGACCATTTCCTACCTAAGAATAAGGGCTTGCACCTATACCTAATTATTAATACCATCCATAAGCTTTTATGAATTTTCTCTAATCTAGGAGCTAACGCAATCCCTAATCAAACAACTTGTCCCTAATGCCCCTGGATTGCCTCTTGTCACACCATCAAATTTTAATTTCAATGTACCAAGGATCGAGGGACATCACTCTAAATTATCTATTTATTGATGATCCTGAGAGAAAACCATTAACCCATTAAAGGGGAACATTATACACATATTATTCATACAGATGATGAGAATTATCATACAGATGATGATAATTATCATACATCTTATGAGCATTTTCTAAATACATTGAATGCTTCATCTGACTCTTAGAGTCTAGATCATATTATTATAGACCACATTATTGGGTAGCATCGTTAAACCACATCATGGGATTCACCACATACATATTATAGAATTTCTTGTACTATACTTTTACTTTATTTGTTTTCTTTCATTTAGTTTCAATACACCTGATCATCTACTTGAGAGTTTTACCATATACATAGAGTTCCACTACATATGACATATATGGGATTTCGACTCTCACTTATTTAAATAAATCATCTTTATGCCTCATCATTTGTGATGATCCTCTTCTTCATGGTATAGGGTTTATTTTCTTATTTTATGTTACTTTTTTATACTTTAGTCTATAATATTTATAGATTTGTTGACGATGATGCTATACATAGAATGTACACTCTTATACACATTTATAATAGTCATTCATAGATTTTATGCTTCATTTACACATCACTATACATATTTTTTAGTTTTAATTCAATACATAAATATAAAAATAATGTGAAATATAAAAACATTCATAAAAAATAAAAATAAAAATAAATTGTTTGGGCCTTTCTTTTAGTTGTATTATGCTTATCGTTATGCATCAAATTTGTACCCTTTGGAAGGTAGTTCAAGCCTTACAAACTTGATGTAACATGAAAAAAAATCAAGGTTGTGGGTACCCTATTGGAGAGGTGAATCTAACCTTGTATCAAGTGAGAATGAGCTCTCAAATTGGTTTGGCTACTAGAGGTGTTATAGTGGAACTGAGAAAGGCCAAACTCAAAGCTACATTCTCAGGCAGTCACCAACAACCAACTATATAAAGGAGTGCCTTGGATAGTGATGTTAGTGAAGTTTAGAATTTTATGACATTGATAGTGTCTTAATATACAAAAAAATGAGGCAAAGTCATTGAGAGGCTTGAGTATTTGCTTTGGAGATCAATAAATCCTCAAGCACAGTCAACTTTTAAAATAGTCACCTACAACCACCTATTGAAGAGATTCTTAAATAGTGATGATTGATGAAGAACAAAGTTTCAAGGAATTCAATAAAATCCTAAAATATCAATAGTATGATAAGATTTTTAATAGATTCAAAGTTTTTAAATGAAGACCCTAAACCCTTAAATACACCAACATTGCTCCTAATAAACGCGTACAAACTACAATCAAAGATATGTTAGTTTCAAGCCTAAAAGAGGAAGGGGCAGAGTATACTATAAAAAATGATGACATAGGGAAAGAGAAATAGTCAGTGCCTTGTTTAGATGAAGTTAAAATAAGTATGTCTAATGAGATTGAGTAAAATAGAGTTCAAAACCCTACTTGCTCAGCCAAGGCAAGATACATGTTTGCCTGTTGAGAAGTTTGTGTTTGTATGGAGAGGTCTAAAGGTGTATAGGAGGACTAAGCCAAAATGAGATATTTGAACATGAATAAATGGTGATAAATTTTTTATATCAAAGCCCTCAGACTCATGCAACAAACTAAATAAATGTTAATAGACCCTATTCAGCCTCAAACAAGCCTAAGTGCATACACATGTCTATATGCAGTCCTAAGGAAATGGATATTTGAACTGAGTTGAGAGATTTGAGGAATATAAGGGGATGGTGATGGGTATAAAAAAACATCATATGTATTCCTATATCCCTGACAGAGGAGAATAAATATTAAATACAACCAGGAGGGTTCTTAGCTTTGTTTTGCTCACAAACCTTAGACCTGAGTAAATGAGTTGGTTAAAGACCTAATGAAATAAAATGGTGAAGATGAACATTGGAATAAGTAGAGGTGGAATTCATGGACCTATGTAATTCATTATAAACCCAAGATAAACTCAGGAAAGCTCTCATCGACCTCATTTCTATCTCAACCCTCACAAATGTAGCATGCCAGCCTAAGAGGTCACCTTTCCTTGCTTGGTATAGTATGAAGGTGCTACATGGGACCTTGGAATCCTAGGGATAGTTATATACCCTAGTGTACTTGAAATTTTTGTAATTTTTTCTAGGATTGATGCCACAATCTTTATGAACCATCCTTAAGACCTTGAGGCACTTTAAGGTTGCCAAGGAGAGTTAGAATGACCAAATAAGAGAGAAAACATTTATAATGCCTCCAAATGATTTCGATGAACTTATAAATGACCTAAATAATGTTGAAAACTCTCCTAAGAACCTCTCCATACTTTTAGTTTGTATTTGTAGGTATAGAATTGTACGAAATAGGCTAAAAAGACTATTTTTAGATACTTGGGAGGTCTGTACAAAGTGTCAAGAATTAAAAATTGACATGGATTATCTTCATGAGGTCATATAATTTAATCACATATTTATTTGATTTTTGGAAAATGTTGGTATCCTATAGCATCAAATTTTAGTCTCTAGATAGGAAGGCCTAATTGAGACCTAGTTAGGATAGAGAAACAACAGAAAATGATACCTCCACTAACTTTTTAATCCTAAAACTTTGCATGGAGTTATAAGGCCATACTGAGTCCTAGAATATGCCTTCAATTTATTATAACTATCTATATAACTCTATTCAGAAGGAGGTTTACATGATTTTAGGGATATAAGGAATGAAGCCAATTTGGAGCTTTTAGTTTAGAACAAGTTCTTGGGGATGGTTTGAGACTTCTAAATGGTTTATTATAAGTCTGGCATGATGTGAATATGCCATACATGAAAATACAATGAATTGAAGAAGATGAATTCAAGTTTTGACACTTGTATGTAAGATTGGCCTAATATTACAACTCTTCAAGTTTTAACTTAGAATAATGCAGTAATTTTTTTTTTAAACTATTGCTTAACATTAATTCCACTCAACCACAATTATACAAAATAACTTAACCAATCATAACCAAAAACTTATAATAATAATAGTCCCAAATTTCCAATATTGAATGCAATATATCACAATATTAAATAATGTAAATACATTAGGACTTAGCCACAGCTAGTCCACTAAAATAATAATTATTTTTTAGTGTATACAGATGAAATACAATTATATTTCCTTTAAGCCTTTAGCCTTAATATAAAAAATAGATACCAAGCCCTCTAGATCTCGAGTTGAACTAATTCATGAATAACTGAATCTCTAGCATAGTCTCCATATAAGAAGTGTTGTTGTGAGGAGGGAGAGCATCATCCGAACACTTTTCCACACCAACCATAAACCAACAATCCCTAGCACAATCTCCTATATGTAAATGGCTCTCCCTTCATAGATAGGTATATAGAATGTTACAGGAACCTAGAGAACAATCAAGTACCCAAGTGTGTATCTTTTCTAAAACTAAACATGTAGTGTGTTGTCCCCCAAAAATATCACTCATTTTTGGGACAACATTTGAACTATTTTGGTCCTACAAACAAAAATCCTCTCTTCCCCTCTCAAAAATTATTCTGAGCATTTAGGTTCTTCATTTTTCAAAGCTTTCTCAGAAATCTACAGACTCTGCAGGCTTGAATCTACAGACTCTGCAGGAAGAAATCTATGGACTCTAAAGGCTTAAAACTATGGACTCTACAGGATTAAAACTACGGACTCTGTAGGCTCATTTATATGGACTCTCTCAAGGCTCAAGAGAAAACTTAGAGAAAACTATGGACTTCATAGGTTGATTTCTACGGACTCTGTAAGAAAGAAGCAAGCTCTCAGTACTTAGGTGATTTCAAGGTTGGGTCAACAACAATGTTCAACCAAAATGTCCATCGACAAGATTCTAAAAAAATATTGAACCATTGAACTGTTGAACCTTGAACCAAAAAGGTTCAAGGGTTCAATGGGTTCAAAAGTTCAACGTCATAAGCAAGAGTTAAGCACATTTGTCAAGGTTCAAAGTTCAACCGCTTCAAGTTTCAATGGCTTCAAAACACTTATCAAAGAGAAGAAAGCTTGAACCATTGAACCATTAAACCATTTTGGTTCAACGGGTTCAATGGTTCAAAGGTTCAACACGTGGTTGGTTCAAGTGCACAAAGGACTTAGCCAAATAAAGGGATTGAATCTATTGAACCATTGAACCATTAAACCAAAGTTGGTTCAATCAGTTGGTTCAATCGGCAGGTTCAAGGGAGTGCTCCAAAGTGAAAAGACCAAGTGTCCTTGTGGAAGGCAGGGAACATTGATCCAAAGATCAAAGGAAAGAAGTGATTGAACCAATAAAGTGATCGAACCAAGAAAGCAATTGAACCAAGGAGCCGAGAAGGCCACCCAAACTATTGAAAAATTCAACCAATGAAGTCCTTGTGGATGTCAAATTTAAGGTAATGAAATATCTGCTAAGTTTCAAATGTGGCGCATAACCTAAAAACAAACTCAATGACTAGCTGAAGAAGGAGCTGAAAGAGCTGGCAAAGCTAAGAATATAACCTCGAGGGCTCAGATTCTAGGAAACGACAAAACTAGAAAGGGGAAAAGATAGCCTAGGAGCTTAAATTCCAGGAAGAGACAAAGCTAGAAAGGACAAAAGTAGAAAGAGGAGAAGACCAAAAATATCTACGCAAAAGTTATTCTGATAGCTAGAATAGTCTACAAAGTAGATTTTTGAGCTTGCAAACATTGAAGGCGTACCCTATTGGTCTCCTTTGGAGTAAAGACAAAATCAACAGCTGCGTAGATGTCAGAGGGGATAGACCAGATGATCCAGGCTTAGGAGAAGACATATGGGATGAAATGACATGCCATAGTTAAGATAGCTGCCCTATTTTCAATGCAGTCTTTTGAAAAACTTGGAAATGCATTTGAATGCACAACATGGGCCATTCTATGGAACAAAGCACCAAGTCTTTCTTGGATGATATATATTTTAATCTCTTGTATCATTATAAGGGAGATCTTCCCATTACCAGAACTACCCAAATTGAAAGGCATCACTAAGACATTGAGCTCAGATTGTTTATCATATTTCTCTGATTAATCAAAAAGAAAATTACTTTCAGACTTTGTGATGTTATAGCTTGTATCATTTTAGGAGATTGTTCTTATGTCTATTTCCTAAATGTATTCTTGTTTATGCAATTTAACAAGAAGAGCTAGTGGAAGTGATAAGGAAGGTGTCCTGAAGCCAATTACTTTCAGATTTTGTGTTGTCATAGTTGTCTTTAGTGTGTGTTTATTTTTTGTTTCTGTGTAAAGGACCTTGGGATGACTTTGTGCCCCCATTTTTCTTCGTACCTCACTCTTGAGCAATCAAGGTGGAGACTTTGTGCTACATCTTAGATTGTTGGTCACTCTGTACTCTATTACCAGTCACTTGTTACTAGAAAGATTTATGTTGTTTGCAAGAACAAGCACTTCTGAAAGAAAAGAAGTGCCTTATACCATTTCACCAGGATTTATGCTATCCAAGAAGGGATCTGGCTCTTGGTTGAATGTTACTTCTGAAAGAAGAGAAGTACCTTCACCAATCACCCAAAATTTCTCCTTTGTTTGTGAGCATCATCTCTGAAAAAAGAGAGATGGATGCTTTATTTTACTGCTGAGTGTTATTTTCTGCTTATTTATATAGCATATAGCTCATTTATACCTATAGAGAACCTTCCCTTGATGAGAGGAGAGATTTGTCCCCTTTGAATGTGGTAAACCTGCAACTTTGGATGACCAATCTCCTTTATTGTGGATGATCAAACCTATTTTGCTCATCAATATGTTGGTGACAAAATATTCACCCAACAATTTTTGGTGACTTCGTTGGCGATGAACATGCAATCTGAAGCCTCAAGTTTTAGATTGAAGCAGTTCCTACCTTTATCCATTATATTTTGGTGACTCCATTCTGTGTCTTACCCATTATCATTATAGCCTTACCATCTTCCTCCACCTCCATGCCAACTAGGGAAGCACGCATAATTTGAAGCCTTAAGTTTCAAATTGAAGTAGTCCCTATCCTTCTCCATTACTAGGCAAAGCATCTATTTCTACTGTTAGTAGAACTTTGTCAATACATACTCCACCTAGATTTTTTATCCCTCTTTTTCATAAACAAATCATGATAGTTCGAGGCCCCTAGGGTAACTCTTTTGGTCCACTAAATTTGACTCCACCCCTGCATGAACTTCCATGCAGCTCAAGAAATAACTTTCTCAAATTTTTTAGTGATGGGAGAGTTCACCTTGATGAACACATTGTAGCCTTTAGCATAGCTTGTGGTGTAATAGGGGTGGAATTTGAAGTCGTGGTAGTCAAGATCTTCATGGAAACACTACAAGGTGCTCTGTTATAGACTAGTTCTACCATCTACAAGCTAGATCAGTAACTAACTGGGACACACTTAAAGCCAAGTTCGAAGCAAGGTTCAAACTTGTAGAAGACGCACATGCTTTGCTAACCCAACTCACATAGATGAAGAAGGAACCTCTTGAACCTATGAGGGAATTTATTTCTAGGTTTAACAAGCTGAGGCACAAGATTCCCATGATTGCCCAGCCGACACTTGAGAATCTCAAGTATTTCTTCATCAACTCACATCTGCCTGAAGTGAGTTTTTTGCTGAGATGGATTAGACACATAGACATTGTTGCTGCTCATGACTTCGCTACTGAGGTGGAAGATGATCTCATCTTGGCAAGGAAGATAAGAAGAGATCCTAATAGAGGAAAATCATCTTCATCTTTTGAGAATTCATCTACAAGTACCATTGATTAAATGATACAAAATTTGGCAAATGAATTGCTAGCCTTGAAAAGCAAAATGGAATAAGGTATATCTTCTTTTCCTTCATACAGAGATGTACCAAGGAGGACATTCCCCAATCAGTCATATCAAGGAAATCTTACCAAAAATCAAGGGCAGCCAAACCATCTTCCTCTCCCACAAAGGAACCTCACCATTGAAGCATCTCCAACCAACTCAGCAGTTGGATATCTAGAAATATAATGTGATTTCTCTTTCCAACTTGAGTTTGAGCAAGAAAATGACATTGATCTCTTCATAGAGGATTAAGAAGAATCAGCTGGCAACTCCCACATTGGTTTCTTAAATTATCAGGATGAACCTAGAAGTGAAGGTAAAGCAGATGAGGGATCATACACAGTGTTCACCAAGTCCAAAAATCAGTCAACCCAATAAGTTGATAAAAAGAAGATAGAGGAGTGACCTCAACCAGCAATTTTAATTGCTAAGCATGGAACCACTCTGCCTTTCTAACCAAAGGACCCAGTAGTTACTAAAAAAGTAAGTACCCCAATAATTTTTGCCCCTTCAACTTCAAATTTGTAGGCTAGTCTTCCTTTCCCAAAAACCAAAAGGATGAACTCCCATCCTCTCTTCCTAGTCCATTTCAGTCATTTGACATAATTGATCATGTCAAGAAATCCAAATTTCAAATGACTAAATTTGAATTTCCACAAGCCAATCCTGAGCAGTTGGATATTCGTAGAGAATTAAGTATGGACCTGTCTAAGGCAAGGATCCCTATCAAGGGTGTAATGCAGAGATTACTCCCTAAAAAGGAGGCAAAATATGTTGTCACTCAGACATCAGCACCTAAAGCTTAGAATCTATTTGAGTCTCCAGGCAAGGGAAATTATTTTTTGTCCATAGAGGATGTTCATGTTCTGCAAATGAAAGTCTTATAGGTGACAATCCAAAGATCGATTCAAACAAGACATCTGAAGAATTGATAGGGTGCAGTATAGATAAAAAAAAGCATCTTCCACTTTCAATAAAGAGAAATTTGATAGAAGATCAATTTCTGATGATGTTTGGTTCCTTGAATCCGATGGCAACAATTCTTCTACCAATCCTGGAGCTGGGACTATGTTGATATCTCTTCAAGGAGATATTTTTCATTCATACAAGTTGCAGTTCAGCAACACCAACAACACAGCTAAATGTGAATCTCTATTACTCAAATTGAAGTCTGATCAAGACCAAAATGTCAAACTCCTTCATACCAAAGGAGATGCTGAACTGATGTTGTCTGAGGGGAACAATCAAAATATGTGCTGGACTAAACCAGGAGAATAGGAAGCTATGGTAGTGGACCATACTACCACGCTCTAAATTCCTCAAGAAGAAATCTTGACAAAGAGAGCAAGGAGTTACAATTTTTAGAGAGAAGACCATGTCTTACCATGGAGCAAGAGGATAGAACCAAAAGGAGTGCACAAAAAGTGTGATTTTTAGTGGAGAGTTCCATTCGCCCATCACCGATTTTGGAGACAAAATGGTTTCCTATTGGTTTATCAAGATAGAATGCCATCTTCATTGTCTCACAATGGGAAGTGTCTGAATCACTTGAATTCTTGAAGTATCAAATAAGTTCACCTAAACATATGTACAATTGTATAGTCTTTAGTTCTACTTTGTGCTTTTTGTTTTAGTTTTTTGGAGCCTTTCTTTTTGGCTAGCATGACTCCATAGCCTAATGGCACACTTTAAGGCACTAGAGATTCTGGTTTCTACTTCCCTCAGCTATTCCAAGTTTTCAACTAAAGGAAGTTCCCCAACTGGAGCCAACTGTTGTCCCCCAAAAATATCACTCATTTTTGGGACAACATTTGAACTATTTTGGTCCTACAGACCAAAATCCTCTCTTCCCCTTTCAAAAATTATTCTGAGCATTCAGGTTCTTCATTTTTTAAAGCTTTTTTAGAAATCTAGGGACTCTGTAGGCTTGAATCTATGGACTCTGCAGGCTTCAATATATGAACTCTTCAAGCTTGAATCTATGGACTCTATAAGAAGAAATCTATGGACTCTATAGGCTTAAAACTATGGACTTTGCAGGCTTAAAACTATAGACTCTGTAGGCTCATTTATACAGACTCTCTCAAGGCTCGAGAAAAAACTTAGAGAAAACTATGGACTTCACAAGTTGATTTCTACGAAATCTGTAGGAAAGAAGCAAGCTCTCAACACTTAGGCAATTTCAAGGTTGGTTCAACAACAAGGTTCAACCAAAATGTCCATCGATAAGCTTCTAAGCAAAGATTGAATCATTGAACCATTTCACCTTGAACCAAAAAGGTTCAAGGGTTCAATGGGTTCAAAGGTTTAATGTCATCAACAAGACTTAAGCACATTTGTCAAGGTTCAGAGTTCAACTACTTTAAGGTTCAATGGCTTCAAAACACTTATCAAAGAGAAGAAGGCTTAAACCATTGAACCATTTTGGTTCAAAGGTTTAACGGGTTTAATGGTTCAAAGGTTCAATGCGCAGTTGATTCAAGAAGACAAAGGACTTAGCCAAATAAAGGGATTGAATCGATTAAACCATTAAACTATTGAACCAAAGTTTTTTCAATTGGCAAGTTCAAGGGAGTGCCCCAAAGAGAAAAGACCAAGTGCCCTTGTGGAAGGCAGGTAACATTGGTCCAGAGATCAAAGGAAAGAAGTGATTGAACCAATAAAGCGATTGAACCAATAAAGCGATTGAAGCAAGAAAGCGATTGAACTAAGGAGCCGAGAAGGCCACTCGAACCATTGAAACAGTCAACCAATGATGTCCTTATGGATGCCAAATTTAAGGTAATGAAATATTTGCTAAGTTTCAAATGTGGCATGGAACTTAAAAACAAACTCAATGACTCGCTGAAAAAGGAGCCGAAAGAGCCGCCAAAGTAAAGAATATAACCCCGAGGGCTCAGATTCTAGGAAAAGACAAAACTAGAAAGGGGAAAAGATAACCTAGGAGCTTAAACTATAGGAAGAGACAAAGCTAGAAAATATAAAAGTAGAAAGAGGAGAAGACCAAAAATATCTATGCAAAAGTTATTCTGGTAGCTGGAATAGTCTGTAAAGTAGATTTTTGAGCTTGCAAACATTGAAGGCGCACCCTGTTGGTCTCCTTTGGAGTAAAGACAAAATTGATAGCTATGTAGATGTCAGAGGGCATAGACCAAATGATCTAGGCTTAAGAGAAGACATATGGGATGAAATGACATGCCATAGTTAAGACAGCTACCCTATTTTTAATGCAGTCCTTTGACAAACTTGGAAATGCATTCAAGGCATTGAATGCACAGCATGGGTCATTCTATGGAACAAAGCACCAAGTCTTTCTTGGATGCTATATATTTTAATCTCTTGTATCATTCTAAGTGAGATCTTCCCATTACCAGAAGTAAAACTCAACCCAAATTGAAAAGCATCACTAAGACTTTGAGCTCAGATTGTTTATCATATTTCTTTGATTAATCAGAAAGCAAGTTACTTTCAGACTTTGTGATGTTATAGCTTGTATCATTCTAAGAGATTGTTCTTATGTCTTTTTCCTGAATTTATTCTTGTTTATGTAATTTAACAAGTAGATCTAGTGGAAGTGATAAGGAAGGTGTCCTGAAGCCAACTACTTTCAGACTTTGTGATGTCATAGTTGTCTTTAGTGTGTGTTTATTTTTTGTTTCTGTGTAAAGGACCTTGGGATGACTTTATGCCCCCATTGTTCTTCATACCTCATTCTTCGGCAATCAAGGTGGAGACTTTTTACTACATCTTAGATTGCTGGTCAGTCTATACTCTGTTATCAGTCACTTATTACTAGAAAGATTTATGTTATTTCCAAGAAAAAGCATTTCTAAAAGAAGAGAAGTGTCTTCTACCATTTCACTAGGGTTTCTACTATCGAGGAAGGGATCTGGCTCTTAGTTGAATGTTACTTTTGAAAGAAGAGAAGTACCTACACCAATCACCTAGGATTTCTCCTTTGTTTGTGAGCATCATCTCTAAAAAAAGAGAGATGAATGGTTTATTCTACCCCTGAGTGATATTTTCTACTTATTTATATAGCATATAGCTCCTTTATACCTATAGGGAACCTCTCCTTGATGAGAGGAGAGATTTGTTCCCTTTGAATGTGGTAAACCTACAACTTTGGATGACCAATCTCCTTTGTTCTGGATGATCAGACCTATTTTTCCCATCAGTACGTTGGTGACAAAATATTCACCCAATAGTTTTTGGTGACTCTGCTGAGGATGAACATGCAATTTGAAGCCTCAAGTTTCAGATTGAAGCAGTCCCTACTCTTATCCATTATATTCTAGTGACTTGGTTCTGTGTCTTACCCATTATCATTATAGCCTTACCATCTTCTTCCACCTCCATGACAATTGGGAAAGCACACATAATTTGAAGCCTCAAGTTTTAAATTGAAGCAGTCCCTACCCTTCTCCATTACCAAGTAAAGCATCTATTTCTACTATTAGAAGAACTTTGTCAATACATACTCCACCCATATTTGTTATCCTTCTTTTTCATAATCAAATCATGGTAGTTCGAGGCCCCTAGGGTAACTCTTTTGGTCTACTAAATTTGACTCCACCCCTGAAAGAACTTTCATGCAGCTCAAGAAATAAGTTTCCCAAATTTTTTAGTGATGGGAGAGTTCACCTTGATGAACACATTGTAGCCTTCAGCATATCCTATGGTGTAATAGGAGTGGAATTTGAAGATGTGGCAATCAAGCTCCTCATGGAAACACTATAAGGTGCTCTGTTGTAGACTAGTTCTACCATCTGCAAGCTAGATTAGTAACTAACTGAGACACACTTAAAGCCAAGTTCAAAGCAAGGTTCAAACCTATAGAAGATGCACATGCCTTACTAGCCCAACTCAAATAGATGAAGAAGGAACCTCATGAACCTATGAGGGACTTTATTTCTAAGTTCGACAAGCTGAGGAACAAGATTCCCGTGATCGCCCAGCCGACACCTGAGAATCTCAAGTGTTTCTTCATCAACTGATAGTTGCTTGAAGTGAGTTTTTTACTGAGATGGGCTAGACACATAGACATTTCTACTGCTCATGACTTGGCTACTAAGGTGGAAGATGATCTCATCTTGGCAAGGAAGATAAGAAAAGATCTTAATAGAGGAAAATCTTCTTCATCTTTTGATAATTCATCTACAAGTACCACTGATCAAATGGTGTAAAATTATTTGGCAAATGAATTGCTAGCCTTGAAAAGGCAAATGGCACAAGGTATGTCTTCTTCTCCTTCATATAGAGATATACCAAGGATGACATTCCCCAATCAGTCATATCAAGGCAATCCTACCAAAAAACAAGGGCAGCCAAACCATCTTCCTCCCCCACAAAGGAACCTCACCCTTGAAGCATCTCCAACCAACTCAGCAGTTGGATATCTAGAAATAGAACGTGATTTCTCTTTCTAACCTGAGTTTGAGCAAGAAAATGATGTTGATCTCTTCACAAAGGATCAAGAAGAATCAGCTGGCGACTCCCACATTGGTTTCTTGAATTATCAAGATGAACCCAGAAGTGAAGGTAAAGCAGATGAGGGATCATACGCAGTGTTCACTAAGTCAAAAAATCAATCATCCCAGTAAGTTGATAAAGAGAAGATAGAAGAGTGACCTCAACTAGCAATTTCAATTGCTAAGCATAGAACCACTCTGCCTTTCTAACCAAAGGACTTGGTAGTTGCTTAAAAAGTAAGTACCCCAATCATTTTTGCACCTTTAACTTCAAATTCGTAGGCCAGTCCTCCCCCTCCCAAAAACCAAAAAGATGAACTCCCATCCTCTCTTCTTAGTCCATTTCAGTCATTTGACATAATTGATCATGTCAAGAAATCCAAAATTCAAATGACTAAATTTGAATTCTCGCAAGCCAATCCTGAGCAGTTGGACATTGGTGGAGAATTAAGTATGGACCTATCTAAGGCAATGATCCTTGTCAAGGTTGTAATGAAGAGATTACTCCCTAAAAAGGAGGCAAAATATGTTATCAATGAGACATCAGTACCTGAAGCTTAGATTCTATTTCAGTCTCTAGGTAGGGGTAATTTTTTTTTATCCATAGAGGATGTTCATGTTTCTGCAGATGAAAGTCCTATAGGTGATAATCCAAAGATCGATTCAAATAAGACATCAGAAGAATTGGTAAGGTGTAGTACAGATAAAATGGCATCTTCCACCTCTAATAAAGAGAAATCTGATAGAAGATCAGTGTTTGATGATGTTTGGATCCTGAAATCTGATGGCAACAATTCTTCTACCAATGCTGGAGCTGGGACTCTGTTGATATCTCCTCAAGGAGATATTTTTCCTTCATACAAGTTGCAGTATAAGAACACCATCATTATAGTTGAATGTGAATCTCTATTGCTCAGATTGAAGGCTGATCAAGACCAAAATGTCAAACTCCTTCACACCAAAGGAGATGCTAAACTGATGGTGTCTAAAGGGGACAATCAAACATGTGCTAGACTGAACTAGCAGAATAGCAAGTTATGGTAGTGGACCATACTGCTGCGCTCCAAAGTCAACAAGAAGAACTCTTTTTAGAGAGAGCAAGGAGTTAATATTTTTAGAGAGAAGACCACGTCTTGCCATGGAGCAAGAGGAGAGAAACAAAAGGACTGAATAGAAAGTGTGATTCCTAGTGGAGAGTTCCATTCGCCCATCACCGCTTATGGGGACAAAATGATTTCTTGCTAGTTTATCAGGACAAAATGCCATCTTCATTGTCTCATAATGGGCAATATCTGAATCAATTCAATTTTTGAAGTATCAGATAAGTTCACCTAAGCATATGTACATTTATATAGTCTTTAGTTCTATTTTGTGCTTTTTGTTTTAGTTTTTTGGAGCCTTTCTTTTTGGCTAGCATGACTCCATAGCCTAATGGCACACTTCAAGGCACTAGAGATTCTAGTTTCTACTTCTCTCAGTGGTTCCAAATTTTCAACTAAAGGAAGCTCTCCAACTAGAGCCAACTGTTGTCTCCCAAAAATATCACTCATTTTTGGGACAACATTTGAACTATTTTGGTCCTACAAACCAAAATCCTCTCTTCCCCTTTAAAAAATCATTCTGAGCATTCAGGTTCTTCATTTTTAAAAGTTTTCTTATAAATCTATGGACTCTACAGGCTTGAATCTATGGACTCTGTAGGCTTCAATCTATGAACTCTACAGGCTTGAATCTACAGACTCTGCAAGAAAAAATCTACAGACTCTACAGGCTTAAAACTATGAACTCTATAGGCTTAAAACTATAGACTCCACAGGCTCATTTCTACGGACTCTCTCAAGGCTCGAGAGAAAACTTAGAGAAAACTACGGACTTCACAAGTTTATTTCTAGGCACTCTATAGGAAAGAAGCAAGCTCTCAACACTTAGGCAATTTCAAAGTTGGTTCAATGACAAGGTTCAACCAAAATGTCCATCAATAAGCTTCTAAGCAAAGATTGAACCATTGAACCGTTGAACCTTAAACCAAAAAAGTTCAAGGGTTCAATGGGTTCAAAGGTTCAATGTCATCAACAAGAGTTAAGCGCATTTGTCAGGTTCAAAGTTCAACCACTTTAAGGTTCAATGGATTCAAAACACTTATCAAAGAGAAGAAGGCTTGAACCATTAAACCATTTTGGTTCAAAGGTTCAATGGGTTCAATGATTCAAAGATTCAATGCGTAGTTGGTTCATGCAGACAAAGGACTTAGCCAAATAAAGGGATTGAACCGATTGAACCATTGAACAGTTGAACCAAAGTTGGTTCAATCTGTAGGTTTAAGGGAGTGCCCCAAAGTGAAAAGACCAAGTGCCCTTATGGAAGGCAGGGAACATTGGTCCAAAGATCAAAGGAAAGAAGTGATTGAACCAATAAAGTGATCAAAGCAAGAAAGTGATTGAACCAAGGAGCCGAGAAGGCCACCTGAACCGTTGAAACATTAAACCAATGACATCCTTGTGGATGTCAAATTTAAGGTAATAAAATATCTACTTAATTTCAAATGTGGTGCGGAACCTAAAAACAAACTCAATGACTAGCTTAAGAAGGAGCTAAAAGAGCCAGCAAAGCTAAGAATATAACCCCGAGGGCTCAGATTCTAGGAAAAGACAAAACCAAAAAGGGGAAAAGATAGCCTAGTAGCTTAAATTCAAGGAAGAGACAAAGCTAGAAAGGACAAAAGTAGAAAGAGAAGACTAGAAATATCTGCACAAAAGTTATTCTGGTAGCTGGAATAATCTGCAAATTAGATTTTTGAGTTTGCAAACATTGAAGGCACAATCTGTTGGTCTCCTTTGGAGTAAAGACAAAATGGATAGCTATGTAGACGTCAGAGGGATAGAGCAGATGATCTAGTCTTAGGAGAATACATATGGGATTAAATGACACACCATAGTTAAGATAGCTACCCTATTTTCAATGCAGTCTTTTGACAAACTTGGAAATGCATTCAAGGCATTGAATGCATAGCATGGGCCGTTCTATGGAACAAAGCACCAAGTCTTTCTTGGATGCTATATATTTTAATCTCTTGTATCATTCTAAGGGAGATCTTCCCATTACCAGAAGCAAAACTCTACCCAAATTGAAAGGCATCACTAAGACTTTGAGCTCATATTGTATATCATATTTCTTTGATTAATCAGAAAGCAAGTTACTTTCAGACTTTGTGATGTTATAGCTTGTATCATTCTAAGAGATTGTTCTTATGTTTATTTCCTGAATGTATTCTTGTTTATGCAATTTAACAAGCAAAGCTAGTGGAAGTGATAAGGAAGGTGTTATGAAGCCAGCTACTTTCAGACTTTGTGCTGTCATAGTTGTCTTTAGTGTGTGTTTATTTTTTGTTTCTGTGTAAAAGACCTTGGGATGACTTTGTGCCCCCATTGTTCTTCATACCTCACTCTTCGGCAATCAAAGTGGAGACTTTGTGCTACATCTTAGATTGTTGGTCACTCTGTACTCTGTTACCAGTCACTTGTTACCAGAAAGATTTATGTTGTTTGCAAGAACAAGCACTTCTAAAAGAAGAGAAGTGCCTTCTACCATTTCACCAAGTTTCTACTATCGAGGAAGGGATCTGGGTCTTGGTTGAATGTTACTTCTAAAAAAAGAGAAGTACCTTCACCAATCACCCAAGATTTCTCTTTTATCTATGAGCATCATCTCTGAAAAAAGAGAGATGGATGGTTTATTCTAACCCTAAGTGTTATTTTTTGCTTATTTATATAACATATAACTCCTTTATACCTATGAGGAACCTCCCCTTGATGAGAGGAAATATTTGTCCCCTTTAGATGTGGTAAACCTACAACTTTTAATGCCCAATCACTTTTGTTGTGGATGATCAGACCTATTTTGCTCATCAGTATGTTGGTGACAAAATATTCACCCAATAGTTTTTGGTGACTCTGCTGGAGATGAACGTCCAATCTAAAGCCTCAAGTTTCAGATTGAAGTAGTCCCTACCCTTATCCATTATATTTTGGTGACTCCATTTTGTGTCTTACCCATTATCATTATAGCCTTACCATCTTCCTCCACCTCCATGCCAACTGGAGAAGCACGCATAATTTAAAGCCTCAAGTTTCAAATTGAAGAAGTCCCTATCCTTCTCCATTATCATGCAAAGCATCTATTTCTACTGTTAGCAGAACTTTTTCAATACATACTCCACCCAGATTTGTTATCCCTCTTTTTCATAATCAAATCATGGTAGTTCCAAGCCCCTAGGGTAACTCTTTTGGTCCACTAAATTTGACTCCACCCCTGCATGAACTTCCATGTAGCTAAAAAAAATAACTTTCTCAAAATTTTTAGTGATGGGAGAGTTCAGCTTGATGAACACATTGTAGCCTTCAGCATAGCTTGTGGTGTAATAGGGGTGGAATTTGAAGACATGGCAATCAAGATCTTCATGGAAACACTATAAGGTGCTCTGTTATAGACTAGTTCTACCATCTGCAAGCTAGATCAGTAACTAACTGAGACACACTTAAAGCCAAATTTGAAGCAAGGTTCAAACCTATATAAGATGCACATGCCTTGCTATCCCAACTCACATAGATGAAGAAGGAACCTCATAAACCTATGAGGGACTTTATTTCTAGGTTTAACAAGCTGAGGCACAAGATTCTCGTGATCGCCCAACTGACACTTGCGAATCTCAAGTGTTTCTTCATCAACTCACAGCTGCCTGAAGTGAGTTTTTTGTTGAGATGGGCTAGACACATAGACATTGCTGCTACTCATGACTTGGCTACTGAGGTGGAAGATGATCTCATCTTGGCAAGGAAGATAAAAAGAGATCTTAACAGAGGCAAATCTTCTTCATCTTTTGATAATTCATCTACAAGTACCATTGATCAAATGGTGCAAAATTTGGAAAATGAATTGCTAGCCTTGAAAAGAAAAATGGCACAAGGTATGTCTTCTGCTCCTTCATAGAGAGATGTACCAAGGAGGACATTCCCCAATCATTCATATCAAGGAAATTCTGCTAGAAATCAAGGGCAGCCAAACCATCTTCCTCCCCCATAGAGGAACCTCACCCTTGAAGCATCTCCAACCAACTCAGCAGTTGGATATCTAGAAATAGAATGTGATTTCTCTTTTCAACCTAAGTTTGAGCAAAAAAATGATGCTAATCTCTTCACAGAGGATCAAGAAAAATTAGATGGCAACTCCCACATTGGTTTCCTAAATTATCAGGATGAACCTAGAAGTGAAGATAAAGCAGATGAGAGATCATACGCAGTGTTCACCAAGTCCAAAAATCATTCAGCCCAGTAAGTTGATAAAGAGAAAATAGAGGAGTGACCTCAACTAGCAATTTCAATTGCTAAGCATGGAACCACTCTGCCTTTCTAGGCAAAGGACCCTGTAGTTGCTAAAAAAGTAAGTACCCCAATCATTTTTGCACCTTCAACTTCAAATTTGTAGGTCAATCCTCCTCATCCCAAAAACCAAAAGGATGAACTCCCATCCTCTCTTTCTAGTTCATTTTAGTCATTTGACATAATTGATCATGTCAAGAAATCCAAAATTCAAATGACTAAATTTGAATTCCCGCAAGCCAATCCTGAGCAGTTAGACATTGGTAGAGAATTAAGTATGGACCTGTCTGAGGCAAAGATCCCTGTCAAGGGCATAATGAAGAGATTACTCCGTAAAAAAGAGGCAAAATATGTTGTCACTCAAACATTAGCACCTGAAGCTTAGATTCTATTTGAGTCTGTAGGTAGGGGTAATTATTATTTGTCCACAGAGGATGTTCATGTTTCTGTAGATGATTGTCCTGTAGGTGACAATCCAAAGATTGATTCAAACAAGACATCAAAAGAATTGGTAGGGCAAAGTACAAATAAAAAAGCATCTTCCACTTCCAATAAAGAGAAACATGATAGAAGATCAGTTTCTAATGATGTTTGGATCTTGGAATCTGATGGCAAATTTTCTTCTACCAATGTTGGAGCTGAGACTATGTTGATATCTCCTCAAGGAGATATTTTTCTTTCATACAAGTTGCAGTTCAGCAACACCAACAACATAGCTGAATGTGAATCTCTATTGCTCAGATTGAAGCCTGTTCAAGACCAAGATGTCAAACTCCTTCACACCAAAGGAGATGATGAACTGATGGTGTCTGAGGGGGACAATCAAAACATGTGTTGGACTAAACTAGCAGAATAGCAAGTTATGGTAGTGGACCATAATGTTGCACTCCAAAGTCAATAAGAGGAACTCTTCGTAGAGAGAGCAAAGAGTTACAATTTTTAGAGAGAAGACCACGTCTTACCATGGAGCAAGAGGAAAGAACCAAAAGGAGTGCACAAAAAGTGTGATTCCTTGTGGAGAGTTCTATTCGCCCATCACCGATTCTTGGGACAAAATAGTTTCCTACTAGTTTATCAAGATAGAATGCCATCTTCATTGTCTAATAATGGGCAGTGTTTGAATCACCTCAATTCTTGAAGTAATAGATAAGTTCACCTAAACATATGTACATTTGTATAGTCTTTAGTTCTATTTTGTGCTTTTTGTTTTAGTTTTTTGGAGCCTTTCTTTTTGGCTAGCATGACTCCATAGCCTAATAGCACACTTAAAGGCACTAAAGATTTTGGTTTCTATTTCCCTCAGTTGTTCTAAGTTTTTAACTGAAGGAAGTTCCCCAACTGGAGCCAACTATTGTCCACCAAAAATATCACTCATTTTTTGGAAAACATTAGAACTATTTTGCTCCTATAGACCAAAATCCTCTCTTCCCCTTTCAAAAATTATTTTGAGAATTCAAGTTCTTCATTTTTCAAAGCTATCTTAGAAATCTACGGACTCTATAGGCTTGAATCTATGGACTCTATAGGCTTCAATCTATGAACTCTTCAGGCTTGAATCTATGGACTCTATAGGTCTACAGGCTTAAAACTATAAACTCTACAGGCTTAAAACTACAGACTCTACAGGCTCATTTCTACATACTCTCTCAAGGCTTGAGAGAAAACTACAGACTTCACAAGTTGATTTCTACAGACTCTACAGAAAAGAAGCAAACTCTCAACACTTAGGCAATTTCAAGGTTGGTTCAATGACAAGGTTCAACCAAAATGTCCATCGATAAGATTCTAAGCAAAGATTAAACCATTGAACCTTAAACCAAAAAGGTTTAAGGGTTTAATGGGTTCAAAGGTTCAATGTCATCAACAAGAGTTAAGCTCATTTGTCAAGGTTCAAAGTTCAACCACTTTAAGGTTCGATGGCTTCAAAACACCTATCAAAGAGAAGAAGGCTTGAAGCATTGAACCGTTGAACCATTAAACCATTTTTGTTCAAAGGTTCAATGCACAGTTGGTTCAATCAACAGGTTCAAGGGAGTGCCCCAAAGTGAAAAGACCAAGTGCCCTTGTGGAAGGTAGGGAACATGGGTCCAAAGATCAAAGGAGAGAATGATTGAAAAAATAAAGCGATTAAACTAATAAAGTACTCAAAGTAAGAAAGCGATTGAACCAAGGAGTCGAGGAGGCCACCCAAACCATTGAAATAGTCAACCAATGACATCCTTGTGGATGTCAAATTTAAGGTAATGAAATATATGCTCAGTTTCAAATGTGGCGCGAAACATAAAAATAAACTCAATGACTCGCTGAAGAAGGAGCTGAAAGAGCCGACAAAGCTAAGAATATAACCCCAAAGGCTAAGATTCTAGGAAAAGACTAATCCAGAAAGAGGAAAAGATAGCCTAGGAGCTTAAATTTCAAGAAGAGACAAAGCTAGAAAGGACAAAATCAAAAAGAGGAGAAGACCAAAAATATCTGCACAGAAGTTATTCTGGTAGCTAGAATAGTCTGCAAAGTAGATTTTTGAGCTTGCCAACATTGAAGGCACACCTTGTTGGTCTCCTTTGGAGTAAAGATAAAATGGACAGCCACGTAGACATCAGAGGGGATAGACCAAATGATCCAAGCTTAGGAGAAGACATATGGGATGAAATGACATGCCATAGTTAAGACAGCTACCCTATTTTCAATGCAGTCCTTTGACAAACTTGGAAATGCATTCAAGGCAATGAATACACAGCATGAGCCATTCTATGGAACAAAGCACCAAGTCTTTCTTGGATGATATATATTTTAATCTCTTGTATTATTCTAAGGGAGATCTTCCCATTATCAGATTGAAGTAGTCCCTACCCTTATCTATTATATTCTACTGACTCCATTTTGTGTCTTACCCATTATCATTATAACCTTACCATCTTCCTCCACCTCCATGCCAACTAGGGAAGCATGCATAATTTGAAGCCTCAAGTTTCAAATTTAAGTAGTCCCTGTCCTTCTCCATTACCAAGCAAAGCATCTATTTCTACTGTTAGTAGAACTTTGTCAATACATACTCCACCCAGATTTTTTATCCCTCTTTTTCATAATCAAATCATGGCAGTTCGAGGCCCCTAGGGTAACTCTTTTGGTCCACTAAATTTGACTCCACCCCTGCATGAACTTCCATGCAGCTCAAGAAATAACTTTCTCAAATTTTTTAGTGATGGGAGAGTTCACCTTGATGAACACATTACAGCCTTCAACATAACTTGTGGTGTAATAAGGGTGGAATTTGAAGACGTGGCAGTCAGGCTCTTCATGGAAACACTATAAGGTGCTCTGTTACAGACTAGTTCTACCATCTGCAAGCTAGATCAATAACTAATTGGGACACACTTAAAGCCAAGTTCGAAGCAAGGTTCAAACCTGTAGAAGATGCACATGCCTTGCTGGCCCAACTCACATAGATGAAGAAGGAACCTCATGAACCTATGAGGGACTTTATTGCTATGTTCGACAAGCTGAGGCACAAGATTCCCATGATCACCCAGCTGACACTTGAGAATCTCAAGTGTTTCTTCATCAACTTACATCTGCCTGAAGTGAGTTTTTTTTTGAGATGGGCTAGACACATAGAAATTGTTGTTGCTAATGACTTGGTTACTGAGGTGGAAGATGATCTCATCTTGGTAAGAAATATAATAAGAGATCTTAATAGAGGCAAATCTTCTTCATCTTCTGAGAATTCATCTACAAGTACCACTGATCAAATGGTACAAAATTTGGCAAATGAATTGCTAGCCTTGAAAAGGCAAATGGCACAAGGTATGTCTTTTGCTCCTTCATATAGAGAAGTACCAAGGAGGACATTCTCAAATCAGTTATATCAAGGCAATTCTACCAGAAATAAAGGGTAGCCAAACCATCTTCCTCCCCCATAGAGGAACCTCACCCTTGAGGCATCTCCAACCAACTCAACAGTTGGATATCTAGAAATAGAACGTGATTTCTCTTTCCAACCTGAGTTTGAGTAAGAAAATGATGTTGATCTCTTCACAGAAGATCAAGAAGAATCAGTTGGTGACTCCCACATTAGTTTCCTAAATTATCAAGATGAACCTAGAAGTGAAGGTAAAGCAGATGAGGGATCATACACAGTGTTCACCAAGTCTAAAAATCAGTCAGCCCAGCAAGTTGATAAAGAGAAGACAAAGGAGTGACCTCAACCAGCAATTTCAATTGCTAAGCATGGAACCACTCTGCCTTTCTAGAAGGTAAGTACCCCAATCATTTTTGCACCTTCAACTTCAAATTTGTAGGCCAGTCCTCCCCCTCCCAAAAACCAAAAAGATGAATTCTCATCCTCTCTTCTTAGTCTATTTCAGTCATTTGACATAATTGATCATGTCAAGAAATCCAAAATTCAAATGACTAAATTTGAATTCCTGCAAGCCAATCCTGAGCAGTTAGACATTGTTGGAGAATAAAGAATGGACCTGTCTGAGGCAAAGATCCTTATCAAGGGTGTAATGCAGAGATTACTCCCTAAAAAGGAGGCAAAATATGTTGTCAATCAGACATGAGCACCTGAAGCTTAGATTTTATTTGAGTCTACAGGTAGGGGTAATTATTTTTTGTCCACAGAGAATGTTCATGTTTCTCCAGATAAAATTCTTATAGGTGACAATCCAAAGAATGATTCAAACAAGATATCAAAAAAATTGGTAGGGTGCAGTACAGATAAAAAATCATCTTCCACTTCTAATAAAGAGAAATTTGATAGAAGATCAGTTTCTAATGATGTTTGGATCTTGGAATCTGATGGCAACAATTCTTCTATCAATGATGGAGCTAGGACTGTGTTGATATCTCTTTAAGGAGATATTTTTCCTTCATACAAGTCGCAGTTTAGCAACACCAACAACACAGATGAATGTGAATCTTTGTTGCTCAGATTGAAGGTTGATTAAGACCAAGATGTCAAACTCTTTCACACCAAAGGAGATGATACATTGATGGTGTCTAAGGGGGACAATCAAAACATGTGCTGGACTAAACCACCAAAATAGCAAGTTATGGTACTGGACCATACTGCTGCTCTCTAAAGTCAGCAAGAGGAACTCTTCACAGAGAGAGCAAGAAGTTATAATTTTTAGAGAGAAGACCATGTCTTGCCATGGAACAAGAGGAGAGAAACAAAAGGACTGAATAGAAAGTGTGATTCCTGGTGGAGAGTTCTATTCGCCCATCACCGATTTTGGGGACAAAATGGTTTCCTCCTTGTTTATCAGGACATAATGCCATCTTCATTATCTCACAATGGAAAAAGTCTGAATCACTTCAATTCTTGAAGTATCAGATAAGTTCACCTAAGCATATGTACATTTGTATAGTCTTTAGTTCTATTTTATACTTTTTGTTTTAGTTTTTTGGAGCCTTTTTTTTTTGCTAGCATGACTCCATAGCCTAATGGCACACTTTAAGGCACTAGAGATTCTTGTTTCTACTTCCCTCAGCTATTCTAAGTTTTCAACTGAAGGAAGTTCCCCAACTGGAGCCAAGTGTTGTCCCCCAAAAATATCACTCATTTTTGGGACAACATTTGAACTATTTTGGTCCTACATACCAAAATCCTCTCTTCCCCTTTCAAAAATTATTCTGAGCATTCAGGTTTTTCATTTATCAAAGCTTTCTTAGAAATCTACAAACTCTGCATGCTTGAATCTATGGACTCTACAGGCTTCAATCTACGAACTCTCCAGGCTTGAATCTATGGACTCTACAAGAATAAATCTAAGGACTATATAGGCTTAAAATTATGGACTCTATAGGCTTAAAACTATAGACTCTGTAGGCTCATTTCTACGGACTCTCTCAAGGCTCGAGAGAAAACTACGAACTTCACAAGTTGATTTCTACAGAGTCTGCAGGAAAGAAGCAAGCTCTCAACACTTAGGCAATTTCAAGGTTGGTTCAATGACAAGGTTCAACCAAAATGTCCATCGATAAGCTTTTAAGCAAAGATTGAACCATTGAACTGTTGAACCTTGAACCAGAAAGGTTCAAGGGTTTAATAGGTTCAAAGGTTCAATGTCATCAACAAGAGTTAAGTACATTTGTCAAGGTTCAAAGTTTAACTGCTTTAAGGTTCAATGGCTTCAAAAAACTTATCAAAAAGAAGAAGACTTGAACCATTGAACCATTTTGGTTCAATGGGTTCAATGGTTTAAAGGTTCAATGCGTAGTTGGTTCAAGCAGACAAAGGACTTAGCCAAACAAAGGGATTAAATTGATTGAACCATTGAACCAAAGTTGGTTCAATCAGCAGGTTCAAGGGAGTGCCCCAACGTGAAAAGACCAAGTGCCCTTGTGAAAGGTAGGAAAATTCATTCAAAGATCAAAGGAAAGAAGCGATTGAACTAAGGAGATGATAAGGCCACCTGAACCATTGAAATAGTCAACCAATGACGTCCCCATGGATGTCAAATTTAAGGTCATGAAATATCTGCTAAGTTTCAAATGTGGCATGGAACCTAAAAACAAACTCAGCGACCAGCTGAAGAAGGAGCTGAAAGAGCTAGCAAAGCTAAGAATATAACCCCAAGGGCTCATATTCTAGGAAAAGACAAAACCAAAAAGGGGAAAAGATAGCTTAGGAGCTTAAATTCTAGGAAGAGACAAAGCTAGAAAGGACAAAAGCAGAAAGAGGAAAAGAGCAGAAATATCTAGACAAAAGTTATTTTGGTAGCTGGAACAGTCTGTAAAGTAGATTTTTGAGCTTGCAAACATTGAAGGCGCACCCTATTGGTCTCCTTTGGAGTAAAGACAAAATAGACAGATATACAGATGTCAGAGGGGACATACTAGATCATCCAAGGATGAAATGACATGCCATAGTTAAGACAGCTACCCTATTTTCAATGTAGTCCTTTGACAAACTTGAAAATGCATTCAAGGCATTGAATGCATAGCATGGGTCATTCTATAGAACAAAGTGCCAAGTCTTTCTTGGATTCTATATATTGTAATCTCTTGTATCATTCTAAAGGAGATATTCCCATTACCAGAAGCAAAACTTTGTCCAAATTGAAAGGCATCACTGAGACTTTGAGTTCAGATTGTTTATCATATTTCTTTGTTTAATCAGAAAGCAAGTTACTTTCAGACTTTGTGTTGTTATAGCTTGTATCATTCTAGGAGATTGTTCTTATGTCTATTTCTTGAAGGTATTCTTGTTTATGCAATTTAACAAGTAGAGCTAGTGGAAGTGATAAGGAAGGTGTCCTGAAGCCAACTACTTTCAGACTTTGTGTTGTCATAGTTGTCTTTAGTGTGTGTTTATTTTTTGTTTCTGTGTAAAGGACCTTGGGATGACTTTGTGCCCCCTTTGTTCTTCGTACCTCACTATTGGGCAGTCAAGCTGAAGACTTTGTGCTACATCTTAGATTGCTAGTCACTTTGTACTCTGTTACCAGTCACTTATTACCATAAAGATTTATGTTGTTTGCAAGAACAAGCACTTTTAAAAGAAGAGAAGTGCCTTCTACCATTTCACCAAGACTTTTACTATCCAGGAAGGGATCTGGCTCTTGGATGAATGTTACATTTGAAAGGAGAGAAGTGCCTTCACCAATCACCCAGGATTTCTCCTTTGTCTATGAGCATCATCTCTGAAAAAAAGAGATGTATGGTTTATTCTACCCCTGAGTGTTATTTTCTGCTCATTTATATAGCATATAGTTCCTTTATACCTATAGGGAACCTCCCCTTGATGAGAGGAGAGATTTGTCCCCTTTAGATGTGGTAAACCTACAACTTTGGATGATCGATCTCCTTTGTTGTGGATGATCAGACCTATTTTTCTCATCAGTACATTGGTGACAAAATATTCACCCAACACAGTGTATCATGGAAAACCTATTCTACTGCAAGATATCTCACTAACATAAAAATCATAATTACCAAAGATAATGTCTCATTATACATTATTTAACCAAAATATTTATACTAAGTACATCTTATTAGAAATCATATCACATCACATGTTAAACATATGAGTAAGTAAAGTATACTCTTACTTCATCAATGCATGAATGCATCATACATTATTATTTAACTCATACATGAAATAATGCCTACAGTTTATACCCCTGAGTATGTTTCACATTCATATTAAATTACATATTCTCAACTACTAAAATAATATCCAAACTACACCTCATGATATCCCATAATATCATAGTCTAATGTTCTAGGACATAACTACTAGTTTTTTCAGAATCAATCAAACAAATTAGTCATAAATACATGAAATCATATGTTTTTATTCAAGCAATATTATATAACAAGCAAGTCATGCAATCACATAAAAGTCTAATCATTCATTTACTCTTTCAAGATTATATGCACGCATACATTATATCTTATTCATTATTACAAAACATATTGATCAAGTAATAACTAACACATACTTTTAATCAGTCAACATAGGTGAGAGTCTAGACATACAACTATAATACGTACCATCTGTGCATATACTTTTAAGCTAATGTATTATATGATATCCCATACTATCATAGTTCATTATGCATAAGCACCCTACTCACACATGAACAAAAAATCTTACACTATAATTTTTAAACAAAAAGGTATATGATTATACCACCTAGGTACACCATAGATTATGTTGCAAAATAATAATCAGATGAAAACATATCTCTAGACACAAAACATGGTGCACTAATTTATTCTATAAATGTCTAATCACTTGCACATAAAATACTCTTACAACATATATTGCACACAAGTTTTGATCTATGCATGACTCTAAAATTTTGACTTTGTCGACATATTGCATAACACACCGCTTGATCGGATTATCTATAGCCATCATTGGTGGTGCTACCTAGGCTAGTAAAGTCCTTCTCACAACCTATTAGTATTACCAATGCAGAATCTATATTAAACACATATAACATAGCATATAACTTAAATATTCAATCATATTTTTCCCTATACTAAGAATGGAACAATATTTAATAAAACATAATGAATCTCCAAGCATTTTATTATTATGTACATAACATATATACAGTCCATACTCAATCATACCATCCAGTTATGCTAAACAAAGGACCATAATTACATACATACAACATCACATATAAATAAGTACAAATTTGAAAAAATCATATCAACAGAGTATGATAACAAAAGGATCTTACATACTATTCAATCATAATTGAATTTGGTTTCAAAACATCATTAAATTTATACGGGCTTTAATAAACAAACATTTTTTGTTTTTTTTAAAACACAACCGAGCATAAATCCATAACTACTAAGTATGGAAATAAGCAATCTGAACCACTAAACAGATTTTACCTAAGATATAATAACTTAAGCCATTATTGTATAATTCTAGTTACACAATAGAACTTAACCATTTCCACTAATAAGTTAGATTTAGCTAAAATATTTAAATGAAATTAAATACATACTTCAACAATATAAATATATATATCTAACTTTATATATATAATTTTCATCTAAATTACTCAACCGAGTTTACTAATTTTTATATCTAAAACAACATATGAAAATAATGTCCACTCAACTGAATTAAGTTGGTTACTAGTCCAAACTTCTCTTCTATTGACTTTTTGTTTATATTAAGCAAAAGTATCAAGTCGCTTTATGTTTATGAATAATATTGTTAAACATGGACAACCAATTTACTCTTATTTATCTATCCCATTGAAAGCCTTATTCGCTTATGGAAGTCATAGTTTTTTCAATGTTATAATGACTAGATGAATTGTTTTCTATATAATCAATATGCTTAAGATACAACTCTCAATTCTGCATAATAAAATCCGTATTACTATGTCCATGTATCTAAGCAAATAATATCCTCCAAAGTATATGAAATCAAGTTGCCATTATTATACCAAAGTTTTGTGTGTGTGTGTGTGTGAATATTTATATTTATACATATATACCTCTGGCTACCTAGAATTTAGGATTTTTAATTCGTTATAATATATATAAACACATAAATACAATTTTATATTTGTCAACCAGCTGTCCACAGCTTATAACAATAATGTTTACTATATTATCATTTATAATCAAATAAATGGAATACTACAAGGCATCCCCCTTGAGATATTGTCTTTATAACATAATTAGGAAAAATTAAAATTAGATGAATAACATTTTAATTAGCTACAGAATTATTATACGTATGCTAAAATATGATTTACTATTTTATACACAACGTCCAAATCGATGACTTGGCATTCAATTAAAGACTTTTGTGTGTTCAATAAATGAACTCAACTTTGCAATATTACACTCATCATTATTTATTTAAACTCGGTGCTTTAAAATAAATACTTAGTGCTTCATATTAAACACTCAGCGAATGTAATTATGAATTAGTGACTTAACTACTTTGAGACAACATTTTAATTTTTGGTTCAGCATTTCAAATAAATACTGGGCACTTAAGTTATATATCTGGCATTTCATATTTTATACTCAGCTTTTCATAATGACTCAACCATTACAATATGAGACTAAGCGCTTCAATCTATAACTTAGCATTTCAATTTTTATATACAACATCTCAAACATTTATACCTAACATACTATTTAATATGCTCAACATACTGTTTAATATGCTCAGTGTACAACATTTCATTATAGATGGTTTAATCATTGCCCAGACTCTTCTTAAACAAGACACTAGAAAATTTATCTATATTATGATGCTTTCAATATATACAAGTACATATTTTGATCTAAAACTAAATTAAGCACAAATTCAAATGGGATGCAATCCTATAATATAAGATGCAGTCTAAGCATAACAAAATGTAGGCTTAATAGCAGCCATAACATGTTAGACTTGTTTTGTCATCTTCTTGGATTTACAATCAATTGAATTAACTTGTATTTTTTCATATTAAAATACAACCTGATTATTTCAATATAATATTTTTCTAACATAGGCTCATAATTATTAAAATAATATTCACACCAATTGGCACATAAGAATGTAATTGTAGAACCTACCTTTTTAATAATTGCATAATGAGGGATCCACCTTTCTCTTATGTTTTCCAATCTCTGTCCCTAAGTTCGCCTTTTCTTCTTTGTATCCTCCTTCACCTATTCTCCTTATCTCTATGTGTGCCCTCTTTAAATTTCATAATCCTTTATTTATGAAATTACCTTTCCTTCATTCTATTACATCTCTTATTCATGGAATCCACCCTTAGCTCACCATCCATGCATGGCATCTTTCTCCTTTCTTAACTTCACTCTTCTATTGCTAACTGTCACTCCTAATCTGTAGATTATCTCACCTTGAAATTCTTAAAACATTTAATTAGTTTATTTAATCCTAGTTTTTCTTTGTTAATTCAAGCATAAGGCCAATTAAATGTATTATTTATAGATTTCATTGCCATAATTCTCCAAGTTATCATAAACTTAAGTTTAATTGACAAAAATAATGATAATCAATTACCAACTTTTAATTTCATGCATGTATCTCATTCTAAGATTAGATTGTCTTTGATTAAGGTTAGAACATTAAAATAACTTAGGTTCCTTGAAAGTAATCATTACAAAAATAATTATTTATTTAACTAATAGATATATAAGCCCATAATTGCTTCTAATTACAAAATAATTGTATCTATAAAAACTATTAATTAAATATCTATTTTACTGGTTTATTCTTGAAAATTAAGATAATTAATTTAAATAAATCTAATGCATATTAATAACTAAATTTTGTACACTAATATAATCACATACAATATTTATTTAATTATGCACTAACATCTAAAACATGTTATGTATATAATATTTTTAAAATTTATTATATATGTGTGTAGGGTCACTAGCAGTTTCTTTATCATCACCCAATCATCCTATCTAATACATCATTTTTGATGATGCTCTCCCTCCATTGTTCTCTAAGGATAGGATCAACCTGCATCCACATCACAACAAATTAGTAGTTAGTCTGAGTCGTCATAAATATCTATCAATGACATAAAACTAATAAATACATATCCATAATATACAAAATAAAATACAGTTGTTGCATCATGTATACTAATCTACAATATCACTATCTCGTTATAGTATATGTCAAAAAGCTTTAGTTAAAGCAATGATCATAAGGTAATAAGCATGTTAATCCCCAAAATTAAAGGTTATAAATTATAGTGTGAAATTAAGATGTGACATCTTCCCCCGTTAAAACAGGTCATCGTCCTGATGACTCTTATTCAAATAAAAATTTTGATTAATAAATAGAGTTTAAAAACATCAAAACATGGTATCAAGTATCATATCATGTAAAAAAATACAAAATTTACCTAAAGAACTTATCATAGTTCTCATATTTAACACTACTCTTAGATTATTGGTCCCACAAAACCCTATTTGATGACATTTCCTATTATGCAAACAAGTTGTGTGAATGTCACTTATGTTGATTAGTTATATCATGACCACCTCATGCTCCAGAACCGCAAAAAAAAATCCATAATAACTTGGTAAGAGACTTATTGGCTTTACAAAAACATATGAGATCATCACAAAAGTCAAAACAAATAACTAGGGAGAGCTCCACAAAACCTTCCAGTCCCTCTACACATCTCTCTAACCTAGAGAATGTATTTCTCATTCTAGAGAAAAGTATTTAGGGAACCCAACAAGAATGATGTACATATATGTTTATATTATTGCTACTCCATGTATCTTCAAATAAAAATAGCATGTCAATACTATCACTACTCAATTAGAGATCTAGACAAGTACGATGATGAATAGGAATTGGTAATAATATATATAAAATCATGGAATACCCATACACAGTATACATGCATATGGCCATATGATTGAATTTGATAAGTTCTACCTATCAAATCTTGGATTTGACAAGTTTGTCTATCAGATTCAATTCAATACCAACAATTTGAGTCAATGTGAGGTTAAGTAAGATATTGTCCTATTGCTTATAACTCACGTTCCTAATTCACCACTCTTCCCTCAAGTCTCTACGACTTGAAAATCTCCTCAATGTGCATAAGGTCTAATAAAACATAAATATATATTGTCAAATCACAGAAATCAATACTACATGCTAAATGATTCTAGATATATTAACATACATACAAGAAAAATCTTACATTTATTCTCTAATTGCATTGAGTTGTTACTAATCAAACATAACTAGTATCATATTCTGTAACATAACCTATAGTGTTATATTCATAGTAAAGAGGAAGTAATATCATAATTAACATAACATACAAAGGCCAAAGATCATACCATCCTTATAACCTTATAAATGAGACAATGTCTCCTTGCCTGCATGACTAGTACACAACAAGTTAAAAGTCATCTCAACCCTTTTAGACTACCAAGATGTTCTCTCCATCTTATACCTTACTTTCTCCTGAATAAATGTATATATATATATATATATATATATATATATATATATATATATATATATATATATATATATATATATCTTCAAAATAATATGCTTGAAAAAGAGAATAATATTAGTCTAAACAAAGGTATATAATAATTATAATCAACAAAAAATAATATAAATTCAAGGTTTGTAATTCCTTGAGGTCAAATTAGATAAAATAGTAACTATAAAAAGTCCCAAAGTGGATATTAGATAACTAACGTCTCAAAAACAAATCTCCTACATACCCTCACATGATAAAAAAAGAAACACCATAATCCATGTTGTCATTCACTATTCACTTATCAACTTGTAAGTGTAGTATTATAACCTACCTCCATAACCAGAAGGAAGATACTAACCTTAAAAATGCATCAATCTATCAAATCCTACAGCTTCTCTTAACAAGAAGTAGTAAACACTATCCCAAGAGCTCAAAGGTATAAGATCAAATAACATTTCAAAAACAAGTTTCTACCTAAGGAAACACTAAATCAACATCTTCAAAATAACAACTCACCTCTCAGTTAACTAAGAGAGATGACACTTCTTCTCAAGTATATATAAATATAAGGATTCTAAAATATATAACAAACTCCTAACACAAAGGAATTCTCAACCAAGATATTTATACTTAACTATAAGAAAAATTTTACCATACTAGGTAGTGCCAAACTAGAATGGTCTTAAAGGATTTATCACTCCCAAGATTTGTGTAACTAAAACACAAAATGAATGCATAAATACTTAAGTGGGAAACACTTCATACATAAAACATAAATGGTGAAGGTTATTTGATTACCAAGAAAGATATGTAATCATACTCTAGGTGTTTAATCTAAAGATTGAAAATATGTTAAAAATACTCTTGCTCACAACTCAGAAACTTACCTATGCTCTTACCTACCCCAACACCTTAACTATCTAACACCAATGAGACACTCAATAAACCAACCCTTTAACAACTCTAATGGGGTATGAATGTTCTTAAGGTGCACACTTAATGTGCCACACACACATTCACATTTCTCCTCTCTATTAAATATAAAGGTAGAAAAATGCTAATGGGCTCATTAGGTCCTAAAGTTTGAGCCAAAACTCTGATACCACATGTTACAACCCCTCAATTTATAACTTATAATAATATAGTATTTTTTTATAAATATTACCTAAAATTCATTCCATTCAACCATAGTTTCTAAATTTACAATATTGAATGCAATATAATATATCACAATATCAAGGAATGTAAATACATTAGGACTCAGCCAGAACTGGTCCACTAATACAAAAATTATTATCCAATATATATAAATGAAATACAATTCAATTTCCTTTAGGCCTTCAGTATTAATATAATAAATAGATACCAAGCCCTCTGGAGCTCGATTTGAACCAACTCGTGAATCATTGAATCTCTAGCGCAGTCTTTAGGTAAGTAGTATTGTTGTGGGAAGGAAGAGTATCATCCGAGTACTTTTCCATATCAATCATGAACCAATGATCCCCCACACAATCCCCTATCTAGGAATAGCCCTCCCTTCATGGATAAGTAGATAGAATGGTATAGGAACCCAGAGAACAAGCAAGTACCCAAGTGTGTATAATTTCTAAAACTAAACATGCAGTGTATCATGGAAAACCCATTCTATTTCAAATAATCACATTGACATGAAAATAATACATACCAAAGATAATATCTCACTATACATCATTTAACCATAAGATTCATACTAAGTTCATCCTTCTATCACATCACATGGTAAACATAGGAGTAAGCAAAGTACTTTTACTTCATTAATGTATGAATGAATCATACAGTATTATTTAACTCATACAAGAAATAATGCCTATAGTTCATATCACTTGAGTATGTTTCACATTCATATTAAACTATAGATTTCTAACTACTAAAATAAGATCTAAATAACTACACTTCATTATATCCCATAATATCATAGTTTGGTGTTCTAGGACATAACTACTAGTTTTCCTACACTTAGTCATACAAAGTAGTCATAAATACATGGAATTGTGTACTTTTTTTGAGCAAGAACATATAATAATCAAGTCATATAAACACGTAAAATTCTCATAATTCATTTAATCTCTCAAGATTTTATGCACGCATACATTATATCCTACTCACTGTTACAAAACATGTTGATCAAGTAATAACCAACACATAATTTTAATTAGTCAATGTAAGTGAGAGTCTAGACATACAAATATAATATGTATCATTTAGGCATATACATTTAAGCTAATATAATCTATGATATCCCATACTATCATAGATTATTGTGCATGAGCACCCTACTCACACATGAATAAACAATCTTACACTATACTTATTAAATGAACAAGTACATGGTTATACCACCTAGTTACATCTTAGATTATATTGCACAATAATAATCAGATGAAAACATATCTCTAGGCACACAACATGATACACTAATTTATTCTAAAAATATCTAATCACTTGCACATAAAACACTCTTACAACATATATTGCACACAATTTTTCATATATACATGAATTTATAAATTTTACCTTGTCGACATATTGCATAACACACCACTTGATTGGATTATCTATATCCATCATTGATAGTGCTACCTAAGACAGTGAAGTCCATATCACTACCTATTAGTATTGTCCATACAAAATCTATATTAAAAACATATAACATAGCATATAACTTAAATATTCAGTCCTAATTTTCCCTATATTAGGAATGGAACAATCTTTAAACATTTTATCCATCAATAGCATAATAAATCTCCAAGCATGTTATTGTTATGTATATAAAATATATACAGTCCATACTCAATCATACCATTTGGGTATGTTAAATAAAGGACCATAATTATATACATATAAAATTAGATATAAATAAGTACAATTTTAACAAGATCACACCAACTGAATATGATAACAAAATGACCTTACATACTATTCAATCATAATTGAATTTGGTTTGAAAACATCATTAAATTTATATAGGGTTTAATAAACAAAAATTCTTATTCTTTTTTAAAACATAATTGAGTATAAATTCATACCTACTAAATATTGAAATAAGCAATCCCAACTACCAAACAAATTTTACCTATGTTATAACAACTTAAGCCATTAATGTATAATTTTGGTTATATAATATAACTTAACCAGTTCCACTAATAAGCTAGGTTTAGCTCAAAGATTTAAATGAAATTAAATATATACTTCAGCATTATAAACACACACACACACACACACACATATAACTTATGTAGTTTTAGATAGAAGAATTAGTGAACTTAGTCGAGTAAATTAGATGAAAATAAATTACATACATACATATAATTTATTTTCATCTAATTTACTCGACTAAGTTTACTAATTCTTCTATCTAAAACTACATATGAAAATAATATCCACTTAGTTGAATTAAGCTGGTTACCAGTCTAAACTTCTCTTTTGTTGACTTTTCATATTGACCTTTTATTCTATATTAAGCAAGACTATCAAGTCGCTTCATGTTTATTAATATAATTGTTAAACATGGACAATCAGTTTACTCTTGTTTATCTAGCCCATTGAAAGCCTTATTCACTTATGGAAGTCATATTTTTTTCAATATTATAATGACTAAATGAATTATTTTCAATATAATTGATATGTTGTAAGCTACATCTCTCAGTTATGCTTAATAAAATCTGTATTACTATGTCCATGTATCTAAACAAATAATATCCTCCAATCAATCAATCAATATATATATATATATATATATGGATATATATATTTGGAAGTGGAATATATATATATATATATATATATATATATATATATATATATATATATATATATATATATATATCCATCCCCTTTCAAACATATATATATAATAAATTTGTCACTATTATACTGAAGTTTTGAATGTTTTTGATGTCATATATATATGTGTGAATATTTATCTTTTTGTATATATACCTTTGGTTACCTAGAATTTTGGATTTTTAATTCATTGTAATATATATAAAAACATAAATAGATTTTCCTTTTTGTTTACTAGTTGTCTACAACTTATAACAATAATGTTTACTATATTATCGTTTCTAATCAAACAAATGGAATGATACAAGTCACCCCCTTTGAGATGTTGTCTTTATAACATAAGTAAGACAAATTGAAATCAGATGAATAACATTTTAATTAACTGCAAAATTATTGTCTGTATGCTAAAATATGATTTACTATTTTATCGACAACATCTAAATTAGTGACTTGGCATTCAATTAAAGACTTTTGTGTGTTTAATAAATGAACTCAGCTTTACAATATTAAACTCAGTGTTCTTTATTTAAACTCAGTGCTTTAACATAAATATTCAACACTTCATATTAAATACTTAGACAATGTAATTCTAACTCAACGACTTAACTACTTTGAGACAACATTTTAATTTTTGGTCAAACGTTTTAAATAAATACTTGACACTTAAGTTGTATGCTTGGTGTTTCATATTTGACACTTGGATTTTTATAATGACTTAGCCATTACAATACAAGACTAAGCACTTCAATCTATAACTTAGCATTTCAATTTTTATATACAACATTTTAAACATTTATACTTAGCATACTATTTAATATGCTCAACGTATAATGTTCTACTATAGATGGTTTAATCACTGCCCAAACTCTTCTTAAACAAGATGCTATAAAATTTATGTGTATTTATGATGCTTTCAATATATACGAGTACATATTTTGATCTAAAACTAAATGCAACTTAAATTCAAATGGGATGCAAACCTATAATATAAGATATTGTCCAAGCATAACAAAAACACAGGCTTAATATCAGCCATAACATGTGAAACTTGTTTCGTCATCTTCTTGGATTTACAATAAATTGAATTAACTTGTATTCTTCCATATTAAAATGTAGCCTGATTATTTCAATCTAATATTTTTTTAACGCATGATCATAATTATTAAAATAAGATTCACACCAATTGGCACACAGTAATGTAATTATAAAACCTACCTTTTTAATAATTATAGAATGACATTTTGAGGAAATGGGCTTTGAGTAAATGGTCACCAAAGGGCTACATGAAAATCTCAGCCATGACTAGGGGTTTCTTATTCATTCAATTCAATAACTGGGAAGATTGTCTCAAAGTTTTAATAGAAAGACCATGATTCTTGGGAAATATGGGACTCTTCTTTAAAAAATGGACCCCTGTTTTTTATCCTCTTAAAGAAAAGATCAATGTCATGCCTCTTTGGATTCATTTACTTGGACTACCCTTATAATTCTAGGATCCAAAGGTGTTAAAGGGTATTGTTGATTTGATGGACTCCTTAATAACCTATGATGGAGCAAAAAAAACCAGATCAAGACTTACACATACATGGTTATGTACTAATGTTCTCTTCGATCGAGTACTTATAGATTTCATATTTTTGCATTCTAAAATGGGTATTTGGAAACATGATATAAAATATGAGAACAATAATTATAGATGCAAAAAATGCTATACTATGGAACATTCTATTCATTTCTACCCAAAAAATGTTAAGAAAAAGGAAGTGAAAACAAAGATGGCATGGCTAGCCAAAAATATTGAACAACAAGATGATAAAAGATCATAAGAAAAAGAGAGCCATCCAAATGGAAAAGAAGTTGTGATAGAAGATAATCTTTAGCTACATCCAAACAAGGAACTTCTACAATCCAACTAGGTGAAGGAATATATGACGCTAGGAACCAGTCCGATTCAGGGTCTTGATCAAGAACAATTTTTTTTATGAAAGATTTACAGTTAAATAACCCATTGGAAGAAGATCAAATATATGATACTATGGATGGAAATAATGAAGAACACATACTTTGTTCAAGGAAAGAAATATAACTATAAGGTACATTGGATATCAATAGTGAAGAAGTTGTAATATGTTCATTGCAATAGGTAATAGTAATGCAAGCAGAAGAGCATTCTCTTTCGGACAAGGAAAATAAGACTTTTTAAAATAGGGATAAAAAAGTTTTGGATAATATTGGAAGCATACTAAAATCATTAATCAAATTTAAAGCAAAAGGTACTTCAGATGTACCCAATTATAGATGCACAAGAAGCTTAAAGGATACCATGGATGTGAGAAGTAGAAAAAAGAAAGGGAGACTTAAAAATAAAAAATCTAGGGAGCATAATATTGAGAAAGAATTGGCAGAAGGGACTCAATGGCAACCATCTTTTACTAGCAGCAAAAAATCTCAAATAGGTAAAACATGAATCACATCTCTTGGAACATAAGAGGAGTTAATGGTAGTGGTAAATATAGAGTTTTAATGGATCTTAGAATATCTAGTAAGCCACCTATTTTAGTTATCCAAAAAACCAAAATGAGCAGTTCAAGTTTCAATAAGATCAAAAATTTGATTTGGAAGGAGGCTGAGTTCCATAGCGTTGATTCCATTGGAGCCTTGGGAGGTTTGGCCACACTTTGGGATAGTAGGAATGTCAAAGGTGAGGTAATTTTTGATAGCATGGTCATCATGCAATTCTTTTTACCTCAGCTATTTCACTTTATTGAAAGCCAGATAAACTTTTTAACGTGACTGGCACCGCTGGCTAGACATGACTAATACTGGTACCACGGGGCCGGTGGGGGACTTGAACACTTATGGGCAGAGCCGCAACTAAAATACCCGACCAACCGACTACACCCCCGACCCCTTTTTACCTCAGTTATCAATAGCAGTACTTGGATATATTTTTTAATATTTATGCCCCTAATATGTAGCATGGTAGAAGAAGGCTTTGGAATAGCAGTTCTTAGTTTAGAAATACTTTTTAGGATATGTACTGGATCATAATGGGTGACTTTAATACGTCCTTATTTCCTAGTGAAAAACAAGGGAAAAATATGGATTTTTTAGTGAGTATGGAAGAATTACCGAACTTCATTGCTAATAATAACCTTATGGATGTGGATCTGAGGAGCATCAATTTTATTTGGATCAACAGAATAATAGGTCCTAACTTCATTCAATTCAAACTTGATAGATCTTTAATCTATTTAAATTGGTTTACTAGGCAAGATTTATATCTCTCTACTCTACCAAAAATAGGTTCAAATCACAATCCAATTATTTTGAGTTTTACTAACATATATAAGGATCTAATTCCCTTTCATTTTGAAAAGATGTGGATTCAACATCTAGGTCTTTATGATAAAATGAAAGAGTGGTGGGAATTTCATGGAAGAGGGATAATGATGTACTCCTTAGCTTAAAAACTTAAAAATGTGAAGATCAATATTAAATTGTGGAACAAATAGGTTTTTGGCAACATTTTTGTCAAGAAACAAAAATTAAAAGACAAAATTAGTAGGCTTCAAATTAAATTTAAGCAGATTAGTATGAATCTTAAAGACTATTTAGAGGAAAAGGATCTTCTTTATTAGTATCGTAATCTTAATGCATTTGAGGAGACTTTTTGGTGACAAAAATCTAGAATTTTATGGCTCAAGGAAGGCAGTCACAACACAAAGTTATTCCATCTTACAACTCTCAAGCATAGGAGATTTAGTAGAATTTCTAAAGTGATAAAACATGATCGCAGCCTTAGCTCAATGAAACAGGTTATCAACAGTGAAGCCATTAAGTTTTACAAAAATCATCTAAACGATAATGTTCAGTAGAATGTTCAGCCATTTTAGCAAGAGGAACGCTTCATCTTGGACTCTATTCCAAACAGATTGATAAGTTCTCTTGAGCTTCTCTCCTTATACAAGCCAACTTTTTTGAAGGATCTCAATGGCATTGTCTTCTCTATGGATGAATACAAAGCTCAGGGACCGAATGGATTTCTAGCTTGTTTTTTTTCAAATTTACTAGGATATTTTCAAAAATTATCTTCTAAGAGTTGTCAATGAATTTCTTGATAAAGGAGCTATTCTCAACGAGTTAAATAATAATTTCTTAGTGATGGTCCCCAAGAAAAATGGTGCTCAAAACTTTAAATATTTTAGGCCTATAAGTCTTACTAATACGGTGTATAAAATTATCACCAATACTTTAGCTTCCAAAATTAAAAATTTGCTCAATAAGCTCGTTTCTATCTAACAAAGAGGCTATGTTAGTGAAAGACAAATTCAAGATGGGATTATGGTAATTCAAGAAGCAGTCCATTCCATGGATAAAAGTGGTAAAGCTAGAATGATTCTAAAATTGGACATAAATAAAGCATTTGATAGGATCTCTTAGAGCTTTTTAAATAAATACCTTGCCTGCTTCAATTTTGATGAAAAGTTCATAAGTCTTGTCCAAGAATGTATATCCACTCCAATGTTCTCTATACTTATGAATTGTTCACTGATGGGTTTCTTCTCTAGTAACCATGGCATTAGACAAGGTGATCCTCTTTCACCTTTCTCTTCATTCTTATGGTTGAAGGTCTTAATAGAACGGTTTCTAATGTTGTTAGAGAGGGCAATTTGAAATGTTTCAAACCTCTAACTCATGATAAAACTCTATCTCATCAAAAATTTATTGATGATACTATTTAAATGCTCTATGCCTCAATGGTGGAAGCTAGGAATTTGAAGAGATTACTTACACTTTATGAACAAGTTTCAAGCTAGCTTATCAATTTTGAAAAAAGTTTTGTGTATTTTGCCAACACTCCATTGAGATGCCAACACAAAATTTCCAATGTTTTTGAATGCCAAATAGGAACTGTTCCAACTAATTACCTTGGCATGCCACTTTTCTCTATAAAATTATCTTTAGAGGTTTAGAATCCACTCATAGAAAGATTTCAAAGGAAGCTCTCAGGGTGGAAACGAGCCTTGTTATCTCAAGCTACCAAGTGCCTTCTTATTCAAAGCACTCTTCAAAATCTATCTCTTTATCTCATGTCCTTGTTTAATATTCCTTCCAGTATTATGGTCAAAATCGATAAGATTCAAAAGTGTTTCTTATGGTCAGGGGCTAATGAGCATAATATATATCATCTTATAGCTTGAGAAAAAGTTTGTGAACTTAAATCTTTGGGTGGTTTAGGTATAAAGAACTTAAGATTATGAATTTAGCTCTGACTATAAAGACATGTTAGCATCTTCTTAAGGAAAAATGTTGTGGACTGATGTTATTAAAAACAAATATCTTAATCATTTGGATATATTTGATTTTATCTCCACTAATAATCTGCCTAGTGGTTCTTATTTTTGGAATAATATTGTTCATTGTAGATATCTCATCTATAATGGAAGCCAATGGAAGATTGTCAATGGCAATCTCATATCCTTCTGGAAGGATAAATGGTGCTTTTCATCTCATTTCTCTTAATTTCCTTATGGTCAACCTTTATACAATGTTCTTTCTTCTAAATTTAGGGATTTGGTGAGAGACTACATCAATGTGGATAACTCAAGGAAATCTTAGAAGCTTTTAAGCCTCCAAGAAAGGAATCAAGAGTTACAGGTCCATCTTCAAGCCCTTCAAAATAATTTATAGCATGTTTGCATCCCTTCTAGTGATAAACTAGATGAACTAATGTGGATAGGCACTAATCATGGGGATTATAGTGTTGAAATGGGTTACTTGCTTCTTAACAATCATGTTGAGCCTGATACTATTTGGAAGGAAGTTTAGAACAAGGGACTTCTTCCCAAAATCAATATTTTTCTCTGGGTTACGGTTCAAAATAAATCTCCCATAGTGGAAAACTTAATCAAAAGAGATCAGATGATTCCCAATAGATGCATTTTATGTAAGAAACATGAGGAAATGACTAATCATATTTTTATTCATTGTCCTTTTGCAACTACTCTTTGGAACAATGTTCTTGCAAGTTTTAATCGTTAGTGGGTCACACCGGATAATATTCAAGATTTTTAAAGTAATGGAAATCTCTTTTTAAGAGAAAAAGAGTGAAAATGCTTTATGAAGTTGTGCTTTTGCATACTATATGGACTATTTGGCATGAAGGGAAAAGAAAAAAATTTAAAGAAATTTAAAACAATACTAACTGGGCTAGTATTAATATTTTCTCTTGGATTAGAGAAAATATTTTCATTTATAACATCAAGGAAGATCCACAGCCTTCTAATATTAAAGAGGATATTGCTATCAGATGGAAATTTTCTTTAGTTTTAGACTCTTCTACTATGGATAAGATTAACTACAAGAAAATTATGAAATGGAAAAGTCTTCCTTCAGGTTGGATAAAACTTAACTTTGATGGAGATTCAAAAGGTAATCTGGGAATTTTTGGAGGGGGAGGAATCTTCAGAGATAATAAAGGTGGTTTCATTATTACCTATGCTAGCAACATGGGAATCTAGTCAAACCATTATTTTGAAGCTCTTTTTGCTCTTTGGGGTCTACACTTTGCTAAGGATTTGGGTATTGACAAGCTCCAAATTGAAGGAGATTATTTAATCATCATTAGGTGTCTCAATAACTCCTCCACTCTTAGTTAGACCATTAAAAAATTTATTGATGAAGGCCTTATATTATGTAATTCTCTCATTAAGACTAAAATTTCACACATTTATAGAGAGGGTAACCAACTAGCTGATTTTTTAGCTAATATTGGTGTTCAAATTAACCAACTCCTTAGATGGACTGATTCACAAATCATGCCTAAGCACTTCATCATCCAACTTCATAATGAGACAAGCATGTGTTAATTCTTGTCATAAGGACACTTGTTTGAGTTGTGATTTATATCATATTGGGACATGGAGTTTAATCATTGTAAAGATCATCAGTATCTCTCTCTTTAATTGGAAAGATCATTTCAGACTTATTTTCACTTCTATCTCTTGTATCCTCATTTTTTTCAAGCAAGAGCCTCTCCTAGTTATGATTGAATTTTCCAACAGAATGGGTAGAGAACATCTCAGAATAAAGGCTACCTTTAACAAGGCTTGGGAGACTGATAAAGTGTTATGGGAGCATATGTAGGTTGGAGGGTTTACAAATTTTCTCTTTAGGGTTAGAGGGCATGACTCTCACATTTCCCAAAACTTTTCCTAGAATTGGAAAGATAAAAGAGTCAATATCAGAGGTGAGAATGTTATCATCGCTAAGGGTCTAACCTCCTTCATCACAGGGCTCAGTACTGAAGGTTATAAGTTATAAGGCAATCAATGCAACAAACAACATGAACTTGACACATTCACAGTGGGGGATGAACAACTGACTCCGTACTATAGAGGTTTCCTTATAACCTCTCTAACTAAGCCATTTGATGAGCTTGTAAGGATCATTATGTAGTTCTTGACTCTGGATGGATGGCACCATGTAATCAAAAGCTTCCACTTGGTATTTTTGAACAACTTTAGGCACCATATTCTGGTGAGTCTATCATTCTTTCTTCTAACTTCTCTTGAAACTTCTATTTATAAATTTCAATTAGAGAGGTTAACCATTCCCTCTCACCAAGCTGTTATATTACTATTACATTTTCACTTATTAAACTCAACCTTGAGAAGCAATCCTTCTTTAACCCCTCCACCTGATAACCCCTTGCCTTCTTCCTCTAAGCATAAAATGATTAGGGGCATTTCTAAAGTTTTGAATAATGATCCCAACAAAAGGGTTCTTTGCAGTCACTCAAAATAGGGGAACGATATTGATTGTGACAAGGCTAATGTGGTTCAAAGCCTTCTTTCCTTGAGTACCCATTCAAATCAATCCAAAAATAATTTTTTCCATAAGGAGCCAGACAATCCCAAAAACTTGGTCAAAGATGTAAGCAAGGAGATGAATATTACCAATCACAATTATAAAAAGAAGATGAAGTAAACGGATTACAATGAGGATAATATTAAAACTTTTCAAATTCAGATTCACAATTTGAGTGAGAAATTTAATATAATTTATAGTAAGTTCATCAATTTAGATTATATCACTACTGGTATGGTTGAGATCATTGGTACCTAGGCTATTATTATTAGTGATATTGCTACTATTTTAGATAAGGGAGGTAGAGGCAACATTCAAAAATATGCTAGAAAGGTCATTGATAATACCATGAGTTGTAGGCTCTAGAACATGCATAACAACATTAAAGAGATAAAGGACACTCTCAATAGGCTTCACAACTACTAAGGTGTTCTATTTTTTGAGCTACTTTTGCTACTTTTTGGCTTTTCTTGTATTAGCTCTGTTGGTTTTATTATTTAAGCTATCTCAAACTAGTTTTATATGCTTATCTGGGTTTTGACCCTCTTGTAATAGAGTATGGACCCCTACCAAAAAACCAACCTTTACCCTTATCTGGAAAAAATTACAGAATGAGGTATCCACCTTTCTATTATGTTTCCCAATCACTCTCCCCGAGTTCACCTTTTCTTCTTTGTATCCTCCTTCACCTATTCTCCTTGTCTTTATGTGTGTCCTCTTTAAATTTCATAATGCTTTATTTATAAAATTCTCTTTCCTTCATTTTGTTGGTGATCTTATTCATGGAATCCTCCCTTTGCTCACCATCCATGCATGACATCTTTCTCCTTTCTTAACTTCACTCTTATGTTACTAACTCTCTCTCCAAAGCCCTAGATTATATCACCTTAAAATTCTTAAAACATTTAATCAATTTATTACATCCCAATTTTTCTTCGTTAATTTAAGTATAAGGCACATTAAATGTACTATTTATATATTTCATTACCATAATTCTCCAAGTTATCATAAACTTAAGTTTAGTTGACAAAAATAATGATAATCAATTACTAGCTTTTAATTTCATGCATGTATCTCATTCTAAGTTTAGATTGTCTTCCATTAAGGTTACAACATTAAGATAACTTAGATTCCTTGAAAGCAATCATTACAAGGATATTTATTTATTTAACTAATAGATATATAAGCTCATAATTGCTTCTAATTGTAAGATAATCATATCTTCAAAAACTAGCAATTAAATATCTATTTTTCTAGTTTATTCTTGAAAATCAAGACAATTAATTTAAATAAATATAATGCATATTAAGAACTAAATTTTGCACACTAATATAATCACATACAATATTTTTTTAAGTTATGCACTAACATCTAAAATATGTTATGCATATAACATTTTAAAAATCTATTGTGTGTGTAGCATCACTAACAGTTCCTTTATCATTGTCCAATCATCCTATCTAACCTATCATCTCTGATGATGCTCTCCCTTATCATGCTTTGAGGGTAGGATCAATCCTACATCCACTTTATAACAAATAGGTAGTTATTCTAAGTCATCATAAATATCTACCAATTATGCAAAATAAATAAATACATATCCATAATGTATAGAATAAAAGATAGTTGTCACATCATGTATACTAATCAACAATATTACTATCTCATTACAATATATGTCAAAAAGCTCAAGTCAAAGAAATGATAATAAGCTAATAGCCATGTTAATCCCTAGATTTAAAGATTATAAATTATAGTGTGAGATCGAGATCTGACATCTTTCCTCTCTAAAACTGTTCATCACCCCAATGACTCTTATTCAAACAAAAATTATTATTAACAAATAGAGTTGAACAGCATAAAAACATAGTATCAAGTATCATATCATGTAAATAAATGCAAAATATATCTGAAGAACTCATCATAGTTCTCATATTTAACACTATTCTTAGAGTATTGGTCCTACAATACCCTACTCAGTGACATTTTCTATCATGCAAACAAGTCTTACAAATGTCACTTATAATGATTAGTTCTATCATGACCACCCCAAGGTCCAAAATCATAATACAAACCCATAATAACTAGGTAAAAGTCTTACTAACTTTTCAAAAATATATTAGATCATCACAAAAGTCAAAACAAATGACTCGGGAGAGTTCCACAAAACCTTACATCCCCTCTGCACATCTCTCTAATATAGAGAATGTATTTCTCATTTCAGAGAAAAGTATTTAAGGAATTTGGCAAGAATGATGTGTATATATTAATACTATCTCTACTTCACATAGTTTCAGATAAGTATAACATATCAATACTGTCACTACTCAATCAGAGCTCTAGATAAGTACAATGATGAATAAGAACAGATAACAATATATATAAAATCATTAAATATCCATCCACAATATACATGCATATGGCCATATGACTAAATTTTACAATTTCCACCTATCAAATCCTAGATTCGACAAGTCCGTTTGTCAGATCTAACTGAGTACTAATATTCAAGTCAATGTGAGGTTAAGTAGGATACCATCCTATCACTTAGAATTCATGTTCATAATTCACCACTCTTCCCTCAGGTACCCATGACTTAACAATCTCCTCGATATGCATAAGGTCTAATGAAACACAAATATATAGTAATAGATTATAGAAATCAATACTACACACTAAATGATTCTAGATGTACTAACATGCATATAAGAAAAATTTTACATTTATTTTTAAATTGCATTAAGTTGTTACTAATCAAACATAATTAGTATCATATTCTGCAACTTAACCCATAGAGTTATATTCATAATAAAGAGGAAACAATATCATAATTAACATAACATATAAAGGCCAAGGATCATACTGCCCTTATAACCTTATAAGTGAGACAATGTCACCTTGCTTGCACGACTAGCACACAAGTTAAAAGTTATCTCAACTATTTTAGACTACTAATATGTTTAACGTAGCTTATACCTTATTTGCTCCTAAAGAAAGGTACGTATATATCTCTTCAAAATAACGTGCTTGAAAAAGAGAATAATATTAGTCTAAATAAAGGTATATAATAACATAATAATTATATTCAACAATAATTAATATAAATTTAAGGTTGGCAATTCCTTGAGGTCAAATTAGATAAAATAGTAACTCTAAAAAGTTACAAAGTGGATAGTATAGAACTAACATCTCAAAAACAAATCTCATACATACCCTCACATGATAAAAAAGGAAACACTGTAATCCACATTGCCAATCACTATTCACTTACCAAACTTGTGTGTATTATAACCTACCTCTATAACCAAAAGGAAGATACTAACCTTAAAGATGCATTAATCTATCCAATCCTACAACTTCTTTCAACAAGTAGTAAACACTATCCCACAAGCTCAAAGAAATAAGATCAAATAATATTTTAGAAACAAGTTTTCACCTAAGGAAACACTAAATCAACATCCTCAAAATAAAAACTCACCTCTCATTTAACTAAGAAAGATGACACTTCTTCTCAAGTCTATATAAATATAAGGATGTTAATCTATATAACAAACTCCTAACACAAGGAATTGTCAACCAAGACATATATACTCAACTATAAGAAAAATTCCACTGTACTAGGTGGTGAAAAACTAGAATGGTCTTAAAGGATTTATCACTCCTAAGATTTGTGTAAGTAAAACACAAAATTAATGCATAAATACTTAAGTGAGAAACACTTCATACATAAAACATAAATGGTGGAGGTGATTTGATTATTAAGAAAGATATGTAATCATACTCAAGTTATTTAATCTAAAGATCAAATATATGGTAGAAAAACTCTTGTTCACAACTTAGTAACTAAGCTATGCTCTTACCTACCCCAAACACCTCAAATTTCCATCAACAATGAGAAATTCAATAAACCAACCCTTTAACAACTCTAAGGGGTACAAATGCCCTTAGGTTACACATTTAATGTACCCCACACACATTCACATTTCTCCTCTCTACTAAACAAAAAGGTATGAAAATGCTATTGGACTCATTAGGTCCTAGATTTCAAGCTACAACTTTGATACCACATGTTACAACCCCTCAAATTATAACTTAAAATAATGTAGTAATTTTTTTTAAACTATTACTTAACATTCATTCCACTCAACCACAGTTATACAAAATAACTTTAACCAATCATAATCAATAACTTATAACAATAAAGATTCTAAATTTCCAATACTGAATGCAATATAATATATCACAATATCAAAAAATGTAAATACATTATGACTTAGCCACAACTAGTCCACTAATACAACAACTATTGTTCAACATATATAAATGAAATACAATTACATTTCTTTTAGGCCTTTAGACTTAATATAATAAATATATACCAAGCCCTCCAGAGGTCGAGTCAAACCAAATCGTGAATCACTGAATCTCTAGCATAGTCTCCAGGTAAGTAGTAATATTGTGGATAGAGAGAGCATCAACTGCACACTTTTCCACATCTATCACAAGCCAATTATCCTCCACACAATCTCCTATCTAGGAATGACCCTCCCTTCATGGATAGGTAGATAGAACAGTATAAGAATCCAGAGAACAAGCAAGTACCCAAGCGTGTATGATTTCTAAAACTAAACATGTAGTGTATCATGAAAAACCTATTCTATTTCAAGATATCACATTGATATGAAAATCATACATAGCAAAGATAATGTCTCACTATATATCATTTAACCTTAAGATTCATACTAAGTACATCCTCCTAGCAATTATATCACATCACATGCTAAACATAAGAGTAAACAAAGTATACTTTTACTCATTAACGCATGAATAAATCATACATTATTATTTAACTCATACAAGAAATAATGCCTACAATTCATACCACCTGAGTATATTTCACAATCATATTAAACTACAAATTTCCAACGACTAAAATAATATCCAAATAACTACACCTCATGATATCCCATAATATCATAGTTTAGTGTTCTAGGACATAACTACTAATTTTTCCATAATCAATCATACAAATTAGTCATAAATACATGGAATCATATGCTCTTATTCAAGAAAAATATATAACAAAAAAGTCATATAATCACATAAAAGTCTAAAAATTCATTTACTCTCTCAATATTGTATGCACGCATACATTATATCTTACTCATTGTTACAAAACATACTGATCAAATAATAATCAGCACATACTTTTAATCAACCAACGTAGATGAGAGTCTAGACATACAACTATATTATATACCATCTGGGTATATACATTTAAGCTAATGTATTCTATGATATCCCATACTATCATAGTTCATTGTACATGAACACCCTAATCACACATGAATAAATAATCTTACATTATAATTATTAAACAAGTATATGATTATATCACTCAGATACATCCTAAATTATGCTACACAATAATAACCAGATGAAAACATATCTCTAGGCACATAACATGATGCACTAATTTATTTTAGAAATGTCTAATTACTTGCACATAAGTTACTCTTACAACATATATTGCACACAAGTTTTCATCTATACATGACTCTACAAATTTGACTTTGTTGATATATCGCATAACACACCACTTGATCAGATTATCTATATCCATCATTGGTGGTGTTACCTAGGCTAGTGAATTTCATCTCACTACCTATTAATATTATCAATGTGGAATCTATATTAAACTTATATAGCATAACATATAACTTAAATATTCACTTGGATTTTTTTCTATACTAGAAATGGATCAATATTTAATCAAGCATTTTATTCATCAATAGCATAATGAATCTCCAAGTATGTTATTGTTATGAATATAACAGATATACAGCCCATAACCAATCATACCATCCAGGTATGCTTAATAAAGGACTATAATTGCATACATACAATATCATATATAAATAAGTATAGTTTCAACAAAGTCATACCAACTGAGTATGATAATAAAAAGACCTTAAATATTATTCAATCATAATTGAATTTGGTTTCAAAACATCATTAAATTTATACAACCTTTAATAAACAAACATTTTTTTTAAACACAAACTAGTATAAATACATAACTAGTTAGTATGGAAATAAGCAATCCCAACCACTAAACAACTTTTACCTAAGCTAAAACAACTTAAGCCATTATTGTATAATTTTGGTTACATAATATAACTTAACTAGCTCCACTAATAAGCTAGATTTACCTCAGATATTTAAATGAAATAAAATACATACTTCAGCAATATAAACATATAAATAAAACTCTTTATGTGTGTGTGTGTATTATTTATTATCATCTAATTTATTCAATTTATTTTATTAATTCTTCTATCTGAAACTACATATGAAAATAACATCCACTTAGCTAAATTAAGCTGGTTATCAGTCCAATCTTATCTTCCATTAACTTTTCATATTGACTCTTTTGTTTATATTAAGCAAGACTATCAAGTCATTTCATGTTTATGAATATAATTGTTAAACATGGACAACCATTTTACTCTTGTTTATCTAGCCCATTGAAAGCCTTATTTGCTTATGGAAGTCATAGTTTTTTCAATATTATAATGACTAAGTGAATTGTTTTCAATATAATCAATATGTTGTAAGCTATAACTCTCAATTTTGCATAATAAAATTTGTATTACTTTGTCCATGTATCTAAATAAATAATATCCTCCAAAGTGTGTGTGTGTGTGTGTGTGTGTGTGTGTGTGTGTGTGTGTGTGTGTGTGTGAGAGAGAGAGAGAGAGAGAGAGAGAGAGAAAGTTGTCATTGTTATATCAAAGTTTTGAATGTTTTTCACACTATATATATATATATATATACCTCTGACTACCCAAAATTTGGGTTTTTTAATTTGTTGTAATATATATAAACACATAAATACATTTTCATGTTTATCAACTAGTTGTCTATAGCTTATAACAATAATGTTTACTATATTATTGTTTATAATCAAACAAATGGAATAATACAAGTCGGCCCCCTTGAAATATTATCTTTATAGCATAAGTAAGACAAATTAAAATCAGATAAGTAATATTTTAATTAGTTGTAGAATTATTACTCGTATGCTAAAATCTTATTTACTATTTTATACACAACGTCCAAATCAGTGACTTGGAATTTAATTAAAGACTTCTATGTATTCAATAAATGAACTCAGCTTTACAATATTACACTCAACATTCTTTATTTAAACTCAGTGCTTTAACATAAATACTCAGCATTTCATATTAAACACTCAGCCAATGTAATTATGACTCAATGACTTAACTACTTTGCAACATCATTTTAATTTTTGGTCCAATGTTTTTAAATAAATATTTGGCTCTTAAGTTGTATACCTGGGATTTCATATTTGATACTCAGCTTTTCATAATGACTCAGCGATTACAATATGAGACTAAGCGCTTCAATCTATAACTTAGTATTTCAATTTTTATATATAATATTTCAAACATTTATACTTAACATACTATTTAATATGCTCAACATACTGTTTAATATGCTCAACATACTATTTAATAAGCTCAACATACAACATTCCATTAAAGATGGTTTAATCGTTGCCCAAACTCTTATTAAATAAGAAGCTAGCAAGTTTATGTGTATTTATGATATTTTCAACATATACAAGTACATATTTTGATCTAAAACTAAATGCAACCCAAATTCAAATGGGAGGCAATCCTATAATATAATATGCAGTCCAAGCATAACAAAAATGTGGGCTTAATACTAGCCATAACATGTGAGACTTATTTTGTCATCTTCCTAGATTTACAATCAATTGAATTAACTTATATTCTTCCATATTAAAATTCATCCTGATTATTTTAATATAATATGTTTATAACGTAGGCTCATAATTATTAAAATAAGGTTCACACCAATTGGCACATAAGAATGTAATTACAAAATCTACCTTTTTAATAATTGCCAGAATGAGGTATCTGCCTTTCTCTTATGTTTCCCAATCTCTCTCTGAGTTCATTTTTTTTCTTTGCATCCTCCACCTATTCTCCTTGTCTATGTGTATGTCCTCTTAAAATTTCATAATCCTATATTATAAAATTCTCTTTCTTTCATTTTATTGTAGCTCTTATTCATGCAATCCTCCCTTACCTCGCCATCCATGAATGGCATATTTCTCCTTTCTTAACTTCACTCTTATGTTGTTAACTCTTTCTCCAAAGCCATAGATTATCTCACCTTAAAAAATTTAAAACATTCAATTAGTTTATTGCACCCTAGTTTTTCTTCATTAATTCAAGCATAAGGCCAGTTAAATATACTTTTTCTAGATTTCATTGCCATAATTCTCCAAGTTGTCATAAACTTAAGTTTAGTTGACAAAAATAATGATAATCAATTACTAATTTTTAATTTCATGCATTTATCTCATTCTAAGTTTATATTGTCTTCACTTAAGGTTAGAACATTAAGATAACTCAAATTCTTTGAAAGCAATCATTACAAGGATAATTATTTATCTAACTAATATATATATATATACCCATAATTACTTCTAATTACAAGATAATAATATCTTCCAAAACTAGCAATTAAATATCTATTTTCTTGATTTATTCTCTAAAATCAAGACAATTCATTTAAAAAAATCTAATACATATTAGGAACTAAATTATGCACACTAATATAATCACATACAAGATTTTCTTAATTACTCATATTTAAAACATGTTACACATATAACATTTTTTAAATCTACTCTACGTGTGTGTAGGGTCACTAGAAATTTCTCTATCATCGTCTAATCGTTCCATCTAGCCCATCCTCTATGATGATGCTCTCCCTTCATCATGTTATAAGGGTAGGATTAATCTTGCATCCACCTCACAATAAATAGGTAGTTAGTTTGATTCATCATAAATATCTACAAATGATGAAAAATTAAAAAATATATATCCATAATGTACATAATAAAATTTATTTATCACATCATGTATACTAATCAACGATATAACTATCTCATTACAGTCTATGTCAAAAAGCTCCAGTCAAAATAATGATAATAAAATAATAACCATGTTAATCCTTAGATTTAAAGGTTATAAATTATAAGGTGAAATTGGGATGTGACACCTAAGGAGATGAAGAGTCTTATATAAACTTAGCAAGAAAAGGAATGATGTGTCAAAGAGAACATGAATAGATCAGTCGAGAGGTGTCAAGAGCAGAGAAAAGGTGTAAAAGAACATGATTTGACCATCAAGAAGGCCACTTATCATTCAACAAGCCAAAATAAAAGGTAGTTTTGGAGAGATAGTGATGTAGAGGCACAGGGAGAAGCTACAGGACTCCATTATCTTATCTTTGATCTTATAAAAGATCACTCTAGCTTGTCATGCTTCCCTTGTGTTCCTCTAGCTTCAACCTTGTCTCTATATCTTGATCATTGTTCTTATTAGACTCTTTGACTTGCCATGTGTCTTGTAATATTTGTAGTACTTCATGATGACAAATTATCACCTTCATGATAATCACTCTCACTTTTTTACCCTCTGCAATTCATTTCCTTAGCAAACTTATTCTTGTGCTTTCACTAGCTAGCATTGGCAACTACTCCCATTATCTCACGAGTCAATTCTTGTTGTAGATGTTATGGCCTCAACTTGCTATTCTAGATGGTCTTATCTGACCTCAACTCACTTGCCTTAGTCCATTTCAAGGGATCAATTACACTCTTCTTCTATGTTTATACCTTAAGGTCATAATGCGTTATCAAGGCTTAGAGCCCTTTTCTTAGCCTTTTTCCTTTATTTACACAAAAAGTCAATTTTCTTGAAGATATAGAAACACTTTGAAGCACCCTCTATCTTTATTCAACTATATATGAAGTTTCATGACTTGTATCCTTTTCTTTATTCACCTACTGACCTTATTTACTCTCTAATTACCCCTCGTTAGGCCTAATTTAGCCCTGTTTACACTCAATTGTTGATATTCATACAGGGTCATACTCTCTAACTACAAAAACACTTGAATCTATTTTTTCACACTTAGGTTAACAAAACTACCAAAAAAATCCTTTTTTGAAGGTGGAATCTCTTGTAATCATTGAAACTCTAGTTCTAGGGTTTTTTGCATGCACACAGGGCCGAGAGCTTACTAAATTTGATATCTTGAGCTATATGATGTTTCAAAAGCCCAAATTTCTTTCAAAAGGTCTATTTTGTCTTCTAGCAGCTTCCCTAATAGGTTTTGGGCTTAATCCAAGGATTTAAGGATTTAAAAATCATAAAACTTAGTCAATTATATATCTTTTCTTAGATTGTGTAGGGTTTCCAACGCTCTATTCTCCTTTAAACCCCCTTTTGACTACACCTAGATCACTCAATATAGTTAGTTCATTCACCTTATACAATATAAAAGTCACCTAATAACACTTCCATCCACTTTCCATTTCCAAATTAAGCCTCTCTTGTAAACTAACTATATGATCAAGGTATCCCTTGTGCTAGCAAGGTCTGTGGATTTCAAGGAATCTTTATTAGGTTTCATCAACTTCCAACATCTTCTCATCTCTGTATCAACCAGATAACACCATCATAGATAATGACACACATTTTTATATGGAAAGTTTGTCCTCCTTACCTTGTTTATGCTCCATTTAGTAGCCTACAGGCTTGTTGCTAACAACATAGAGAATTAAGCCAACTTGAAACCTTTTACATATATTAAGTGTTCCTAAGTTTCCTTTTGTAATAGCACCACCTTTCTATATCATGGGTATCAATGGCACATAATGATAGGATCAACATGTGCATCTTAACTTCTCATATAAGGTAATTGAGTACTCAAATAGGGTACTCACTATGTCAACATAACCTTTTACTCTTCTATAGCGTATGACTATCATTCATTATTTGTTTGGAATTTAAACAACACCACTACAAGGATTCTTAATTTACAACCACTATTTCAATAGGTTAATGATGATTGTCTTCAAACCAATGTTCTTTCTCAATTTCTAATTATAATAACAGTCTGCAGAGTTCAAAAGTTGATACATTTGAAACCTAGATTCAATCTTATATAATGTATTTAGATATCCAAAATACCTTTCATAACTTGAGGTTCACAATTAAAACCTAAATATGATCTCTAAATTCTTGAAAAGGTTAAGAGTTTGATGTTCTAATTTGATAGTCATGACATGCACATACAAAATTGTAAAGGACTGAGTATGTTCTTTCCCTCTCTAAACAAAATGGTTCACCATTACAAATATTACATATTGGATACAGTATCCCAAGGTAAATTACTCAATGATCACTCTTCTTTCATGTGTCTATGAGCTTAAACAAGCTCCTTAACTCTCTTTTCCACTGTGGATTATAATCATACCCTCATTTTTTATATTAACCCTATTTCATTGTATTTGTACCTACAATATCATTAAAGAAGGACTAAACATGAACTTGAGAGCTTCTCCAAATAATATAAAATAATACCAACCCCTTGACCCTAGATAGGAAATAACACAAGCAAACAAAATACTTCTTTATTAGCAAGCCTCTTCCATATTTACATATATAGTCCCATTCTTGGACTCTGCTCTTATGGAGAGTATTACATCTTTCTTTGGATCTCTATTTCTCCTCTCCCATACAAATCTCTTTCCATACCTCAAAATATCTTTTATTCACTCCTCTTATTCCTCATGCAAACAAATTTCCTATCTACTTGCAATTATGTGTTGGTTTTGGAGGTGGTTACCAAAATAAGAATTCACCACCTTTTTTTTTTTTGAAATGACATGACATCAACATATGAACCACTGCATAAGACATTTTGAAGACCAATTAACTCCATTCCTAACCTTTTATTCCCTCATTAGACTCCTAGGACCCTTTTTTGCTTGTTCTTACTATTTGAAAATTTAAATTACACTTTTGGAGGGAAAACCTCCAATTCAAATTTTAAGCCACCTCATGAATTCCTAAGACCCTTAGGACATTTGTTAAACCTCTTAGCATGTAATTGTACCTTGAAAACTAATACTTTGCTAATTTTGATTGATTCTCCTGCATCATACTCCCCAAGACAGAGAAAAATCAAATGCCACATTTTTCCTCTTCTTCCAATTATGCTTCACTTGTCTTTCTTTTTTGTCTTTCTCATGTCTTTTCTCAGTTCCATATTATCCAATTTTTTTCTTCTTGGTCTTCTTCATTCTATTCCTTAATTTCTTCTTCAATTTATTTCTTCTCAACTCTTTCTTTGCTATCATTATCCATGTTTCCACTTCTTGTTTAATCAATTCATGAGTTTCATACTCTTCTTCATCTTCTTTCTCTATTGCACTTGCATATACAAGATCATCCACATGCATTTCATGGATGTCATGAGGCCAAATTTCCTCTTCAATCATTTATAGATCTTGTATGCTTTGTTTGTTCTTCATACCAACTATATTTTGCTTCATATCAGCTTGTTTATCTTCCTCCATCTGCTTGTCTCTTAGATGTGCATCTTGGAAACTTGTTCCATCTTCTTCCTCGTGCTTTTTTTTTCCCATTTCAGCTGATATATCATCATATAAACATGTATTTTTCTTACTTTTATTTGTTATCATTTGCTTCTCCTTTTCATGCTTCTTCATTACTGCTTGTGACTCATCTTCTTCCTTTTTCATTTGCTTGTGATGTTCAACCTCTTCTTGTTTTCCATACCTGTAATAATCATCTCATTGATGCTTACCATCCCTTGTTCAAGATTATTCTTCACTCCATATTTGTCATCCTCTAATTCATCAAATCCTTCTTAATGTGATCCTTCTTTGAGCTCATTCTTGAGCTTTTCTTGCTAACGTACACCTGCATGTAGTCCTTTCAATAGACTAAAGTATGTTTCCATCATTTCCAATTCTTATTTCAACATAAGATCATCTATCTCTCCATGATATTCATCAAAACTAGGTGCATTATCATCATGTTCAACTTGTTTGCCTTTGCTTTGCTTGGTGTTTTCCTCATTTTCTTTATCTTGCTTCCTCACTTGGTTGCCCAGCTACATCTTTACCTCTTTTACAATAGTATCTTCTTCTACCTTTTCCATGCTCTTCATAACCCATTATCTTCTTGGTTCATGCTTAAATTGAGGTTTGATTCTTACCTCATCTTCTTCATGCCTCTTATTTTGATTTCCTATCATGTTATCTTGAGATAGTATGCCCTTTTTTCTTCACCTCCATGTTTGCTCTTGTTTTTCACCTATATTCTTGTCTTGGATAACCTCTTGCTTGAGATTTTCCACCTTTATTTCTATGTCTGGTTATTTGAGCCATTTAGGCACCACATATCCATGTTATTATGTCATCTTTGAGGGCTGCACTCTTCTCTTCACTTGGCCAATTTGCATATCAGCACCTTTATTCTCATTAGCACGATCAAAATCAATGCCTAAATATTCATTTACCTCCATATAGGACTATTGCAAGGTTATCTCCTTCTTGTCTTCATGGATTGAAATCATGACTTCTTTGTGTGTTTTTCCTCTTTATTCAGCTGAAATATGCTCCTTAGCATCTTGAAATTCATCTTTCTTCTCATCTTTAACATGCTAGACATCTATAATCTTCATCATATCAACTTCTACCATTTGTTCTCTTTCCTTGTCATCATATTTCATTTTGATGAGCGATTTATTTGTCTAATCTCTCACAAAATTTAAGGTCTAATTATTGTCCTTCATCAAAAATTTATTCATACCTACATGTGCACACTCAAAAGAAATGTTAGAATATAAACTAGCAGACCACATAGTCTCCATGAATGCTTCTTTCTTGGCCATTCTCTTCCTTTATTTGTTTTCTCTCTTAAGTGCTTCCCTTCACACTTTATTCTTATTCATGTTCTCTTCAATGATAACACTCTTCTCAATCTCTCTATCTTGTTTCTCTATAAACAATTCTTCATCCCTCCTGCCTTTATGGGTTGTACCTTCTTTGTTCTCCTTATCCTCCTCTTTCTTCAAGGCATTTTTCTCATACCTTCTCTTTCTCATAAGTAGCTCTAGCTGCCATTTCACTCTCTTTCTCACATCACAACCATTCCATTGACTCTCTTGACTCTTCATGAGTTTCACCATGAATTCAATCCTCTCAAATCTCTACCCCAACTCTTTTCTTATCTTTTTTACTTCTTTTTCAACATCTATCTTTTCTCTTTAGACTTCTAGGCCTCTCTCTTAGACCTATCTCTTAGCAATCTACCTTATTGCTCTCTTCTTGGACATCTCTTTGTTTCTTTTCCTCTTTATAGGACTTTTCTTATCTTTATTCACTCTTTCTAGGAGTCTACCTCTTATCTTTTCTCTCTTGGAGCTCTAATGTTACTTTTTATCTCTATATTTTGTAGTCTTCTCTTGACTAGCTTCTTGTCCTTCTTAAAGGAATTTGGGGGATTTTGTTTATCTCTCCTCAAAATGATATATCTTTCTACTAATCTTAATAGATCAAACCTATAACATCCTCTTCTCCATCAATACCTTGTAAGGAGTCATCTTGTGCATACCTTCTAGCACTATGCATTCATCTCAAATCAACAACTTGTAAAGAATTCAAAATAAAAATTTAATCAATCTTACCTTACTCTGGTACCAAAATGATGTAGAGGCATAGGGATAAGCTATAAAAATCCATTATCTTATCTTTGATCTTGGGAAAGATAACTTTGGCTTGTCATGTTTCCCTTATGTTCCTCTAGCTTCAACCTTGTCTCTATATCTTGATCATTATCCTTATTAGACTCTTTGACTTAACCTATGTCTTGTAATATTTTTATCATTCATGATGAAAATTAATCACCTTCATGAGAGTCATTCTCACTTGTTTACCCTCTGTAATTCATTTACTTAGCAAAACTATTCTTGTGTTTTTATTAGCTAGCATTGGGAACTAGTCCCATGGTCTCACGAGCCAATTATAATTATAGATGTCATGGCCTCAACTTATTACTCTAGATGGTTTTATCTAACCTCAACTCACTTGCCTTAGTACCTTTTAAAGGATTAATTATACTCTTCCACTCTATTTGTACCTTAAGGTCACAATGCTTTATCAAGGCTTGTAGCCCTTTTCTTAGCCTTTTTCCTTTGTTTGCACAAATAGTAACTTTTATTGAAGATATAAAAACACTTTGAATCCCCCTCTATCTATGTTAATCTATATATGAATTTTTATGATTTGTATCCTTTGATTTCTTCACCTACTAACCTTCTTTACTCTCTAATTACCCCTCATTAGGCCTAATTTAGCCTTGTTTACACTCAACTATTGATATCCGTAAAAGGTTGTAATCTCTCACTCCAAAAACACTTGAATCTCTTCTTTCATGATTATGTTAACAAAACTACAAAATTATGTCATTTTTTTATGGTGAAATCTCTTGCAATCACCAAAACCCTAGTTTTAGGGTTTTCTACATGCACATAAGGTCAAGAGCTTACCAAATTTGATATCTTGAGCTCTATGATGTTTCAAAAGCCAAAATTTCTTTCAAAAGGCTTATTTTGCCTTCTAGCATCTTCCCTAATAGGTTTTGGTATTAATCCAAGGCTCTAAGGATTTAAAAATCATAAAACTCAGTCAATTATATATCTTCTATTGGACTATGTAAGGTTTCCAACACTTTGTTCTCCTTCAAACCCCCTTTTGACCATACCTGGATCACTCCATACAATTAATTTACCTTATACAATATAAAAGTCACCTAATAACACTTCCATCCACTTTCCATTTCCAAAATAAGCCTTTCTTGTACACTAATTGTGTGAGCAAGGTATCCCATGTGCTAGCAAGGTTTGTGCATTTTAAGGACTCTTTATTAGGTTTCATTAACTTACAACATCTTCTCACCTCCATATCAACTATAAAACACCATTAGAGATAAAAACACACACTTTTATATGGAAATTTTGTCCTTCTTACCTTGGTTGTGCTCCATTTAATAGTCGATAGGCCTGTTGGCAACAATCTAGAGAATTAGGACAACCTCAAACCTTTTACACATATTAAGTGTTCCTAAGTTTCCTTTTATAATATAACCACCTACTTAGATCATGGATATCAATGCAACATAATGATAAGATCTATACATGCATCTTAACTTCTCATACAAGGTGATTGAGTACTCAAATAGTGTACTCACTATGTCAAAAAAACCCTTCACTCTTCTATAGTTTATGACTATCATTCATTACTTGTTTATACTTTAAAAAACACCATTACAATAAGGATTCGTACTTTACAACCACTATTTCAATAGGTTAATGATGTTTGTCTTCAAACTAACATTCTTTCTCAAATTTTGACTGTAATAACAGTCTACAGAGTTCAAAAATTGATACAGTTGGAACCTAACTTCAATATTATACAATGGATTTAGATATCCAAAATACCTTTCATAACTTGAGGCTCATAATTTAAACCTAAACATGATCTCTAAATTCTTGAAAAGGTTAACAGTTTGATGTTCTAATTTGTTGGTCATGACATGCACATACAAAATTGTAAAGGATTGAGCATGTTCTTTCCCTCTCTGAACAAAATGGTTCACCATTACAAATCTTACATATTGGTTACAGTATACTAAGGTAAATTACTCAATGATCACTCTTCTTTCACGTATCTATGAGTTTAAACAAGGTCCTTAACTCTCTTTTCCACTGTGGACTGTACTCATACCCTCATTTTTTATAGTAACCCTATTTCAGTATATTTGTACCTACAATGGCATTAAATAAAGAATAATCATGACCTCAAGATATTCTCCAAGAAATATAATATAATACCAACCCATGACTTTGGATAGGAGATAACACAAGCAAACAAAACACTTCTTTGTTAGTAAGCTTCTTCCATATTTACATATACAGTCCCATTCTTGGACTCTATTCTTATGGAGAGTATTACATCCTTCTTTCTTGTTCCTCCTTTATCAAAATTTGGAGCTCTCTCTATCCTCTCCAATACAACTCTTTATCACTACCTCAAACTATCTTGTATTCACTCCTCTTATTACTCCTGTAAACAAACTTCATATCTTCTTGTAATCATGCATTAGCTTTGGAGGTGGTTACCAAAACAAGAATTCACCACCTTTTTTTTTGAAATGACATGACATTAACATATGAACCATTACATAAGACATTTTGAAGACCAATTAACTCCATTCCTAACCTTTTCTGCCCTCATTAGACTCTTAGGACCCCTTTTTGCTTCTTCTTACTATTTGAAAATTCAAATTACAATTTTGGAGGGAAAACCTCTAATTCAAATTTTAAGCAACCTCATAGCTTCCTAAGACCCTTAGGACCTTTGTTATACCTCTTATAATGTACTTGAAACTTGAACACTAATAATTTTCTAATTTGGCTTGATGTTCCTGCATCAGCTAGTCAAGATGTCAAGCAAGCACTCTAACTCCTATATCACGTAGAGAAAGAGAGCATCTTCAGAGGAGCTACACATGGAATTTGGGACATGTTGAGGTAGTTTCATAGCTCTTCTCTTGTTTATAACTCATAAAACACTTGTCATCTCTCTCTCTCTCTCTCTCTCTCTCTCTCTCTCTCTCTCTCTCTCTCTCTCTCTCTCTCTCTCTCTCTCTCTCTCTCTCTCTCTCTCTCTCTCTCTCTCTCTCTCTCTCTCTCACACACACACACACACACACACTTTCTCTATATATTGAGCCTTAATTAGCTGAGTTGGTATCCTCCACTTGGGTATAGTAAATCTGGACCCATTTACAACATTTGATCAATGAAGAATAACCTATTTTTACCTTCTCCATGGATTGTTTCAATGTGCATGTTTGACTAGTTCATCTTGATAACTGATAGATTTATTTCCTTGGCATGATGTCCTTATTAACATTCATATTTAGTTTTAAAGTCTTTATACATGTCTCTTGAAGTGTTCAAATGGAGTGTGTATGATTTTATTGAGTTATCTCTTCACTAGTTTCATGTCATGACCTCTTGATTAGTATTCCTAGCTCAAGCTTCCGTCACAAAGCTCCATGACAAATATTGATGTAGAGATGCAGATTTGAATTAGTGTCATGTGTAGATTAGGCTCTTGTTTGAAGTGTAATTATAGTTAGTTGGTAGTGATCAGTTCATATTTGGTGCCTCACCTCCATTAGAGTAGGTTTCTCTCACTTTTCCTATCAAGTGTTAGAGTAGTGTTTGAGCCTAAGTGATTTGTCAAGGGGAGATAACCCTTTAACTTAGAGATTCACCTCTCTAATAGGGTACATACAACCTTGATGTGTTGCCATACTACATCTAATTTGGAAGGCTTGAACTACCTTCCAAAAGGTGCAAATTTGATGCATAATACTTGTCATGCCTATTATACATATCTTGGATGTTTTTCTACATGTATGTTTCCATATGTACTTCTAATGGTATAGTTTACTACATAAGATGCAATATATCCTAATTATATATGGTTTTTGACTCATTTTATTCACTAGTGACTATTATGTGATGACATTTTAACTAGTCTTTTCTTCAATTACTATATTAAGCCACTTTACATTGATCATGCATATTATGTTTTCCTTCACTAAGAGTATGCATATCTTAATTGTGTACATGGATGTCCTCATACATTTATGTGTATATCACTAATATCATAGACAAATATAATTTATATCACTTACCTTAGGATTGATATTTGTTTATATACTACAACTTGGTATAGCATCATCCATATTCATATGACTGAGATTTGGGCCTCGTTAATAGATCATTGTTGAACCATAGTTTTGTACATATATTTCTTATTTTATAAGTTGTGCCTTACATGTGGCTTCCTCCTAGTGATTTTTTGCATTCTTCTATCTTTTTGAGTTCACATTGGAATTTGGTTTCTATTTTTATTGATATTCTAAGACACTTATTTCATGTTGATTGATATATTTCATTGGCCTTGACCATTTGATTATTGATCCCATTTGTAGCACATTACATTGATTTCCTGATGATGACAACATATCTATCGAGATCTTCAATCGCAACATGCATTGTGTTCTGAGGGAAGCCATATGTTATTTAGAATCCTCATCTTATTCTTCTAGTTTCCTAGTGTTTTTCATTTCTTTCTCATGTGCAGCCCTATGACTTCTTATATTACTTTATTATTCATCTATATATTACTAAAAAATAAAAAACATGGATTCATACATGATTATATCTTTTTCCTATGGTGACATAATACCCACATTTATCCCTTATCGATCACACCTTTACCTGCAGGGGCATCGTACCATCACTTGATCCTTATTGACCACATCTACATATGTGTCTTCACCCAATGGGGGCATGGTACCCATCATGTATTCTATCATATATTTTTTCCTTATGGGTGCATGGTACCCATGGTTTATATATCATATCGTATTTGTCTAGGGGGGAATCATATTCACACATGTTTCTCATTGAATTATCTTGCATATATGGTCTATTATACCCCTTTCACTCATGGATCCACATTGCTTACTTGGATTCTAGATCTTATATATACCATGGCATATGATAGGTCATCACTCATAGTGAATTTATTGCCATATAATTATAATATTAAGTTATTATACATTTAAATTAAATTAGTCTTCCCCATGTACATCATCATCTTTATCTTAGGATCTATTCACGTATGGGCTTAGCCACATATTCATCTATATCATGTGATCATGACACTTTACCATTATCTTATGATTAGGGGTTTATCTTATGTATGTGCATTGCATGATCACTTTTATGGGTTATTGTGCCATACAAATCACTTTACATCTTATCACATTATGTCATCATACTATGCGATTCATACAATTTTCTCATTGATGGGTAGGATCTCATGTTTCAAAATTAAAAAACATTGAAAAAATCAAAATTCAAGAACATTGGAAACTTTAAAATTTAAAAACATTATTTAAAAATAAATAAAAATAAAATGATTTATACATGGTTACATATTTACCTATACTAGAGATTTTCATATCCATTGTTCACACAAGTTTGTCATGGTATTTCTTGATTGGATGTTATACAAATTCACATGTTATATGATATTTGACTTCATATCATTGGCCCACATTCTAGGGATACGTTACCATTAAATAGATCTTGCATGGTGGTATATATCCTTGTATTTTATCATTTTCATCTAGACTACATTAGTTATTACATCTCATGCTATATATAACATGAGATGTAGTAACTAATGTAATCTGTAATCTATATATTTTCATTATAATTGTTACTTGGTTACATTGATTATTATGCACAAATGCTTTCTTGTGTGTACATGTGTTTTTTTAATTTGTGTATCCTTTTCCATAGAGTGTCCTCTTATCATCATGTTTAGTGGATCCCATCTTTGTGTGGTCTCACTAACTAGTTTTATATCTAACATGAGTGTGGTCACCAACTTATTTGGTCTGTTGCTTTATTAATTGCTTATAACTATGATGTTTATCATTCTTACTATAGTATACTCACATGGTGCCTGCCTTGCCATGGTATCCACCATGCATATATGGGGGCACGCTACTTGTGTGTGTTCTCATTGTTGTATTTAACCTAATTAGGGGAATATTATGTTTCATTTGGGATAATCTAGTTATTCCCATATTGTTTTACCTATAGGGGCATTTTACTGCGTTGTGATGTTATTGATATGATATTATCTTTTATACACTAGATTGACACTTTATACATGATACCTATTAAAAAATAATTTAGTGGTATCAACTATATTCAACTTTAAGTGGTGTATGTTTCAAGATATTGGCACTTCGGCTATATATTTCTCCTAAATATAGGATATTTAATGTTATCCTTTGAAATTAGTGGTTGTAGCATAGGTCTTCATCCCTCACCTCAAAAGGGGGGCATATATTTTTTAAAAAAAATAGAGATAACTTGAGTGAACATGGACAAACTTATCTACTTCCTTGATCAAGAAGTGGATTGGGCATTGGTGATTTCGAGAAAATGTTGGATATGTTTCAAAACATTCAAAAGTCTAGTTATAGAAGTGTCTTTATTGTGACATCTGGAATAAATTCCAACCAAGTGTATTCATTCATGTGCTTTCTTTTTAGAATTCAAATATTTAAATCTTTAGTTTTTCAAATCTTAAAAAATTCAAACTTTAAACTTCAAATATCTATCATGAGCATTGACTACATGCAAAAATTGACACTTTTTTCAAGTACATCAAAGTTTTTTGTGAATGGAGGCTTAGCTCAAGTGTGTATCAAACAACCCTTCATTATTCCTTATGTAAGTAGAGTTGCATGTTTCCACTTATTTATTTTTATACTTTGACACATGCATGCATTTACACACATTCTTATGCCCATGCCAAAGTGGGGGCATTATGTAGACATTTGAATTTAACACAAGACCTTTATTCCTAGTGGCTTCTTTATAATTTATCATATTTGGAAAACTTATACATATTGGATTGTTTATTGCTCCATCATGGTCTTATGAAGGCCCATATTTAGCCCTTGAGCCTAAAAAATGGTATCTAACACTTATCATAAAGTATAAATTGGCATCATTGGACTGCACATCACTTGTTATCAGAATCTATGTCGAAAACATAGCTAATGTCATCTCCAAGTCAAACCTATGATTTATGTGGGTTCATTTAAGTCAAATGTGAATCTTGCACATGTTTGTCCCTTTTAACCTTATGGATCCATCTGCCCATTATCATTGATTGTGCACCTTTAACCTCACCCCTTGTCAATTATAAAGTCAACAAATGCACATAACTTATCTTATATCAACCCATATATACTAGGTCAAGTTAAGCCATTAGGAGGAATGAGAAGACAAAGAAGACATCAAAATATGAATATAAAATGTCAAGCCTAGATCCAAGCATCAAACACCATTTATCCTACTTTAAGTTAAACTTCTTTGAGTCACATCCTACACACTTGTAGTAGAGTTATTCTTCTTCATCTTTCATCATTTCCCTTATGCCAAAGGATGGTATGAGTTTTGCATATAGTTATATTTATCACTTCCATGGAAGAGGAGGTTCAAAACCTTCACTTTAGCTATTCCATCCACACACTCACAAAACTACGTGGAGGTCTAATTATGAGTGTGTAAAATACGTAGTTTACAATGTTACATTGGCAGTTGTTTGACTCCATAACTATTTGTTTATATTCAAGTGTCAAATTAGGTTAAATAGGAAGAAAATAAAATTCTACACATTTAGCCTAGTTAAAAAGTGAAGCACACGTAAAAGAACATCAAAAAGAGATAATACATCAATGATAAAAAATAAAGTTGTGTGACCTTGTATAGGTTAGACTACGTGATATAGAGACAAATTTAGTGAGCGCAATTTTAACTAGGTTGAGTCTACTTAATGAATTTGTAACATTATATATATTCCCAAGCGATGTTGTAGGGTTTCAAATTTTAGGAGTAGGTTCTAGATAATCTATATAGTCACACTATAGATTCAAATTTTTAGAACAGTAAACAATTGTGATCATTCCTTAACCTCTTTTACTTACTTTGCATAACCTAATTTCATTTGTTGTATTTCAACATGTTTACTTGAGCCCAATCTATTAGATATATATGAATTTTGTATTTTAATAGATGCATGCTTAGATCTATTTAATTTTAATTATTTTATTTGTGTATTGAGTTAAAACCAAAATTAGCTTAAACTGAAAGTTAACTTACCTTAGTTGTTATGTTTAAAGTTGTTTTCAACTCCTCTAGTGCCTTTTTCATCTTCAATGGGGTGATGAATGTTGAGTGACTAGTCTTTGATGCTTTATAGTTTTTGTTCAATTTTAGTGAACAACATTGCAAATGTTTCAAATAGTTAAAGTTGGAAAGTTAAAAAAAAATATGGAAGGTTACCTTTGTTGTATCTTCTTCATAAAATATGTCTTTTATTTCTAAAATTAGTTGTACACGGAATAACACGTTTAAAGAAAAGGAGAAGCTTGGAGCTCTGAAATGGGGAGATGAAGAGTCATCCTCCATTAATAGTGCTTCAAGCTTTCTCTTTTTGGCTTGCCTTGGTCACCTTTGCCTCCTTGGTTCCTATTTTTTCTTTGTGCTAAGGTGGTCTTTAATTCTTGTTTTCTCATTTTTTGTGTTTATGTTTTTTTTCTTCGCTTGCTTTATGTTTGGGTCGTCTCCGGGAGATTCTCTATTGTCTAAGTTGGATCACATGACTGTCATGCACGTCCTTCCTTGGACTTTAGTCCTATGGATTTTGGGCTTGCTAAGGGGCATGTATTAATTGAATGTTTATGGAAACCCTTTGATTTGATGGGTTTGAGCGTATAGAAGAAGGGAAGCATGGTGATTTTAATGAATCAATTGATGTTGTGTGGGGTGATAAAGGTGGAAATAATAAGAGCAATGGCTCTATCTTGACTCAGGTAGAATTTGAAGTGACTAAACCTCAAAAATAACTATTCAGTGATATCCTGCAACAAGAGGAAGCAACAAGGTACTCATAAGGGGCATAATTTGTGGTGAGCAAGGAAGACTATGGTGAGCATTAGTATAGGGAAGACTATGGTGGGCAGTATTATAGGGAAGGCCAAATTGGTAAGCTCCCTAGCCCTCCTAAAACCCTGATCATTTCTCTGAATGTATCCATGAAATTTGACTTACAACAAGAGGAAACTAGGATTAAAAATGCAAGGATTTTTTATGTTTGCTTGAACAAAAATACACTCCCTTCTAGAAATTTCTTTGATAATTGGTTAAATTTTATTTGGGGTGAAAGACTGGGTTTATATATTAGTTTTTGTAGGATGTTATAGATAGGGGTTTTCATGATTTTGTTTTAAAACTCTAATACGCAACATAGGGCAATTAGTAATCCCTTATGGAATGTCGAACAATCAATTTTTCAAAGATGTCCCTTGGAGTCCAGAAATGGACTCTAATGACCTTGTTTTCAAAATTTCTCCTAGATGGGTTGATATTGAGGGAGTGTTGATTCAGCTATGGAATTTTCTAATGTAGGCATTGAAATCCCTTGGCAAAGTTTTAAAAATTGAGGATACCAAAAGATCCCTTGCACATATGAATGTTAAGGTTTTAATTTCCTTAGAACCCCTAGATTTTTTCTTGGATGCACTCAACTTTAAAATCAAAGGGAAATCTCACACCTGGGCTCTCAGAGGTCTAGGTGGTTTGAATGCCTACTTATTTTATAAAAAGGATGGTCATATTAGGAATAACTATCCATTTTTGGGTGGTAAAAGCAATATCTCTAACAAGCAACAAGAGAAGGACACCACAAAAGATGAGAATATTTGGGATAACTTGCAGGTGCATGAGAATCCTTTATTCTTAAGTGTACCATTGAAAGACAATGCATCCACTATTGAGGCTATTGACACACATAGACCTAAAAATCAAGGTGATCATGGCTTGGAACCCACCTCCCCTTGACTCTCAGGTGCATGTTATACTAAAGACTGATGGTGATAATCCCTTGCTAGACTTGGTTAACTGCCTCCCTGATAGTTTGGATGATGCTTTTCTGGAGTAGAAATCCTTTGAGGATCATTCCTCACAAGAATATGTGGTTATTCTTATTGATTCCCTATTCAAAAAAATGATACTTCCACTGCCCCACCTAGAAACATGACAAACAGAACTCCTAGTGATGTTACACCGATGGCTATCTCTCTAGATAAAGTGGACTCTGGTCTTCCCATGAGGGAGATGGAGCTATCAGATGGTGATCTTTTGGTGAATAATAAATCAACAAGAATGGATAATTATATGTCTAAAGGGGGAGGTAAAAGACATAAAATAAACTTGAGCCCAACCTAGGTTCAACACACCACACCCAAGGAGAAAATAAGATGGCTAAAGAGATGCATCACAATGTGCAAGAACCCCTAACAAAAAATAAGGGCAAGGAAAATAAAGTCCCTGACTATTTCAATGGGTTTTAAAATAGTGGGGCTAAGCCCCATGGTCAATGTAATTGACCCGTGATTACTCCCCCCTAGTTATTCATGTGGATTTTTAGTTGGAATGTGAGGGGGTCAAAATCCCCAGACAAAAATCCTATGGTAAGGCAGTTTAGACTCTCAAGAGATAATCTTGACTTTCTCTTCTTGCAAGAAGTAAAGGCTATCGATACTCAACTTTCCCTAGTTTTGAACTATATTTGGACTAATGCTCCTCATTTTAATACTAACCATCATAGAGGTAAAGGGGGGGGCTCTATCTAGATTAGTCCCACATGGAAAGATTGCATTATTGATCATGACGTTTCTCCCTACAACAGAGCGGTTTGGGTTTTGATAGAAACTCAGCACCAGAGATTTGGCTTGTGTAATATATATGCCCCTAATTACTACATGGAGAGAGTTGACTTGTGGAATTTGTTATCCATCATTCTTAAATATTTCCCCTAGATATTTGGAGGGGACTCAATATGGTGGAGGATAGAGAAGACAAAATTGGAGGTGATCACCTTGCATGGAAAGGTAATGAGCTCTTTTTCTGGTCTAAGTTCAAAAGAATTCACAAAATTGATGATCCTCTCTTAAAGGGTAAGAGCCTTAGTAAAGGAATTTGGTATACTTGGTGCAACAACTAGAGTAGTAACATAAGGTAGTACTCAAGGTTGGCTAGGTTCTATTTGAGCATGGAGTCATTGACAGTTGATACGGTCATGAATGGTAATGTGGTGACTATGTTACCCTTTACTATGTCTAACCACCACCCTATTGAAAATAAATTCTCAATGGTCTTAGAGGATAAGAAAGATTCATCAGAGTTCAAAGGGTTGTATAAATTCAATGTCTCACTTCTGATTGATAGGGTATGTTTGGATTGTCTACAAGCTTCCTGGAATATTGGTAAATCTATATGTAACTCCTGCTAAAAATTGATCATTGGAATTCCAATATGAAGATTACCAAAAACTTTACAAGAACCTATGGATAGATCAAAGCTAGAAAGCATAAAAAGCTTGCAAGGGATACTCAAGAGAAGCTCATCCAAGTAAAAGGCTTACTGTAACTTGACCTGACCAATAGGGCTCTTCTTGAAGAACTTAACCTACAAAAGCACCAAGCTAACTAGTCATAACAGTACATTGATAGAGGAGTGTAGATCTGATCCAAGCTAACTTGGATTAAGCTCAGAGATAGAGGGTCTAAATTTTTAAAAATCAAGCATATAAAAAGTAAAATTGAAGAATTGAAGTCAATGGGTAAACTATGCAAGATGATGCTAGTATAAAAGATTCTTTTTTGAGTTCTACTCTAACCTTTTCAGCTAACGTGGGTCTAGTGACTGTATTAAACAAAACAGAGCCTTAAGTGAGCCATGCATCCCTAAGAAGGTTTTACAAACCTAGTTTTCTTTTTTGAAAGTTGTCATATCACTCGATGAAGTCAGAAGTGCTATTGATTCATTTAAAGATGATAAGGATCCTTGGTTGGATGGATTCCCCTTAGAATTATACAAAGTTAATAAGGAATGGATCACCAAAGACTATTTGGAGATATTCAATTAGTCCATTGCTTCTAATACACTTGGCCTAGACATTAATAGAGGGTTGATTAAGCTTATCCTAAAGGATGGTAACCTGACTTTAGTTAAGAATTAGAGACCAATTACCCTCTTTAACGTGATTTTGGCAAAAATCCTTGTGAGGAGACTATCTTTTCTTGTACCCTCTATCATCTCAAAGACTCATACTAGATTTATTGAAGGGAGATACATTTTAGATAATCTAATCACAAGCTGGGAATGTATGTACTTGGCAAGAGATTCAAACCAAGATGTTGGTATGATACTGCTTGATTTTGAGAAAGCCTATGATAGAATTAAATGGCCCTTCATTAAGAGAATGTTGCGTGCCTTTGGGTTTTAAGATAGATTCTACAGAATGGTAAATATCCTCTTCAAGGATGCCTCGACTATCATTGAAGTCAATGGTGAACTGACAAAATCCATTATGCTTTAATGTTCCATAAAGAAAGGGTGTCTGCTTGCCCCATCACTCTTTGTTTTGGCAATAGATGCATTACATTACCTTCTTAGGTTCGCAGACATCAGGAATCCAATCAAAGGTATCTCACTTCCAAACAATGAATCCTTAATTGATGTCTTATTTATCGATGATACATCACTATTTGTTACCTTGGAGCAAAATAATTTGGATCGGGTTGCAAAGAAGATTGATATCGACTATTTTGCCTCTAGATCTAAAGTTACAATGCAAAAAACACACATTTTAGGGTGGAATGATAAGTCATCTAATTGGTTGGCAACATTTGGATGGAAATGGAAAGGACTTGATGAGATGGTCAGATACCTAGGGATTCCATTTGCAATAACCCCTTCCTTCAAGAGTATGTGGGAATGGGTCTTTGATAAAATAAATAATAAAATTGGCAAATGGCAGGGACACCTGTTATCTCTACATGGTAGGATCCAAGTATGCCAGAAAGTTCTTTATTCATACAGTATATATTATGCCTCCTATTAGCTATCTGGTAAAACACAAGTCAATATGCTCTAAAAATTTATAAGAGATTTCCTGTGGTTAGATGGAAAAGGGGGTAAGAAAAGGCATGTCGTCTCATGGAAATTCTGCTCGAAACCCAAAAGCATTGGTGGAATGGGTTTAAAGGACCTTCAACTGTAGGGAATAATTATGGTAGTTAAATGGATTGTCAGGGCCTCCATTGGGAATAAGCCTTGGAAAATACTTGTTAGACATAATATCTTGAGAGGCTATCCAAAAGAGAAGCCAAATTGCAAAGGATTAAATATTATTGATCTGCTCTTAGGGCCTTTCATAGTCAAAGTTGTTGGCTCTCCTATTTTTGCATCCATTTGGTTAGCCTAGGATTTAACCAAGCCTTTCATTATTGTAAAATAGGTCTTCAATTGGTTTGGGACTTTATGTCAAGGATATAGATCTATTTGGTAGAATTTGAGTGTCAATAAGACTTTGTTGGCCCTCACTAGGGGATGTTCTACCTTTGACTGGTACACCAAAGGATTGAGGAGTTTTAAGGATCTCTACTCCCATGGGAGTTGGGCCTCATGGTCAGAACTCAAAGATAGATTTTAGTTCCCAAATTCTTAGCAAAGAACATACACCCTACTCCAAATTGCCTTCAAAGGGAAAAAGAATGTGGTTTTTTTGGAAGATAAGGATGATTTTTGGGACAGTGTGAAGTGGAATAAAGGCCTACCTCTGCTTAAGTATTTGACTCAGATGCTCTACGAGAAGCTCTCTTTTTTAAATGTCCCCTACCTCACCCTTAACCATATTCGGTATGTGTTTAATCCTTTGCATTCTTGGTCCTTCAAGTTTGTGGTGATCTGGTCCTCTTGTCTTGAACCTAAAAGGTCTTGCTTTCATTGGTTGTTAATGTTTAAAAAGTTGGTTGTGGGTTCTATTTTGAATAATTGTGGCATTACTAATCCTCATTGCTCCTTTTTTTTTTATGTTGAATCTATTGAACATGTCTTTTATTCATGTCTATATGTTGTTAAACGTTGGCAAAGATGTCTTAAGCCTTGGAATACTATTTTTGGGTATGAGCTTGGATGGTTAAATATTGCTTTTGGCTATGTGTGTCCCAAACTTAAAATCCATTTTTTCCACAAATTTTAGCTTGTGTTCTCTACTGAAATTCTTTGGTTTTTGTGGAATCAAAGGAATCTAAAGATGTTTCAAGGTAAGGCTAGAGTGCTTACTAACTTCACATTTGAACTCGTCCTTCATTTTTTGTCCTTGCAAATTTTCTTCCATTTGAAAATTTCATAGGAACAACTCGAGAAGTTTCTAAGGATAGGTCTACTTAAGATTACATCAGACTACCTATTGGATTTAGGTGGCTATTGCAAATTGAGATCATATCTAGATTAGGTTGTGTCCTACCTGATAGTAATTGAAGTCAATATTTCTAAATTCGAATGGGATTACATCAAAGACACCTATTTTGACCAGGCTAATAACCCTATGAAGGAATGGATCACCCCATTTGAGTATGACAATAATGGTAATGGAGAATGGGTGGCTGGAATTGAGAGTTCTCTATAGGACTTTTGCAACGAGGAACAAGGAAATTAGATTATAAGGGAGGCTAAAGAAGCTTTCACTCTGTTTGATCTAAATCTTTTTCTAGAAACTGGGGACAAGAATGCACTGCCAGGTCCTTCCTCTTGGGGTCCTTTTCTAGATGTATCTACTCAGAGAGTGCAAGAAGATGTCTAGAAACAAATTGATGATAACATAAACACCTTTTTTAGCAAGATGGAGAGGTTGATCGAAGGTGGTGGAGTGACAGACATTGAAGACATCCTTAATTATGTGAAACAAAATAATATGAGAGGACTTTTGGATAAAGTCGACCATTACCCTATCAAGCTGACCTCAAGACATAACTAGATTGGGAATGAAAATGATAAAATATCTTAGGAGGGGCATGTTTTGAATGGCTTAGATGGTGGTTGTGACAAAGAAGATTATGCTTTCAATAGGGTGTTGGACTCGTATCTGTGATCCTATCACCTATGGGGTGGCCTTTGTTTATTGACTGGTGTTTTTGTTTAGTTGAACTGATGGTTTTGCTATTATTTTTTCATCAATTTTCTATTTGGCATCATTCTTGATATTATTGGTGTTCCTTCATTGGTTGTTTGGTTAGCGTCGTTACTGTTAATACTGCTCTTTTCCTTTTGGTTGGGTTGCCTAGTTAGAGCCATTTTATATTGAATCCTTGATTACTATGACTATTGTTGTGGGATGCCTCACTACTATTTTTTGCTCTACTAGATACTATGTATATTTTTGGCATTTATGATGCATATATTAGTAATCGTCCTTCAATATATTTAAAAAAAAGTTGTAGACCAATTTTTTTGTAAATGTAACAATTGAACCAACTTTTCCACTTACATATGATTAATTATTGCTTAGTAAATTTATGAATGTTGTGTCTAGAATAAACTTACATTTTGTGTAAATTAGAGGTATGGTTTCTATGGTGTTGGATTTATTGAGAAACAACATAATGTCCCAATTTCCCTGATCATAGCTAGTTTTGTGGTCAATGTCAGAGTTTGTAATATGCATTTATTTTCCTAGTAAATATTTATATTCATCCATTTAAATGAATTCATTGGTTACATTATGAGTAATTTCCATTTCATTATTTTCATCTATTAAGTCAGAATGTAGCAATTTTATGTTTTTCTTTTTTGTATTATTGTTTTATAGATGAAAAGGATGTCTCATTTGAAAAAAAAATCAACTTTTTAGCTATTGAGATCATCAATGGATGTCAACATAGAATTATATGTTTGTCTACAAAAAATTAAGAAGCAAATGTTAGCATATGTTGAGCAAAATGATGCTTAATAAATTGTAATTTGACTAGTATGTACTTTTTTGTTTCATTATGGGATGGTTCCTATCCCTATAAGCTTTCAATTGATCTTTTCATCTTTTTAGTGACAATTTAACCTAATTAGAAAGAGAAGTAATGTTATAACATGTTATAAAATAGAGTTTTTTTTTAAAACTAACTTGAACAAATAATTAATGAAAAGAAGAGTTGTAAATTACATAGGTATATACCTTGTGATGTTATTTTTTTAATTGGTAAACTAATTTATTGTAAATGTCATTTTTATTTGAAATGCATTTATCTTATGACTGGAAATTGTTTATTTCTTGTGTGAAGGAATATTTCATATGACTAAGCTATCATGACCTCAGTTTGAGTGTTCTATTTCATGTCTTTAGCACTGTTGATTTCACATTTGTATACTTCTTGGCATACTTCTTAGTTGTTTTAGTATCTATTAGACTATTATTAGTTGAGGTCGAGACTCTGTTTTGACTTATTATTGTGTTAGGTGGCATACTAGACTTGTTTATATTATCAGGAATGATTGATTTGATTCAATTCATTATATAACTGATTGATGTTGTTCAAATTGGAATTATTGTCATATTTGATATATTATTTTACATTTAGATATTGTTGATGTATCATTCAAATGATTGCATAAACATGAAAAGGAATAATGAGCTATGTTGGATTTGGTGCTCAACAATAGAGGGAACAAAGGGTGATAATGATCTATTGATCTTTGATCAACGAGATTCTGAGCTTTATTTTGATTACATCTTTCTTGATTGTTTCCTTTAGTTATTCAATTGGTTTATGAGGAAAGTAATTTTACAATAGTCTTTGACTGTATTCTTATTTCTTGATTTGACTTTCATCATGACTGTTGTAGAAATCATTTTTGTTTGACGTCATGTGAAAAATCTTAAACTTGACATTACTTTATATTAGCTTTGATCTTTATTAATTTGTTGGAACATGTTGAGTTTCACATTTGTTCTTTTCTAGGAGCACGTGTATTCATCTTCATTAAATACTTCAAACTAGTTTCATTTATCATGACTGTTACATGGATTTGACATGGTGTTTTGATCATTTGGTGACTTGAATGTTTATCTTGATGAGGGGACCATGAGTCATAGGGTCTTCATTAGTTTGATTAAATCTTGGCATTTCAAACATTAGTTTTGACTTCAATTAGGGATTAGGTCATGATGGCTTAAATCCCAAAGATAGCTTAGTCAAGTAGCTTTGAAGTCTTTTGTTTAGGAATTTTGGTTTTGTAGTGAATAAGGTCGGTCAAACCCTAGTAAACTCTGCTAAAATTTTGATGGAAGCCATTGTAGTCTTGGTAGGACTGGGTTGTGACTATGAGGTCTATTTTTCAATTGCATTTTTTATGAAGATGATGATGGTTTGTTTAGCCAGGTTACTAGTTATTTGTGGATATAATACAGGATTACTATGGGATTTAATGATAGTCAGTAGAGTTTGTGAGAGGTTAGTTGGATGCATAGAGGAATAAGAGATTTTTATTTTTCTAGAAAAAAAGTCGTAGTATTTATCTTTACTGAATTTGCATTCAACGAGTAAGTGGTTTTTGTTATTTTTGTGTTGAAGTTTATTTCAATAATTGTTTCACGTTCTATTGAAATGAGTTACAATCAAAAGTAAAAATGAACCATTATACGTTCATTATGAAATATGTTGACTTCACATGAATCCATAATGCAATAATCAATGTATAAGTTGAATATGATCATATTTAGAATGTTTTGAGTCGTCTTGCATATGGCTTGAAGTATGCTTGTATACTTATATGTGTAGTTTTTTTTATGACTGTGTTTGAATGGGTTTAGGGACTCGCTTTGGATAAGCCACAGGGTTTGTTATCAAATAGGGTATCCCATCATTTTGGAAGGAAAGGGTGGCATTTTTGGTTACCATTTTGCTATTTTGATTTATTTTGGTGGAACAGATTTATGATGTGGTTATGGTGAACATTTTTGGGATTGTATTATTGACTCTCAATGCATACAATTATAATGTGGTTTTAGGTGCTTATTTTGTTTTATTGATAGGGTTTGGGAACCTATGTATAACTTGGACAGTCTTTCATGAATAATTTTTTTTGTGGAAGCTCAAACTGGGTTCGTTTACTATTAGAATCATAATTTTAGTCTATGAGGTTCATTATGTAAATTTCTGAGTTAGACTCTTTTTTATTTTGTATATATTCGATGACACTATTTTGGGATTATGCCTCTTTTTAGTGTCATTATGATTTGCACTATTGATGTTTATTCTTTTGGAAGATAATGATTTGAAAATTGAAGTGGTCATGAATATCTTTAGTACTTTTGGTTAACAAATACATGTATGATGTAATCTCATGCATGTCTCATTTAGCATCAACGGTTTAAATAATCATTGTTTAATTTGAGGAAGTTAAATAGATCTATCATAGGTTGAATGATAATATTAACAGTAATCATAAGTACTCTCTTTCATGATTTATCTTTAAGTCAATTCTTGTCATTCTTTTATGTTCTTGGATTTTAAAGCTCATAATCTTAGTTTCGAGTTCAACCTTTTATAAGCCCAATTATTGAACTCCACATCCAACTAATGGATGGAGTGGTCTAGGGCCACCAATGGGGGGGCTTAGTGGGTAGGATAGGTGGGTTGTTTGCATGTTTCTCTTCGAAATATGATTCAACTACTTGGTCTCTCTATATATTTGATTCCTATTGATTGTTGTTTAGAGTAAAGACATGATAGATCAATGTCTTAAAGACGATTTGTTATATGTAGTTTAGTTATTGACTGTAACATTTTTTTATGTTGTTAGTATATGTACAAACCTATACGTTGATTTAACCTTCCTCTAAGTGTAAATGTCAATGAATGATTATTTTACATGAATGTAATCTTTTAACTTCAATCATTAAAGCTATTATTCACAATTTGCATGTTGTATTTTAGGAAAATGGACCTATTACTTGAATTCGAAAAATAATAGATAGTTCTTATGTCTTAAGAAGTATATAATGAGTACTCTAGTGTTCAAATGTAAGTAGTTCCATTATCTTATCTTTTTCATAAATGAATAAAAGACTAATAGTTGATAATGTGTTATTTGGTTGTTTATTATATCTTAGGAAGTTGCAGTTTTAAAAAGGTAACTTATAGAAATTATAAATAGGGAATCATTCTTTTTAGAAATGGTATTCCTAGAATCATAGAACGAAGTTTTGCTTTATATAATTTTATAGTTTCTTACGTAGTGAGATTATTCGAAGTCATGTTTTATACATGTTAAAGTTACTTAATTTTGAGAGATTATCACAAGGTATAAATTGAGATAACTAAGTGGGAATGATATATATATATATATATTGAATTACAATTCTTTTGTATTTTAGTGAAAATGAGTTGTAATTCTCTTTCTAGAAATAAGCTCAAAGTTCGAGGGTTGTAGATTCATTTAAAACTTGTTTTGAATTTTGGATTATTCTGTATGCAACAAAAGGAAATCAAAACATAATGAGTATTAGTTGTATTGAGTTCATTATTGTTGTTACTTAAGATAAGTTATATTGTTGATGGATTCTTGTTGTCATTGATTTATTACAAGATTTCTCAATATCTCATGAAGATGGTCTAGACATTTAGATAGATGGGCTACCTTCTTGTTTCCTTTCATATTGTTATTTATACTAGTTGTATCAAGATCATTAATACCATGATAATGTTGGTATTAATTGCCAATGTTATGGAAAATGAATAATTATCAATCTTGTCACAATTCTTGAATATAATGTGAGGCAAAATGATGTGTCTCACATGCTTGCATGACTTTTATATTCAATTATCTTATTAAGTCACCAAAAAAAGAACAAATAAATTGATATGGTTATATATTAAACAAATATAGTTGTACGATCTTACCTTTTGTGAAAAAAAATAGATCATGTATTAAGTGATAAGCAAGTTCACATATGTATAAAGTGGCATAGCTGAAGCATTGATTGACTTTAGGCATTCATCTAAGTTGTTAATATGAAAAATATAAGTATGGTTGTTGAAACATCAAAATAATGTTAAAATATTAAAAATTGATTGATGAATGTTCATTCCTTATTCGAATATAAATGTACTATATGACCAACAAAATATACATATAATATGTTATTACTGAATGGAATACGTGATGGTCAATGCAAAACATAAATAAATATTTTGAATTTAATTATTATGTATAATTCAAATTAGAAGTGATTTCAATTGACGTAATGTAAATGTATGTGGTAATGTTCATCAATGCCAAGAATCAACACTATACTTTACTTAATGTAGAATCTTTCGATAAGTCGAATTAATGTTATCATTTAATAACCATGAGAGAAATGATCCTAGATGAGGTCATGATGACATAAGTAAATAACCCTAATTGATGGTAGATGACTTCACATGACATGTAATTATAAAAGAGTGTCAAAAAATTTGCATTGTATTGCTTTTGGAAATAAACTTGAAGCTCAAGACTTGTTGCTTACATAATTATGTAGATCACTAAATGCAAAAGCTTAGTATGATGATTCTTCTATAGTGAATTGAATTCTTTCTACCTTAGCGTATTGTGAACCTTCTTGATATTGACTTGTACCCTCGGTTAGAACTTAACTTACTTATATGGTCATAGTGCAAATGGTTTTATGTCAAGTATAGGGTTTCGGTCAAGGCTAAAAGTTGGTATTGACACTTTTAGAAATGTCATAACTTAGTGATCAAATATGGGTGTATGAATGTATGCTTAGTACACTATACACCCCAATCTAATTAATAATTGGTTAAAGTGAATTTATAATAGTATCAGTAGGAATTTTTAACCTTAGTTGAATACCTATGTTTGGTATAACACAGTTATGGACTTAATCATATTTTATGTGAAATAGTTTTCTTCTGCTAAGTTTGAATAGTGTTAAGTAACTTGCAGTTTTTTTTTAAATCAGACTATTACATTTTGGTATAAAATTCCAAGTTCTCTGCTCCAAGAAACTTTGGAAAAGAAGCTACTACCTTTGCCTACCTAAGTTGTTTTATTTCACCTTAGGATGGTGAGAATTAGATTAGGTGGGTTAAATAATGACAACCTAACCATTGATCACTCTGGTAGATGTAGAGGCAGAGGAAAACTAAGGAGAGAGGTAGAAGTCATGGAGTCCAAACACTTAACCCACATAGAGAAGAACCTCCTGTGAATAATGTCGGTAGCAATGTAGAACACAATGTAAGTGTTGCTAGACGGAATCCCACTTCTAGTCAAGAAAAAGTCCTCAATAGTATATTAAATGCTTTGATTGCCTTGTAAACTAAGTTGGAATACCAAGAATGCAGGATAAACAAACTTGAGGGTGTTTCATAAGAAGATTTACTCCAATTAGATGAAAATCAAGTAATCCAAGAGATGCCTTTAATTGTGGTTGAACCCATTATAAAGGAGCTTAAAAATCTTCCACCTCTTACATTTTCAGATGAAAAAATAGGTGATGCAAATGATGCATGGTTGGTCAATCTGTAGAAATACTTCAATTTGCATAACAAGCCATCAAATGTGAAGGCAAGTGTGATTGTTTATAGGCTAGTTAAAGCATTATCTCTTTGGTGGAACCATCTATGTGATTTAGAGGGTTATCATCCTCTGACACTTAGCCTATTTTTGAAAGATAGTTTTGCAAGACGTATCTTAATGCCAATTTCAAAGAGTAAAATATAATATATTTTTAGTTGTTAAAGTAAGAAAACATATCTATAACAAAATATGAGAATAAATTTTTGAATTTGTTGCATTATATGAATTATATGCATGATGAGAAAACTAAGGTAACAAAGTTTAAACTTGGATTGAGGGAGATATTGATGCATGACATTAATATGAACAATCCAAAAAATTTAACTGCTGTCATTGAATCTGCTCACAGGACATAAGAGAAAAAAAGGTCTTGATAGAAACTGAGAAAATATTTTAAACTACATAGATAACAGTTTAAAGCTAAAAAACTTTCTCCTTTCCCTGGGAATTTCAAGGAATTTGATCAAAACCATATATCTACTAGGAGTAGTAGTGTTTTTAATAATTTTTAAGGCCAAAATAAGAATTATAAGTTTCATAACTCTTCTAAATCTGGGTCACTCAATAAAATTCAGACTCAAGGAAATCATAATTTACCTATCATGAGGGCAAACATTGTGCCCATTTCACCTCAGTGAACTGAAGTATGTTTGGAATGTGGTGATAATCAATACTAGAAGGATTGTTCTAAATTAAAATTGGAAAAATCAATGAATCATAGGGTGTATGTAGTTATGAATAACATGAATGTTAAATTTCAAGCCATCCCTATTGAATTCAAATGTAATTTAACTAGTTTTTTAGTTTCAGTTCTAATTGATTTCAATACAGCTGATAGTTTTATCTCCTCTAATATTGTTTATAAATATAAAGCAAATCCTATTAGTTTAAGAAAAATATGAGAGGTTAAATTCAATACAAGTAAAATGGTACCTATTTCTAAATGCTTAGAGTAAATTGAGCTTAATTTAAGAGTTTTATCAATTAGAGTAAACCTATATTTGGCACCTTTGGGGTCTTGTGATCTTATTCTAAGCTTAAAGTGAGAAAGCTACTTTCAACCCTGTAGCTGAAAAGACAATACGTAAAGGTTGCAAAATTTATGATGTTCAAATGCAAGTAGGAACCTCATATAAGGAAATCATTTATAAATTTTTTCCTTTTTTGAATGATTTTTCTGATGTTTTTCTTGAAAAATTGCTTGGACTTCCTCTTAGGCATGAATTTGGTTTTGCCCTTGATGTTATGTTAGGCGTTGCCCTTACATCTAAAGCTCCATATCATATGAATATGACTAATTTGCAATAATTTAAGGTTTAACTACAAGAACTGTTGAAAATGGAAGTATTAGACCAAGTGTGTCTTCTTGAGGTGATCTTGTGTTTGTAAAAAAATAGATGGCACACTTAGGCTATGTGTGGACTATCACATGTTTAACAAGGTTGCTATCAAGAATCGTTATCCCTTACCAAGGATAGATAATTTGTTTGATCGAATGAAGGATGCAACAATCTTTTCTAAGATTGATTTGAGGTCAGTTTATCATCAACTAAGAATTAGGGAAGAAGACATTCATAAAATAATTTTTCATACTCGATATGGTCATTATGAGTTCACGCCAATGTCCTTTGGTTTGACAAATGCACATGTTATTTTTATGGATCTTATGAATAGTGTATTTAAGGATAATTTGAACAAGTTTGTTCTTGTTTTGCTTGATGATATACTAATTTATTTTAAAAATGCAGTTGAACATGAACAACACCTGCATTTAGTGTTACAAAGCTTAAGGCAACATAAGTTTTATGAAAAAATTCCAAATGTGTATTTTTCCAAGCTGGAATACTTTACTTGGGACATGTTATTTACAAGGATGGCATTGTTACGGATCTAGCAAAGATATAAGATATTCAAGAGTGGCTTGTCCCTACCAACGTACATGACATACGTAGTTTTATGGGTTTAATTGGTTAATATAGAAGGTTTGTGGATATTTTTTTCTAGATTGGTTAACCCCATTACTTCTTTGCAATGCAAAGGTAAAGATTTTATTGAGACTTTGGCATGTGAAGAAGCTTTTAAGAGTCTTAAAGCGTTGTTAACTACAACACCTATGCTTATTATTTTGGATCCTAATGGCAATTTTAAAATCTAGTTTGATGCCTCTAAGGATGGTTTTGGTGGTATACTTATGCAGGATGACAAGGACGTGGCATATGAGTCATGTGATCTCAAAGAACACAAAAATAATTATCCCACACATGATTCAGAGCTTCTTGTTATTATGCATGTTTTGAAACAATGGAGACATTTTTTGCTAAGTAAACATTTTAAGGTTAAATCTGATCATTAGAGTCTGGAATATTTGTTTATCTAGAATGATTTTAATGCTCACCAACATAGATGATTAGAATTTGTGAGCAATTTTAATATGAACATTGAATCTATTTTACAAGGTAATTTCAAAACTACTATTTTGGAGCAATAACTTACTGATGAAGTCTATTGTAAAGTAAGTGCATGTTTGGATGATGAGCTTGTAGCAAAAAAATTGCTGATTTTTTTGTTAAAAATGATGGCCTAATAAGGCATAAAAACATATTTTTTGTGTCCAAGTGAGGTGATTTATGGCATATTTTACTAAAAGAAGTGCATACAACACCTTATTTTGCTCATCCAGGTGTCACGAAAATGACACATGAGTTAAAAAGGTATTATTATTGCCCTAGTTTAAACATAATGTTGATTTTATGGTAAAATATTTGGAATATCAATGGGTAAAAGCTAAACATTGTTATATAGGAATTTTGCTTTATCCTCATGAAATTCTACAATGTAAGTGGGTTGTTATTTCACTTGATTTCATTGTTAGTTTACCAAATTCACACAGTAAACATGACACTATCTTGGTTGTGAGTGATACATTTATAAAAATTAATCGTTTTATCGTTGACAATATAATTGATGAAGCTTATGTGTTTATAAAACACTTTATGAAAGTAATAGTTCAGATGCTTGACATGCCAGAAGTCATTATCCTTGATAGAGATAAATTATTTACTTCAGGATTTTTAAAAACTTTGACTGCAACATTTGGAACAAATTTAAATTTTAGTTCTTCATATCACCCATAAATAGATGATCAAATGGAAAAGCTTGACCAAGTGCTTGAGGATATGCTAAGAATGTATGTTATGAACCAATAAAGTAAATAGGAATTCATATATGTAGTTTAATTTATTTATAATAATTTTTATCATTATGTGATTAAAATGGCTCCATTTGAAACTTTGTATGGGCATAAATGTAGAACTCTTCTTAGCTAGAATAGCCTATAAAATAAAGCTATTATTGGTCGTGATACTCTATAAGAATATGATGTGCAAATGGCTTTAATTTACCAAGATCTGAAGGTTGCTTTAGATAGATTAAAGAGTTATGCATATTTAAAAGGGATTCCTCATGAATTTAATACTAGTGAAAAAATATTTCTACATGTTAGACCATATAAAACTTCTATTAAATTTGGAAAAAACTTCTAAATTGGCTCCTAGAGTTGTTGGACCCTTTGACATTCTAGAAAATTTCAGCCCTATTGCTTACTGATTAGCCCTTCCTCCATCTTTGTTTAGGATTAACGATATTTTTCATGTTACTTTATTAATAAAGTATGTGTCTGATCCTTCTCATATGTTGGATTATAAAAATCTTCAAGTTCAGAAGAGGAAAAGATGTAGTTGGAATCAATAAAGATCTTAGAGCATCGTAGCATTAGACTATGAAATTGATAAATTTCTCAAATCTTGGTCCAATGGGATCCATTATTTGAGTGTAACACTACTTGGGAAGATGAGCATTTTTTTATGAAGCATTATCCTTAGTTGTTTTAGTTGTTAAAATGACTTCTTTTTAAGTGCAGAAGGATGCCATGACCTCAGTTTAAGTGTTCTATTTCTTGTCTTTGACGTTGTTGATTTCATATTTGTTTACTACTTGGCATTATTCTTAGATGTTTTAGTACCTATTGGAATGTTATTGGTTGAGGTCGAGACTCTATTTTGAGCTATTAATATGTTATGTGGCATAGTGCACTTGTTTATATTATCGTGTATGATTTGATTCAATTTATTAAATAACTGATTGATATTGTTCAAATTGGAATTATTGTCATATTTGATATATTATTTTCCATTTAGATATTGTTGATGTATCATTTAGATGATTCCACGAATAGAAAAAAGGATAATGAACTAGGTTGGATTCAATGTTCAACAACAAAAGAAACAAAGTGTAATACTGAGTTATTGATCTTTAAACAATGATATTCTGAGTTTTATTTTGATTACATCTTTCTTGACTATTTCATTCGGTTATTCAGTTAATTTATGAATAAAGTGTATTTACATTAGTCTTCGATTGTGTTCTTGTTTCTTGATTTTACTTCTATCATGGCTGTTGTAGTAATCATTTTTGTTTGATGTCATGTGGAATAGTCTTAAAATCGACATTGCTTTATATCAGCTCGATCTTTATTAATTTGTTGGAATGCCTTGAGTTTCACATTTGTTCTTTTATGGGAGCATGTGCATTCATCTTTCTTGAGTACTTTGAATTGGTTTCATTTATCATGATTGTTGCATGGCTTTGACATGGTGTTTTGACCATTTGATGACTTAAATGCTTATCTTGATGAGGGGACCATGAGTCATGGGGTCTTCATTAGTTTGACTAAATCTTGGCATTTTGAACTTTGGTTTTGACTTCAATTAAGGATTATGTCATGATGACTTGAATCCCAAAGCCAACTTAGTTGAGTAGTGTCAAATTCTTTTATTTGGGAATTTTGGTTTTGTAGTGAGCCTGGTTGGCCAAACCCTAGTTGAACTCTGCTAAAATTTTGATGGAAGCCATTGGAGTCTTAGTAGGACAAGGTTGTGACTGTGAGTTCCATTTTTTAGTTGTATTTTTGATGGAGATGACGATAGTTTGTTTATCCACGTTACCAATTATTCACGACTATAATGCAAAACCACTGTGGGTTTTAACGGTAATCAGTGGAGTTTGTGAGAGCTTGGCTAGGTGCGTAGAGGAACAAAAGATTGTTGTTTTTCTAAAAAAAAGAGCCATGATATTTGTCTGCATTGAGGTTGCATTCAATAAGTAGTTTGTGTTCTCTTTGTGTTGAAGTTTATTGTAATAATCATTTAGTGTTTTGTCGAACTAGGTTACAACCAAAAGTAAAAATGAACCAATATAGGGTCATTGTGAGGTCTATCAACTTCACTATGAAACCATAATATAATAATCGATGTTTAAGTTGAATATGCTCATATTTGAAATGTTCCGAGTTGTTTTGCATATGGCTCAAAGTATGTTTGTATACTTGGATGTTTAGTTGTTTTTATTATGACTTTGTTTGTATGGGTTTTGGGACTCACTTTGGATAAGTAGTAGGCTTTGTTATCAAATAAGGTATCCCATCATTTTGGAAGGTAAGGGTGTTAGTTTTTGGTTGTCATTTTGTTATTTTGATTAATTCTAGTGGAACCATTGTATGATGTGGTTATGGTGAATGTTTTTGGGATTATATTGTTGACTCTCATTGCATATAATTGTAATATAAATGTAAGTGCTTGTTTTGTTTTATTGATAGGGTATGGTACCCTGTGTATGACTTGGATGGTCTTGCATGAGTAAAAGTTTTTGTGGAAGCTCAAACTAGGTTCGTTTATTATCACAATCTTGATTGCACTCTATGAAGTTCATTATGTAAATTTTTGAGTTGGACTCTTTTCCGTTTTGTGTATATTCAATGACTCTTTTTGGGGGTTATGCCTTCTTTTATTGTCATTGTGATTTGGACCATTGATGTTTATTCCTTTGGAAGATAATAATTTAAAAATTGAAGTGGTCATGAACATCTTTAGTATTATTGGTTAATTAATACATGTATGGTATATTCCTATGTCTATCTCGTTTGAAGTCAATGGTTTAAATAATCATTGTTTAATTCAAGGAAGTTAAATGAATCTATATATTGAATGATAGTATTAACGGTAATCATGAGTACTTTCTTTCATGCTTTATCTTTAAGTCAATTCTTATCATTTTATGTTATTGGATTTCAAAACTCATAATCTCAATTTTGATTTCACCCTTCTATGAACCCTGATGTTGAACTCCACATCGAACTAAAGGATGGGGTGGTTTAGCGCAGCTAATGGGGGGCTCATTAGACAAGATGGGTGAGATGTTTGCATGCTTCTCTTTGGAAGATGATTCAAGTGTTTGGTCTCTTTATATATTTGATTCATGTTGATTGTTGTTTAGAGTAAAGACATGATAAATCAATGTCTCAAAGACAATTTGTTATATGTAGTTTAGTTATTGGTTATAGCATCTATTTATGTTTTTATTATATGAACAAACCTATATGTTTATTTAACCTTACTGCAAGTGCCACTGTTGATGAATGGTTATTATACAAGAATGTAATCTTTTGAATTTGTTCAATAAAGCTATTATTCA